>CM053266.1:56184058-56784058 GCA_028583415.1 Protea cynaroides | reverse complement strand
ATAGTAGGATCAATACTAATCCACAACCAGATTTGGAGTGTGGAAGTTTCACGCATTCATTCATCATGAGCTGCGATGTCAGTTGGTGATTTAGAATCAGACTATCAGTAGATGGAGGATCTTCAATGAGATAGTTTAATCTACCCTGAGAGCGAATGAGGCTTTGATGGCTTGAGCCCGTAATAGTTAATTAGAACCCCATTTAGTTTAATGGTAGTAATCTGGACTGGAGTATGAGGGGGAGTACCTCGGATTGAGAAAAATGAGAAATCAGCCATTGATAAAAAAAACAGTAGTAGGAGAGGGAGGAGGAGGAGCAAAAAGTTAAAAAAAAAAAAAAAACAGTAGTAAGTAGTAGTAGTGGTGGTATTTAGTAGTAGTAGGAATGATCAGCAAAAAAACATGCAGCAGAACCTGAATTTAAACCAATCCCAGAAACTCAAAGAAGAATGTCAACCTGATCTTAAGATAGCAGCAGGGAATCAGATCTGATTTTGGTTCGATGGATTGAGGCAGCAGGGAGGAGATCAGATCAAGGCTGAATAGATCTGATTATCTCAAGGCAGAGGTTACGGCAGCAAGGAGGAGCAGTAGCAAACCTAGAGGGGCGGTAGTCATCAGCAGTGGTTTAGCAGCAGCAGCAACTCAGTGGTTGCTGTGGGTAGTAGCAGTGGTGTAGCGGCAGTAATAGTAATATTCAGATTATATTAGCAGCATTAGTAAGTGGCGGCAGCAGTACCTAGCCCAAGTTTTCTAGTTTAAGAATTAAGATATCCTAAACTGAATTGAAGAACATAGTTGTCACACCCCAATTCTGAACCAACCAGAACGGTGTGAGTGAACCGTCACTGAACCAACGGCTCACACCAGGATCTCAATAAGACCGTGTCCACAACCATTGCACAAAACCACAATCAGAATATAATAGAATACAACGGAAGTCTTTAAATAAAATGAACTGAGTATCTATTGATAAATTTAAATAAAATATTCAATTATTTAAATAACCAGAACTTAAATAATATCTTTACATCAACTTCATTCTAACTGAAAATAATTAAAATAAATAAAATCAAATCAAATCCTAAAGGTATACGCAGAAAGGGCACTCGCATAAAGCGTCATGCTCGTCCTCTTCTGCCTGCACATCCAGAGCAGCCACGCCTCCATACGCCGGCGCGTTCATGTAGTCGTCCACCGTGTAACCTGCATCAACATCTAAAAATGGTGTATACACAAGGGTGAGCTCACAACTTAGCTCAGTAAGACAATCAGACAGTGTAACATTCATATGCATGAGTAACAATCATTTTATGCTGTGGTCTGGTTTAAGTTTGCAATGTGCTATAGAAAGGATTGGCGGCCACCGCACCTCTATACACGAGTGTGTGGCATCGCCCAGTAGATCACACCGCTGCCGACGCACATGCACCCACCATGGAATAGAGATAGAGCTAAGGCATCCACACACCTCCCCTGATGCTCCACCCATACCAACACGTAAGCTCCTGTTGGCGAGGGCTTGCAAACTGGGCTCGCAACTAACCAATCCTATATGTCATCACAGTAGGTCCTATCCCAGCACAACTCCCTACGGCATAGAGATAGAGCTAGAGTCTGGTGGCCAGGACGGAGACCACAGTGCCACGTCCTCCCCCTGATGCCCTACCCGCACCAAGCATACTAAGACAGAACAATACGCAAGGTAGACCCTATCCCAACATAACTCCCTACGGCATAAAGATAGAGCTAGAGTCTGGTGGCCAGGCCGGAGACCACTGTACCACGTCCTCCCCCTGATGCCCTACCCGCACCAAGCATGCTAAGATATAATACTACGAAAATGTGCTAGTGTGAGGAATGATCCCAGACCCCAGACCCTTCCCATTCCACACACCAACGAAAACAATCACATGCCTAACAATCACATCCTAGCATAGCGAGTATGCATGAACAATAATAATAACTGAAAGTAAAGGATGACATGCGAATATGCACAAACATCAATCCACAGAGTCATTGTTATTAACAACAGTTTATTGTCCATTAGATTATTAGGGTTTAGGTCCGATTCCCTTACCTGACGCTCGTTTGATAGCTTGCGCCACGTCGCAAGGTCCAAACGTGCTGTCACAAAGTCCTACACAATATTAGGGTTTAATTAGAATAGGTTTACGTTGGTCGGAAAACCAACGATGGCGAAAACACATCTCACAGGGCTGACCGGTCACATATACCGGTCGCAGCTCTGTGGGGAAAACCTGCGACCGGTCAGCCGGTCCCCCAAAGACCAGCTCCCGGGAGGTACCGGTTGCAACATACCGGTCGCACAGGGTGCAACCGGTATAGTCGACCGGTATGTCTCCGAAAGACTATACACTTGGTTTCTCGACTGTCGTCAGTCATCTCCTATTGATTCTAGGGTTTCTCCTACACAATCTAGGTCTGAGCATTGAATTAGAGTTGTTTCCAACTCCATTCAATTCTTAGTTTTGATGGTATTCATCCTAGAACTCGAATCTAGGGTTTACCGACTAGATTAGGGTTTGACGACAAAGTAGGGTTTATTGGCAAGATAGGGTTTTAGATCTATACATGCTTTGCATGGTATTGATTCAACAATAATCAACCCTATAAGAGTTCATAAAGTAAAGGAAGGTTCAAGCACTCACCGTCGACTGGCGGTAAGGTGTTCTTCGTCGAAATAGAAATATCGCTCTTCCTAGCTTCTCCTCCTTCTGCAGCCTCTTTCTCCTTTCTAGGGTTTGTGAGGATCAATGGAAGGGATTCTAGGAGGTTTAGAGGTGTTTATATAGGCTAGGTTTAGGTTTAGGAAGTCTTCTAGGATTAGGAAAGTCCTAGGGTTCGGAATTTGAAAAATAGGACCCACAGAGATCCAATTTCGGATCTTGATAGTCTGCTGACTATACCGGTCGACCGGTACCCATGCTATGACCGGTACCATCGACCGGTATGACTGATTTCATACTTATTTTGGTCCGATTGGTCCGATTTCATACCTGGTTGTCATCCGCTCGTCCCGTCTGGCCCGGTGATGATTGGAAGACCTGTTACGACATGAAATTAAGGTTTAGATCGGGTTCATGGAGTGCGGGTCTTACAATTCCCCCACCCTTAAAAGAAATTTCGTCCCTGAAATTTGCATGTAGGTTTCACAATAGTAGTAGGCAGCACAATGTTCTGCAACCAGGTAGAAGAATTCTTAGAAGCCTATCAAACTCAGAAATTAAAGAAAGCTAATGCTGATCGATAGGCTCTGATACCATGTTACAAAACAAAAGGAATTAACAAAAAACCAGAAAAAACAAAAACAGAGAGAAAACGAGAAGAGGACGAAAGAGAGAGCAGAATCGACGAGTGCTGCTCTCTCCTCATAGTTTATATTTATAGAAAATAGAAAACAACTATTAGATAGGATCTAGGACTCTATAAGTCAGAGTCCTAGTTACAAATGAAAGATAAAGTAAACTCAAATAAGAAAAGGAAACTAACAAGCCTAACTGGTAAATGAAACTAATAAAGTAAACTAATAAATTAACTAGGAGTCCATCAATCCACATGGTTAGGACTAATTAGTCAAAGCAGTTAGCTAGGATTGTATTTTATTTTATTAAGCTATCAGTGAGCTTCACCAGAGTGGGTTTTGCTCATGCTGATTTTTGTTCATTCTAGCTGAATTTGCTACTGCTTACTGCAATATGGTGTGGTTATTCCCTTTACTTGATTTTGACTTCAATCTTCTTCATGTTGAAGTACTCTTTCCCACCCGTTACTTCTACTTCCATTTTATGTTCCTGAGTCCACTTTGTTTTTGTGGCAGTCTCTTCCTCCCTCTACAGGTGAAATCCAACGGACAGAATGTTTAAGATCTCTTAGAGAGATTGCCATTCCACTAGCCGAGAGACCAGCTCGTGGTGACTTAACTGGGGAAGTATGCCATTGGGCAGATGGTTATCATGTCAATGTTAAGCTATATGAGAAATTGCTCTTCAGTGTCTTTGACATTTTGGATGAAGGAAAGCTTACTGAGGTTGGTATAAGCACAAATCTCCATTTATATAGATATATGTATGCTTATAAGTTGTATTCATTTTGTGAATTCTTTTTTACATGGGTTTTATACACCCAGCATAGGGTCCTTGAAAAGCGGCCAGCTACACAAATTCAATCAACCTTCCCCCTTTCCTGATGGTATAAAATTGTCGTGATTATCCCATATTCTGCAAGTGTTCTATCCCCTTAAATCTGGGACTACAGACAACCTAAAAGAATCATTTTCTTTGCTCTTCTGATCACCCTCTTCCTTGGTTTAAAAATTATTGCGTCCCTTTTCATTCACAATGCACCACAAAATTAATCATTCTCTAAATATTCTTGCCCTTCCTTCAACTGGCGCCCCCTCCCATTACTCCATGGCAGTAAGTAAATAGGGTTCAAAATCATGCAATGCCTCTCACAGCTAATGCTTGTTTTTCTTTTTGGGGAAGTGTCCTTATATATCTTAAGCCTCTGTCTGTACTATTTGACACTTGTTTTCTTTCTAACCAGGAAGTGGAAGAAATTCTTGAGCTTCTAAAATTAACCTGGCGCATATTAGGAATCTCTGAGACCATTCATTATACCTGCTATGCATGGGTACTTTTTCATCAGGTATTATGTACTTAACTACCTGCTTCTATGTTGAAGTGCTATACATTTAATTATGCATTAATGTTATGGCTTTGAAATTTTTGTTACTCATAAGAATTTTACATCTGGCATGTTTCTTCCTAACCCTCTTCTTTTAATCCATTAGCAAATTCTTTTGCTCACCCAATAGAATAGATTCCCCCCCTCTTTTTTTCTCTCTTTTCTTTGAATTCTTACTTGTTTTTATGATTGTGATGAGCAAGAAGAAAATAATTTTCAATAGATCATTTATTCCTCCTAATCACAGTAAATGAAGGAAAGAATGACTGCCTCACATGGCTTGAGAAAGGTCCAGGAGGTGAACTCAAAAAAGGCACCACCTGAAATATACACCAAAGTTACTTAATAAGCATTTCCTACAAAAAGTCAACCAGTGAGTGATATACCATTCCTCATTGGAAACAAAGTTTGTTTCTTATGTGTTTCCATGCCCTTTTGGGACATCAAAAAATGGACAAGTTCCTTTTCTTATTCTTAGGAACACATGCAAGATTCATCACTACACAAAGGATAATGGTAACCCCACCATTAACTACTTTGTTTTAAGAAAAAACCCATTATTTGTGTAGGACGAAACAAATCCAGCATAGCTTCTACTCGTCCTGGTTAATTATCTTCTGCCCTCGGTAAAGTCACTAAAGAAAGTGAATCTTTCATGGTGAAGTTTTTCAGTGTGGCCTTGCTTTGATGAAGAAAATGCGTCGAGTCAGATGGAAAGCAACAGAATGCTTCTTTGGGGTTCCACAATGTGGCTTATTCAGTTTTTTGATGGACTGGACCATATGGTTGCACTGTACAGACCATATA
Source organism: Protea cynaroides (assembly GCA_028583415.1). Lineage (NCBI taxonomy): Eukaryota > Viridiplantae > Streptophyta > Magnoliopsida > Proteales > Proteaceae > Protea > Protea cynaroides. The sequence continues at coordinate 56,778,541 of CM053266.1, read as the reverse complement.
ATTTTCAGGAAACTGTTTGACCGAACAGTTGAACCATTCCATCTGGGTTAGGTCATGAGACCATTCCATGACTTGATTGGAATCTTTTTGGGGAGAAAAAGGAAGCTAACTACTTTGAGTTCTTGATTGGTGGGCTATTCATGAACTCCTTGTTAGTGGAGATCAGGTTTTCAATGTTTAAAAGCTTTCATTAGTTGGTGGATTATGTATATTTTGTAGTTCCAAAATTTTGAAAGACTCCATTCTATTTCGCAAATTAAGTGTAGATTTAATGAGGGATAATTGGTAACTGAATAAGTGATTGCTATAATTAGATAACGTATTAGTTGTCTTCCCAAGAAGATGAGATATTAGCCTTTCATAGATAATATAACAGTTAACAAGGCATGTACATGTGTCATGTGCAGCTTATATGTGGATGCCAACAGGCTTGACCAGGATTGATCTGATGGTTCGACTGGTTCGAACCAGCCAACCCAAGCATTTTTTTTTTGGTTCTATTCACAGTCAAGTTTTAAGTTGGTCTTATTTTTGGGAAGTCCTCGATTCTATCCCTCGTAGACCCAGTAGAAGTGGTGACATCATGGAACAATGGTATGTTTTCAGCTTCCTCCACTTGGGAGATTGTTATATCCTACAGCCCCAAAGTTGTCTGGTTCGATGTGGTTTGGTTTAAGGGGTATTCTTTTCATCATTACTTTATTCTGTGGAGAGCCTTGAATCATTCCCATCCAACGGGGTCTCTCTTGTGCAACCGGGGAATCATCCAAGTGCTAGCTGTGGATTTTGTTGGGCCTCAGGTGTAAATGTTTATCATTTATTCTTTGAGTGTTCCTTCTCCAAAAGGGTCTAGGGGAAGATCCTTGAGAAGTGCTGGCCGTGCTACAGAAGGATTTGGCCTTTTGATCTTGAATGGAGGTGGATCTCTAAAAAACTCAAAGGAAACTTTATATGTGATACTACTGTCAAATTGGCATTTACTGTGACAATATACCATATTTGGTTTGAAAGAACCATGTGTATGTGAGCGGCCAAATTGAGATCTTTTGCTCAAATCTGGGAAGCCATTATGTTTGACGTGCGTCGTTTGATAATGCCCGTTACATCCCCTCCTCCGGGATTCCAAGAGGATTAGATTCATTCTATCCTCCTGGAATCTATCCACTGGCTGAGGTGGCTATGCTCCATTCTTTCCCTTCCCTTGTTTTGTTTTTCTTTCTTTTGTTTTCCAGGGCTCGACCCTAGATTTGTAAGGAGTCTGGCTCTGTGCTTTTGATACCCAGGTTTGTTTCCTCTGTTTTATAAGGTACTGAAATATATTTATTCATTCACCAAAAAAAAAAAAAAAAAAAAAAAAAAAAAAGAAAACCATTATTATATTCTATAATCTTTTTCAAGTGCCCAATATTTCATATAGGTTCCCCCTTGATGTTAATAGACTTGAGATTTAATGGCCAACTGATGCGGTTCCAGTTGTAAAGCCTTGTTTTGGGATCGTTATTGGTCCAGCCAACCTAATAAATCCCAATTATAGATTTATAAGAATGTAATGGCAATCTTGTAATTATGATGAAACCAGGTTTTTTAGGAAAGAAGATGAGGGAAAGAAAGAGTAGAGATTTAGATCAAGTTAGATGTATTAAAAATAAAGATGGTAGAGTTTTAGTAAGGGATGATGATGCAGTATTGTTCAAACAATCAATACTGTTCACGTGGTACTGTTCATGACAGATTTCAAAGAGTTATTTCATTCTTTTGTTATTGCTTTCCTAATAAAAAAATTACCATATAAGCATGTCTCTAATACTAGTAATTATATTTAGAGACTTGCCTAAGTTAAGAGTTTTATTTTTTTTAGAAACTTTCCATTCTATGTTTAAGAAAGTTTCCTATTGGTTCGTTTCTGTTTTAGAAAGTTTATAGCAAGGAAAGATTGGACTTTCCTTTCATGTTTCTAGCCAATAATGGAAGCATTGGACAGATCTCCCTTCCATAATTATGTAAGCACTAATCTCTCTCTATATATATGAATGAATAAGAAGGGAAAAGGTACACGTAAGAAATTCAGGATAGCCAATTTGCGATTCTGGTTGGGTCTCCTGGTTGTGAGACTCAACCGACTCCTCCCCCTTCTCCTTGTTCTCTCCCAATCTCTCTCTCGATCTTCCCTATTGTTCGTTAGTGATTGTGTAAGAGTTTCCCCTCCAAAGATCCTATCGGTTGCTGAGTCTGAAGATTTGTCGCTATTGCTGATTACTAGAACTTGTCACCAGGTGATAGACGATTTTGGAAAAATCATAACTTTGCAACCGTCAGATTGACCTCAAATTCGGATATGGTTGCAAGTACTTCTTAAACTACAATATCTCCAAGTTTCATGGGCAACTAACGGTCGGATTGTTCTCAAAGCTAAGTTTTATGTTACTATTATAATTTTGATTTCCTAGTTTTGATTGAATTCTTATTGAAACTGGTTGTAAAAGATTCTAAAGCAACGCTGATGGTATAAATTGATTATAAACCCTAGCCTTTGCATCAGATGAAGACATTAAAGAAAGATGGAACGGTCATTTCTACGGTGTAATAAAATGAAGACACTTCGAGTAATAGTGTCCCAGATGGCTGCATTATCCATCAAGACTACACAGGTCGTAGGTATATACGAAAAATTAAGGTGTCGAAAGTAAAAGAAGCTTTAAGGAGGATGAATATAGGTAAAACACCAGGTCCTAATGAGGTCCTAATAGAAGTATGAAAGTTGAAAGACCTAGGAATTTATGGAATATCTTGGCTAACCAAGCTGTTCAGTAAGATCTGTTTTTTTAAAAATCTTCCAAAAAAAGAAGAAGCTGTTCAATAAGATTATGTTTAAGGAAAATGCCGAATGAATGGAAGAGAAGCATTGTGGTTGCCTTATATAAATATAAAGGTAATATTTAGAGCTCCAATAACTACAAAAGCATAAAACTAATAAGTCATACTATGAAACTATGGGAGAGAGTTATTGAAACTCGCATAAGACAAGAAACTACTATTACGGAGAATCAATTTGGTTTTATGCTAGGTAAATTTTTTACTTAGGTGACTCATATAAAGATTTAGAGAAAGCTAGAAGGACCTCCATATGGTCTTTATTGACTTAGAAAAAGCTTATGAGAGAGTCCTCATAGAGTTAATTTGGTAAGTCTAGAGAAAAGAAGTGTTTAGCAAATATGTGGACATAGTCAAGGATATGTATTATAATGTAGGGATTAGTGTGAGAACCATGGGGGTCGAGGTGGTGAATTCCCAATTACAATTGGGTTATCTTAAGGATCAATTCTAAGCCCTTATTTATTTTCCTTTGTTATGGATGATTTAACTAGAGACATTCAAGATGAAGTTTCTTGCTATATATTTTTTTGCTGATGATATTGGTTTGGTGGATGAGACAAAAGCAGGGATTAACTCTAAGTTAGAGTTATGGAAATTAACATTAGAATCAAAGGTTTTAAGATAAGTAGAATGAAGACGGAGTACATGGTGTATAATTTAAGTCACACAAGGAAGGATAATGAGGTGGTAAAAATTGGTGAGAGAGAGATACAACCAAGTGATTATTTTAGGTATCTAGGTTAAATCATAAATAAAGAAGGTGATATAAATGATGATGTTTTACAGAGGATTAAAATAGGATGGATGAAGTGGAGAGGTGCGTCTGGAGTGTTGTGTGATCAACGTATTCCTTTGAAACTTAAAGGAAAGTTTTATAGGATAGTCATTCGACCGGCTATTATGTATGGTGCGGAATGTTGGGGCAGCTAAGAAGCATTATGTAGATAAACTTAGTGTAGCTAAGATGAGGATGTTGAGATGGATGTGTGGCAAAACTAGGGAGGATAAGTAAGAAATGATCATATTAGAGCTGATTTGGGAGGAACGTCGATACATGATAAGCTACGAGAAAGTCGTTTGAGTTGGTATGGTCATGTTCAACGGAGGCTATTAGATGCTCCAGTTCGAAAGAGTGATTTGATTCAGATCAAAGGATCTAAAAGAGTTAGGCGCAGACCTAAGATGACTCTAGGGGAGGTGGTATGGTTATGTTCAACGGAGGCCGTTTGATGTCCCAGTACGGAGGAGTGATTTGATTCAGATCACAGGATCTAAAAGAGCTAAGGGTAGACCTAAGATGACTCTAGAGGAGATGGAGAGTGAAGACATGCATAGTTTATGCCTTGTTTAAAGTTGACCTCAAATAGATCTGATTGGAGGGCAAGAATCCATGTCGCCGACCATATTTGGTTGGGATAAGGCTTTATTTGTTGTTGCAGGATGAATTAGGCTTTAGTTGTAATAAAGACAAAAGGTTGTCTCTACTTTTCATTGGAAACAACCAGCGGTAGAGAGGTTTTTCTGAAATCGATCCAGCCACTCAACTGAGCCTCTAAAACTCAGAAAATTTCTGGAGCAGATTCATAATCCCCTAGATCTCTTGGATCCATACCATTAAGATCCAAACTTAAGTGATATTTAAAAGAAATAAGCTTCTGATTGTGGTGGAAGAGGAAGAGCCGGGTTCTTTCTTCAAACAATAATTCCCGAATCCAGCAGGTCTTGACCTAGGGCTTTGTAGGTAGAGTTCCCTAAGGAGAATATCCTGCCCACAAGGTTTCAGTGTAGAAGGAGTCGAATCGTTTGAAATTGATCCACTCTTCCTTGGGCTGCATGTATTGCCTAGGCTAGTGTAACGGTAACAGTAGCATGAAATAGAACAAGAATAGTAGAATATTAGAAGAAGTGGGGGGGGGGGAACAGAGGGAGGAACACACCTGCTGGAAGGGGTTCTGAATTGCTGGGAAGAGAGAGAGAGAGAGAGAGAGAGAGAGAGAGAGAGAGAGAGAGACTACTTACATTTACAGAATAGAAACTACTCTCAACTAGGAAACTTGAAAATAGTAAACTACCTAAAGCTGAAACAACTCAAATAAAGAAAACCAAATATCCTAGTATCTACTTCCTAATATAATGCATTACCCACCTTGTTGGTCCGGTTCACTATGTGACGAAAAAATCCCCCCCCAAAAAAAAAAAAAAGAAAAGAAAAGAAAAGGCAGAACATAAAGTAACATATCAAATAATACACTTCTCAAACCCCCTACCTCCTTCCCTCCTCGAGTCCCCCTAGCCTTCGCAATTTCCCATTCTGTGGCGAATTGCCAATCTCACCATTCATATCTCTAATTATTAAAAGCCAATAGAAGAAAATAGAAAGAAAAAGGAACCCCCTTTCTATTTTTTATCACATTGTCATTCTCTCTCTCACATATTCTTCAAATCTCAAGGTTGAAAGAATTAGTTGAAAACTACCTACCCAGAGCCCTAGATGGTAATTGCCATGCTATTCGATGAGATAGGATTGGTGATATGAGGGTTGGATTTCATTAATTAGAGGAATGCTTTTTTTTTTTAAATCATTATTTCTTTCATAAATTACATTCTCCCATTGTTTTCTCTTTTGTTTTGATCTTTAATTTTAGAAATATATTGTATTTTGAATTTTTTCCCCTAACAATGTGATTAGCTCTTATGGAATAGCTAAAAGAAAATGAAGTTTTAAAAACATGAGTGAAATTTATAAAAGAAAAAAAAAAAAGAATTGTTAAATCAATTGCCACTTCTTTGTTTCCCTATTTTCCATTCCGTCATATGTTAAAGGGGACAAATAACAAGCAAATTGATAGCTTACTTGAAATTTGTATAATTGTTATGCCCCCCATCCCAAAAAAAAAAAAAAAAGGAAAGAAAAATTCCTGGGTCCACTCATGGCAGCCAGATTACAACTTCTGCCCTTTTGTTTATTCTTAAATATGCATTTTGGTTATGCCCCTTGCTTTTATTTAATGATTTGATTTGCTGCTGACAGTCCTCATACTAAATGTATTTTGGACATTCAGTTTGTTGTTACAGGTGAACTAGGGCTTCTGCAACATGTCATTGGGCAATTGAAGAAAATACCTTTGAAGGAACAACGGGGTCCACAAGAGAGATTACACTTGAAAAGCCTTTGTTCTAAAGTTGAAGTTGAAGGAAGGTTTCGAGAATTGACATTCTTACAGTCATACTTGTCACCAATTCAGAAATGGGCTGACAAGCAGCTGGGGGATTATCATCTGCACTTTGCTGAGGTTTGAAAAAATATTTTAGGACCACTGAATTTATTTTGGCTTGATTTTGATTAATGGTGCCTGTATAGGATCTCTGAGTATTGATGAATGTGAAAATGTGATTGAATATTTATGATCACGTATGAGATCTCTTATGCATGCAAACGGCCATATTCAGATTCATTATGTGGACATGTCACTGTGGACGAATACCCATGAGGGTTCTTCTTTCATAATTATTATGTACACCTGTGACTCTCATTCTATTTAGGTTAGATACTAAATATAAGTATATTGTTGAAACAATGATTTAATATATTGTTTAAGAGGATAGTGAATAATGCACACTTTTATGGAGTTGCATTTTATCCACTTCATGTGGTTATAACTGTCATAGACTCATGTGCATATTAGATTTTCCTTTTATTTTGGTTCCTTTTTGTTATTCAACCTCAATATGGGAACTTAAGTTATTTAACTGAAGTAGGGAAGTTATCTTCAAGCCTGCAAAGCGCTACCTTCACATTCTGGGACTTCAATTTGCCATTTACATGCTGAATCTTGTTTGTTTATTCTCTCAAGTTTTAAGAAGGGTCCTCCTAATAGGATTTCTAAGGTCAACCATGGATTTGTTGACAGAGAACATCTGAGAAAAGAGGGGGAGAAAAAATAAAATCAGTTAATAGAGGGTTCAACAGTATGTAATTGTATTCTCTAGTTCCTGTTTTGCCTGTTGTAACAAAATAGAGAAAATAAGAGAAGAAAGGAGGGAGAGAGTATATATGCTCCTCTCCTTATAGCTTGTATTTATAGAAAATAGAAAACAACTATTTGATAGGATCTAGGACTCTATAAGTCAGAGTCCTAATCACAAACTAAAGACAAAGTAAACTCCAAAATAGGAAAAGGAAACTAACAAGCCTAATTGGTAAAGAAAACTAATAAAACAAACTAATAAACTAATTAGGAGTCCATATACTAATAAGAGATCTAATTACAATAGGATATGTAGAGTCCTATTCCAACTCGGCAACAAGTACTTTAGGGTCCTTCTTTTGTTCAGCAACTACGGACTCTAAAGTCCTTCTCCAACTCAGTAGCATAATGAAGCAGTCCTACATGATGAGGACTCCTCATAGTTTTTACTGTGTGGACGACAGTTTAACACCCCCCCCCTCCCTTAAGCTGGAGCATGGGAGAATGTAAGAGCTTTAGCTTGGAACAATGTAACAATAGAAGCAGCAGCAACAAAGAGAGCTTCAGCTTGAAACAATGTAGCAACGGAAGCAATAGCAATAGAGAGAGCTTCAGCTTGAAACAATGTATCAATAGAAGCAGTAGCAGCAGCAGTAAAGCAGCACAATATCGGTCACTATGAACCAAGCAACCACAGTAGCACAAGCTTCACCTTGAACCAATGTATCAACAAAATCAACAACAACAGTAGTAGTAAAGCAGCACAATATAGGTCATTGTAAAGGAAGCAGCAATAGCAGCACAATATAGGTCACTATGAATCAAGCAGAAGTAGCATCAGCAATAGAGCAGACACTAAGCATCAATAGTGGTGGCTCTAACACAAGCAAAAATAGTAGGTTGCATCATGTGCAACAAGTAGGTAGGCTGCAGGTAGTAGAGGTTGCATCACGAGCAACTGTAGTAGGCTCCCAACATGAGCATGTAGTAGGTTGCATCACGTGCAACAAGTAGGTAGGCTGCAGGTAGTAGAGGTTGCATCACATGCAACTGTAGTAGGCTCCCAACACGAGCATATAGGCTAAACTCTCTTCAATGAACTTGAGCATATATATATATATATAAACCATGTAACAAAATTGAAAAAATAAGAGAAGAAAGGAGAGAGAAAGTATATATATGCTCCTCTCCTTGTATAGCTTGCATTTAAAGAAAATAGAATACAACGATTAGATAGAATCTAGGACTCTATAAGTCAGAGTCCTAGTTACAAACTAAAGACAAAGTAAACTCCAAATAGGAAATGGAAAAAACCTAATTGGTAAAGGAAACTAACAAAGAAAATTAATAAACTAATTAGGAGTCCATATACTAATAGAAGATCTAATTATAATAGGATTGTATAAAACTGTAAACACAATAGGACTGTAGAGTCCTATTCCAACTCAGCAACAAGTACTGTAGAGTCCTTCTTTAACTCAACAACCAAGGAGGTAAAGTCCTTCTCTAACTCAGCAGTATAACCAAGCAGTCCTACACCATGAGGACTCTTCACAGTTCCTACCGTGTGGACTATTCAGTAGTCCCTTTCATGTGGACAGTTTGGACAGTTTAACACCTATGAATGGGAATATTGCACCTGTGAGTTGGGCTGCTACGTCTGGAGCAATTGGCTTTCACTTCTTGGGTTTTATTGGATTTCTTGAAAATCATTTTCTCCCTTTGTCTCACAAAGATTTTCAAGTTTGAAAAATCTCTATTTTTAAGGAGAATTTGTTATTGCATTAATGACCTAAAACTTTTTCCAAATTATCATTCATAGATTACAACTACATTAAATCCCAACCCAATTGACAATAAATACCCCTCTAAAATAGATAGTATTTTCAAATCCTGACCATAGTTATCAAGGCGTCGTTGCCCGCTCTGACAGTAGCCACATTGGACATCCCACCGGTCAACTTTGAGGTACTTCCTGAAGATGACTCGTGGCATGACCGGTGGCACTATATGTCCCACCGGTCAACTCACCGGTGTGACCTATTGTCCCACCGGAGAATACACCGGACATTATCTAGGTTGTGTCTCCGACTATCTTTTCCTCAGAGCTATTCCCTCGACTCGTTCTAGGGTTCATCCTACATCATTCTACGGTCGAAGATACATTAGGGTTAGGTCTTTCGTTGATACTCTAGTTACTATGTTTTCCAATCATAAGGGTTTTGCATGTTGAACCATGCAACAATCCCATGTCTAATCATGGTGTTGGGATTGACTCTCAGTCATTAGTGACTATGATCTCAATCCATACTCAACCTCAACCTTTACAGGGATAATGAGACTTGCCGTTGGTCTCGTGATAACAAGGGTGGAAACTGACGGTGAGTGCATAACCTTCTTCTCCTCAACTTCTCCCTCAATTCTCTCTCATACTGTAGGGTTGTGGAATGAGAGAGAATCAAGGTTACCGAGATCTTGCCGAGACAGTGCATTTAGTCCGAGATAGCCTAAACCGGTGGCCAAAATTCATTTTTGAAGTCTTAAACTTCAGGGGAACCTCATTTTTACATACATGAACACATTTAGAGCCTAAAATTGTAAAAATAATGACTATTTGTGGTTGTTTGGATTTACACCCATGTTTTGGCAATCAACGCTGAAGTTTGTTATAAACTTAGGCTAATATTGGCTATTATACTCGATCAAATATGGAAAATGAGACAATAACATAATGCATTAGGGGAATGAGACAAAATAACACTTCATTATAAATCATAACATCATAGTTCAAATGTTTAATACTGGATGATCCTATAGTCCCCATGTGCCCATAGTCCACAATTCCACAATCCTCATACAATGTCTAGTAATACGTAGAGTGTCATGAATGATCCATCGTACTATCATCATACATCTAGGGAAGTTGTCGACGAAAATTATTTTCCAACTAAGCAACATAATCTTCCCACGACATTCTTGAGGCGAAGTAGTTTTGATAGTCTTGCACATGATTCATAAATATAACATCAGTAGCTGTCTGAAGGATACCTATCCTAGGGAAGAATGGAACAACGTCTGAAGTACTACTCCGGTGCGAAGACTCTTACGGAGGCACTGATGGAATGGAATAGAAGTTGGTTGATCCACAACAATCCCCGCACTCCGAAGCACCACCGGCAGCAAATTGGAACACCAAACCAAGAAAAATGGATCAAGAAATCAAGGTTTCTTCAAAAAAAAAAAACCTTCCAAAAACCAAATTGCTTGTTCACGTTCTCGTTCTTGGTACCGAGAACAGGCATAAGACCCCTTTTTATGCTTTTACAAAAAGTGGAAATCGAAGTTCTCGTGAGATTTCATCGAGATGAGATCTCACGAGATATTAGCGAAACAGCATGAGATCTCGGTCGAAACAATGCAGGCCGAGAATGAAATTGTTTATCGACCAAGATTTCGTCTCTCTTGCTAGCGAGATCAGCGAAAATGCCGAGATCTCGACGAGATTTTATTCCATGGATAGAATGGGAAGATTAGGTTTTTATATGGAGGGTAACATTCTATTGTGGATCCACTCTCGTTTAGGAGAGTAGTCCATTCAAATTAGGAAACTTTCCTATTCTCGGATTCTAATCTGCGGTTGTCCAGTCGTGTGTCCGGTGGCAGAGCCCGTGCGATCGGACATGCTCAACCAGTCAGACTGGACAAAGTTAAAGTTGCCAGTTTTGTACCTTGACCCGTGGCTTGTCATCGGACTGTCTCTTCTGGCTCAGTTATGATGGGAGGGCCTATCACAATGCGATAACCAATGTTAGGCCGGGTTTGTGGAGTGTGGGTCTTACACTTCAGTCATTACCCAAAAGGCCCTTGGGTAGTGGCGATCTCATAAGTTGGGATGCAGCCACGTCGGGTATATTCTCTTCCTCATCAGCTTGGGAGATTGTCAGATCTCGTTCCGCTAGAGTTTTGTGGTATGACATCATCTGGTTCCAAGCTCACATTCCTCGCCATAGTTTCATTGCTTGGAGAATTATGACCTGCTCTCTTCCTAGTTACTACTAGAGAGTTCCTCGTCTAGAAGCAGATGCTCATGCACCCCAGGTCCCCAGCTGTTGCCTTTGCTGGTCAGCATTCAAAGATCTGCTTTATTTTTCAAGTGCCCGTTCTCTTTTCGTATTTGGGAAGGGATCCTTTGCTGCTGCTTTCCAGTCGTGAGGCCAATTCGAATCTTGGTCAGAGAGTGTAAATGGATCCGAACTGCTTTCAAAGGGAGATCACCTTGTGATATGGTTGGGAAAATGGCTTTTTGCATGACAATTTATCATATCTGGATGGAATGATGGTATGTAACCTAAGATCGTGGACATCCAAATGAAGGATCTTCAACCAAATATGGGAAGCGATCGATTTTGAAGTTAGAGAATCTCTTATCCCCATTGTTAAGTCCAGTCCGCTCATACCAAGAAATAGATTAATTGCTAATGCACCTATCTAATTTTAGTGTGGATAGATTTGTTATCTTTGTGTAGTTCTTTTTGCCTTTTTGTGGGGTTGCAAATTAGGTTATTTTTCTTCCCAGTAGGTTTCCTTTGCTTTGTTCTTGTATTCTTACCTTCCTATGATTTTTTTGGGTCTAAATCTCTACTGTTGTGAGAATTATAGTTGGTTTGATTCTTCTTGCACTAAGTCTTGAATCTGTTTTCCTTCGTTTCTATATGTTAGTGGTAACCAAGGATTAAAGTATCGTATATCGATAGCGTATCGGTCGGGCGATTTTAAGAGACGTATCATATCGTATCGTGGATACGCTAAGGTACGCTAGAATACGAGGCAAGATACACCCGGGAATGATTAGGGAACATGCAAAACACAATTTTTAAGCTTAAAAAAACTAGAATAAGCAATTTTGAAGTATTTCCAAGGATTAAAGACATAGTTAATGACATTCAATGAGCTACAATCTTTGGTTCCCATGAACTGTAGGTTTTCAGTAAGGAAGACCAGAAAAGTGGAAAAAAAAAATCAGTTGTATCAAGCTTTATAAGTGTGTATCGACCGTAATGAGGTGTATCGAACCGTATCGGTTAGTGTATCTTATTTTTTGCGAGAATGGAAACATAAGTGTATCGACCAGTATCGAGTGTATCGACCGTATCGAAGTATATCAAGCCGTATCGGTTCGATACAGTCGATATATGTGGATACACTTTTTGTTTTAAAAAAAGAGATATGTATTGAAGAGTACCGTATCGACCACTTTCGATACGGATATGTATCGGTGGATACGGGGCGTATCGTATCGATACTTAAAACCATGCTGGTAACATAGACTTGAACTGGTTGACTTGTCGTGTAACCATTCTTAATTGTTTTAATCTATGTTGTAATATGAGTTTTATGGGTTTATGTCTAGGTTTGACTTATGTGGGGATACGAGTGCTGAATCATTCCTCACCTACTTTCTCACCTACTCTCTCACGGTCTCACCTACTTTCCTTTCATGTAAATCCACTATTCTATAAATAAAGAATGACCTTTGTCAATCTAGACAAGTCAAATTATTGTTCTAAATTCCACATGGCATCAGAGCTAGGATCCTAGTTGGGATCCAAACGAAATGCTAACACCACCACTCACCGCCGTCTAGTGCCGCCGACCCCAACTTGCACTGCCTTTTTCTCTCTCCTCTCGGCTTGCCTCTGGCTTATGCTCCCTTCTAACTAGGGCTGCAACAGGGCTGGATTGGGCCGGGTTTTATAAAACCCTAACCTTGACCCTGAGTACCTTAAACATAACCCTAACCCAGCCTAACTCTGACCGGGTCAGAAAATGTGCAACCCTAACCCTACCCTGGCAAGGTTGGGCCTAACCTAACCCTACCCTAATTGACCCTGACAGGGCCGGGTTGACTTTGATTGGCCCTGAATCTGTCCAATGAACAATATAACTTAAAATATTTACGAAAAAAAAATCAGATTTAACTGAAATCAACATGTAACTACTTCAAATTGTAATTTGTAAATGAAATAATAAATCCAAATTACCCAATTAACCCATGAAATTTTTTTAAAAACCTAACAAATACAAACCATAACAGGAAGAACCAGTTTAACATAAGATCTGAAGTTTAACATAAAATTTAAAGTTCTGAATGTTGAAAAGAACATCTCATAATATGAAAGTTTGCACACACAAGACTCAAGAGGAAAAGTAAAAGTAAAAAAAAAAAGGAAAAAAAAGAAAAAAAAACTAATGTCGCGATCTTCAATTTGGTCTTCTGAATTCCCATCATTCTCTCATTCACAATTCATATTGTTTACAAAAAAAAAAAAAGGAAAAAAAAAAAAGAAAGAAAAAAAGAGGTGAAAAAACCATTAGAAATTAGAATTGTCATATCATGTAAAAAGAGAAATAAGTTAAATGGTTAGGTGGTAATTACTTACAAAATTATCACAAAATCAACTCCAAGCATACAATACCAAGCTTTAAGTTAAATTTATAACATCACTATCACCACCATCCTCAATCAAATCTGAAATTATAATTAATGCAATGATTGTTAGTCTTAAACCTCTATGGAAAATAGCAAATTATTTAGTTGCTGCAAGCAATAGTTGAATATACTAATAAGACAAACGCCAAGACAATTTAATCAACCAAGACAAACGCCACCATACAATGACCTTCTCAGTGATGGGCCTTAGCTCTAAACATATAGGCTATAAGCCTAGAGCCCACCCAAGTAGGCTGCAACAGTGGAGCTGAATACACCGATTATCATCTTTCCAAGAAGCATAGCTGGAAAGGTATCGGTTGTGGCTTTGAGATCAAAACTAAACTAATGATTAAGACCCACAAGTTGGATCATTACTTCTATATAATCTCTAACCTCTCTGAAATAGATTTCTCCAAGTCAGTGAAGGCAACCCCACAAATGAAGAGAATATCTCTTGCGTCAATTTGGAAAAAAAAAATTAAGTAACTACAATGATGATAATAATATTGGTAAACGATATAAAATTAATCTTATGGGGGTACATGTGACATGAAACTCATTAGCCACATTGAAGGGAAGGAATAACCACTGACAAATCCATTGATTAATGGAAGCCTGAAAATTTGTTCAATCGAAAGTCTTGAGCAAATCCTGAGTATCTTGATTGTAGTAAAACAGAATATTGAAAATCGCAAAAGAAAAATAATATATTATGGTTTCAGATGCTTTAGATTTTCAGAGAAGGAAACAGAGAAAGGTGATAGAAAAATTAATGAACTCTATGTTCTCAAAGGTTCAGCAGTGGAAGTGCCCCCACAATATTAAGGAAAAAAAAATTATCTTTGTCCTCTTCAGATCAGTTTCTTCCCCGAGAAGAGAGATACAGAGGAAAGAGAAGTAAACTATCTCCAAGATTGAAGGATTTAAGGAGAAAAGTGATCCTGCACTTCTGGAGAAATTTTTTTAGCTCTTTCCTCATCCATTGATAAGGTTTTCTACTTTCTATTTGCAGAATATAACAGCCATGACAAGACTAATGAGGGAATACTTTGTGATTGACAACCATAAAATTCTAAATGGATTTGTGCTGAATCACTGAATGACTTTATCAGATCTCTCCCGGAAGGGGGAAAACATATGAAAATCCAGATTCCTCCGATCCGAACCAACCCCATCTGCCAAAACCAATAACCGCTAAACCTTTCCCATTTTTTTAGCATCTCTGGTGATGATAATAGAATAAAGAGAGATGAAACTAAAACAAGAAAACCAAAATCTTACATAATAATGTAAAGTAAAATGGCAAAAATCAAAGAAACTTACCCCTTGAATCTATGGTATTAATGCTGGTACTAAGTTCTGCTACTATTGAATCATGGATGCATCTTGAATCAGTAGTGTACACCCCTTGAATCGAACTATAGAAGGAATCGGTTGATAGGGAGAGGCTAGTTAGTAAATACCAGAAAATCAGAGGAACTTACCTGGTTACCCCTTTGTAGAAGAAAAAAAAAACGCAGATTGTTCATGGGGAGAGACTAGAGAGTTACATTTTGTTGTTGATCTGTGATCTGTTACTGTGATTGTGACTGACTTTGTCGATGCCGCGATCTGTGAGTGAGGCCGTGTCGCTGTGAGGGTGAACTGGTGAGGGAAAAGTTAAGAGAACTAGAGAAGCAGTAGGGCAGAGAGCTTTGGAGTGTGAAGTGTGGAGTGTAGAGTGTGGAGAAGAGAAGCACTGAAACTGTGAAGGATTCGGTATTTATCTTAAGCTATTAATTGGTGGAAGAATGCAAAGCTGAGAATGCAAACATTGTTAAAAATTTAAATAGTGAAGTAGAGCTGCGGAGAAGTCGTCCAGAGGCAGAGGCGCATGGACTGGGTCATTCCAGGGTTGAATGAGAACCATTCCACTTGCACCCATAGTAGGAAAGAAAGAGCACAAAACACCCTCTTGTGAGTGGCCCCAAGGCAGTAAGAAGAGTCGAACTAGATACTTCCGCTTCCTGAGGCGTAGGCTCTTTGTCGACTTTGCTGACATACATACAGGGTTGGGCAGGGCCGGGCTCAAGCCGGGGGATCAACCCTAACCCAACCTGACCCTGCTAGGGTTGAACAAAAATTGGGCCCTATTCCAGCCCTGTCTGGGTCGGGCTAAGTTCAACCCTGCCAGGGTTCACGGCGGGTTAGGGCCAGGTTCGGGTTGTTAGGGCCAAACATGCAGCCCTACTTCTAACGCTGCCGCCACTCTTTCATCCTCGG
This sequence comes from Protea cynaroides, assembly GCA_028583415.1. NCBI lineage: Eukaryota > Viridiplantae > Streptophyta > Magnoliopsida > Proteales > Proteaceae > Protea > Protea cynaroides. The sequence goes on along the minus strand of CM053266.1, from coordinate 56,762,944 downwards.
TGGTAATGATCTCCAACGAGGGCCGCGGACTCTGTCTTTCTCCTATGTTGCGATCTTGTTCTCTTGCCCTTGAATCAAGGACTTGTTGATCGCTGAATTTTTTTCAAACTAGTCTGAATTGCACAATTTGCGGCTAGTTTTACTCTTTCAATCTTAGCCATGTCAGACGTCACCATAGCTTTTACGGTTCCAGAGAACTCTAGCTCTTATGGTTTCTCTGGTTTTCGTTGCTTGTTCCATTAAATTGGATGGAACAATTATTTAATGTGGTATCGTTCTTGCTTCCTTTCCATTGCATCCGGTGGTATTTTGGGATACCTTACTAGGGATGCAAAGAAGCCTAAAGCTGAAGGTTAAGGTTTGAGTAAATGGAGTTTTGACAATTACCTAGTGATGTCCTACCTCATTGGTTCCTTGGATCCACACATTGTTCGTGGCTATCTCTTACTGAATTTGACTACGAGTATTTGGAAGGTAGAAAAGGATATCTACTCTCAGGTAGGGAACGATGCACAGGTTTACGAGATTCATAATAAGATTCATGATACAAAACAACACGAGATGACCTTGTCTCAATATTATTCCGCTTTGCGTGGCATGTGGTATGAGTTGGATTATTATGAGGCGTTCTCTGCTTCTTGTCCTACCGATGCAAGTCTGCAACAAAGTTTGCTATATGCGAGGATAAGTTTCGTGTGTATGTTTTTTTGGCCGGTCTTAAGACTCTCAACGTTGAGTTTGATCAAATTTATGCTCATGTGCTAAATCATAACTCTTTTCCATCCTTGGAACAGGCCTATGCCCTGGTTCAATTTTAGGACAACAAATGATCAACGATGTTGCAGCTAGTTTTCCCTGATCGGTCAGCCCTTTTTTCTGGTTCGAGCTCTTCTGCTCTTGGACTTACTTCTTGCTCTAGCAATTGTTCCGCTACCAACAGGGAACCAATTAAATGTGAGTTTTGTGGTAAAGAACATTACACCATGGAATTCTGCTAGAAGCTACATGGTCGTCCTTTAGTAGCAGAGGTTATGGTCGAGGTCGTGGTATTGGTTTGGTTCAGGCTCATAATTCTGAGCTTATTGTTCTTCCTATTGGTGTGTCTCCTTCCCAGGAAGATTTGATGACACAACTTTGCCGTCTTTTGTCTTAGTCCAGCTCTTCACCATTGGCGTCAATTGTGTCTTCCTTACCAGGCCCTTCTACTTCTCATTTTGCCAACTTTGGTATTCTAGTGGGTGGTCATTGTGCCTTTACTTCCCCTTGGATCATTGACTTAGGGACTACTGATCACGTGACTGGTTCCTCCCATTCCTTTTTTAAGTATTTTCTTCGTTCCGGTAAAGGTAAGGTTCGGTCTACTGATGGTTCCCTCTCGTTTATTTTTGGGAAGGGTTTTCTTAAATGCTCTCCCACCATTTCTTTATCCTCTGTTTTGCATGTTCCCAATTTTTCTACAAATTTGCCTTCCATTAGTAATCTTACCTGGGATTTAAATTGCATAGTGACCTTTTTCCCCTTATTACTATGTGTTTGAGGAATTGGTGATGAAGCGAACGATTGGCAGTGGTAAAGTGGTTGATGACTTATACTTGCTCGAGTCTCCACCTTTCGCACCGGCAACTCAAGCTCTATTGTCTTCCATATTCACTCAGGCTAATTTACGTATCTGGCATCACTGTTTGGGACATCCACCTCTGGGCATTTTAGTTTAGCTTTTTCCTTGCTTTCTTCTTCTTTGTAATAAGGAACAATTTTTTTTTGTGATGGTTGCAATTTTACAAAGAAAACTCATTCCATTTATTTTGTTTTTGATAAATGAAGTGTCAAGCCTTTTCATTTAATTCACTCCGATGTTTGGGGTCCTTTCCTTTATCTCTGTTTCGGAGTGTATATGGTTTCTAACTTTTATTGATTACCACACTCGTCTAACTTGGATTTACTTGTTGGTTAAAGAGGTGAGGTCTTTCGCTGTTTCCCGCTATTCCATTAATTGATTCAGACTCAGTATGATGTGAATGTTGCCATTCTTCATTCTGATAATGAGTGGGAATGCCTTGATGGATTTTTGGAATCTTACCTAGCCGCTCATGGCAATATTCATCAGACAAATTGTGTTGACACTCTTATCCAGAATGGCGTTGCCGAGCATAAGAATCGTCATTTATTGGAAGTTGCTTGAACTCTGATGTTCCAGATGCATGTCCTTGCCATTTACTGGAGTGACGCCGTTCTCACGGCTGCTTACCTCATTAATCGGATGCCTTCTCGTGTTCTCAATTCTTGCTGCCCCTTGGAGATGGTTCTTGGCACCTCGTCTTTTGTTGTTCCTCCCAAGATTTTTTTGCTACATGCGCTTTGTTGGAAATCACCACCCGCATTGGAAATTGGATCCTCGAGGTCTCTGTTATGTTTTTCTTGGTTACTCGGCGACCGAGAAGGGATACCGGTGTTATTCACCTTCCACTTGTCGGCTGTTTGTTTCTATGGATGTTGTTTTCCATGGGATTAGAGCTTTCTATTTTGCACCTCTTCGGGGGGAGTCTAGTTCATGGGAAGATGTGCTTGCACCACCTATTGAGATTCTCATGGCTCTGGATATACCTACTCATGTCCTTGCTATTTATATTGATAGAGCTTAGGGGGATCCCTTGGTTAGTTCTGATGATTTGGTTCAGGGGGAGTCCTCTTTTGTCCCGGCTGATTTAGAATGACCTACGGCTCCTTTCAAGGTCTTTATCTGCTCCAAATTCAAGCAACGGCGAATTCATCCCGACCACTGCACCTCTCTAATCGGCAACTTCTGATCCAAGTTCTTTGCCTCTTTCTCCATCTGGTGAGCCTACATTTGACCCTACTCATGATTTTCCTATTGTGCTTCGCAAGGATGTTAGAACTTGTACTAATCATCCCATTTCTAATGTTATTATCTATGAGTTTATATTGGCCTCCTTTTGTGCCTTTGTCTCTTCCTTGACCTTTTTTTCCATCCCTTCTCATTGGTAGGAAGAGCTAACTGACCCTAAATGGAAGACTACAATGGTGGAAGAAATGTAGGCTCTTGATAAAAACGAGACATGGGATTTAATTACTCTTGCATTGGGGAAGAAACCAGTAGGCTGCAAATGGGCCTTTACTGTGAAGCAAAAAGCAGATGGCTCGGTTGACAGATTCAAGGTGTGATTAGTCACTAAAGGTTTTACTCAAACGTTTGGCATTGACTAACATGAAACATTGGCTCTTGTAGCCAAGTTGAATACCGTTTGATATCTCCTCTCTTGAGCAGTCAACCTTATAAGGGAATTGCATCAATTAGATGTAAAAAATGCATTTCTTCATGGTGTTCTAGAAGATGAATTGTACATGGATGTTCCTCCAGTTTTTCTGGTCAGCATACCTCTAGTAAGGTGTTCAAGTTGCAACGAACATTATATGGGCTGAAACAATCCCTTCGAACATGGGTCGGTTGCTTCCATGAAGCCATGATCTCGGTGGGTTACAATCAGAGTAATACTGATCACACTCTGTTCATCAAGAGAAGTGATGAGTTGACCTCTATTTTCATTGTTTATCTTGATGACATCGTGGTTACAAGAAGTAATACGATTGAAATCAATTGGTTGAAGACTTTTTTGGGTACTGAGTTCGAGATCAAGGACCTAGGCAAGTTTTGATACTTCCTAGAAAATGAGGTGGCTCGATCAGACCACAATATCTTCCTTTCCGAGCAGAAGTATACCCTTGATCTTTTATCTGATACTGAAATGCTTGGGTGCGAACCGGCTGACACTCCTTTTGAGGCAAATTTCTGTCTGATGCATAAGGATGGTGAACCTGTGGATATAGAGGGTTATCAAAGATTAGTGGGCCACTTGATTTATTTTTCTCATTCCAAAACCTGACATTGCAGTTGCAATTAGCTTGGTTAGTCAGTGCATGCATGATCCATTCTTTAACCATTTAGAGGCTGTTTATTGGATTTTGCGTTACTTGAATTTGCTCCAGGTCAAGGAGTTCTCCTATCTCCCCATGATCATATGCATATTGAAGCCTACACTGATGCTGATTGGATAGGGGCTTTGTGGATGACCGGTGTTCTACTTCAGGTTACTATACCTTGGTAGGTGATAATTTGGTTACCTGGCGAAGTAAGAAACAAGCCGTGGTTTCCCGCTCTAGTGCAAAGGCTGAGTTTCGGGCAATGGCCCATGGTATCTATGAGCTTTTGTGGCTTAGAGGGCTCCTTTAGGGTCTTAACATCCCTATTCAGCTCCCTATGCGCCTATTTGTGATAGTAAGTTAGTTATTAACATTGCTCATAATCCAGTTGAGCATGATAGGACGTAGTATGTTGAGATTGACCGACACTCCATTAAGGAGAAGTTAGAACAAGGATTGATATACATTCCGTTTGTCACGTTTGTGGATCAGTTGGCTGATTCTTTTACTAAGGGTCTTCCTGGCAAGACCTTTCATCCTATTATGTCCAAGTTGGGAATGGTTGATATCTATACTCCAACTTGAGGGGGAGTGTTGTAATATGGGTTTTATGGGATTATGTCTAGGTTTGACGTACATGGGGATAAGACTGCTGACTCATTCCTCACCTATTTTCTCACCTACTCTCACCTACTTCTTCATGTAAATCTACTCTATAAATAAAGAATGACCTCTGCCAATCTAGACAAGTCAAATCCTTGTTCTAAATTCCACAATCTAAAATTTTGGGAATTATTCATCACTTAAGGGCGACCTAAATCCTCAGTTCTCATCTTTCAAAGCCTTTCCTGCTGTGAGTTCATTACATAGCACCCAGAATTGAGCTTCCTTCTGCCGCTAGGTTGAGTTTCAAGAATTTTTATCATTGCGTCTCAGAGTTTTGAATCGTGTGTTTATTGGTTTTCAAAAAGTAGAGGATTAGAAACTTTTTCCTATGCTTTCAGGTTGAAAGGATTTTAGTCAAATGAGATAACTCACCAAAATCAGATCTTATTTCTTTGATTTTTCTGAACCAGTTCAAACTGATCTGTCATATTCCTGTTTAATCAATATTTTAAGTTGAGATCAATTCAGGAGGCCCGAGCGATTCTAAATCTGGAGTTTCGGGGATGTTTGAGACAGGTTTTATGGGCTGTGGTTCGATCTCTCAAAGGACTCCATAGTCCATTCTGCTCTTCCGCCCCTCTCTTCTTGTCGAGAGGAAGAAGAAGACTTAAGTCTTGTTATTTGCAAATAAAGTCAGTTTGTCAGAAGCAGTCAAAACCCTTTACTATTTGATTATTTGTCCTCTTTAACCCCTTATTGTTCTTTCCCAATTTTAGCCTATACTTAAAGATTTGCTTCCAGTTTTGTCCTATGGTCCATCCTAAGGGTGTGTTTGCCTTACTTCAGTAGGCATGAGATGATTCTGAAGATTACAAAATTGCCATTGATCTTGTATTTGCCATTTTATTGCTTTGGTGAGGGAGGTCATATCAGATTTGAATTTGCATGGAATGATGGTTGCTTTTGCTCGTATCTGGCTTATATGGGTTTTTATTTGCTACTGTGATTTGAGTCATTGTAGAGGTTTGATTTGAAGAGGAATAGATGTGGAGGAGATCGATTGCTTCTCTCAATTTTCTGATTAAATCGATTTGTGGCGGAACTTTTCTGGTTCGATTTTTTCGTTATATCGATTCAAATTTATATCGATTATTTGAATTGATTTTTCTGATTCAATTTTTTGGTTTGATTTATTGGAGGAGATCGATTGCTGGAATCGATTGTCTTATTCAGGACTTTTTGGAGGAGATCAATTATTTTAATCGATTTTCTGGTTTGAGATTTCTGGTTCGATTTTTTACTGATGTCGATTGTTGATATCAATTTTATTGATTAACTTATTGGTGGAGACTTTTCTGGCGGCACCTTTCTTGTGTGCATCGATTTTCTGGTTAAGATTTTTCTGGCAGTACCCTTTTGCTTTGCATCAATTGTTTATGTCCACGTGAGGAGGGAGAGGGAGCATATTTGCTCTATGTTCGTGTTGGAGCTGACTACCTTTTAGGGAGCATGTTTGCTCGTGTTGGAGTCTACATTTATGGAGTATGTTTTTGCTTGGGTTGGAGCCTACTATCTTTTTGCTCTATGTTAATGTTGGAGCCTTGTGCTCGTGTCTGCTTGTGGGAGAGCCAGTTTTATCAGTCGGTTCTCCAACCTGTTCGTTGGTTGTTCTAGTTCCTGATTTGGTATTGCTACCAAGAAGTTGTTTCTGTGTTCCCTGGCATCTCCGAGTGCCATATATTGTAGACCGGAGTTGCGATTCATATCTTTTTTTTTATGTTGCAAGTTGGAACATGTTCCACTTGAGGGGGAGTGTTGAAGAGTGTGGAAGATTGGACCTATGTGCCATGGGGGTACATAGTTTTATGTATTAATGCTATTTAGTGAGGTGATATTAGGTTTGGTGATGTTTAGTAGACAGGTGTTTTATTTACTTTAATTTCCTTTATATTTGAGGTCGGCTACATAATGTAGCCCACTAGATTTCCTTTATTTCCTTAGTTAAGTGAGGGGTGTTTATGTAATTTACATTATTATGGATTAATATAAGGCAATGTCATGGGAGGGCGATCTAAATACAATCGATCTCTTCTCTTTCCCCTTTGTTTCTTTCTCTCTTCTCTTTTTTTTGCACTTTACTTCTCTCTTATAATTTACAAAATTAAAATAACACGATTATTTAATTTAATCTTGTAGTTATGTTCACTTCCAAAGATTTGTGAGAGTTACTATTTTCTGTGTGCTTATTTGAATATTGAATTCTTTTTATTATCTATAGAATCTTGATTTTTTCTGGCATGTATCTTTAACCAGTTAACTGCTCTTATATCATTTTCTGAAATTCTGACTCCCTGTCTCATTATCTCATGTCAACTAATTTGGCACCTTTGTAGAGTTCATTGTTGATGGAGGAGATAGTAACAGTTGCAATGGTTGTTCAGAGGCTTCTTCTGGAGGATTCTGATGTGGTATGTCAGTTTCTTTCTTTTCTTGATTTATTATACTTCAGTTGATAGCTTCTGAAGGATATTGCTTGGTATCTGGAAGTTCTGAAGGGTTGCATTTGTTGAAGTATCCAATCCAAAAGCATAGGCTATTAGGTGGAGAGACCAACTAGTTTATGAAGGCATCTAAGGTCCTAATGTTTTCCAATGTGGGATTATTCTCAACACTCCCCTTCACGTGTTGTCCCTCTTTCGGTTGTTAGTACACGTGGCATATGTGGACCATCTTTTGGATGACTGTACAATTGTCATAGATGTTTAATGAACATAGGACCTAATGTCTTTGATACCATGTAAAGTTTCCGTCCTAAAAGTTCGAACTAGTAGGTGGAAGGACTCACTGTATAAGGCGTCTGTATACTATCAATTTCGTTGTTGGTGTGGGACTAAACTCCCAACAGCATTGTTATTGCAGTCAAGCTGCTCAATCTTTCTTCTTTTGAATGCCGGATTTTTCTTAATCTTTCTTCTTCTGAAGGCAGGATTTTTTAAGTTAAAACATTTCACTGGCTTAATGAATTGTCATTCAATGGAAACCATTTACCATTTAATGCTTGGGTGTGGAAAGGCTGAAAGTGACAGTATTGGTATTTCATGCAGGTCATGCTGGAATATGGTATGGCTACAGATCGAGATCAGATTGAATCATATATAACGTCATCCGTAAAGCATGCATTTGTAAGGGTGAGTAGTTTTGTGGTTGAATGCAGCCACTACTCGACTGACTTCTAAAGTTGGTATTAATGTTTTCCTCCTCCCCCACCCCTATTCAATATTTTATATTCATTAATAAGTGAACAATGTACTTTCAAAAGCTGGGGAATCTACAGAAATGATATTGGTTCATATTCAATAAAAATCTAGGTTCTAGCTGCTTGCTCACACATTAAGGATGGCAATTTCCCACACAACCTGACAACTTGAACAGGACCTGTAGTTAGACGGTTTGGGTTGAGGAAAATTCAACATGATAGAAATCTGACATGGCATGTAAGGTCGTAGGGTTTGTAACGCTCATTCAATTTGATAGTAAAATCTGTGTAAGTAATATATACATTAAACTTGAACATTGAATAAAATGTGTCACTTGGTTTTTTGATCTATGCATTTTTATTGTTGACATTTGGGGTGAACTGATTTAATATCCATTTAATAGAGTGGTTCTTATTGTCAAATGAGATTTGATTACAATCAACCCATAACCCGACACAAGCATTGTCACGATAAGGTCATATCTCATGAAACTAACCCAGTAAACTGTTGTTTGTTGACCAATGCATGACCCATGTATTGGTAGGTCTTGTTAGTGTTGGGATGCTTTGCAAAATGAGTAAATGGATAGCATTCAGGTTAAGGCAGCCTCTCATGACTTGAATTGATATGACCCCAGACATGGCTTTGCACTTTGCACAACCCATCTACCCCCCGCGCGCACGGCTGCACACAGTTGCTTGCTTGAATTTTGTTAAGGACCTGCATGCATCCATTTTAGTGTTGCATGCTCTTGCCTGAAGGCCTGTGGATATATATTTTCTCTTTGTCAGCAAGTGACTTGGACTTCAGGTTTTGCTTGGCTTCTGCAACAACCTAATCTCCTTTTTATTCCTCTCTCCATTCTCATATCCACCATTGGCAAGTGGAAAAAAGCCTCAGCCACTTCCAACACAACCTATCTTTCTCATACAGAAAAGATGGGCCACCAATGACATGTGACTGTCACCCATACCTAACAACCACTTGCAGGTTGCAAACCACCAGGAGCTCACACCCTTCACCCCCAAGCAAGGTTTAAAATATCGAATTTTGGTGGTATCAGGGATCCTCTAACAAGACCGAAATATGTCATTGAAATTTTGGTAAATTTCGAATATAAATTTCAATATCATTCTGTTTTGGTTTCTGTCGAGACTGAAATATTTCGGCAAGATTGTTTGGCAAAATTTTGAACACTGCCCCGAGAGAGCGAGAGAGAGAGAGAGGTTTAGCTGATGAGGTTCTATCAATAAGGGCTATCCCCCTCCTACCCCTGCACATTTCTACCTTTACCCTGGCCTCTTGTGGCAGATCCTCTGTACACCTGAAAATGCAGCAATTTAGGTATGAAATTTTATCACCAGCCTCTGATTTGGTGAAGAAGTCCCAAAAGTTCATTATTCTTCTTAAGACTTGGTTTTCTACTGGTAAAAAAAATGACATCTTTCGTATTTTCTTTTCTTTCTAAAAATGTGTAGGCTGTTGAAGTCACAGCAGCAATGGCAGTGCAGGAACATTCATTAGCTTTACTTGCAGAAGAGACTAAGAAACTATTGAAGAAAGAGTCAACAATATATATGCCGATTTTATCTCAGTGGGATCCCCAGGCAACTCTTGTTTCAGCATCCCTTCTTCATAAGCTTTATGGGAACAAGTTGGTAAGCTTATTATAATACATGATAATTAAAGTTATGATGTGGAATGGTTGTTGGAGCTATGAGAGCTTACTTGATGGTGTTTTCTTCAGAAACCTTTTGTTGATGGTGTTGAACATCTGACGGAGGATGTTGTATCTGTATTTCCGGCAGCAGATAGCCTTGAGCATTGTGTATTAGCATTTATTGCATCTGCCACTGGAGAAGAAAATGTGGATGCCTATTGCAAGCAAAAACTTTCTCTATATCAGGTGGCTTTTACTTCACTTCTTGGGATCTTTATTTCTTTGTTTATTTGTTTGGTTTCCTGGATTGAATATTTTGCTAGAATTACTTTATCTTTTATCTATTTTGAGTTTTTGACTCAATTTAGAATTGACTAGTCACGATTAAATTTTGATCTTATTATTCATTATTCTGTTGATCTGTTCTATGTCCACATTGAAACATTAACTTTTGTATCACGGTCATGCATGCATTAATTTTCATTTTATCATATGTTGTATTGCGGCTATTGCCTGATTGCAGTACTTGCCTGGCTTAATAAACTTCAGTTTTCATATTTCTTTTTTGGATGTGTTTCTATTTGCATACGAGGAACCACCTTTTCTACAGCCTTTTTCCATCACCTTTAGCCCCTCAAAAGAGTGACTTTTTCAGGAAATAGTCTCCTAGCTTTAATGCGGGAATTGTAGATAGGAACTGTAGAACCTTTGATGAGATATAGAGTGAAGAATAATGTATTGTGGTTATTGTAGCCTTTTCATGCATTGGCTTCGGTCTTGAATGAGTTTTTTTGGTGAAAGAAATGGATATAAGTTTTGAAATTTAATAGGGTTACTGGCCTACTGTGCAAGGTTTTAAACGTAGGATCTCGATCCCATCTCGGTGAGGTCAGAGATTTCCGTGATCTCGCAAATTCTCACCAAGACCCTGCATTTTTTGAACTTATAAAGGTTGAGATTTTTGAGATTTCCGAGATCTCGCCAAGATTTGGAATACTGCTACTCGGTGCCTTACCTAGCAAGTAGCACCTGCTATGTAAATTATAAGCTTTCATTTAACCGGTGTTGGTGCTGGCATTTAATACGGGTATGGCCATGTGGGTTGTCATACGTGGAAGAATTTTGAAAATAAAATCTCCGTCTCTCTCTTTCAATAAGCAACAAGTGATGTTTAAAATTGAATCAGAAGCAATTTTACAAAAGCATGAGTCGCGTGAAAGTGACAACCGTAACCAGAGAAACAACAGAATAAAAACCCATAATTTATGAATCTAGTGATACCCGGAGCTATAAGACTATAGAATTAGAAGTTAAAAATCACAAAACATTCAACTACTCTGGCCAAGGTAGAAAGTTCACCAAGGGCCATCCTTCTCTCGCCCACCTTACCTAGTTAATTGATCCGACATATCATTGACAGATGTTGGCTCCACCAGAACGAGCAGTTTAGCAATGACGGTAACTGAGTCATCTTCAAATATAATATTTGTCAAAACCTTCGCTCAACGTGAACCAAGGTTCTCAATTTCGGTCAAAATCTTTGGTTCAGCCAAAATATTTTGGTTTTAAACCTGGTCGAAATGAGACCATGGTTCGAAACCAAAATGTCAATTAATTTGGTTGAAATATCTTGTTTCGACTAGGTTTCGATCGAAAACACTGTTTTGGTTTGAAACTTGGTCTGAAGACTTATCTATTTTGACCCTTGAAACTTGGTGTCGACCTTAGAAGTCAGAGTAGTTCAAGACAAAGAACAATACATAGGAGGGACAATATACAACACATTAGACCTATTTATGTAAATGTTTGTTACTTTTATATATTATTTATTTAAGATTTCATTAAGCCCCTTATAATCCAATAAAAAATAGTCTAAAATTCAAATTCCAAAAGGATAAAAAGTCAACCCTCCAGTTCAAGAACAAAAATCGCATTTTCGGTTGCAGGGGCGATTTTCAACTTTCAAATACTAGGGCTTTACTACAATCTAAAATTTTCATAAATCTTATTATGGTATAACATCACTAAAGACCAGAAGCACGTCAAAATAATCATTTGTTTTTGATGCCCAAAAAATTCTTTCCATTCATACGATTTCAAATAGCATTTGTGTACGCCAATCAAGATATGACCTTAGCGTAACTCCTTCAATATAACTTGGATTCAAGCAATCTCGGATTTTTTAAAAAGCTGGTTAGTTTTCTAACAATCCTGACATTGCTTGAATGCGAGTTATATTGAAAGAGTTATGTTCCGGCCAAACCTTATTTGGAGCATAGATCAAAATCTCGGGTCTCGAGGGTGTGTCGACCCTTAAGAAAAACGAGATCTCCGAGATCGGTCGGTGAGATCTTGCCGAAACTACCAAAAGGCAAAAAAATGGGAGTTTTGACATGTTTTGCTCATTTTAAGGCCATTTTAAGGCCATATACTCCAGGAAAATACTATTTTAACATATATAAACACATTTAAAGCATAAAATTGTGAAACTGATCACATTGTGGGAACATCATATATTCATAAATCATAAATCCACACAATGACACAAATGCTCATAGTCTCAAAGTTTGAAATACTCAAAATCAAATACTACATGTGAATATGTGATCAAGATCAACTACTAAAAGACAATGTCGAATCTTTCCATCACTCCATACCAATGTCAAATCAGTGATTTCCGCTGTCATACCAAACTCCAACATATTTTGTTGGAGTGATTTGGCAAGAACAGCTGTAATCCAAGTTTAGAGAAGCAAGTTGGAGAAGAAGAGTAGCAAAGGAGAAGAAAATAGAAGGCTCAAACTAATAACAGTAAGTCTCGGTCAAAATTTTGACATTTCAACCAAGACTTGCTATTTATAAAAGAAAACCAACTCGAGTTGGTTTGAGTTGCTTGAAAACCAGTCGAAACCAGCTCAAAAACCATTTGAGTTGGTCGAGACTCCATATCGAGGGGGTGTCTCGTCTTGACCCCGTCAAGATCTTCGAGAAATTCAAGATCTCGCGCCGAGATCTCGCCGAAATTTTGATCTATGATTTGGAGTATGCGAATGCTGTTTAAAGTTGCCTAAGTGGAAGTAATTTTTTCAGCATCAAAACAAATGATTATTTTGGTGCTCTTCTTATTTTTAGTGATTTTTTTTGCTAAAAGTCCAGTAAAATGCATTGAAAAAAAGCCCTAGCATTTAAAAGTTGAAAATCACCCCCACAACTGAAAATGCGTTTTGTTCTTGTACTGGAGGGTTGATTTTTTATTTTTTTGAAATTTGAATTTTAGACTATTTTTATTGGATTAAAATGGTGGGGGGGTTTGGGGGGGGTGTTTGTTTATTTATGAATAATATCTTTTTTTTGGTGAATAAATAATTGAATCAACAACACCTTGAAAAGGGAAAACAAAACTGTGTATTCCAAGAAGTTAGGCTCCTTACAATCTAGGGAAACCCCAACAAGAAAAGGGCACACCCACCTCAGGCGGTGGAAAGATTCCAAGGAAATAAAATGAATCTATTTCTAGCAGAATCTAGAGAGGGGGGGGGGGAAGAAGGGGGGATGGATCCCTACACATCAAATATAATATAATCCCAAGGACAAAGGATCTAGAATTAGAAGTCCGTCTTCTAAGATTTCTCCCAAACCATATGTGGTACAGAGTGGCAGCAAATGCAAGTTTGGCAATAGTTAATATCTTAACTAAACGAAATACAAAAGTTAATAATCTTTACTTAATTGATTTTAGTCATATATAAGTGCTGCCTATTTAACTTTGGATTCAATCCTAGATTCCACATACACTAGCAAACTTGGATCCACACCACATAATTCTATTTTGGATGGTTTTTCTTACACTAATTGAGGGAATATCTGCAAAAAGGATAAAATAAGTTACACAAACAAAACTAGGCAAAAAACAACTTCTGGGAGTCAAAACCAAAGTTTCAAGTTCCCCAGAAAAAATCCCAGATTTCGGCCGAAATCTGTTTCGTTTCGGTTTTAGGGCCCCGAAACCGAAATTGAGAACCTTGATGTGAACTGCAGTCCCATCTTGAGAGAATGAAGTTCCACTGTAATTGAATTCCTTTCTTCAATTGTACCTGTATATGCCCTCAACACTTACCCTACTCTGTATCATTTAATAAGATCACCAACTCCTCACGGCCCTGGAATACCTATAAAGGATCCATCAAATTTAGTTTCACTACTCCCATGAAGGGGGGAGGGTGTCCTTACACCTTTGTTTTCTCCTTGTCCTTGATGAATTGAGATCTTATCACCTCATCCCAAGCTGCAAAGAGAAAAGTAGATGGGATATCCTTGAATAGTGAATTAGCCATCACCCAATGAGGGACTATCACTTTCACCGTCTCAAAGACCACTGCCTTTGAAGAGAAAACATTGGAATAACTGGCATTCCTTTCCCCTCCCAAATACACCACAAAACCATTTGTAGAGTAGCTTTCCAAAGGAATCACCTCCTGGCCCCCAAATGGGGTTGATGTCCGTAACTGTATCTCTCACCACTTCATGAGGGAAAGATCAGTCTACATGATATGAAAGACGGAGAAATTGAAATCACATTCTTTTGGCAAAACTGCACTAAAAAAAAAAAAAAAAAAAAAAAAAAAGGTGATCACCTGATTGCTCTTTCTCTTTTGACATTTGGCATATGAAGGGGGAGGAGCAACACCCCAATCCTATCCTAATTCTCAAGGCATATAATAGATTCTCCTTGTTAAATAGAGAATACATGATTTACTTCAGAACTCTAGGCCTGGCTTGAGATTCGAAGCGCCTATCGTGGGATGAGCAAATGTGGTATAGATTGTGCACTTTTCCTTTCCTTACAGGATGTTTCATTCTTTGGGGATAGAAGAAAGTGAGGTTTATATTTCTTTTGTTGTTGGCTATCTTTTTCCTTGTACTAGAAGATTTGGATTACTCAAATGCATTGCACTATGTCACTGGAACTGCACGTAGAGAAGGACACACCACTACTAATGGATAAAATAGATAAAACATAAAATCAAAGAGCTATTGTTTGTTTCTTCTTCCCTTTTGTTTTTGTTTTTGTCTTTTTTTTTTTCACCTTTTCTCTGATAATGTTTGGACATGTTCTGTTTGCGTTGTCTTTGTCATGTAATCTACACATGCTGAGGTTCTCATGCCATGTTAAAGAATGTTGGCATGACTCATTTTGTGGCATTCCAATTATAGTTAGTTAGGTTGCCTTCATTTTTTGTGTATTTTATTATTCATTTCTTGTGCATTTCCCTCTTTTTTTTTTTTTTTTTTTTTTTTTTTTGAGTTTTAGATCGAAACAATATCTGGAACTCTGGTGATGCGTTGGGTGAATTCACAACTTGGGAGAATCTTAGGGTGGGTTGAACGGGCTATCCAACAAGAGGTAATTTCTTATGGTCAAGAAGTAATGTGTAGCTTACTGCCTCTTCATGTATGATATGCCACTTTGGTTTGAGAAATACAAATCACCTTGATATTGATAGAGGGTTGTCTTCTTTGATCACTAATACAGAGAATTTTCTTTTAGTTTATTTAGGTTGGTTGTTTGATAGTACATGGTTATGGGCTACCTTTGATTTTTAAACATCTTATTTGGGTTACTCCTTGTTTTTTAAATAAGGGTGTTGTGTCAAAGAAATTTGTGTTTGGAATTTTCATTTTTTTTTTCAAAATGGGGTAAAATTGCAGAATATTTCCCACATTTTGCATCCAAAAATAATGAAGTTTCAACCTATTTTTTGAATGTTGACTGCTTGAGTTTTCTCTTTGGGATTCTCCGTTTGGTTGCCATAGTGGGTGGTGGTAGAATTGATTTTGAAGAATGAGAAATAAAGAAGAAATGAATAGTGTTTTAGTGTTTACTCGTTAATTTGTACATTTTTGTTTATAAATGAAAAACGTAAACAAGAAGTGATTCTCATCATCCCTCATAATTGTTGTATCATGGACAAGTTGATACAGATTGAACAGATCAATTTGCTAGTGATGGGTTCAGTAAGGGATGGAAGGAAAAGGGTATGATCTAACAGTTAAGATTGCTCTGATACGATCTCAGATCTGATGGTTGGATTTATGAGAATAATTATTAGATCTGAATAATTAAGTTCCAGAAGAAAAAAAAAAAGATATAAAATATGCTAATTATTTGAATTTGATGAGGTTGAATGGAGGAAAGAGAAAAGATGGTTTATGGTTGAGAAGAGTAGGGGATGATGGTTGTTAAAATAGGGAAAATTTAGGAAAGAGAATGGTAATACATGAGTTGGCTAGGAGAGAGAATGTGGAAGGGAAATAGATAGGAAAGATGATATTGGAATGGAGATAAAAGAAGAAGAGAAGGAATAACTGTAGGGAGAGAGAGAGAAAGACTTCACCACATCTGAGAGAGAAAAAAATAGAGAGGGGAAAGAAATATCTTGTTGAAGGAGAGAGACGGAAGAGAAAACAGTCTTGCCTAACACAACATCTTTGCTAACTACCCAAAAAAAAAAAAAAATCAAATCTTTATTCAACTTAAACGTAAGGGGTGGTTACATATTTAGAAACTGTTAAAATTCATAAAGTAACTTTCAATAAGGACTCCTAAGTCCTAATCACTCTCTTACTCTAAATAAATAACAACTCAAAATAAAACTATTACTAGCCTAATATAACTAACATTAGGACTCTTGGGCAGTTAAGCTCATAGTTTTTTTTTTGGGTAGGTAGTTAAGCCCATAGTTAAATGGGTATGGCAATAAAACTGTGTTCGGTACTGGCATGTTTTAAACGGCCCAGAACTTGCGGGATGATCAATAGAGTGGTCAAATATTTGGAGAACTGCAAAAAGGGTAATGGACGGTGCAGGTTTAAACGTTACAATTTCGAAAATACGGGACCAAAACAAAAAGGGTAATATACACATAATACAATGAAGCAAAGTTTATAGTAGGGATCCTTCTTAGACTGGACAAGATTGTTTGGCTTTCCTTATCTCATCTGCAAAAAATTGAATCTTTCATGATGCCTTCTTACGGAAGGGATCGAACAACAACAATTTTCTCCATGCTTGTAGTTGGGTTCGGTTTGTCTCCCTAAGAAAGAAGGGGGTCTTGGTTTAAGAAGAGTCTAAGAAATCAACAAGACTTGCATTGTGAAACTGATTTAGAAGTTGGCGTCTAGGCAGAAAAGTATTACACAGGGAGATGGGTCTATTTCTGGCTTGGTCGGCTTTCCACTCTGATGTCAGAAGCCCTACAGGTTTTGGGGTTATTGTTAAATGGATTCCGCTATGATGAGTTTCAGATGGTAGTGAAAACTGCATGGGAGAGGGTTCCACCGGATTTTAACCGGCCTCTGGTTAGATTTGCCCAGAAATTGAGGGAGGTCAAGTCTGATCTCGTTACTCGGAACAAGAGATCCTTTGGTAATGTCCCTAGTGCGGTGCAGGAATGTAGAAATGAAATGAATGATGTACAACTTAGATTACAGGATTCTCTGAATGATAAGTCCCTTATTGAGGTAGAAAAGGCTCTTTCTTTAAAGTTTGCTTCTTTGGTGGTTCAAGAGAAAAGCTTTTTCAAGCAAAAATCCAGAATTAATTGGTTGAAGCTGGGTGACAGGATTACCCAGTTACTTTCATAAGTCGGTTAAAGGCTTAAAGATAATCAACACCTAAATTTACATCTCTTCTCTACAGGCTGAAGATGGTCATCTTGTCAAAGATATTGCTGGGATCATGCAGACAGCAGAAGACTATTTTGTCCGTGTGTCTTCCCTCCCCTTGAGAGCATCCCCCCAACTCTTTTTGATAAAAACTTATCTCAAAGTCAAATATCTAGTTTGGCCTTCTTGCCTTCTATAGATGAGCTTTTTTAGAGCCGTTAACTCCATGAAAGCTTAGAAGGCCCTGGGTCCTAATGCTTGAGTATGGGTTTCTTTAGTGCTACTTGGGCTATTATCAAGGTGGACTTGCTGTTGGCCATTAGTAGTTTCTTCTCTAACCCTGGGCAATTGGGAGAAGTTAACCAAACTTTTTTGTCTGATTCCTAAGAAAGTGGGTGCCTGTTCCATTTATGATTGTAGACCCATTTCCCTGTGCAATACCGTCTTTAAAGATTCTTGCCCTTAGACTTAAAGAAGTAGTTGGGGGTTTGGTTAGTCCTAACCAATCGGCTTTCATTCATGGGCGTAACATTGTTGATAATATTTTGGTGTGTAATGGCCTTGTTCGAGGCTTTGATAGAAGATTCACTCTCCAGTGGCTGTGTTAAAGATTGACCTCTACAAAGCTTATGATAATGTCATATGGGAATATCTTATGGAAGCCCTTGCTATCATGGTTCAAAATCTCGAGCCTCGAGGATGTCTTGACCCTCTGAGAAACCGAGATCTCTGATCGGTTGAAATCTCGGCGAGATACTGTAAAAAAGCTGCAAGGGCTTAAAAAGTGTGTCTCAGCCCTAAAATGGCCATTTTAAAGCCTGATACTTTAGGTAAACCCTATTTTAGCATATATAAACATATTTAAACCATAAAATTGTAAAAATAATCACACATGGTAGTTGTTTGGGTTTACACCCATATTTGGCAGTGTCGGTCTGAAGTTTAGATGTAAACCTAGGATAATATTGGCTATTCTACATAATGTTGCACTATTGGAAGATCAAAGAAGATTAAATGAGCCAGTAAAATTATATTTTAGGAGAAGAATAAATATAATAACACTTAATTAATTAATTGTCATAGTTGAAAAACCCAAAGTAGTGAAGTAGACCATACAATCATAATTCATTCAGTATGTCAAGACCAGTCTAGAATTGATCGAAAATGTTGAGAAATGCTCGAAAATGTCGAAACTAGTCGTGAACTGGTCGAGAAACTCGAGACCTAGTCTCATATCGAGTCTTGTCTCGTCCATGTTGAGATTTTCGAAACTCTTGAGATCTCGGTGAGATATAAACCTTGGGTAAAATTCAAGCGGGAGGGCCTCTTCATCTCACCTTGCGCAGGCTTTAGTAGCTCTTGACTATATCACTCGCCGTCCTTTTGGGAGTGGTGACATTATCAGTTGGACTGGATCCTACAAAGGCCTTGTTTTCGGCCTCTTTAGCTTGGGTGTTAGTCATCGAAGTTCAAAGTGGCTTGGAATGATATTGTGTGGTTTCAAGGGAACTCCCCATGGAATAGTTTTACTTTGTGGAGAGTTTTGACTCAATGTCCTCCTACGGGATCCTTACTCTATGATCGGGGCATCATTCCAAGCTCCAATTGTGGTCTGTGTTGGGCATCTACAGAATATACTCATTACTTATTCTTTGACTGCCCTTTCTCCAAGAGAGTCTGGGAAACGATTCTTCAGAAGTGTTGGCCTTTTAGAAGAAGTATTTGGCCTTTTGATCAACAATGGAAGTGGATGATCAAGAAGTTCAAAGAAAAGAACCCATGTGATACTCTTGCCAAACTTGCATTTGCTATTACTGTGTACCATATATGGTTTGAGAGAAATCTTAGAGGTAGACGACCAAATCCAGATCGTTTGCTTTGATTTGGAATGCTATTATGTTCGATGTGCACGGAACCATAACACCTTTTACTTCTCCTCCGGATACAGTTAGGAATAGATTCAGTTTGTCTTTTTGGAAATTGGAATCTGTCCACTGTCTGAGGTGGCCTCTATGCTCTCTTTTACTTTGGACTTCTACCCTAGTTTGTAAGGAGCTTGGTTCTATCCTTGGGAAACCCAGGTTTGTTCTCCTTGTTTCGGGGTGTTGTTAATATATTTATTTATTCACCCCCCCCCCCCCACCCCAAAAAAAAAAGCTGTGATCCGGAAATTTCTCTTTCTTGGCTTGGGAAATAATCAAATCCCTAGTTGATCATGTTCTGTGGTTTCCCGTAATCTGGTTTCAAGGTCACATTCCACGTCACAGCTTCATTGTCCGGAGAGCAATGATGGGATCTCTACCTACTAGATCCTTCCTGAGTCAAGGGAAGATTGCTTTGCCCATCAATTGCTGCTTCTGCTGGTCAGCCATTGAAGATATTGATCACTTGTTCTTCGCTCCTCGTCTTGCCTCTGGGAGGGGATCCTTCCATTGCTGGCCCACCCCTCACAGAATTCTCAGTTTTTGTCAGGGAATGAAATTGGATCTGCAAAGCATTTGCAGGGAAGTCTCCTTGTGATTCTCTTGGAAAACTGGAGTCTTGTGTGACTATCTATAATATCTGGATCAAAAGGAATATGAGACCTTGGACGTCCAAGTCTAGAACTCTTCAGCAAATTTGGGACTCCATTGTTTTTTATGTTAGGGGGTCCTTATCCCCATCATTAAGCTGTCTCCTAACAACAGTAGGAACGGATTCATTGCCGACTAGGGATTTAGCTATCCAATTTTAGTGTGGATATCATCTTTGATCCATGTGTAGATCCTTTTTGTTTCCTTCTTGGTCTGCCTTCTTGGCTCTGGGCTTTGTATTCCTAAAAAAGTTCGTAGTAGGACTAGGAGTTGCAGTCACGATATAATTTCCTTGATGTTCAATCTCTTTTCTTTTATTTCATGCGTTGATACCAGAAGCCATCCACAAGTATCTTCAAAACAACAATAACAGTGCACAACCGTTTACTAAATCTGTTATGCTACACACTTGATACTTCTCTTCCGACGGCCACAGTGCCAGCATTAAGTACAACTTTAGAATATGTGTGATGGAGCTCTGACATGATGGGCTTAAGTTCAAGATGGGCAGAAGACATAAAGTTCAGTGGAGAAGTATTGGAATCCCTATATTATATATTGATGAATACATAGATTCCTTTGTTTGGAACCTTATTGCTTACGAGCAATACCGTTTTGGAGGTAAGCACTACATAACATCATATGCCAGCATTAACCTTGCAGAGTCCATGGGATTTAAATTGTGTAGAATGGGGTCATTAGTGTCATGTTAAGGTAAAAAAGGAAAATTTAGTATTGACTCATGAGTATTGCGTTAAGGTAAGAAAGGTAAATTTAATTCCTCTTCAGGGAGTTCAAGGGCGGAATCAGAGATCGCCTCTAAAAAGGGAGAGTGCCTTTGGGTTTTTTGCATTGAGGAGCATTCTCTCTGAAGAGAACTACCCTCTCGTACTGCATGATCTGTGTCACTGCAAGTGGGCCTTTTGTTCATAAAAAAAATCTTAAAAATTTAAATTTTTGTGCCGGGGGGGTTTCACTGCCCATTGCATAGCGAGGGCAGGCTTTTCTTTCTAGCCTCTTTTATTTATTTATTTTTATTTTTCCTTCTCTTGAATAAAACGGAATAGCGTTTGAAATGCGTTTTCAGTGGTTATTATAACTGGACCTTCTTTTTCCTGTATCGCAGAGAATATACAAGATTCAGCATTTAAAATGTAACAATTTCACAAAGAGATAACCAGCAAGTTTACAAACCAGAAAAAGAGAGAAGAAGATTGAAGAGAAGGAGAGAAAAAGATTTCGACAGCATCAGTGTGCTATAGCCTAAATCGATAAAAAAACTCTCCTCTCAATAACTTATATTTATAGAGAATGAATTACATCTATTACAGGAAAGTCTCTATAATAAGAGAAGACACAAAAGAAGAAAGACAATAAGAATAATTGGAAACAAAGTAGCAACCCAAAAAGGGAAGAGCACCATTTTGATATCGTTGGAAGTAATTACTGCCCAGCGATATCGAGATGGGCCCTTTTTGGACCTATATCGTAACACCCTCCCTCAAGCTGGAATGTACAAATCACCAAATCCAAGCTTGTAACAATTTAACCGAAATGCAAGTCCAAACAAGGGCTTTGTAAGAATGTCAGTAAGCTGATTTGAGCATGATACAAAGGGAGTAACAACTAGCTTCTTCATAACAACATCTTGAACAAAATGGCAATCCACTTCTATATGTTTGGTATGTTCATGGAACATTGGATTGTTAGCAATGTAGATAGCAGCATGATTGTCACTCATCAAAGACATGGGCCGAGAGGTAGAAAATCCAAATTCTTGCAAAAGATTTCTTAACCATAACAATTCAGCAGCAGTCTGTGCCATAGCACGGTATTTAGCTTCAGCGTTGGACTTGGATATAGTAGTTTGCTTCTTACTTCGCCAAGTAACAAGATTACCCCCAACAAAAGGTGCGGTATTCAGCAGTGGAGCGTCTATCACCATCAGCTCTTGCCCAATCAGCATTAGAAAAACCAACAATATCAAAATGACGATGTCAATGGTAAATAAGACTAGTACCAGGAGATTTCTTGAGATATCGCAATATTCGACAGGCAGCTTCCCAGTGGGCAACCTTAGGAGCATGCATAAATTGGCTAACCACTCCAACAACAAAGGAAAGGTCAGGCCGAGTTACAATAAGATAGATCAACTTCCCAACTAAACGTTTATATTTATGGACATCAGAAAATTCCGGACTATCACATGTTTCAAGCTTCTGATGTGGGTCCATTAGTGTATCAACTGGCTTGGCTCCAAGAAGTCCGGTTTCAGAAAGAAGATCAAGTACATACTTTTTTTGTGAAAGACTAATACTTTTACTGCTGGGAACCATTTCAATCCCTAGAAAATAGTATAGTAGTCCTAAGTCTTTCATCTGGAACTGTGTATTTAAATAAGACTTCATTTCAGCAATGTCAGACTTATCATTTCCTATAAT
Source organism: Protea cynaroides (assembly GCA_028583415.1). Lineage (NCBI taxonomy): Eukaryota > Viridiplantae > Streptophyta > Magnoliopsida > Proteales > Proteaceae > Protea > Protea cynaroides. The sequence goes on along the minus strand of CM053266.1, from coordinate 56,740,803 downwards.
AATAATGTCATCAACATAAACAACAATAATGGTGACAGTAGAGGAACGATGTCGTACAAAAATAGAATGATCAGTGTAACAGGCAGTGAAACGAAAAGCTGTAATGACAATGCTGAACTTATCAAACCATGCATGAGGAGATTGTTTAAGGCCATGATAGCCTGAAGTAACTTGCACACTTTAGTTGAGTTCCCTCCCTGAACAACATACCCTGGAGGTTGGTCCATATAAACTTCCTCGTGTAAGTCCCCATATAAGAATGCATTCTTAACATCCATCTGATAAAGAGGCCAATCAAAATTTACTGCCAAAGATATAATAACACGAACAGAATTGAGCCGAGCAACAGGAGAGAACGTCTCAAAATAATCAACCCCAAAGGTTTGAGTGAACCATTTAGCAACAAGTCTAGCCTTCAGCCTATCAATGGTGCCATCAGAGTTATGTTTAATCTTATATGTCCATCTGCAACGAACAACGGAGTGACCCTGAGGGAGATCAACAAGGGTCTAAGTTTGGCTAGCCATTAGAGCATCCATCTCAGCATCCATGGCTGCTTTCCACCCTGGATGGGACAAAGCTTGGGAAAGGGAAGTAGGAACAAAGGTAATAGATAGGGAATGAACCAAATTTTGGTGACAACGAGGGAGATCGGCAGTAGAAACAAAATGTTTAATTGGAAAGGTAAGTAAGAAACGTTGAGTACAAGAACGTGTACCTTTGTGGAGTGCAAATAGGGAGGTCAGGAGAGACCTTAGGATCAGGTGAAGTAGTAGTAGTTGGCAGAGCAGCTGGTGCAGTTGTAGTTGGAGTCATTGGAGGACGGCGTGTATAAGCCTGTAGGGGAGGTGGGGGGTCAAATGGTAGGGTTTGGAGATGGTGGTTCAGTATCATCAGGTGTGATGGAAGGGACTGGTGGGGAAGGGGTAGGAGAAGGAGTCGGCACTAGTACCGGATAATATGGTTTGTATTCAAAGAAAGTAACATCAGTACTGACATAGTGACGTTTAGTAGTAGGATCAAAACATTTATACCCTTTTTGAGTACGGGAATAACCAAGAAAAATACACTTGAGGGATCGAGGAGAAAGTTTTCCCAATTTAGGATGCATGATATGGACAAAACATGTACTACTAAAACTCTAGGGTAGACATGAAATAAAAAAGTAGAAGGATAAAGAAGACGAAAGGGAACTTTATTGTGTAGAACAGAAGATGGCATTCTATTAATAAGATAACAGGCGCTTAAGACTGCATCACACCAATAAAATTTAGGCACATTCATATGAAACATCAGAGACCGAGCAATATCTAAAAGATGCCTATTTTTACGTTCAACGATCCCATTTTGTTGAAGGGTATAGGCACAACTAGTATGATGTATTGTACCATGTTTAAAACAGAAATCAGAACGAGCTGTTTAAACATATTCAAGAGCATTGTTTATATGTAAGACCTTGATGGAAACTCCAAACTGAGTAAAAGTTTCTTTAAAGAACCCTTGAAAAATAGTAAGAAACTCAGAATGATCTTTAATTAAATAAAGACAGGTCATCCTAAAAAAATCATCCACAAAGGTTACGAAATAAGACAACCTTAACCTATTGGGGATACGACAAGGGCCCCAAATATTAGAATGGACTAAAGAAAAAGGGGTAGAACTCCTAGGAATAAAACTCACAGGGAAAGAGGAACAATGATGTTTTCCTAATTCACAGGCCTCACATTGAAGGGTGGAGAGAGACTTGGGACTTGGGATAAGAAATTTCATCTTTGACAGAGACAAATGACCAAGCCAGTGGTGCCATTGAAGAGGGGTAGTAGTAAAGGTAGTGGCAGCAGTAGGAAAATGATCAATATGCACCAAATAGTACATACCGACATGCTCACGTCCGCTACCAATCATCTCCTTAGTCTTGAGATCCTAAAAGGTACAATGAGAAGGGAAAAAGGTAGTAATATAGTTAAGAGATTTAGTTAGTTGACTAATAGAGAAAAGATTAAGAGGTAAATTAGGTACATGTAAAACAAAAGGTAAGGACATAGAAGGGTTAAGGGAGACATGACCATGCTGAGAGCCAGTAGTGGAGGAGCCATCAACAAGATAAATGTAACAAGCTTGTTGGTGGCATGAAGAGAGGAAAAGATAGAGGACTCACCAGCCATATGACAGATGGCACCAGAATCAATGATCCAACGATGAGGAGAGGCGTAAGAGAGAAGGGCATATGTAAATGTTTGGGCTAGGGTAGCAGCAGAAGGGGAACTAGTAGCCTCATGTTGTTGAATCCTATGAAGGAGGGTCTTGTACTGGGCAGAGGATGGAGCAGTTGTGTGTGGTGAAGCTGGCGCAGCAGGAGATGTATCATCAATGGTAACTGTATTAACTAAATTATCAGCTCATTCAGGACGGCCAAACTTATCCCAACAGGTGTCAACGGTATGGTTGGTCTTGTAGCAATGAGTACAATAGCAGGTAGACTTATCAGGCGGTGGTCATCGTGAACCACGACCATGACCATGATCACGGGTGGAGCCACGACCCCTGGGGAGGAACTACGACCATGGTCAGCAAACAAAGCAGATGTATCTTTGGGAGAAGAGTCACTCTGAGGAATCAAACATTGGAGACGAAAGGTCTCACTTAGGGTAGGTATGGATGCACCGGTAAGAAGCTGACTCTTCACAACCTGATACTCAAGAGAGAGTCCAGTCAGAAATTTTGCCACATAAAACTTAGACTGTTGGGCCTTTAACTTATTTATGTCAGTGGTAAGAGGCTGCACAACTTGGATTTCCTCAATAAGGCATTTGAAACCGCCATAGTAGTTAGTCATGAATTTGTCACTAATAAAGAAGGTGAACATCCTCTCGTAGAGGTCATAAATACGAGAAACATTCAAATCCTGGCCATAGGTCTCTTGTAAATCAGCCCAGATGGCCTTGGTAGTATTGTGAAACATCACAGTAGGTAAGATGGAATGCTCAATACTATTCCACAACCAAGTTTGAACCAAAGAATTGTCACAAAGCCAGGTATTATAAGTCTTAACAGACTCACAGTCTTTAGTATCATAGGCAGGAGCATCTTCAGATAACAGCTGTACTTTATCCTTAGACAGGATGTAGGCCTTGATGGCTTGAGCCCAGAGAAGATAGTTTGAGATCCCTCTTAATTTTATAGAGATGATCTGAACATCTGTAGGCTTGGGATCAGTCGTCTTGGAATAGAATAAATAGCAATCAACCCAATCAATCATTATAAATTTGTTTTTCTTTCACTCGGTTCCGCCAACCAAGAGGCCAAAGGAGATAAGGCTCAAAGTGAAGCAAGGATCGGTGGTGGTGATATGGTATAATAAAAAAAAAAGAATAATCCAAATCTCGGTTCAGCCAACTGAGTGGCCAAGGGAATGAAGGGATCAAGAGGGGTGGCAGTAGTGGTAGTAGGGTAGTAAGTTTTTTTTTTTTTAATTATTGTTCAACACATTAACAATAAGAAGATGATCGAGAAGTTAAAAACCAAAACATTGGCAGCATAGTAGTAATTGAAGTAAATTTCGATCACCAAGATAAGTAGTACATAGTTAGAGCAAAAATATCTAAGGCCTATCATACCGAAGCTTTGATGAATGATAGCCATGGATCTTGTGTTCTGATATCATGTAACAATTTCACAAAGAGATAACCAACTAGTTCACGAACCAGAAAAAGGGAGAAGAAGATTGAAGAGGAGAGAAAAAGATTTCAACAACAGCAGTGGGCTACAGCCAAAATCGATAAAAAACTCTCCTCGCAATCACTTATATTTATAGAGAATGAATTACATCTATTACAGGAAAGTCTCTATAATAAGAGAAGACACAAAAGAAGAAAGACATTAAGAATAACTGGAAACAAAGCAGCAACCCAAAAAGGGAAGAGCACCATGTCGATATTGCTGGCGGTAATTACCGCCCAGCGATATCGAGATGGGCCCTTTTTGGGCCTATATCGTAACATAAAACACCAAGAAACAGGAAGCCTATTAAGTGCATATTAACTAACAGTGGTTAAGACTTAAGACTGAATTTCTTAAACTTGGACTCTTGACATGGGACTCACTAAAAAATATTTAATTTCATGCACCCTCCTTTACACCTAAGTTTTGGGCCTTCTGTTTCAGTCCGTTACAGTTAAAAAAAAAATAAATAAAAAAAAAAGAAAAGAAGAAAACCCCAAGTCCTAACTCAAACTACTACTAAACTGAAGGTTGAAATTTAAACTGGGCCTGCATTACATACGAAAGTCTTTGCAAGTTAAACCAACTTATAATTGTAAGTATTTACAGGCCGAACCAACTTATCAACAAGTATCTTGTACCACATTAGTGTAACTTTTGAATTCTAGTGGCATTTGATCAAATTCTCACTCTTTCAAGTGGTTTGGTAACCCCAAAAAAATGCACTCAAAGCTGGATCTTTTATATGTAACAAGATGACCTGATCAGATCGCATATGAAAGAGAAGAAACATCATTATGCTAACCAAGGTGCCCGATTTTCCAAGGTGTCACAAGGGCGTTTGACACCTAGACGCCTAGGCAGTGCCTTGACAACTATGTTCTGAACACTTGTTCGACCAGCCAAAAGACGAGTATTGTCCGGGCACAACCTTCTTCCCGGTGCCCATATTCAAAAACTTTCTGCATTCTCTCTCTCCCGTTCCTGAGAAACTAGCAAATGGGAAAATGTATTAATTGCCATACCACGATTGCACTTGGGGAAGATTCAACGAGGCCACTGACGAGATATATTTCAGGTGGAGGGAGGGGAGTTGACGCAAACAGGCTTAGATAATATATCCACAAAGAAATAGCCACTTCAAAGTTGGGGAACATATGATGGGATGTTTCTTCTTCTTTACAACATATGACGCGTCGCCAAATTTGTCTTGATTAAATGAAGAGTCTGAATCGTTGAGAAGGGCATGTTGGAGATAAGAGGGAGTTGATCAAGTGCTCTGACCATAATAGATTTAACTAGGCTAGGATTCTAGTATCAGATGAATTTTGAATTCAGGTTAGAACGATCCAGATTTTATATGTTTTGAGAAATCAGGCTTCCTACCTATATATATGTATATATTATACGTAAACATGCTTAGAAAGAAATTTCGGACCTTTATTCAGCTCATATGTAAGATCCATTTCGATTTTAGATTAGATATGATCCACTTTCAAAGACCCAAATTGTATTAAGTCTAGTTCCAGATCTCTCGGGTTAATTCAGACAAGGATTAAAAATCTCGGGTCTCGAGGGTGTTTTGACCCTTGAGAAAACTGAGATCTCGGATCTCGGCGAGATCCTACCAAAACTCCCAAAGGGTAAAAAGGGGATTTTTGGCATGTTTTTGATGTTTTAAGGCCATTTTAAGGTCATTTTAAGACTATATATTGCAGGAAAATATTAATTTAACATATATAAACACATTTGAAGCAAAAAAACTAATCACATTGTGGGAAATTCATACATTTATAAATCATAAATCCACACAATGACACAACTCACAAGTGCTCATAATCTCAAAGTCTGAAATACTCAAAATCAAATAATACCTTCCCATCAATCCATCCCAATGTCTAATCGTATGTAGAGTGGCGTGGAGGTTCTATCTAGTCAGATGGCTTTGTTGAAGATAATATATCTCGGTCTGATAAACAAAGTCCTGCCACGATGTCCTATGGCTAAAGTAGCGCTAGTAGTCGTCCACATACCTGTTATATACACGAAATCCAGGAGGTCTCTAAAGATAGTTATCCTTGGATACAATTCATTATAATGTAGAATAAACTGAGTGTACATTGGTTGGTGGGGCGTGCCTCTTTAGGCAATTGGGAATGAGAAGAGACTGTCCACAAAGTTGGAGCCAGTCTGTGAAGTAGCATTACTAGCATCAGCGGAAAAATCATATGGACTGGGAAGCATGCGGTAATTGTCACTGGAATAAGAACCGTACGTCGACGTGGTGCCAAATCCAGGAGCTCTCCACTGCCACTACTCCTGTCCACTGCTACCCTTAATGCTCATTCCTCCAAAGCTTGTGGACATGCTATCAACATCAGGTAGAATATCAGGATCTGGAACGAAGTCAATGAAATCATCGTCGTCTTCTTGGGCTGGTTGGAAAGGGCGTTGACGAGACCTACGTGTATACTCAGTCGTAGACCATGATGAAGATGCATGCCGACCGTGGTCTGTATCCTGTGTAATGTGTGGATACTGACTCTCGCCGGTCCATCTAACAATAGGTACAGTCGGTCTAGGATCATATGACGCACCACCATCACCACCATCACTACTATCAGAAGCTGACCAGCCAGTCTCATCAGTTGTATCATCACCGTCAGTGCATGTGCCACTACCAGCTGGGGGGTCAAACGGTCGAGCCGACTTTATGTGTACACGACCCTCTTCCTAGAACAGAAACCGCTTGACATTAGCATCCATCGGAGTAGCCACAGTAGGGTCGGGCCTCCTACCCGACTCATCCAGCACTGGTACTACTCTATCTTGCACCCACTCCACATAAGGATCCTTTTCATCTGAAGATAGCTGATATATGTCAGCGAGCTCGATCTGGGTTTGATCATTTTTTTGTGAATGGGTTATGCTCTGTACCCTCAGTCTCATGTTGTAATGGACGTACACCAAGTCATTGAGCCGTTCAAAGCCCAATCTATTCTGTCTTTTTGAATGGATAAGGGAGAAGGTACTCCAGTTTCGCTTACACCCAGATGCAGAATATGTTTAGGATAGGATTCTGATTGCTATTCTCTTCAACTCAGTTGCATGCTCGCCATATAACGCCCACCACTCAACTGCACAACAAGAAGAACACATTTTAATATACATATTAAACAAGAAATGTTACTTGAAAATTTCAATTTCCATAATTCCATACCAAGATCGGTACTTTCTCGGCCAACCATTGTGGCTGGAGTTCCAAAACTCCCAAGGCCATCTCTGAACATTTTAATCTACACCCATTTGGAAATTTTTAAAAATTAGCCATATAATATATGGATATTCAAATAATTAGGCACTTAGACCATACAACTCACCTCCAAGTTGACAAGTGCTTGTACAGTCGAATCTGGCACCAATTTTGCCACAATAGTTTTTACTGCACTGATAAGGTCATAATTGAGCCCAAGCATATGTGAATATTGATACTTGGGGTTCAACTAATATGCTGTAAAATATAAGTCACATGATTGAAATCTAGTACTAACTACTAAGTTAATCTAAATTAAAGACATTATTAAATATACTCACCAGCCTTATGCAATGGGTGCATCGGCTGACTCTCCCATCGATCTTTGATAATCTTCAAAAAAATTTTGTTTCCACGTGGAAACACAACACGAATACGCTCCTTCAAGATATCAATGACAACATATAAATGTGGCATGGTGGGCTTGAATGCTATATCCACCAATCTCAGCACCTTCACCACTTGCTCCAGAGCGTTCTCCAAAATTCATTTGAAGCTCCGGTAGATTGTGCTTGAACCCCACCAGGGGAGCTAAACTCCTTCCAGTGAAACCAGTCCTCAGATGCAAACATCAATTTAAGGCCTACCATCTTTGCCTCAAAGCTCTTCAATGCTATGTGGTTGGTAGCAAATCTGGTAACGCTGGGTTTGACTAAGTCCCCTCCACATTTCTCCTTCAGCAAGTTCAAAGAATAGCCATGTTTGTATACAAATGTTGTCACCTGACGTGCTTGTTTAACCACTTGCTTTACTTTCTAGATCTTGCTCATGTCGTTTAATATCAAGTCAATGCAATGGGCAACACATGGAGTTCAAAAGAGATTGTAGTTTGGGTCAACTGTCATCATCTCTCCTGCCTTTTTGTAGTTGCTGCCATTGTCTGTCACAATTTGCACCACATTTCTAGCCCCAACTTCATCCAACACTGTCTACAGCAATCCATAAATGTAGTTAGCATCTTTTGTCATAGCAGATGCATTCACAGATTTGATGAACGCTGTCTTCCCATCACTGTAGAGCATGAAGTTGATGATGGACTTTCTAGGGGAGTCAGTCCAATCATCGCACATAATGGTCAGCCCATATATATCCTAGGAAGTCTTTAATCATTCTATCCAATCTTGTAGTTCTTTAATCTGTCTAGGGAGATACACATTCATGATTTCATATGCATTGGGGGCTTGAATCCTAGGACCAGCCTTAGCAATTGCATCAAACATGGTTTGATAGTATGGACTCGTAGTGACATGTGCTGGGATACCATTAAAGAAGGATAACCTAGTATAGGAATCCCCTAGGAATCCCCAATATATTCTTTTGTATTCTTCCACATTGACTTCAACTTCTTCTGTTTGTTCCCAGGCTTCTTAAAAGCTACTGGATCCTGGCGTAGGATCTCAACATAATCCTCATCCCTAGCAGGTGGTGTTTGGGGTTGTGCTCTAGTACTTTGTGATCTTCTAAACATAGAAGCCAACCCCTTACTCCATGTTTGTAGTTGAGGCTGTTGAAATGTTCCACTACGACTGCCACTTGCCCCTATGGCGGTGGCCCTCAACCTATCCCGGTCCATGTCAAGGAAGACTACTAGCTATTGTTGCCCGTTTCACATCTCTAGCATCAATTGTAGTCATACCGGTAGTATCTATGCCATTATCATAAGAAGAATCATCATCATCCATACCACCTCCCACTGTGCTTCGAATTGTTTCCTAAAATTGCAACCTAGTTTTTTCTTTCTCTGCCTTTTTTTTGCTGTCCTCCCTTTATCTATTTGGCTACGGTCTTGGAAATCTCCACAGAAATCATACGACACTTCGCCACATTTGTATTGGTCCCACTCAAGTGTTGCTTAAGTCTTGTGATCCCACAAAACATAAAGCTCTTCTCACATAATTTACATTAGGTCTTCCGTCTATCACCATCAATGGCAGTACCATACTGCCATGCCATTTCAGTACGACCACCATCACCTCCCTTATCAGACCCCGAAGTAGCCATTATATCTCATTAGCATTGTTACATAAAATAATAAAATAAGGAAACTTAAATCAATAGGTTTAATATAATAAAACTTAAAATGGAAGAACATAAAAAGAACCAAATATGAGAATACAACTCAAAACACATTGAAATTACTTTTCAAAATTTTATTCATATTTTATAAGAAAACAGAATATTTTTCCTAATTTTTCCCTATTTTACAGAATTATTTAGATATTATTACTAAATTAAGATATTACATAAAAATAATTTTTTTTTCCAAAAATAAAATCCGACATCATGGAACTGTAGATTGGCCTATGGTGTTCAGTATATATTATTTTGAATACCAACAGATAAGTATTAATAATATTTTTTTAATTTTTAATTGCTGAAAAATAAGATTTATTAATCAGAAATTCAAAAAAAAATTAAAAATATGTACTAAAAAAAAAAAAACTGAAACCGTGGCCGCGTAGATCGGCCAATGGTGTTCATCATATATTATTTTGGACACCATCTAATAAATATATATCATATTTTTTTTCATTTTTTAATTGCTGAAAAATAGATTTTTTTTAACAAAAAATCAAAATAATAAATATATATGCATGAAAAAAATTTCGAAAGGGTCAACTTGTAGATTGGGCTCATGTGTCTCACATATAAAAATTTCATCAACATTCAACATGTATTGATCATTTTTTTCTAAAAAAGTAAATTTTGGGAAAAAAAAACCTTACCTCAAATAGTAGATTTGGCAAGAACAAGTGGAATCCAAGCTCCAACAACACTTTGCTAGAGTGATTTGCCAAGAACAAGTGGAATCCTAGCTGAGATGCAAGTTGGAGAAGAAGAGTAGAGGAAAGAAGATGAAAACAGAAGGTTTTGAAGAGGATAAATGAGTCTCGGCTTTTATATAAAAAAAAAAACCAGTCGAACTTGGTCGAAACTGGTCGAAACCAGTCGAGACCTGGTCGAGAACTGCTCGAGATGGTCAAGAACCAGTTTTGACCTGGTTTCTCGTCTCGACTTAGTCGAGAAGTTCGAAAAAACCGAGATCTCGGCGAGATTTTGAACTATGATTTCAGGTGGATTTGCTTCCATCCTGAACCTGTTGGATTTCCACGTTAACTGATTCAACTCTTTTTTTTTTTTGGGGGGGGCTTCTTAACTATGAGATACATTTCTTTATCTAGTCATAGCCTCTAGTGACCAGGAAGTCCCCTTCTTGGTCATGATCTTGATGATGTTGCTTTATGTATTGAACTTTAGTAATCTCTTATCCTTAATCCCCCTCTCTCCTCCTTTTGACAAAAAAGGGAAAAAATTTCTTCCAACACTGTTTTACCTTCACTTCCTCTCTCTCTTTTCCTTTTTTTTTTGGGGGGGGGTGAATGATATTTATTTGAAAAGAAGAAAGGGACTACAACGCCGACCCAAGATGGGAAACGAAAAGAAAAACTTCATCCTCCTTCACAAGATCACACACATACATTTCATTTGTTTGATGAATTGGGTTTAGTTCCCTGTTAAAGGAAAACTTAACTCACCGAGTCTATCCATACTATTTGTGATCAATAACATGAATTTTCTATTTAGGCTGCTCTTAAAAAAAAAAAAAAAAAAAAAAAAAAAAGAGAAGTAAAAGAAGAAGAAGAAGAAGATACTATCAAAAAATGGAAAAAGAAAATAATGAGGGGGCTGTTAGTTTTTAATATGTATTAAAAATTAAACCATTAGGAAATCTATCAAAAAATTAATCCATATGCAAAGAAATTTTTATGTAGTCTTTGGGTTATGACCATCTTTGAGAATACCAGTCAATTAAACACACGATGACGTTTGTTGCAAAGTAAGGGAGAAAAGGAAGAAGAGAAGAAGATGAAGAAATCAAGAGAGAGAGAGAGAGAGAGAGAGAGAGAGAGAGAGAGAGAGAGAGAGAGAGAGAATCGATGTGTCCCCTCTCCCCCCTTATGGTTATATTTATATCAAGTGAAATATCCAAAGCTAGTTGGCTACCCATAGAGTAGCTGACCTAATTACATAAGAGATAAGAAAACCGACTTCGGAAAATAAAGAAAACATTAAACTTTACCGTAGATGGTGACAGCCTAAATATTATTCTAAACAACACCATATACTAAAATGTAACACATAAACTATGTACCCCCATGGTACATAGTGGATAGCCACACTAATTGTAGCCAATCTGCATCATAGTTGGTTATCCTTTGAAACCAAGCTTTGTATTCTTCCATTATGATTCTCATTGGTTTTTGCAGCTGTCTTACTTTCTACTATGAAATATTGGAGAAAAATTTACAGCTTGTGGTTTTATGATGGTTAGACTTTTCTATGCTTATTAGAAAAAGCAACTCAAGTTTGCCGCTGTAGGGAAATAAATAGGCTTGATTTTGTAGGAAAAAAAAAAATCTTATTACAGCCCATGGCATGAGTAATAGATAATTTTGTCAAATCTGGAGAAGAAAGGCGTACGTATTAGTCATCAAGCCAGCCTTGTGTTAATTGTTATATCCATTAGTTTCTCTGATTTCCTTTTAACTGGTGCTAATTTGGAACGAGCGAGAACTTTAACGGACCATAAATACAGAAGTGTTGTGTGAAGAAAGTCGAGGTTAAGAACAGATAATACTTGATCCTAGCCAAAAGGATGAGAAAGATGCAAAGAATGTAAAGGCTCATTCAACACAAGCTGGTTTACCTAATATTCAGTACAAGAGTGTATCTTTCTTTAAATAGAAGTGGCATTTCAAAATCTTCCAAATAAGGACAAGTACAAGAAAGAGAGAGCCAGAGATATTATGCTTGCTGCTTACCACTACATTTTTGAAGAATCCAACATCGACAAGCTTATCCCATTGATCCCGTCAAGAGAGGGAGAGAGAAACTTGGTCTTCTGTATTATTTCTTGCATATACTTGGGTTTTTGTTGATGGGCATTACATTGTGTTAGTTTGAGTAAGCTAAGGATTAAATCTAATTGCTTTGTTTTATTTTCAAGTAATTGATCCTGATTTGAAGAATTGTGGTAAGCTACAACTGCTAAGAAGTTATTGTAGTTAGGTTTCTATGCAGGCCATATGTTGCTCATAAATTTTGCTTTCCTTCCATGAATGTCTCCCATGAAACTATCAGTTAATGTTCTCCTAAAACTTTTTACAGCGATGGGATCCCATATCAGCTCAGCAACGACATGGAAGCTCAATTGTTGAAGTTTTCAGGATTGTTGAAGAGGTATTAGCAATAATCTTTTAAATTGCATTATCATATTTCTTGCAAGGTTTAAATCTCGGATCTTGATCCCGTCTCGGTGAGGTTCGAAATTTCTGAGATCTCGTTGAGATCTCAAAAAATCTTAGAGGCTGCATTTTTTACCATATAAAGGTTGAGATTTCCGAGATTTCCGAGATTTTGAGATCTCGAGAAGGTCGAAATTTCCGAGATTTCGCCAAGTTCTCTCCGAAATTTAGAACTATGATTTCTTGGGATGTCCTCTTTACTGCTATCTTAAGCACCTGACCCTGCATTTTTGTACATCTACTTTCATTTCCTCTATATGCATATGATTTTTTAGTCTTCAGGAGTGTTACATGGGCATGGGCATGGTCAGACGATTGATTGCGAGCAGTACTAGAACTTACTAAAATTTAATCTGATACCAGACAGGGAATTTAAACTGACATTCTTTGGTTTGTTGGCAATCAGTTCAGAATTTTTAAGGTTAATGGCAGAGAAGGGGTGGGAGGGTTTGTCATTTTTTCTTAGTTCATTTTATCCCCCCCCCTCCCCCTCCCCCTTCTCCCTCTTTTGTTGTAGATTCCCTCTTTTCTTGGGTTTGCCCTCATTTGTAACGAGTCTGGCTTTATCTTCTTGATACCCAGATTTGTTGTCCCTTCTTTTTGGGGTTTTGTCAATATAATTATTCATTCATCGAAAAAAAAAGAGTCAGCGACTCAGCATGAGTCAAAGTAGGAGTGTCTTCTGCCCTAGTAATTTATAGCTGTTGTTCAGACTTCATCAATGGGCCGATTACTTGGTTACCAAGTTATCGTTTGATTTCCTCTCAAGTTGTTTTGCTGTTTGCCTGTTCTGGTGTAAATTGGACTTTGCATCGTTGCATGTAGCTTATGTTTATTATTGAGTCTTTGTCCAATCCAATTCAAACTTTTTTTTCGGGGATCTGATTTCAATCTTCTTTACGTAATAATAGTTCATCAGTGTTTTTATTTCATACCAACTCCTGTGGCATTCCTTCTCGTCAAGTTGTGCCTGCAACAATGATCTTCTTGTCATTGATTTTTTTACACAAAATCAGAACAAAAACTAATGAGTATGGAGTATCTATGGTTGCATAACAGAAGAAGGGCAGCAGAGAGTATATTTAATAATGTAAATTTTGGAAATTACAATAAGTCCCTAGATTGTGTACATTTACACATAAACCCCTAACTAATAAATAATTATAGAAAACCCCATCGATCCATAATTCTTAACAATTTGTACAATTGGATTATGGACCATTCATAGACTTCCCTAGATCAAGGAGGATGGTTGCTATCGATCATGCATTGAAGATCCTTTTGTACTTCAAAACTCAAGGGTGAGCTTTTTCTAATGGGATAAAGCAGGTGCAGTCTAAGAATTGGTTCTATTTTAATATCTATTGGGTACGAGATTTTAATTCATTAGGTTTTATTTGTAATGAACTAAATTACAAGGCCTCAAGAATTGGGGACTAAAGGGGTGCACGAAAATAAATATTTTAATTGGTGGTAATTTCTTTACATTCTGTGTTTCCCTTGTTTCCTAGTTAACGGTTTGATAAAATTCTCACCCATTAGAGATTAGGTTATGTTTTATCAAGTAGCAATTGTTACAGGAATCTTGTGGGGGCGCATTCTTAGCTGTTAGTTTTGTCTTAAGTAGTAGAGCATTATTAGATTTGGGGATTTAGTAGTTTTGCAAGTTTAAAATCATAGTAGTATTTTCTATGTTTACTTATTTCAGGAACTAGATATCAGGAGGATTCTATCATCATCATCATCATTATTATTATTATTATTATTACCCACCCTTCCCCAAGGTTTAAAATCTCGGATCTTGGGGGCGTCTTGGCCCCTGGGAAAATCAAGATCTGGCCGAGACTGCAAAATACCAAGGTTAGTTAATGGTTTCCTTGTAGTTTCCGCAGGGTCCCTTTCAATCTGTCGGTTGATGTATCGGATTCTGTCTGATCCTATCCACTTACGTGATGGAAGTTAGTTACAGCTTTGAGGGGATTTCATATGATGTAGGTGAGCTCCATCATGCCCCAAGTACCGTACGTACTAAAAACCTAAGGTTAATCACCCATTTTCCATTTTAAGAAAGTATTTTCAATAATCCTTTCCAAATGAATAGATATACCAAACGCAGCTTAAGATTTATTCGTCTCATGAAAAGTCGTGTTTGGTAGGTCAGAGATAGATTCTCCATAAATTTAGATGCAGGAACCAGAATTTAATAATGAAACTCCTATAATTGCTCCGGAGAAAGAGATAGGAAAGTTGATGGTTGGTTTTGAAATACCGAATGCAGTAAAGAATAGAGATCACATCTTGTTTCTCATGTTAGTTATATGCATGTGGATGACTTGGATGTATCATGCATGCACATGTATATGCATCTAATAATGTTCGTTCACTTGATGGGCATCTGGTCCATATATGGAAAGAGTATTAAACTGGAGAGGGGCACAATAGAAAAAGGAGAAAGAAAAGGGTGGCTGAAATTCCATATTTGAAAGTAAAATAATAAAATAAAACCGTGTCGAACAGTTGGGTTATGCACTAAAGCTTCAGAGATATCGGCGAGAAACTGCCGAGATTTGAGTTATTCCCAAGATCTCGGTTGAGATATTGCAACCAAGATCAAAACTTGATCTCGACCCTAATCTCTTCTCGGTCTTCACCGAGAAGACCGAGAAAGCCGAGATCTCGCCGAGATTTTAAACCATGCCCTTTCCTTAATGTTTTGTTTGCTCTATTGCCTATAATTGGGATTTTACATTGTATGGATGGGGGAGGGGGTTAATAATCTTCTAAAAGCTTCTTTTTTATTTCCCTTTTGGTTCCTTGAGTCCTTGACTCTTTTTTAGAAATCCTTGATTTATAGTTGAAACTATACGTCTCTATTACCCTCCTGCATCAATAAACATTTTACCTTTGAAGAGAGATCCATTTTGGACATAAAAGGATCATCTTGTCAATATGCCTTGAGTATGATGAAAGTAATACTGAAATATTTATCAACTGCCTAATGTCTTTTGAGTTGGTAAAAGCAGCAAGTTTAAATTTGTAGATTTATGCATGTGGAAGGTGCAGCATAAAGGTGGCGAGGCAAGAGTGAAAACGACCTAGGCTGAAGTGTTTGGGAAGGATATGAGTGCCTATGACTTAATAATTACTATGGACAATGGCTGTGGGCCATGACTCTTCTTGGGTCTGGAGGATAATGCTTTAACCATAGGCAGCTGGCTTCACTCTACTCTCCTTTGGTTGGACAATTGGCACCCCCATGGCATTTTGGTGATGGCCTATGGGGAAAGGATTAGACTTGAATATGGACGTAATAGACTTGCTATTGTATCCTCCATTATCTCAGAAGGAGCTTGGTTTACCGGTAGGGCCTCTTGCACTCGGCTTTCGCAGGCCTGGGAAGCTCCAGTCTTCGCCGACCCTTTCCGAGCGGTGATATCACTACTTGGAGTGCCGCCACAAACGGGAATTTTTCCTCCTCCTCTGCTTGGGAGATGGTGAGTTCTCGAAGTCTCAAGGTTGCTTGGTATGATCCAGTTTGGTTTCATGGGCACTTCCTCCATTATAGTTTTATCCTTTGGAGAGTTTTGACTATGTCTCTGATGCGGAAGGAATTTGAAGTAGAGGAAAGAGATACCGTAAAGGGAAAAGGGGGGGAATAACTGAGAGGGGCTAGGGAAATACCGAGGGGAAGCGAGAGAGAAATAGCATAAGGGAAGGAGATTACTGAGGGAGAGGGGAAGGGATAAGCCAAAGGAGAGGGAAAAGGGATAGCTGATAGAGTGTCAGAGGAAAGTGAATGGGTAAGAGATGGGGATAACCGAGAAGGAGAGAGAAGGGATTATGAGAGGATAAAAGAGAGTATCGTGAGATTCCAGCAAATAGGGGGGGGGAAAGGAAGTTTGTCATAACAGAAAACAAAAAGAGGGGGGAGGTTTTATCGAAACTGAGAGAAAGAGGGGGGGGGGGAATATCGCTGTGAGGTATAGAGAAGGGGGAAGGATTGAGAACAAGAGCAAAAGAGAGGAAGAGAAGAGAGATCAAGAGAGAGGAAGAAGGGGAATCTTACCAAGAGGGAGAGAGTTGTGACTCGTGAGTATTTATTTATTTATTTATTTTTTTTTTGGGTCAATCAATGCATAATCTCATGAATTATGAAAGTCGCCTTTATATAGGCTTTACAATTCTAACCAAATAACTAAATAAAAAAGATAAATAATAAAATAAAGAAAGAGGTTTAAGTCCCAAATTGTGGAAAAGGATCTAGAGCCTAGTGACATTTAGAAATAAAAAAATAAAAAAAGACTAAGTCAAATATAAATAGAAATAGATTTAAAAATCCTAACTAAACTGACTAAACTTTCCAAAATAAAAAGATTACAAAAATTTCCCAAATTCGATAAAATTCTCTAGAGATTCTTATCCAAATCTTGTGGACCCTATGCTGCGTCAGTCTCTTCCGACAAGGTCCCTTCTTCATGACCAGGGTATCATCCCTAACTCTTTTTGTGGTTTGTGTTGGTCTTTGAAAGAAAGTGTTCATTATCTATTTTTCGACTATCCGTTTGCCAATAAAGTTTGGGAAAAGAACCTCAAAAAATGCTGGCCTACAGCCTACTAGAAGAAGAATCCAGTCTTTTGATATAGAATGGAAGTGGATGACCAAGAAATTCAAAGAAAAAACCCTGTGCAATACTATTGCCAAGCTCGCATTCACCGTGACTGTGTATCATATATGGTTTGAGAGAAATCTTAGATGGTGGGTGGCAAAGTCGAGAACTTTTGCTCAGATTTGGGAAGCTATCTCTTCGATGTTCGTGGTGCCATTGTGCCTATTTCTTCCCTCCCCCTGGGGATACAACAAGGAACTTATTCATTTTGTTCTCTTGGAATCTGACAAATTTTTTAGTGTTGTTTTTTGGCTGTTGCCTTTCCTTTATATTGGGTTTAATGCCCATGCTTTGTAAGGAGTCTGGCTCTGTCCTTTGGAAACCCAGATTTGTACTCCCTCTTTCGTGGTGGTGTTAATATATTTATTTATTCACCCAAAAAATTTACTATGGCTTTAAATAGTCAATTTGTGGAGTAGGATTTACATAGCTGATCCCAAATAGTTATGATAGGTTCAATTTAATTGATTGGAGAATAAGTACAAGGCTTTGTGCCTCAATTCATCCCTGCTTCTTCTCCACTTCTACATGTTGATTACTAGCAAAAAGTCTTTGATAGGTACGTAACTCATTTCTCATGATGAGTTATTGATTTCTTTTCTTAATGAATGTACAAGAGCCAAGAGTAATTGGTGTTAGAATTGAGCGGAAACTCCTTATGAATCTCATAGTAAACTTGTCCTTGTAGGATGTATGAAAAATAGAATCTCATAGTAGCATCAAAGCTAAACTGCTTGGCCAATGTGATGCAGCACAAATCCAAAATGAAAAATAAGGTCAAAGAGGACCACTTAACTCTGGGGCATCTTAAGGACTCACTTACCCAAGTGTGAGACTTATTCACCTCTGGATTCTGGAAGACCTCAAACTCATGAGAAGGGCTCACATTGGCACACCCACGAATCCAAAAACATAAATCATTCTCTTTCTCTTCTTCAAGCCAAAATACATATTTATAGGGGAGGGTAAAAGAGCCTTTGGGATATAGTCATTGGAATGGAACCATTGAGAGAGATGGAGAAAGTGGAGTGGGCATTAGATAGTAGTGATGTCATGGGAGCATTAATGTGGAGTAGACTGTATCATTATCCCTTGCTTTGAAAAAAACTCATCTTTGAGTTGAAGCGGCCATTCTTATCCACTGTCATGATTAAGCTTCTTAATCTCGTGCTCACTAATCCAAGCATCTTCTAAACTAGGCTTGTTCTTCCATTAGACAAGATATTGCTTACTATAAGAAGCAGAACTTGCTCTGATACCAAACTGGTGCAACTCAAATTCAAAATGCAAACTGAGCTAAAAAATATAGAATAACTCCATTGCAAAATAAGGGAACAAGTATAGCATAGCAAGGGTTATAGGGGTGCATTTAACTCAAGGGTTAGAGAGAACCACTTACTTTTGGAGTCTCTTGGGGACCCAATCTCCCAAATGTTGGACTCACTCACCACTAGAGGACCTCAAACTCACCAAGGGGTCCAAAGACATAAATCATTCATTTTCTCTTCTTTAAGCCAAAATACATAGTTATAGGCGAGGGTATTGGAAACTTGGAATATAGCCATTGGAAGTGGAGCCATTAGGAGAGAGGGAGAAAGTGGAGTGGCATTAAATGCTAGTGATGTCATGGGAGTATTGATGTGGAATGGACTGCATCACAATGACATAGAACTAACTGAAAGACTGTTGTTTTGCTTCTTGAAGCTTTTATGCAAGGTTCGACGAGTTGGTTTTGAGGTCGGTTTCGAGGCTAGTGGAAACTGAGTTGTCTTAGGTTTGGACCTGGTTTTGGTCAAAATTTGGGATTTTTCCTAGGTGATCTCGAAACTCAGTTTTCGAGGCCAAGAAGTGATTTGTTATTTTTCTTTTATTTTTTTTATTTTTTAATAGCATATTTGAACCATTTTACTCCTATATCTGATATTACTGTAGGAAAAAAACATCTGAAATGGTATTATGTGATGTGGACCCAAGTCTGGTAGTGTACGCTGAAACTTGGGATTGTGTCCAGAGTTTACTTAAGAGATTATTCATAAATAAGCAAACACCCTCTAAACCTTGTCCATCGGTTCTGCTATTTTCTGGGTTTTCAAGTGCCCTTTTACAGTAGGATTTCATCATATCTTGAAATCTAATTGTCAGATTTCTATCGAACTTTATTATGATTTTCTGCTTGCTGGATAGTCCATTTGACCAGTGTTTAGGCAAAATCAAACCTGCCTTTATTGATCTATTAAATATTTCCATTTGCTGCTTCATGGTTCCTATTCCTGTGATTCTCATTTCTTAAGGTTTCTTATTCCTACACGGTACACCTTGGTGCTAGAACCCCATTACAGGGAAGGATTTAAAAATCTTTTCTTTATTCTCATAAATGAAGATTTAGGCATTGAAGATCTCAAAGTCAATCAATGGTTCTTGGTGGGTGTTATGTGCCTGACTCTGATCTATAGGAAACTGCATGCCATTTAATCTCCCTGATTTATATGGGGATGATAATTGATAAGTTGTTGAATGCTGTTGGATCAAGTGGTGCACGTTAGAGATCGAAGAAAGTTTGAAGATATTGTGAAAAGGCTAATCCGCTCTACTTCAGGGGCAAATCCCTAGTGGGACAACAGAAAGACAGTAGATAATGTCCCAGCCACATCTAATGAGAATTTTGTTCCAATCCAAACGTTCAGATGTCCGGGACAGACACGACTTCTTCAAACGCTAGAAGACCACAAGAAGACACCTGGGACCAGAGCATATCGTGAATGAAGCACACTGGACCCGCTACATAAAATAGAGTTGACCAAACAAGGGGTCCCATTTGGAGATTAAGTCGAGCTATAAAGATTAGTGTTCAATTTTTTTCTTCTTGTGGGATAATCAAGTAATGAAATCATTTTACAGGAGATTGGTTTTGTAAGATAGAAAAATCATGGAAATTGTGTATTTCAATGGTTCTGGATCCATTTACCCATAAACATACTCAAAGCTGTAACCGAGGTTATAATTGCTTAAGATGTTGGGTCCTTCATCTGGCCTTTCTTTGTCTTATCCCTAAGAAGGAGGGTGCGTGCTCTATCGGTGACTTCAGACCTGTCTCCCTCTGTAATACTATCTATAAATCATTGTGAAAATCCTTGCTATCAGATTGAAAGTGGTAGTTGGTGATCTTGTAAGTCTGTCCCAATCGGCTTTCATCGAAGGTCGAAATATCATGGACAATATTATGATTTGCAATGATCTTGCTCGGGGCTTCGATAAGAAAAATACTCTCCAGCTGCTATATTAAGATTGATCTTCACAAGGCCTATGATCATGTCAGATGGGAATATCTCATGAAGTCATGGAAAAGCTGAATTTTTTGGGTATTTTTTGTTAGTGGATTTGGCACTATATTTCTTTGCCTAGATCATCGGTCCTTGTGAATGGAAGCCCTATTGGATTTTTCAATGTTCGCCGTGGAATTAGGCAAGGCTGCCCTATGTCCCCCCTTCTATTCTGCATCGTCTTGGAAGGCTTGTCTAGAGGCATTCATTTGAAAGCCTAGCAAAATCTTATTGACTATTTTCCTAAGTGCAAGGCTATCAATTTGACTCACCTGGCTTTTGCAGATGATATCATGATATTCTCTATAGGAAATGTGAGATATTTTCATACTATTAATGAAATCCTTCAAGGCTTTAGTTCGATGTCTGGTCTTTCAATCAATAAGCACAAATCTCTTCTATTCCTTGCAGGCATTGATGACCCTATACGTGAATCTCTCAGGAATATTGTGGATTTCCCATTAGGCTCGCTGCCAGAGTCACCTATCTTGGGCTGCCCCTTATTTCTGCTAGGCTATCAGCCCATCACTGTACCCCTATTCTGGATAGACTGCGGAAAAGCTTCAACTTTGGAAAGCAAAGTTTTATCTTATGCAAGAAGATTGGAGCTGGTTAAAGTGGTGATGCAAAGCGCATACCTGTATTAGACAGGGATCTTTGGCCTCCTGTGCTCTATTATCCAAAAGATTGAAAGCTTAATGAGTGCTTTCTTATGGAAAGGTGGGGACAACAACAAGTACTTTCATTCTATTCGATGGGAAAAGGTTTGTCTCCCAAAAGAGGAAGGGGGTTTGGGCATTCAGAGAATTAAAGAGGTCAACTTGGCTTGTATTTTAAAGTTGGTTTGGCGTGTGGCGGATAAAAAGCAGAATATATGGATCGACTGGGTCTATAGTAGGTATCTTAGAAGAGATTCTATATGGACGGTTCCTTTGTGTCCTCTCCTTGAGTTTGGAGGACTTTCCTGCTTCATAGACAGATTGCTTTACCCCATATTAAATCCATTATTGATGATGGTTCCTCCACTCTTTTATGGCTTGACAATTGGCACCCTCTGGGTGTTTTGGCTTCTTTGTTTGATGATAGGTCTATGATTGACTACGGAAGGGATAGGCTTGCAACTGTATCTTCTATCTTAGTGGTTGGGTTGTGGATGCCTGGGAGGGCCTCCTTTCTTAGATTAATGCAAGTTTGGGATCTTCTCAATTCTATCAACCATAGGCCGAGGGGTAGTGGTGATATTGTATCCTGGACTGCCTCCTCAAATGGGGTTTTCTCTGCTTCATCAGCTTGGAACATAGTCAGATCAAGATGTCCCAAGGTCTAGTGGTTTGATGTGGTGTGGTACAAAGGGTTCTCCCCTAGACATAGCTTTATCCTTTGGAGAGCTTTTTCCCAATCTCTTCCCACTCGGTCCCTCCTTTGTAGCTGTGGATAATACCACAGTGCTAGTTGTGCCTTATGCTGGGCAGCTAATGAGGACATTAATCACCTATTCTTTGAATGCTCCTTTTCCAAAAGAGTATGGGGAAAGATTCTTCAGAAATGCTGGCCTAGCTATAGACCAATTCGGGTCTTTGACCAATAGTGGAGATGGATTGCTAAGAAATTCAAGAGAAAGTCTACTGCTGATACTATAGTTAAGACTGCCTTTGTAGTTACGGTGTTCCATATCTGGTTTGAGAGAAATTTAAGGAGCTGGACAAGAAAAGCTAGATCTTATGAGCAAATCTGGGAAGCCATTATCTTCGTTGTGCATGGAATGCTGATGCCCTCCTCTTCTGCTTCTCAGGAGTCTATGAGGGACAGAGTCATTCGTTTAGCTTGAAACATTGATCCTGGTTGATAGTATCTCTGGGCTGGCTGTTTTCCTTTGTTCTATATTTTCTTCTTTTTTTCTGCTTTGCTTAGTGCCTTCTTGATGGTGTTGGGTTTGGCTATCTCTTTGTAATTTGCCTGGTTCCTCCTTCTGGAGGACTAGCTTTTGTTCTCCTTGGTTTGGGGCTTTGCTAATATATTGATTCATTCATAAAAAAAAAAAAGGTATCTAGAGATATATCATATGCACTAAGGGGGGTTTTGGGTAGACTCCACATGTTATGCCAACCAAGAGGTTCTATTTATATATAGGGTGGACAGAGGACACTCGGAGCCCTTGGGGTAGTTGCTTGTTTTTGGAGTTATTTGTTGTTGAGGGTCATTCTTTGTTATTTTTGTTTCACTTTTCATGGGGCTGTGTGGCTGCCCTTGGTTGTTATTATAGTTTGTACTTGCCACAGCGCAGTTTTTGTTTTATGTGCCTTTGGTTGTTATGTAGGGGATGCTGCTATTTCTTGTATTGTTTTACCGGATGGTCTTGGCTTTTAGGATCTTGTTGCACCTTATTATGTTTTGTTTGGCTTTTCTGATTCTCTTTCTTAGGCTGCGTTTGGTATCATTTTTGTTTTTATTTTTCTGACAAGTTTTTATTTTTATAGGTGTTTGGTATCATTTTTGGTTGCTATTTCTTGTTAGAAAAAGATAAAAAAAGGCTCAAATTCAAAAGGTCTCAACCTCTTTTTGATTTTTGCCAAAAATCATTTTTGGTGGCTTTTTGCGCAACCCTTTAATGATTACATGTTATAAACTTCCAAAAATAGAGGGTAAAAATGTAATTTAATATTTTTTATAAAATCATCATCTCTTCTGTCTCTTATAATCTACAAACTCAGGAAAGAAACCAGAGATTGCGGAGCGAAGAAGAGATAATCGAAAAAACAGGTGATTGTGTGATTGCGTGCACTTGTGTGACACCGATAAGAGAGAAGAATGGATAGGGTGTTCTCAGTAGAGGAGCTTTCCAGAGATTCCTTCAAGAAGGGTCAGCTTCAGAAAAATCTTTGTCTCCTGCATTGTCTTCCGCCGCTGTTGATACCCCATCTCCGCCTGCTGTACTTCCCTCCTCAGTCGTCTCTCCATCTTCGTCTTCGTCAAAGAGAGTTAGCAATGGCGGGCGTGAACGTGATGATGACGTTGTTGAGATCAAGAACCCTCCTTTTCTTTCGCCTCTGCTTTCCAATCCTCCTCTACCCCCAATACCATAATTTCCTCAAAAACCGTGTCAAGCTCGCATGTGCTGCCGTTGCCTTGATTCGGGTATTCTACGTCATTATCTTTTTTCTAAATGTTTCTTTTATTTGGGTTTCTAATGGTTTTCCTGTTATTGTTTGGTAATTATGATGGGTCAATTTTCCTATTCCATCTATTTGGTTTCCCAGCTGTAAGAACTGAATCTACAGAAATAAAAGAGCAAGAAGAAGAATATTGACCGAAATGAAAGTGAATGGGTAGTTGTTCATCTTCTTCTTCTTCTAGCCCTTCTCTTCATTGCTTCCAGCGTTGTTCCAGGACAATTCCCTGTTATACAATCCCGAAGAACAGGTCATCTTCCTCCTAAGTCAGTGGCGAAAAAGGGGCTAAAAACCATTACCGATTGAATGCAGGCCACTGCTGCTGCCCCCACTCTTCTTCTACTACTCCTAGCGGTGGTGGTGACGGTGGCCACTGCTGCTCATGGTCTAGCAATGGCAGCCGAATCATTTTCCTCTTCTTCCACTTTTTCTTTGCATATCAAATTGTATCTATTTGTATCGGTTCTTATTGGGTTTGGATTTGCTTCAGTTCAGACCAATTCAGTTTCAATCTTGTACACATCCAATTCTTGTTCAAATAAAAAAATTCAGTTTTGATTTCAGGTTTTTATTGGACTGGTTTAATTGGCACTTATCAGTCCGATTTAAGTTTTATGAATATTGGCCGCTTGAACTCGGATTTAATGAAAGCCGGACTGTAGCTCCAATTTGGAATATAATCGAGCTCCATGTAATTTATCCAATAGTTCGTCGATGGTCAGAATAGGAAAACGATCCTGAATTGTGATCGATTTGAGGGCCCAATAGTCCATGCTATAGATGGATCTATAAAAGTTATAAAAATTATTTTTAGACATAGACATACCAAATTTATTTCTCATTCTGCAATCTATTTTTGATTGTAGTTACCAAACAACTTTTTATTTTTGATCAAAAATGATTTTCAAAAGTACTTTCTGAAAAAATAGCAAAAATCAAAAACAAAAATGATACCAAACACAGCCTTAATCTGATTGTGTATTTTTGTTGTTAATAAAGTTTAAATATCCATGTAGCGTACCTGTTTTGTGTAGTCAATAGTCAGATCTCTTTCCTTTTAAACCCTGCTGTTTCACTCAGCCTGTGCCCACATTGACATCTAACATCAATACTTCTGCTTTCTATATTATGATTTTTACAGCTGGTGCCAACACTAACACTTCATTTGCTTGACATTCTTACCTAGTTAGATACTGAGAATATCTGGAATTTGGCTTAAATTTTCTATTTTGTCTCAAATTGGTTTGTACCAATTGTGATCTTGTTTTGGGTCTCTCTCTCTCTCTCTCTCTCTCTCTCTCTCTGTAACACCCTGATTTTCGAACATGGGTTTATGTACCCTGATTTAATAACTTGACAGATCCATAGGATCAACATAGTAAAGCAGGTAGTCGCTAGAAACCTACATTCATTCTGTTAGTGTAATCTATTGGAACTGAACACTGATTTGACTTAGTTAAGTCAAAGCAGTGTGTGCTAGTTTCTATTAGTATTTGGACTCTTATTTAGACTATTAGTTTACTTTATTATTTTCAGTTTCCTTTTACAATTAGGCTACTTAGTTGACTTTTAACTAGGACTCTGGCTTGTGGAGTCCTAGATCCTAGCTAGTAGATGTTTGCTATTAGTTTCTATAAATATAATAACTACAAGGAGGAGCAGAATTACTACCGAATGTGCTCTCTCTTTTTTTGTTTATCGTGATCCTTTCCTTTGCGTCTTTACTGGTTTTTAGTTATGTTCTTTTCCTAACACATTCCATAGTTCATAACAACATAAACCATAAACACATGACAGCGGAAGTCTTATGTACATAGACGTCTGTGGCGCCAGAGTTTAATTACATACTTACATATCAGTTCTCCAAATTTAATTACAATTCCGTGATCATCGTTGCATTGGATCTCTTTGTGGATCCTGGATCTCTTTGTGGACCCTTTTTGTTACAACTTCTCTATGGGTCTGGACCTCTCATGTGGGTGACCATCTTTGAATGTACCTCTTGCGGGCCACATAGTTGTCAAGGCATTGCCTAGGTGTCGCTTGGGCATCTAGGTGGTTTTTCAACCCCTGGGCAATTGGTCGCCTTATTGTAATACACGTTGTTTTATTTATTACTTATTTTTCTAATTGATGTCATTTGTAGCATTTTTATTAGATGTATAAATTACATATATACATCATAATGCATGGAATCATGCATATGTATTAAAAACAATAAAAATTGATACTCTAATCTCCTCCATTTGTATAAATCCTCTTATGGAAGATGTACTCTTACAATGCCTTTGGTACACCTAGGCGCCCGGGTGCCCCTCCAACACCTTGGGTCACCTTGGTGCCTTGACAACTATGGCGGGCCATGCCACTCTGTGGGTCATGACTCACAATGGCTGGTCTATACCCCTCGACTAAATTGGCCCTACCTCTTTGTGGGTCATGACTCACATGGACCGAGGGCTGTGCTAATGTACCCCATCCAATACATTATCCCCTAGTGGAGAGGGGGCTGCAGCCACTAGGGTTTTGTTTCATTCCATGAATCAATTTTTCCTTTTCCTTTTCCTTTTCCTTTTCCTTTTCATTTCAATTTCTTTCTTGTTACGGCGATATAGGCCTGGACCTCTTATATGGGTCAATACATTATGACCTCTCTGTTGGCCTAGACCTCTCATGTGGGTCAATTCTTTCCATACGTTATATATTTTTGTCTCTTTATTCATTAGCAATTACATTAGCACCTCAGTACATACATTCATTCATAGTCTCATTTCAATTCATTAATCCAACTCATGGCATATTCAATCAAACACACATTTCTTTATCCTCCAAGGGGGACCTGTAGTAGGTTGGGTGCCGGTTGATGGTGCTGGTTTTATCTATAGTTTAGAATGGTTTTGTCTTTTTTCTGTTGATTCTGCTGATGGGTTCCTGCTATGGTTTCCAGCCTGTAGGTGGGTTCCCGTTCTAATAGGATTTTGGTTGTATTTCTTTCTATTCCAATTAAAAAAAAAAAAAAGGACTTCTAGCAAAAAAAAAAAAAAAAAAATCAAACACGCATTTCAGTAAACCAATAGAGCATTTCAGTTCATGCATTTATTACATTTCACATGGCATTTCATACATGTCTTTCTAGTTCATAACATCTACCAAGTAACCCGTCTCACATCATAACCAAACAGTTCACATTCATCATAGCAATTCATACTAGTCCATAACAAACAACTGGTGTAGTAGATTCATCCCCTCACCTTTTCATAGCATACAACATCACATATCCCATAACACAACATAGATACTCAATATAGTACTTCACTCAATTACAACTATACAATATCATTGACTACATTTATAGTGGTAGCGTATTTCTCTCACCTTTTTTTTTTCATTTGATATTGGAACATGTGGCACATTCGTTACTCTTGAAAATACAGTCCCTACGTTGACATAATTGATAATTCATGTATTAGATTAGGTTTTAGTCACTTCTTTCTATTCCTCTACATTAAAAAGAGCTTTTTTGGCGCTCAAGGCCTTAGCCTAGTTCATGAATGATGATATATACAAATCAGTGAAAAGTCCCAAAGTTTGTCCATCCTGGTGATCAGTCGGATTGACCTCCAGTCAACCCCTTGGCGAACCGGTTGTTGCCGGTAAGTGGTTACATTTTTGTAAAGAGCTCTCAGGTTGCATCATCCGGATGAATCCGGTCAATATTCCCTGAGTTCAAACCAGTTCACTGATTTTATTTCCTTTTGGCTAAAAGGGGTTCCTCCTTCACCCATCTTCAACCTTGACTTTGTCCAATTACACTTCCTTTCAGGTTCTCATTAGGATCCTTTGCTCTAAGCCATATTTCCCTGCCTTATTTTATCATTCATTTACCCAAATCCTTATCTTTAATTGTCCATCTTCGTTCTTAGTTTCACCATTAACAAGCAAATTAAAGTTCTAAAACTTCCCTTTATAATGAGAAATTTAAACATGCAATTGAAAGTAAAGGGTTTAGATGAAAGGTAGAAACGAAATCCTACCTCAATATAAGTTTGGTTCTGAATTATTCCTTCTTCAGGTTTGTTTTTTCTTTTGAATTTCCTCTAATGGTATCTCCTTCTTCAATGCTCCTTGAAATCCATTCTCAGCTATGACTCCTCTCTTGGAGTGAGATCAGTGTACGAAATTCTTGCAATTCCTTCTCTTCCTCTTATTTTTTTTTATTTTTATTTTTTTTTCTTCTCTTTCTTCTGTGGTTTTGCTTGTTTTTTTATACAAAGAAAGGAATCAATGATTTTTGCTGTTTTGTTGTTTTCTTTTATTTGAATTTTATGCCAATTAGTAAATTGTCCAAAATATCCTTAGATATTAAGAAAAGCCAATGTGTGAAGAATCTCTACCTTTTTTTTTTTTTTTTTTCTAATGCGTTAAGAATCTCTACCTTACCCCTTAGGTACCCTTCAAATGTGTTTTGAGTGACATACCCTTCACTAGATGATCTATTTACATTTAATCCCAGTCAATTGAAAACATTGCATGTATATTTCCTCAAACAGTGACCTGCTACCTAGGATGACATGCCACCCATGCTTCACCTTACCTTTCACCCAATCACCACTCAGCATGCCCCGTCACTTGACATGTGGCTGCCCACATCATCTCGTGGGGCCCACCACACACCTACAAGCTAAATATGAACCTTAAAATCCCCCTTATCTCAATGGAACTTGAACTCATGACGTTACCCTTGTGAAGTCATGGTTCAACCACAAGCTTAAGTGGCTTAACCTTACTTAATAGGTTCCAATTAAACCCATGTACTAATGTGGTGTTTTCACATGCTATACTTAAAAGACTTTCACACACAAACTTTAACTAACACCATAGCATATTCAATGTAGAGCTACGGCATATAAGCTTAATAAATTACTCATTTCTGTATTCAACATTTATAAGTATAAATAAGTAAATACGTACTTACTAGGGGTTGACAATGACAGAATTGCCCCCAATGAGTATTGAGCTACTTCTCAAGTACCTATTAAGGAATTAAGGAACAAAAATTCAAATTGGCCCAAATTTTGGTTGTGGGGTATTACACTCTCTCTCTCGGGTCGGAATCCATGTTTATGGCTTAGTTTTTTGCTTTCACCAATATAATCATACATCGAAATAGTGGAACATACTAATGCCTTCTGCACTTTCCTCGCAGACAGTAGATCAATTATTTGCTCTTAAAGTTCCGATGAGGTATGGGGAACTGAGTTGTCTGTTTCGTGGCATTGACAATTCATTTCAAGTTTATGCAAATCATGTCATCGATAAGTTGGGTGAGTGTGACTTAAAAACAAATATGTTATCCTAATTGTTAACCTACTATAGAAGTATATATTTGTAAGCTGTGTGTAAATTTCTAATCATGAACTAATGTTATTTCAGTTATTCCTTAGTAAATGGAAGTGAAAATATTGTGACCATGAATCTATTGTCAAATTTGTGTCATGATTCATGAAGTGATTGAATTCATATTGTTGTACATTAAAATTGCATGCTTCAAGGCTGCTTTTAAGCGGCCAGTTTACTTTCTGCAGTGTTTTGACAATTTTGATGGTTCATTTTGATTCCTACTTGCTTCTAATAACATTACAAGGCCTTGCTAGGTCTCACTTTGCTCCTCTAATGGAAAAGGCTAAATTGCTAATGATCCAGAATTTGTTATTTATTTATATCTTGTTCTCTTTCTTCCTTATTGTCTGTCAGTTCTTTCATCTGTGTTCCTTGTGTCTTAATATCCCCTTTCTTCTTGTTTATTTCCTTATCTCCACTTTCTCTCATCTTGGGTGGGGTTCAGGTGTGGCCTCTCGTAACCCATTTAATAATTGGGCTGGGTTTGAGTTGGGTCCATGTCCGTTGACACCCAAGCTCAACCTGCCTGGGCTCGACTGATTGGGACCCACCGTATCTATTGTCTAGCAGAATCCTTAAAGGGCGAACAGGTCCTCCATCATTTTTATTTCTTTTAATACATTTTGTTCAATTTTTTCCCACTTATGCCCCTTTTATTTTTTGGAATTTTCATTTTCCATGGTATTGTTTAAACTTAATATGTAAGTAAGTTTTCCGACTCTCCTTGAGCAATTTCAGATTTAATTCTTAGGCAAATCGGATTTTGTTATTTCAAAAGCATGAAAAGTATGAGTCTTGGTTTTATTTTAATTATCCTCATCCTTCCACGTTTCCTTCTCTGGATTATCTCATTTTCATTATTTTCTTACTAGTTAATTTGCCCTGATGTGCCAATGACTCATTGGAGTCACCTTTGCAAGGATAGGGTGAATTGAGTCACAAAACTTTACTGTCGAATCTCTATCTACTTTTCAGGCTTGCAGATTTTGCAGTGGTATCATAGACTTAGATTTGGCTGTATTGGCAAAGGTCTTATAGTCATTGAAATTTATGAGCTAATGTGAAGGTCAGAAAGGACGAAGATCTTTGGTGTGTGAAGGGGGGGGGGAGTTTGGATGGAAGAAATTAGTTGGGCCCAATAGTCAATTACAAATAGATTTTATCGTTTAAGGCCTCATTTGGCAGGCTTATTTTAAGAATAAGTGCTAATTATAATGACTTATTTCACGCGTATATATTTTTTTTTTGGAAGCATGTAAAAATAATTGCTTTTGTCCATTTTTTAATGGAATCTTTAAGTTTCATTTAAAGCACATACTCTCTCCTCTCTAATAAGAGTGTTTAAAAAGCTTCCTTTGATTTGCTAAAAAATTAGTAGAAGTTTAGCTTATTGCTGAAGAAAATAAGCACTTGTTTGCTGAAGAAAATAAGCACTTGTATTCCAAACAGCTCAAGTAAGTAGTTTTCCACTTCCTTAATCTATAAGCACCATAAGCACCTATTTTTGGCCAAATGGCCTCTAAAAGGCAGGATTTATATATTAGGTAGGCTAAAGAGGGGCAGAACGGTCTGCGGCGAGGTACTAACTGATAAGGTTGCAGTTAAATGCTGTACGATTCCAACCTTTGGAGAGTGAGGAGATGCTGTCGAGGGATTGCATATAGGTTTTTTTTCTTTTTTATTTTGGGAAAATTTCACGTATTACCCAAATACTTTTAGAAACATCACCTACCTCCCAAAATTTCTGAAAACATCGGCTACCACCCAAAATTCCAAAACGTTTATAAAAAAGACCCAAATCGTTAAGACGAGCCGTTAGATGCTGATGTCAGCTCAAAAACATTTTTGTATTGACAGCAATACCCTTATTTGAAAGGAAAAAGTCAAGTTTACTCTTCAGTAATTTTTAACCCTACCCCCAAATCATCTTCTTCTTCCTCTCTGTTGCTGTGTTGGTTGTTGAAATAGTAAGAAAAGTAAAAGTATTTTTTCTAGTGTATCACCGGCCAAAAAATGGTTGGGGTTCATCACCGCTGTTTGGGTGCAGTCCATCTCCAGCAACAATAAGATTGGGGGTTCTTATGAGTTATTTATGCAGCTTAGCATCTTCTACAGTCAAATTGATTTATACACCTGATGTGAAGTTCCAAATTTCCAATTTTTTTCCCTAATCTGTAAAGGGCTGAACTTTGCTTGACAAGCGATAAGCCAAGGGGAATATTTGAGCATTGACCTACGGTAGAAGTTACTGACCTTCTGGGCCTGTTTTTGAAGCAGAAATTCCAAAGCATATAATGTTATTCCTCATTTAGCAGAGTAAACGTAAGGTTAAAATGAAAAACCTCTTCATATGGATCTCGTATGGATTCCGCAAGCTCCTGCAAACGACTGCCATTTCCTAAATGGCATAATTCTGGTATGAGAGCCAAAAATGTTGGGCTTTGCCGCCAAAAGATGATTCTTAAGCAAAGGAAGCAGGGTTGCACCCAAAAAAGAAGGCAAAGGGGTTAATATGGGATCCCAATCCGAGAGGGGTTCTCTAGGGTTTTGCAGGACGATTCAGGCTGATTTATTGGAATCAGATTGGAACAGGCAGTGACTGATTCCAGTGCTGATTCAAGACTGATCTCTTGAACCCTGGAAATGCCAGCTCTCTTGTCAACTGCCGCCCCACTTTGCAAAAGCTCAGTGAAGAACATTTGGAACATCACCTATCCCCTCTTCTTATTTTCTTAGATTGGGGGGTTCTTATAGGTTTTTGATTTCATGAATTTCTATTGTTAGTGTTTGCCGCTAACTTTTGCATGTTATTCTGAATTTAATGGTTAATGGGGGCAAATTGAACAAAGAGATAGGAACTGTTTTGGTATCAGATATACTGGAACTGCAGCTTGTTATGGGAATCGATTCTATAATGAGCCCTGATTTTTATTTGGAGGGAACCGACCCTTTGGACTCTTTTTTATTTGAGGTTTCAGCCGCAGATTGGTTCGAAAGTTGAAGACACAAAATTATGCAGGAAAAAGGCCATTTCCACCTCTCCTTAAGCCTTTCTTCACTTCAAAAGAATAAGGGACGAAGAAGATGAGGAAGAAAAAACAGAGGAGCAACCCAGTGGGTGGTAGGTGATGTTTCTCAGTTTAAAATGAGAAGGGTATAAACGTCTAGACAAAATTTCAACTCTCTTCCGTCAGTTAATGGGGAAATGTTTTGGAATTTTGGGTGGTAGTTGATGTTTTCAGAAATCTTGGGTGGTAGGTGATGTTTCTCAAAGTATTTGGGTAGTACGTGAAATTTTTCCTTTTATTTATTTATTTATTTTTTGTTGGTTTCTTTTTGAAGAGGAAGTTGGACTAAAAATGACATGGGTATTAGACTAGAAAACAGGTTTTGGAGTTGAGAGGACAAGAACTGTGTATTAGGTTTGTGTATGAGGGAGATGGAATATTGAAGAAGAAGAAGAAGAAGAGAAAAGGAATTTCTTACATCCTTTTGGTGTTGTTAATAATACTTAATCTTCTCATGTACTGAGAGAGATTGATTTGAAACCCAAGTAATAATTTTATGGGTAGTTATTCATGTAACAACAAATCTGAGCCATTCATTTTTATACATATTTTTTTTAAATCTAAACCATCTGTTCCTGCTTAGAATTGAGAGTGTGCACAGTAATGTTTAAATACTGGGTATTCTGATACACATGCATAGGCATACAGACGATGAATGCCAATACAAAGGGGATATTTAATTGAATTAAACCTTAAAATTCGACTTGTGGCTAATCTATACCATGTTCTCTCTATCACAAGGTCAGAATGGACCCATCATCTGCTCACGTAGCAGAATAGATACCTTGTGATGTTGGAAAAAGAACAGACCCTTGTGATAACAATAAGTTTCCTACTTTTATTTTAGAGGACAATGTGTCAGCTGCTATCCGTAAGTTGGCCCCAGCTTGCTTAAATAATGTCTCTTCATCTCATTAGATAAGTTATTGGAAAACTTTTCTAAATGAAACTAAAGTCAAGGAGTTAAGACACTTTAATAAGAAACATTCTCATTAAACAAAATAAGGGATTGTACCATAGTTGTCAAGGGCCAAGGTGGCTAGGCGACCCTAGGTGTTGGGGGAATGCCTGGACGCCTAGGCATACCCAAGGCATTGTAAAGATAAATCTTCCATAAGAGGATTTATACAAAAGGGAGGGAGTTAGAGCATCAATTTTTATTGTTTTTAATATATATGCATGATTTTACGTATTATGGGGTATATATGTACTTTATACATCCCAATAAAAATGCTACAAATGGCTTCGATTAAAAAATAAATAAATAAAACGGGGCGTTATACAATAAGGTGATCAACCGTAGTTGAAGTGGTTCTCGACACCATGATTTGCATCCATGATAATATGTGAGTGCTTTCTTCTGCACTTGCATGACTGCTGCCTACTTCAGCTCTGTTATTATCGTTTCAAGGAAGTTGGAATAGGTTTATTTGCATTTGCATGACCCGTACTATGTGGTAGACCTCTCTGAATCGAATGAAATTCAGAGCCTACATATTGCTAATCCACCAGGATATCTTCCAAAGTTGACCAATGTTTAATTTCAAGCAAATTCTGTCAACATTGGCAAAATATTTCTCTTTGGTGTCGACATATGCCAAAATTGGTGAAACTGCTGAAATTTTGAGCGAAACTTGTTGAAATAGGCGAAATATTTCTGTTTCATCAGGGTTTGAAATCACCCCACTAGTTGAAATTTCAGACATTGCACCTAACCACTAAGGTATGTATCCATCAGTAAGGGAAGTATAATTCCTAAGCCATTTTAATATTAATTTAGTCGGCAATATCAACTGTTTTCAATTTTATTTTTTTTTGAGTTTTCCTTCATCGACTTGAATTTAGTTTTATTAATTTATCAACATAAGCAGTATCATTCAAAATATTCTTAGTTTGTTGTAAGTTTGCCAAGTTAGTAGTTGTTTCTTGTGACGATTCTTTCCTTCTTTGCTTGCTTAACAGTTTAATGCCAATAATTTGCATCTCTATTGTTCAGTCATATGCTTGCATATGCCTTGTTTATGTTCCTTCAGTCATAGTTCTCTAATGTATTTTTCTCCTTGAATTCCTCCAAAGTTATTATATGAAATGAAATTTGGGCCTTGCAGTTAGCAAAGAAGATCTGATTCCACCTGCTCCTGTTCTCACGCGATACAAGAAAGAAAGCGGAATCAAGGCTTTTGTAAAGAAGGAAGTAATTGATCCTAGGTTACCTGACGAGAGGAGGTCTAGTCAAATTAATGTGCTGTCAACTCCGAAACTTTGTGTTCTATTAAATACTCTTTATGTGAGTTGACTCCATTCTTTCTTTGGTTCTCTTTATAAGAATTAGAGATCTACCATTTTCCTTTTCTTTCTTTTAATACAACTGTTTGCTTTGGCTTTTAAAATCAGTAGAATGGAAGTATAGCAAAATCCAATTAGTTGGCTTCAGGCTTAGTTAAGGTTTTTTTTTTCTTTTCTTTGTTGTTTTTTTCATAATTTGGACGGAAGGGGGTGGTGGGGGTTAATGGGGAAAAGCCTATTTACCTAGTTAAGTTGAGTTGTAGCTTACTTATGCATCTGGTTAAGGTTTTATTATTTCTTGAGCTTATCAGACGTATTGGGCTGAACAATACTTGATACAGTGGTACTGCTTGATATACAGCTAATGAATTTAGAACTTATACCTTTGGCAATATCTTATGCTTTAGAAAAACATGAGTGATTGTTCTGTAAACATTACATCTGTGTTTTTACAGTTTAGATCTAATAAGTATTTTAACTGGTTCTGATTATTCTTTTAGTCTTCAATATTTCTGATCTAGAACTTTTTGCTATTAACAGTATGCGATCAGTCAACTCAATAAGCTGGAAGATAGTATTTGGGAAAGGTGGACAAAGAAAGGGCCTCGTGACAATTTTGGCATCAGTATATCCCTAAACTGAATTTTTTTTTCTTTCAGTTTTTTCATTTATCTCTTATTAGAAGTACTTAATATCTTTCGTGGGCTCAAATCTTGTCCAGCCAAGACTGTGGCCCTACCTTAGGTAGACTAAACGTATTTTATTAGCTGAGTTAAATGGTATAACTTTGAGAGACAAAATATTATTTTTTGGCGTTACTAAACCTTTCCAACAGAGGACTTTGTCGAAACTTACAAGAAACATTTTCACGAGGTTGTTACCCTGGTGCAAAAGTTACAGTTTATAATCAATTTTATACCCTTAACCTTGCAATAGGATCTAGTACACCAGCCCTAGTGTTAAATCAATTAGCAAACTAGGAATTCAGTAATGAAGAACTTATCTTTCCTGTCAATCCGACTGTTGGTTGATCAAGTAATTTGGAGTGGTTGTAGGTTGATATGCTCTTGTAACAATATCCAAATTTGAAGTCAATCCGATCAACGTTGAAGAGATATGAAATTTTAAAGTTGCTGTGAGAATCTGGTTTCTACACAGAAACCGATGACAAAAACTGTGTAAGATTGAGCAATATTTTGCTGAACAAATTGAGAGATCTCCTTCACCCCAGCAGCAAGCAATGTTGATGAGTTCGTCCCAACATTGAAGCCTTCAAGGGAGCAATATTACAGACAAGGGAGGGGGTTCGGTGGCAGCCAAGGATTAAAGTATCGTGTATCGGTATCGTATCGGTCAGCTGATTTTAAGAGACATATTGTATCGTATCATGGATACAGTGGATACGTACGGATACACATGGATACGTGGCAAGATACGCGCAAAAATAATTAGGAAACATATAAAACACAATTTTAAAGCATAAAAACACTATAATTACCAACATTAAGAAGGAAAATGTTTCTTACATCATGGATACGCATGGATATGGGGCAAGATACGCACAAAAATTATTAGGAAACATACAAAACACAATTTAAAAGCATAAAAACACTATAATTATCAACATTAAGAAGGAAAAAGTTTCCGCTAATACCATGTCAATTTACAGGCTGGTTCGTACTGGGTCATATGTCTTAGGAAGAGGTGCAACTAATCAAGGATCGAGGTCCCGATTTCGAGGCCTGTTTTGGTCAGGCTCGAAACTGAGTCAACTCGTGGTTTTGGCCGAAACCTAGTATTTTCTCCCTCTACTTTATTGACTCCATGGTTTTGAGGCTTAAATATGTTTTTTTTGTTATCTGATTTTTTTTGTGTACCCTATTTAAACCATTTTATTCCTATTTCTAATGTTAGTTTGCAAAAAAGACATAGAAAATAGCTACATGTTGTGTGAACCAATGTTTGGTAGTGTACGCTGAAATAATACACAAATATCACAATGTACTAAGCCACTAATTAACAGCATTCATTAAAAATTAATTCATTGATGATTGAACTTAGAATTTAGAAATCTCACCAATTAGTTCCATGTTGAGCTTTGTGGTACATCTAAACCACGTGCAACATACCACTGATGTTGGCAATAATGCTCTTCTGATTGCATCACGTATGTATCTCAGGACTTGTTATCACTCCAATTGTTTTGATAGTCTCCAACAGCCCACCAGTAAATAGTATCATCAACATAATATAAGTATCCTTGTTGAGGCTAAGGTTGATCAAGTGTGTGTGGGTGGAGCAGAAGTAGGCATGAACGTCGGAGAAGGAACATACTGAAAGATGGAGTCGACGAACGATGATCCAACAGTGCCACTGCCAACACCTGAGGCTGAGTCATTTCTAAACTAACTGTTGGAGTAGGAACTAGAATAATCTCCAAACCCACCACCTCCAACCCCACCAGCCTCAGTAGTAGACCATCCAAATCCACCATGTCTCGTTGAACCGATACTCTCGCTGCCACTTTCTTCAAGAATTGCTGGGTTCGAGGTCTGTGTGATCATGAAATCTGGTGCACGCCAATGCCGAGTACCTCCAGTCTGAGAACTCTCCCCTGCATCCCCTCCATGCTGCCAAACATGGTCGATATATCCATGGGATCTGTCTCATCCATCTCCTCGTGTGTCATGAACCGCTGGCGTGATCCTCTAGTGTACCCTCTACTATTACCACTAGGCCAGGTTCCGTGGTCAGTATCCTGTGTAGTATGATCATACTGAGTCTCCCTTGTGAATCTCAAGTGAGGCGGCAATGGCTTTGGCTGCAGTGGCTGGTCATACTGATCGGGCTCATCGCATAAGGTAGCATATCTGTCATCACCACCATCATCATCATCATTACTCCCAGTACCACTAGGTCCACTAGTACTAGTACCACCCTGGGTGGCGGAAGGTGACTGTGTATCTCCAGAAGAAACCGACCAATCACTCTCTGTCTCACTATCACCAGTCTGAAATGGACATCTTGTCTGTGCATGGACTCTACCCT
This sequence comes from Protea cynaroides, assembly GCA_028583415.1. Taxonomy (NCBI): domain Eukaryota; kingdom Viridiplantae; phylum Streptophyta; class Magnoliopsida; order Proteales; family Proteaceae; genus Protea; species Protea cynaroides. Next base: position 56,703,505 of record CM053266.1, on the reverse strand, counting down.
CAGTAGTCATATACTCATCCACATCAGCCTCCAAAGTTGCAGCAATAATAGGACTTGGCCGACCACTAGCCTCATATAATTGAGGTTTGCCACGATCTGTAACCTACTCGTTCAAAGGATCAACATCCTCTTCCTCTAACTCAAAGATCTCACTCAGCTCAATGGGGGTTTTAGCATCTTTGTCCCTGCTTAACCGTATATGCTCATCTTTCAGTCTCAAATTATAGTACACATACCCCAAGTCCTCAAGCCTTTTTGCACCCAACCGGTTTCGTCACTTGGTATGTATAAGCGAGAATGTGCTCCAGTTTCGTTCACATCCCCTGGTGGAGCATGTTTGTGATAGCACCTTCATTGCTATTGCACGAAGATTGGGTGACTCCGACCCATATAGGACCCCCCATTCAGCTGCAAAATAGCATAAGAAACAAATATTAGATGATGAAAAAACCCACAATGGCATCCATAAAGTAAGTATACGTACCTGGGGGTGTTGATTGTCGACCAGATTCAGCCGCTACCCTACCAAAACTCCCAGTGCCATCTTTAATGTTTTTGAGCTGAATCAATTTTGATGGGTCATAGTCTTAGTAAAAATACAATTCTTATAAATTATGTTAACAACAAAGTAAGTAAAAGTCTTACTTCTTGGTTCACAATAGACTGTGCTCTTGCGTTTGGCTCAAGCTTGGCAACTACTTCTTGTATTGCATCTATCAACTCTTGACGCATTCCCAAGTTATCTTTGTATTGATACTTAGGATTCAGACTATATGCTAAAAATTGACAAATATTTTAAATACGTCAATGCAAGCTGATGTAATTTTAATTACTTGAGAAACTGAAGTACATCTAGTAAAGACTCACTAGCCTTGTGTAGTGGGTGCTTCAACTGTTGCTCCTAACGATCTTTGATGATGGAAATATATTTTGAGTTCCCGCGTTTGTAAGCTTCCTCCACTTGCATCTTCATCATATCTATGGCAGCCCACAAGTATGGTAAGGTGGCCTTCTTCTGTCCATCAACCATTCTCAGCACTTTCACAATGGGATCTAATATTGCCACAACTTTCTTGACGTCATCCCAGAATTTATCGCTTGATATGGTTGCATGTGCTGTCCTACCTGCACGAAAACGAGACAAAGGCCACTCAAACCACTCCTCTGAAGCAAACTTGGATCTCAATCCAGGCTTCTTCATTTCAAAACTCTTCAGGGCTATGTAGTTTGTTGCAAAACGTGTTAACCCTGACCTCACCAAGTCTCCACCACACTTGGTTCTCATCATCTCCAAGGCATATCCATGGTTATAAACGAAAGTGGTTACTTGCCTTGCATTTTCTATAGTCTCTTTCACAAGTTTTATCTCCCCCATGTCCTTCAGCATTGAATCAATACAATGGGCTGCACATGGTGTCCAAAAAAGCCGGTATTTTTTTATTATTCATCAACATTTTCTCCACTTTTTTAAAGTTGCTATCATTGTCAGTAACCACTTGTACCACATGATTTATCCCCACTTCTTTCATCACTTTCTTCAAGAGACTATAAATGTACTTAGAATCCTTGATATGCTTTGATGCATCAACAGACTTCAAAAATGCTATTCTACCATCACAATTCACCAAAAAGTTGATGAAGGATTTTTTGGTGGGTCCGGGTTACCCATCACACATGATAGTCACCCCATATCTTTCCCATTGTGTCTTCAAAGAATCCACATATTCCACCATTTCTTTCTTATGTTTGGGTAGGTAGGTGTTGTTCAACTCCCCAAGCTGTAGGTCTTTTAACTCCTGGACCTGCCCTACCTATCTTATCCAACATATTCTGATAGTGAGGTCTTGTGGTAGCATTTGCTGCAATGCCATGATACATTATCCACTTGGATATTTTATCTCCCACTCTAGCCTTCACATTAGTCCAAAAATGCTTCAACTTTTTTGTGACCTGTCCTGTCTGGTAAATAGATCAGGATCCGCCCTTAGGATCTCAATATTTGGGTCATGAAGAGGTGGTGGTGCCTGTGCAGTAGCTAGAGTCCTCACACTCTGAGTCCTCTTAAAGGGTGTCTGAGGGGCACCCCCACTTCTCAGCCTCGGCCTCCTCCCCTCATCCTTTGCTGGTGCCTCTCTAGATGACCCAGCTTCTCTAGTCCTCTCAAACTCCCTTTGTCGATCTACCTCTCGTTGCCTTATACTTTCTATCTTGGCTCTCTTCAGCTGTCTCACCTCTCCCTCTGTCATTTCTGGGTCTACATCAATACTGTCAAGGCTAATGTCATCATCATCCACCCCTAGATTGCCCTCCAAACAAGCTTCTTCAAATTCTTCCCTAGCTACCTTCTTCTTATTTCTTCTATCAATATCATTCTTCATCAAGTTTGCCATAGCCTTTTTCACTTCACATGGTACATTGGGGAAACTCATAAAATCTTTGTTACCACCAGCAAGATGCCACTTCAATCTAGTGGCACCACCTCCTTTTATCTGCTTGCCACAATAATTACATTGTGACTGCTTCTTATTGGCAGTAAGTGGTATCCCATGCCTCCATGCAATGTCACTACTTGGAGTTGGTGCATCAGCCATTTCAAACACTTACACTGTTGGAATAAAAAGACAACAATTACTACAATTGAAACAAATTATATTTTCATTTCTAACAATACTTTATTACATAAATAATATCTTATAAGTAAATAATACACCTTAAAGTAAAAAACAACAACCTATTATCATTTTAACATTGCTTTATTACATAAAACAGAAACATATTATAATTTCTAACACATTTATATTTTTTCCATAAGTAAAAAATATTTTATTAATTTTTCAGTAATTAATATGCCCTTAAATCAACATACATAATTAGTTAACAATACTTTTGTTACATAAAACAGCAACCCACCATAAAACAGCAATACTTTTAACAATACTTTTATTTATCAAGATTTTCAAAGTGAAAACAGAAATATTTTATTATTTATTTATATTTATTTTCAATTTAATTAATTATTTTATCAATATCCAAAAGTTAAAATAATTAAATAAAAACAGAAAAATAATTCTACTCCATACAAAATGTAGATCACCCTATTTTGTTTAACATATATTTAATTCAATGCCATACTACATTTGTAACACATACTTTTTTCAAAAAATAGTTGTAGGAAAATCATTTTTTTCAAACAGAAAATCTAATAAATAAATTATTTGTCAAAAAAAAAAAAAAAAAAAAAAACTACTTCCATAGAATCATAGAACAGGTGATTCTAACAAACATATAAAAAGTTGGAAACCATACATGATGTTTTCATACCATTTCATTGAAAAATACACATAATGGAGAGAATGAGTTACCTTGAAGAGAGAGAAAGGAGTTAAGAGTTGATAGATGTTGAAGAACCTTGAGAAATCTTGATAAATGTTGAGATCTTTTGAAGAAATAAAGTTTTAGGAAGAAAAATAGAGAGAAATGAAGTTCGAGAGCAAAGGGGGAGAAAAACTAACAAAGCAGTCGAAAGACTCGAAACCAGTAGGGTTTCGACTAGGTTTTGACACTTAAAAGACTCTGGACCAGCACTTCTATGCATAGTTGTCAAGGCGTCGCCTAGGCGATGCCTAGGCGTCCAGGCGTGATCCAGGGCCCCGGGCGCGGCGCCTTATGAAAGTGCGGGCGGTCGCCCGGCCTCTGGCGTCGCCCAGGCCGCCCGGGCGCCTGGGCGCCGAATGCCCGGGCGACGCCTTGGGCCTATGTGTGTTTTTTTTCCCTTTTGATCTCTCGAATTTGCTTCACGGGATTTATTAGGCTAGGGAAGAACAACATTTACCAGACGGTACTTATTTATGACTAATATCATTTAAGTAAATCATTACTTAAGATATTATTCATAAATAAGCAAATACCCCTATTTGAATCCAATAAAAATAATTTAAAATTCAAATTCGAAGGATAAAAAGTCAACCCTTCGGTTCAAGAACAAAAATCGTATTTTTCGGGTGCGGGGCGATTTTCAACTTCAAAATGCTAGGCTTTTTCCAAATATAAAAATTCCATAAATCTTATTATAGAAAGACACTAAAAACCAAGAGGCGCCAAAATAATATCTTGCTTTGATGCCCAAAAAAATTTACATTGGGCGACTTTTAACAAGATTCGCGCATTCGAACAAGGTTTGACGGAGTGTAACTCCTTCATTTAACTCCGGATTCAGCAATCCAGGATTGTTGGAAAGCTGATTATACTAGCTTTGCAATGAATTTGAGATTGCTTGAATCAAATATATTAAAGGAGTTACACTCCAAAATTGTTAGAAATAAGTAAATGTTAGTCATAAATACGGTTGTTTACTTAACTCAATTATTTGTTTCTTTGTTGTTTTCTTATATTAATTAAGCTATGTCTTAAATGTTTATTTATGTAGAATCTGCAATATATATAAACATTAATATAGCATTAATATATTAAAAATAAAAAATACCTAGGAGCGCCTTGGTCGCCTAGGCGACGCCTAGGCAGCGCCTAGGCGCCTAGGCGCCCAGGATGGCCTCAAACGCCTTGGATCGCCTTGTCGCCTTGACAACTATGCTTCTATGTTGCATGATAAGTACTAGACAACCATTCTGCACTAGTTATCATCTAGAGTAAACCTACCTTTGGGGTGACAAGGCTCTCCAAGGCAATGTAGTTGGTGGCAAACCTTGTTGCTCGAGGCCTTATCAAGTCCCCTTTTGTGTGCTTCCTCATCAAAGCCAGCACCCAACTGTGGTTGCAAATAAAATTTGTCACCTTTCTTGTTTCACCAACCAACTTAGACACTTTGGGCAACTCTCCAATGTCTTTAAACATCAAGTCAATACAATGTGCAGCACAAGGTGTCCAAAATAGCTTAATCATAAGTGTTAGTCGAGCTCTTTTATAATTTGGAACATTATCTGTAACAACCTGGACTACATTTTCCTCTCCAATTTCCTCAACAACTTCATCCATCAGATTAAAGACATATTGTGCATCTTTCACATGAGCTGATGCATCCACTAATTTGAGGAAGATGGTACACCCATAACAATGAATAAGGAAGTTGATGATGGACAGCCTTGTAGGCCCACTCCAACCATTACACATGATGGTTGCTCCATACCATCAACTTCACTCACTATGGCATCCAAGTATGAGTCAGCAATCTAGCCACACCTAGTCCATAGCGTTGTATCTCACTCACCATTGCCTTGAAATAGGGATCTTTGGCCTTGTGTGCTGGAATAAATGCACTGTGGAAGAATCTAGAGATGGACTTCCCTATTCTCTTGCTGAAGGACTTTGGATGCGTGGACTCCATTATCCTTCGTTGCCCTACATCTTCTAATCTGAAGGAGACTTTAGGACCCATGTCCTGAATTTCTGGGCTGTTTTTCCTCTTCCCTCTCATTTGCTCAAACATACATTTTATGTCACTACCCAAACCTGTACGAGGTAAGAGTACAGCCCTCACGGGCGCTGATCTAACGATCGACCAAACAAATAAGCAAAGTAGCAAACCAACCAAAACTTACTGGTGGTAATCTAATTTGTATCAAATAAAAACATAAATATCTTTGAAATTTAAACCTCAAATCCTTATACAACCAATTTAGAAATTTGAAACTTGTAACTAAAATCTAAGGGTGAATCCACGTGTCCTCTATGCTTCTTCTTGTTCCCCTTCAGTCACCTCATCATCTGTAATGTCATTGTAAGGGGTGAGCTCACTAACCCAATAAAACAAAATATTGCAGGAATACAAAAAAAAAAGGTGAACAACGAATTAATTCAATTCATAAATGCAAAAAAACTCGATTTCAAACACTTATTTTCTATCATTTTAACACCTCCACATTTATTTCCATTTCTGGCCAACTGCCACGAATAATTAGTTACAATTGTTCTAGTAGATAGTTTACCAGAGCCAAAATATATTCCCGGTCATCCGCGGCGCAATGGATGGGACTCAGATGGCAATGACTCTCCAACCGATTGTCCTCATTTACTCTCTAATAGACATAAAGTGTAACTAACCATCCTTCTCTCCACATTCTCAACATTCCCCTCTTTCTTATGTGACAACCATTATTAAAAGATGCAATTCTCACAAGTGAATAACTAGTTACCATTGTTTTAATAAAGAGTTTACCACTGCCAAAATATATTCCCGATCATCCGTTCATGACCTCATTCTCATTCATCAATGGTGTAACGGATGGGACTCAGATGGCAATGACTGACTCTCCACCCTATTGTCCTCATTTACTCTCTAATAGACACAAAGTGTAACTAATTATCCATTCTCAACATCCCTTTATTATATGACACTAATCACACTATTATTAAAAGATGCAATTCATTCAAAGATACAATTCTTATAAATGAAATACTGAAATAGAATAAAAACAGATTTCCTCTCATTACATTCATGTAAATAAAAAAAATCATATGAATGACAATGAACAAAAAGAACAACAATTAGCCACCATCAAATAATCAAACAGCACCAAAGCATAAGGCATAAACCAGCAATTCGGTGTTACCCTAGTGGTGTATATCTGTAACATTCCATTTACTTTTTCTTTGCACCTACACTGATCGTCCTTTCAATAGCCAGCAATGCAGTATGCAATCTGTGAATATTATGAAGCTTACTAGTACTAATCCTGTACCGACTACCTAAACATTATCTAACTCACTCCTAAACTCCACCTCTAGACTAGGTCCTTAAATGGTACACAAACCAACGTAAACGCTTGTTTATATATTAGTAAGCAACTTAGGGTAGAAGTCAGTATTAAAATCAGTTTTAAAATCAATATTAAATAAATCAGTTTTTAAAATCAGTATTAAGAATTGATATTAAAATCAGTATTAAAAACTCAGTATTAAAATCAGTTTTAAAATCAATATTAAATAAATCAGTTTTCAATATTAAAAAAATCAGTTTTTTTTAAAATCAGTATTAAGAATTAAAATCAGTATAAAAAACTCAGTATTAAAATCAGTTTTAAAAAATCAGTATATAAAACAGTATGAATATCTTGGGCGTCTCATCATCCCTTCCTTATAAAAATTTCGTCCTTAAAATTTGTACCTTACTCTTCAAATAATTATGGGTAGCGAGTCCTCATCTCGTCCTCGTGCTCCCAAGTTGCTTCTTGTATTGAATGATTCCCCCATAGTTCTTTTACCAAGGATATAGTCCTGTTCTGCAAGACCTGTTCTTTTCGTTCCAAAACTTGGGTCGGTGTCTCCTCGTAGGATAGATCCTCTTTTAGGCTTTAGCTTTAATGCTTTGCAACTCAAGTCATGGGAGGTATCGGGCATGTACTTCTTCAACATGGACGCATGAAATACATTATGCACGCCGGATAAGGCAAGTGGCAACACAAACTGGTATGCTACCAACCCAATCCTCTTGAAGATTTCGAACGGTCCTACATATCTAGGACTCAATTTACCCTTCTTACCAAATTTCATCACTCCCTTCATTGGGGTAACTTGAAGAAATATCATGTCACCCTCTTCGAATTCAAGCCATTTCCTTCTGACGTCGGCATAACTCTTCTGACAACTTTGGGCCGCAGAGATCCTCTTCCGAAGCAAGTCTATCTTCTCGCAGGTCCTCTGTATTATTTCAGGGCCCAACATCTTTCGCTCCCCAACTTCATCCCAATATACAGGAGATCTACACTTCCGGCCATATAAGCCTCGTACGGTGCCATTCCTATGGTGACCTGGTTGCTATTATTATACGCAAACTCTATTAATGACATGTGGTCTTCCCAGCTACCCTTGAGGTCTAGTGCACAAGCCCTTAGTATGTCTAAAGTTTGAATGGTCCTTTCTGATTGTCCATCTATCTGGGGGTGGAAAGTTGTACTCATGTCTAACTTCGTCCCCAAGGCATTCTGCAAGCTGTGCCAAAATCGTGAAGTAAATCTCGGATCTTGATCAAACACAATGGACACAGGAACTCCTTGCAATCTGATAATTTGATCAATATACAGTTGGGCCATCTTCTCCATGGAATGTCATCCGGATGCCCAGAAAATGAGCTGACTTTGTTAAGCGATCCATAACCACCCATATGGCATCGTGCCTCTTAGGCGATCTTGGTAATGATGTAACAAAGTCCATAGCAATGTGCTCCCACTTCCACTCTGGAATAGGAAGCGGTTGCAATAATCCTGCTTGCCTCTGATGCTCAGCTTTCACTTGCTGACAAGTCAAACACTGCTCAACATATTTAGCAATCTGCCTTTTCATATTGGCCCACTAATATGCATTCTTCAAATCTTGATACAACTTCATGCTCCCAGGATGTATCGTATAAGGAGTACGGTGTGCCTCATCCATAACTTCTCACTTCAAGTCTTCATTGCCCGGCCACACAAAGTCTTGTACCAAATCTCAACGTCCCATCATCAGTGACAACAAAATCTGGTCGTTTACTTTCCAGAACTTCTTCTTTAATCTTCATAAGCTTGGGGTCTTTTCCCTGAGCGTTTTTAATCTTCTGGATCAATGATGGTTGGACGCTCAAATATGCTAATCTTGCAGTGACATCACCCACAACCACTTCTAAATTTAATCTCCTCATATCCTCCAAAAGGTGCCCTTTAGTAGTTAGGAGGGCTGCAGAGTACCCTTGTGGATTTCTACTCAAGGCATCTGCCACAACGTTAGCTTTACCGGGATGATATGAAATGGTGATGTCATAATCCTTTATTAACTCGAGCCATTGATGCTGCCTCATATTTAACTCCTTTTGTGTAAAGAAATATTTTAGGCTCTTGTGGTCAGTGTATATCTCACACTTTCCTCTGTATAGGTAATGCCTCCATATCTTTAAGGCAAACACCACAACAGCCAACTCTAAATCATGGGTTGGATAATTCAGTTCATGAGGCTTCAATTGATGCGAAGCATACGCCACTACCTTTCCTCCATGTTGCATCAATACACAGCTAAGTCCTTTCCCTAAGGCCTCACTATATATGGTAAATCCCCCTGAGCTTTAAGGGAGTGTCAATACTGGGGCTCTAACCAACTTTTGCTTTAGTTCTTGAAAACTTTTCTCACACTTCTCAATCCAGTCGAACCGGGCATTCTTCCTTGTCAAGCCAGTCAAAGGTGCAGCAATCCGAGAGTAATCCTTCACGAACCGCCGATAGTAACTGGCCAAACCTTGGAAACTCCTCACTTCTGTCCCATTGGTAGGCTTAGCCCAATTGAGAACGAGTCTATCTTGCTAGGGTCTACCGCGATGCCATCCTTGGATACAACATGACCCAAGAAGGTAACTTGGTCAAGCTAGAACTCACACTTCTTGAGTTTAGCATATAACTTGTTCTGCCTTAGATACTGTAATGTCACCCAAAGGTGTTCTTCATGCTCCTCTATACTCTTGGAATAGATTAGGATGTCGTCAATAAAGACTACTACGAATTATTCCAAGTACTTATGGAATACTCGGTTCATCAAATCCATAAAAACAGCAAGTGCATTAGTTAAGCCAAAAGGTATCACCAAGAATTCATAATGGCCATACCGTGTTCGAAATGCTATCTTGGGAATGTCCTCCTTAACTCTTAGTTGATGGTAGCCCGAACGAAGGTCAATCTTTGAGAAGATAGTTGCTCCTTGCAACTAATCAAACTGATCATCAATGTGAGGTAACGGGTACTTATTCTTGATAGTAACCCCGTTTAGCTTTCAATAATCGATGCACAACCCTATTGTGCCATCCTTCTTTTTCACAAACAATACAGTGGCACCCCAAGGTGAGTCAGTGGGGCGAATGTACCCTTTGTCCAGCAATTCGTGTATCTGCTCCTCAAGCTCCTTCAATTCCGTAGGGGCCATACGATAAGGTGCTTTTGAGATTGGCGCGGTATCGGAAACGAGGTCTATTGCAAACTAGACCTCACGATCAGGTGGTAATCCTGATTATTTTTGTGGAAAGACATCAGCAAACTCCCACACAATAGGAATATCATCCACCCCTAGTTTTATAGCCTCAAAATTTGAAACATTGGCCAAGAAACCCCAACGCTCTTCCTCTAGTATGTGATCTACTTTCATTACTGATGATATTGATCGAAATTTCTTGACTTTGGTACCAACGAACGGAAACTCAGTTCCAGTTTGGTGTTTGAACACCAACTCCTTTTTCAGGCAGTCAATACTAGCATGGTATGCAGATCGCCAGTTCATGCCTAGAATTACATCAAAGCCCTTCATGTTCAATAAGAACAGATTTGCTACAAGCTCATGGTCATCAATTTTTACCACACAAGAGCTAAATAGCATAAAGGACTCCACCTCTCCCAAAGGTGTAATTACACACAGTTCATTACTTAACAATTTTCCATCTACATTCATTTTGGTTGAGAAAGCATGTGAAACAAATGAATGCGTTGACCCAGAATTAAACAAGACAAGAGCAGACAAATTGCATATGATAAATGTACCTGATACTACTGCAGGTGATGCACCATCATCTAGATCCACAAGGCGTTAAATCCAGTTGGAGTGTGGCCACCACCGACCTGATTTCAAAGTTCAACCCTTACTCAAATTGCCTGGCTTTCTTATCTTCAATATCCACTTGTTGTGGGGCATATCAAGCCAATTCTTCAAACTTCCTCTCATAGTTGCCTACAGAATTGAACCTTTGATACAGCCTCAGAAATTCCAACTCTTTTTCTCGCCGAACAGGTGATGCGAAATACTTCGCATGAAACACTTTCCGGAATCTTTGCCAAGTTGTCGGCTGGGCCTCGCCGTCTAACATCCGCTGAGTAGTCTCCCACCAGTGATCTGCATCATCTTGTAATATAAAGGAAGCACACATCACCTTGGATTCATCACTGAGTCTCAGAACCTTAAAAATTTTCTCCATCTCTCTCAACCATGACTCAGCAACTAAGAGGATCAGTAGTATCCTTAAAAGGTGGAGGATGAAACTTCTTGAAAGTGTGAATTACCCTTGCTGGGTTTTGTACTTCTCCAACAGTATCATACCGCTATATGGGTGGCACCTGTTGTCCAACTCATTTGCTCCTCTTCTGTTATAGCAAGCCATTTCCTACCAAAAGAAAATTCCTTGAGTTTCTAAGTCTATAGAAGGAGGGAAGGTGATTCACAATGGTCAATCTAAGATATTGATATGTTATGTCAACATTTATACTTTTCCTTCACCTAAAGTGTTAGTATATTATGATTAATCATGTGTATTATATTATTGTCCCTATGCCACCGGACTTAACCCTAAGAAAAACTACTCTGATACCATTATGTCACGACCCAAGCCTGTACGAGGTAAGAGTATAACCCTCACAGGCGTTGATCTAACGATCGACCAAACAAATATAAATTAAACTTTAATAACAAATATAAATTAAACTTTAATTTCCTTAAAATAATCCAATTTAAAATAATAAGCAAAGTAGCAAACCAACCAAAACCTACTGGTGGCAATCTAATTTGTATCAAATAAAAACATAAATATCTTTGAAATTTAAACCTCAAATCCTTATACAACCAATCTAAAAATTTGAAACTTGTAACTAAAATCTAAGTGTGAATCCATGTGTCCTCTACGCTTCTTTTTGTTCCCCTTAAGCCACCTCATCATCTGTAATGTCATTGTAAGGGGTGAGCTCACTAGCCCAATAAGACAGAATATTATAGGAATACAACAAAAAAGGTGAACATTCAATTCAATTCATGAATGCAAGAAAACTGGATTTCAAATACTTATTTTCTATCATTTTAACACCTCCACATTTATTTCCATTTCTGGCCAACTGCCACGAATAACTAGTTACAATTGTTCTAGTAGAGAGTTTACCACAGCCAAAATATATTCCCGGTCATCCGTTCATGACCCCATTTTCATTCATCCGCGGCGTAATGGATGGGACTCAGATGGCAATGACTCTCCATCCTACTGTCTTCATTTACTCTCTAATAGACACAAAGTGTAACTAACCGTCCTTCTCTCCACGTTCTCAACATTCTCTTCTTTCTTATGTGACAAACCATTATTAAAAGATGCAATTCTTACAAGTGAATAACTAGTTACCATTGTTCTAGTAGAGAGTTTACCATAGCCAAAATATATTCTTGGTCATCCATTCATGAGCCCATTCTCATTCATCCTTGGTGTAACGGATGGGACTCAGATGGCAATGACTCTCCACCCTATTGTCCTCATTTACTCTTTAATAGACACAAAGCGTAATTAATATCCATTCTCAACATTTCCCTTTATTATATGACACTAATCACACTATTATGAAAAGATGCAATTCATTAAAAGATACAATTCTTATAAATGAAATACTGAAATGGAATAAAAACAGATTTCTTCTCATCACATTCATGTAAATAAAAAAAATCATATGACCGACAATGAATAAAAAGAACAACAATCAGCCACCATCAAATAATCAAACAACACCAAAGCATAAGGCATAACTAGCAATTCGATGTTACCCTAGTGGTGTACGCTTGTAACATTCCACCTACTTCTTTTCTTTGCACCTACACTGATCGTCCTTTCAATAGCCAGCAATGCAGTATGCAACCTCTGAGTATTATGAAGCTTACTAGTACTAATCGTGTACTGACTACCTAAACATTATCTAACTCACTCCTAGACTCCACCTTTAGACCCTTTAGACTAGGTCCCTAAATAATACACAAACCATTGTAAACACTTGTTTATATATTAGTAACTTAGGGTAGAAGTCAGTATTTTTTTTTTTTTGGATGAATGATATATAATAACTTAGGGTAGAAGTCAGTATTAAAATCAGCTTTAAAATCAATATTAAATAAATCAGTTTTCAATATTAAATAAATCAGTTTTTAAAATCAGTATTAAGAATTGATATTAAAATCAGTATTAAAAACTCAGTATTAAAATCAGTTTTAAAATCAATATTAAATAAATCAGTTTTCAATTTTAAATAAATCAGTTATTTAAAATCAGTATTAAGAATTAAAATCAGTATAAAAAACTCAGTATTAAAATCAATTTTAAAAAATTAGTATATAAAACAGTATAAATATTTGGGGTGTCACATTTTACACTTGATGATTTACTCAAAGAAGTTGTTGCTTACCCCTGCTTGCTAGTGTCTATGTCTCACTACCACCAGCACCACTCCCACCAACTCCCTGAGATGAAACATGGACCTTCTCAACCGGTCCTCATTTCATCGTTTATGTGCTTCCTCATGCCTTGATCTTTCCAACACCTGCTTAATCTCATCTTCACCCTCCATATCGGACCCCTCATAATCCTCTAAATTTATTGGATCCTCATCTTCCATAAGATTTTCTGTATATCTTGCTTCATCATTCTTCTTCTTCTTTCCTTTTGCTTTTCCTTCTGCTAAGTGCTTTGCCATTTCCCTGCTCACGTCCATTGGACATTTTGAGCACTTCTTCTTATTGGCATAACCCCCTACCATGTGTTGCTTTTGCTATGTCACCCCACCTCCATGATGTTCATCAGTGCCACAGAAATTGCATCTTGTCATCAATTTATTCCCGTTGATTTTAGTGCAATAACTCCAACCGTTGTCTTTGCTCACCACATTCCTACACACCACATGTGTGACACGACATACAAGGTTCATAAGAAAATGAAATATGATATATGCAAATCTGAATACTGTATGAATATCAGTTAGCATATGAAAATGAAATATGATATATGCAAAACTGAAAGCTATATGAATATCAGTAAGCATATGAAAATGAAATATGATATATGCAAATTTGAAAATGATAAACAGAAAAATATAGTATAAATTTAAAATCAGTAAAATATATATTAATATAAAAGATACATACATGTAAACATATGCTATAAAATCAGCAAAAATATAATTAATTTAAACATATTTATATGTAAAACAGTAAAAATATAATTATATGTAAAATCAGTAAAAATATAATTATATGCAAAACAGTAGAAATATAATTATATGTAAAAGCAGTAAAAATATAAAATCAGTAAAAATATAATATAAATTTAAACATATAATTATATAAAAATATATTAAAATTAATAAAACAGTAAAATTATATGAATATTAGTATGCATATACATGCAAACATATGATATATGCAAATCAGAAAATTAACATAACATTTGGAAATGATTTACTTGAAAAAAAAAATTATGAATTATATTTCTAATTTTTTTTCCTGGAAAAAAAGAAACCCGAAAATTAAAGTTGATGCTCATAAATGGTATATCTACACACTACAGCCATCATATGAAACAGACATGAGGGTAAGATTCATTTATAAAAAAAAAATTCAAATTTTTTTGTGTTATTGAAAAATTTCACAAGTCCATCCTCGACTCAATGTTTAAACTAGTTTATGTAGCATGCATTCATCATATTAGACTAATATTCAGTGATTCATGTGAAGAAACAACATAAAAATCAATTTTATTATTAAAAAACACAAGTTGAAACTCATACTTAACTTTTTTCCGCCCTTGGAGCTTGAAGGAGTGATTTGATGTTTTAATCTTCACAAACAGTAGCCATGATGCTTGCTTTCAAGTCATTTTAGGGTTTAGAATCAAAGCCCTAAGGTTTCAGCCATCAGTTTGTGGTAGTAGAGGATATTTGAGCAAGATAGCCAAGGCTGGTAGTCACGGATTTTCTTTGTAAATCTGGTTTTTCTAACAGTGTATCGAGCATGTTTCAACCTATATGTCTATCTACCAGTATCGGTTCGATACTGGTCGATACACATTGGTTTATGTTTTTTATGTTTTTTTTTATTTTTAAATTGTAACAATAAACATATTATCGATACACCCCTTGCATATCGAGGCGTGTCAATACTTATTGAGCCGTATTGGTTGATACATCACGATACACTTCGATACCTTTTTTTTTATAAAAAAAAAAACAAGATACGTTTCGATAGGTATCGTATCGGCTACTGTCGATACCGATATGAATTGGCCGATACGGGTATCGTATCGATACTTGAATCCATGGTGGCAGCACAATAAGTAGAAAGTAAAAGGAACACAGGAATCGATAGGTTAAGGGGAAGGGGAGGTAGGGAGAATAAAGAGAGGATAAGAGAGGGGAGGAGAAGTTGCGGCTGAGTCTTACAGCCAAGGAGACTCAACTGCAATTAAATTGCAGATAAGTCTTTCTTTTTCCAAACCTTCTTCTTCTTCTATTCATATTTATAGAATTGCTTTGATTAGGAAAGTAGACTAGTCAATCCTTAATTGTTGACAACTAGCAAGGAAAGGAAAGTCCAATCTTGTAAAAGAACTTTACAAAAGAAGAAGAGTCTTATTGCCTAATAGGAACTGTCCAAAACTGAAAATAGAAACTTGACTTTAGGCAAGTATCTAATACTTGCAATAATTAACTTGGGAAACAATTAATTATAGTTATTAACTAATATAGAAGATCCCCTCATGGAGCTGGCTGACAGCTGTCCATGGCTAGCAGTCCAGCCAGATAGGCTGGCAACTTGGCTGGTGGCTTGGCGTGGCTGACATACTTCTCTTGTAGTGTACTTGTACTGCATCAACTCTCCTCGGCTTAGAAACATTCTTCTCCGACGAATGAAAAAAAGACATAATGGTCATAGAGACTAGCATCTAGCCTCTTGAAGTCATCTTCATGGATCCACTTACAGTCATGACGGGGTCGTCATTTCCACTTGACTAGGAATGATTGATAGCTTCCTCTGTTCCGAGTTAAAGTGTATTAATGGTCAAGGACGTCTTCAATTTCATCCGTTGGTGGGGCCACAAATTGGGAAAGCCGTAAGGCATGTTCCGTGAGAGTCAAATCCGCTATATTGAAGATGTTGCTAATGGCCATGTCCAGTAGTAGCTCAAAGACATTGGCATTTGTACCAATTCGCTTCAACACTTTATATGGACCCATCTTCCGAGGGTAGAGTTTTGTGGTTGCGCTGGATGTAAAACGCTCAGGAGTAATCCGAACCATAACCATATCACCAGGTTGGAATTCCACAAAACGGCGGTGACGATCTGCATTGGCTTTGTAAACTTCACTAGTAAGTGCAATTCGTCATCGCACATCGGTGTGTACCTCTGTCATATATCGAATAAACTCATCTGTCTCTATGCTGACACATACATGAGGGGGAAGAGTACTAGATCAATAGGGCACTTTGGTTGAATGCCAAGAACAACCTCAAATGGAGTGCCGCCTGTGGTCCAGTTCACGGAGCTATTGTATGCAAACTCAGCAATATCAAGAATGGAGGGCCACGTCTTCTCATAATCACGCACAAGACAACAGAGAAGATTGCCCAAGCTCTGATTCACCACTTCCGTCTGACCATCCGTTTGTGGGTGGAAAGCCGTTGAATACCGTAACTTGGTATTGGTCTTCAACCATAGGGTCTTCCAAAGTAGCTCATAAATTTGACGTCACAGTCAGGGACAATCATCTTGAGAAGCCCATGTAAGCGCACCACTTCTTAGAAAATAACATAGCCACATGCCTAGTATCAAAAGTCTTTCGGCATGGAAGAAAATTAGTCATCTTTGAGAATCTATCTACTACTACGAAGATGGAATCATACCTCTCACGGGTGGTCGGCAAGCCAAGAACAAAATGCATACTAATGTGTAACCAAGGTGTATGAGGCACAAATAGTGGAGTATACAAGCCGAAGTTATGTTTCGTGCCTTTGGATAGTTGACAAACACGACACCTTTGCATCACATTTTGTACATCATGAGGTAAGTGGGACCAGTAATAAAGATCTGAAACCTGTGTCACCGTCTTATCTCTCCCAAAATAGCCACCCAAACCACCTCCATGTAACTTTCATATGAGATGTTGGCATAGGGAGGTGTTTGGAATACATAGCCGTGTGCCCATAAATAAGAATCCATCATGGATTGAATATTTATGGTTGGTACCCCCTTGCTGTAATTTCTGAATAATCGGACCAAATTCATCATCCGAAATGTATTCATCTTTAATGTGCTCAATACCTGTTGCTTGTGCCAGAAAGGTACTTAGGAGTTTGGATGTTGACTTTGTGACTCAATGCATCGGCTACTTGGATTTCTTTGCCCGCCTTGTAGTTTAATGCAAAGGTATATTCTTGCGAATGGGATATCCACTTGGCATGTCGATGACTGATAGTGCGTTGTGAGTGTTGATACTTTAAGGCCTCATGGTCAGATTATAAGACAAAATCTTTTCCAATAAGGTAGTGCCGCCAATGCTTTATAACCTGCACAATAGCATATAGTTCCAAATCATAAGAAGAATACCTTTTCTTAGCTTCATTGAGTTTCTCACTGTAAAAGGCTAGAGGGTGCCGTTCTTGCATAAGCATGCCTCCAATCCTAGCATGGGATGCATCTGTGGCCACCTCGAACATGCGGTCCGGAAGATGTAGAACCAGGGCATCAGTCATCATCTTCTTGATAAGGTGGAAAGCTCTAGTGGCAGCAGGGGTCCATTGGAAGGTTCCTTTCTTCCTCTTAATGCACTCAGTAATGGGTGTCATGAGAGAGCTAAACCCTCGGATGAATCTCTGGGAAAAGGATGCAAGGTTGTGGAAGCTACAAACCTCTATGAGAGTCTTTGGGAGTGGTCAATTTATGATACTCTCAACTTTCTTGGGGTCAACTTCTACCTCTTTGGAAGAGACAATATAGCCAAGGAAGACGACTTTCGGCACCGTAAAAGAGCACTTCTTCAAATTGATGTATAGCTTCTCTTTAGGAAGGACCCTCATCGCTCGCCGCAAGTGATCAAGGTGATCCTCATTGCCTTCGCTGTAAATTAATATGTCATCAAAATATACAACAAGGAACTTACCAATAAAAGGTCAGAGCACTTGAGTCATCACTCTCATAAATGTGCTTGGGGCATTGGTCAGCCCGAAGGGCATAACCTTACATTCATATAGGTGGTCTTTCGTCTTAAAGGCTGTTTTCCATTCATCGCCTAGACGAATACGGACTTGATGATAGCCACTCTTGAAGTCAAGTTTTGAGAATATCGCCGCACCAAACAGCATATCTAGCATATCATCTAGTTGAGGAATAGGGAAATGGTACTTGACGGTGATCTTATTAATAGCTCTAATATTGATACACATGCGCCAAGACCCATCTTTCTTTGGTGCGAGTAATGCTGGTATGGCACACGGACTCATGCTCTCGACTATGAATCCCTTCTTTAATAACTCATCCACTTGTATCTTGAGCTCGGCATGCTTTGTAGGGCTGAGACGATAAGTGAGAAGATTCGGCAACATCGATCCGGGCACTAGATCAATGGCATGCTATACGTCCCACATCGGGGGTAACTCGTCTGGTAGCTTATCGGGTACAAAATCTGCAAAATCAGAATGCAAAGTTCGAATGGGTGGGGGAAAGTTAGGTTTTACTTGTGGTACAACTTCCCGAGTCATTAGGGCTAATACAAGTCCGGTTTCTTTGCTAGTCTTCTCAAATTCTTGTTGGTTAAGGACCAATAGAGGGGTGCCATCATGCTGTCCAGAACTAGGAGATGGAGTGTTTTGCTTGCCCTTGCTTGCTTGTTGGTCCTTCTTTTGAGACTCTAGGATCTACTTCCTCTTCAACTGTGTGGCCCTCAACTTTTCCCTTTCAGCGGGTACATTGAGAGGTTTTAATATTAAAGGTTTCCCATCAACATCAAAGTAACATTGATTCTTTGTACCACCCACCAACACATCATTGTCATACATCCAAGGCCGCCTCATTAACACATCAGTCAAAATCATAGGGATCACATCACACCAGACAGATTCATCATAGGCTCCCATTTTCAGAGGGAAAGAACACTGATGACTCATCTTTAGTGTGTTGTCGTTCAAAAGGGAAACTTTGTAGTGCTAGGGGTGTTTTTCTGCTTTCAAATTTGAGTTAAAAGGCTTATGAAACCACATTCACACAACTACCGCTGTCCACAATTATTTGCGCAAGGCTTGAACCACTAGCCATGCATGTATTGACGATGCATTGACAGCGCCAATCTTCACCTTTGGATTTAGCCACAAGTATATGACTCACCACATAAACTCCATACGAGTCCTCCTAATCATCATCTCCAAAATTGACATCCGCATCATTATCAATTGCGGTATTGTCTAAGGTATCATCACCTTAGGGATCACAAATCTGCGATTCAGCATTGGCTTCAACCGAGGCAACAAGGGAATTTCCTTTCATCTTCCAGGGACAATCCCAAGCATATGTCCATAGGCATTACAATGGTAACATTGCACATTGTTATTTGACATACGTGCCTTAACTTTCTCCGCAGCTGTTCGGGTTGTCCGTTGGGTTGCACCGGTTGCCTTGTGGTTAGGCACAGACCTTTTACCCTCTCTATATTGTAGGGTGAACCTTCGTGGAATGGTCTTCAACAAATCTTCCACTTGTGTGGTCTTCTCGAAGCAATCATGGATGCTCACTATTCTGGTCACGCTAATTTTGTCTCATATATCTAGACGTAGACCAAGACGAAAACGGGAGATCATCTGGTTATCATTCTCACGCAAGCCGGTACGGGCACATAAGTTGTCAAATTGGAGCATGTAGTCTTCAACAGAATGGGTACCTTGCCAAAGAGTGTTCAGTTGGTCATGGAGCCTTCTTTGGAAGGTTCGTGGTAGGTATTTTTCTTTGAGCTCTTCTTTCATCTCCTCCCAAGTGGTGGGTTCCAACCGCCGTTGGATCAAGCTGTCCTCATAGTGTCTCCACCAATCTCATGCGGCTCCCATAAGCTTGGATTGTGCCAACTTCAATTTTCTGATTTTTGAAAGTTCAAACCAACCAAAGTAATAGTCAAGGGCTCACATCCCTCATGGAATGCTTGTGGGTCATGTCGACCACTGAACTCTTTCAGTTTCAGCCTTACTTTATGTATATTATAATGGGGTTGAGGTCGCATATCATCCTCATGGTAGGGTGGCTCTTGATAGTCAACAATAGGGACTTTTTGAGGAGCTCTTAAAAGAGTCTTAGGAAGATTATTGGTCGTGGACTGCTGCTGTCCTACGGTCATAGAATTCATTCTATTCTCCATACTAGTAATTTGGGCTCGTATCTCTGCTAATTGGAGCACCAAAGTGATGGGATCAAGGGGCTGGTCAGGAGAGTTAAAACCCTCCATTCCTTAAGCTCTGATCCCAATTGATGCAAAGATTACAGTTGATAATCAATTTTATACCCTTAACCTTGCAATAGGATCTAGTACACCAGCCCTAATGATAAATCAATTAGCAAACCAGGAATTCAGTAATGAAGAACTTATCTTTCTGGTTAATCCAACCGTTGATTGATCAAGTAATTTGGAGGGGTTGTAGGTTGATATGCTCTTGTAACAATATCCAGTTTTTAAGTCGATCCGGTCAACCATTGAAGAGATATGAAATTTTAAAGTTGTTGTGTAAGTCTGGTTTCTACACAGAAACCGATGACTGAAACTGTGTAAGGTTGAGTGATGTTTTGCTGAACAAATTGAGGGATCTCCTCACCCAGGCAGCAAGCAATTTTGATGAGTTCTTCCCAACCTTGAAGCCTTCAAGGGAGCAATATTACAGCAGAAGGGAGGGGGTTCAGTGGCAGCACAGTAAGTAGAAAGTAAAGGAAACACAGGGGAATCGATAGGCTATGGGGAAGGGGAGGTAGGGAGAATAAAGAGAGGATAAGTGTTGAATGATGGAATGATAAGTGTTGAATGATGGAATGACTTGTCTGTAATAAACAGAGGTCCTCTTATTTATAATGTGAGAATGAATACAAAGTAAGAAAGAGGTAGTACAGGTAGTACAATACAGGTAGTACAATGAGGGTAGTACAGGTAGTACAATTGGTCAATACGGGTAGTACAATGAATCTAGACAAAAAATGAAATACGTAATATTCTCAACACTCCCCCTCAAGTTGGTGCATATATATCATGCATGCCCAACTTGGACAATATCATATGGAAAGATTTCCCTGGCAGACCTTTGGTGAAAATATATGCTAGTTGGTCCTCTGATCTGACAAACGGAATCTCGATTTGTCCACTGTCCAGTTTCTCTTTGATGAAGTGACGGTCTACCTCAACATGTTTTGTCCAATCATGTTGAACCGGATTATTAGCAATGCTAATGGCTGTTTGATTATCACAGAATAATTTCATGGACTGGTTACACATAACCTTTAAATCTTTGAGTAGTCGTTGTAATCATAGTAGTTCACATATTCCATGCGCCATTGCTCTGTATTCTGCTTCTGCACTGGATCAGGCAACCACATTTTGCTTCTTGCTACGCCAAGTTACCAGATTGCCACCCAAGAATGTGCAATAACCAGAGATAGACTTACGATCAGGACTTCCTGCCCAATCTGCATCAGTATAAGCCTCCACCTGGATTTGTTTATTTGGTGAATCTGAAATGGCATATGCTTCTATTTTCAGAGGGTTATTAGGAGATAACAGGATTCCTCTTCCAGGGGCTGACTTTAGGTAATGTAGTATTCGATAGACAGCCTCAATATGTGTAGAGTATGGGTCGTGCATAAACTGGCTTACCAAACTAACTGCGAATGCAATATCTGGCCATGTGTGGGCAAGATATATGAGTCTGCCAACAAGTCTCTGATATCTTCCTTTATCTTCTAGTGTGCCTTCTTTTTCCCTTAGCTTGGTATTGGGATCGAGAGGAGTATCACAAGGTCGAGCCCCAAGTAACCCTGTTTCTGAGAGAAGATCAAGAACATACTTTCTTTGAGACAAATAGATGCCTTTTGCAGATCTGGCAACTTCAATCCCAAGAAAGTACCTAAGTTTGCCAAGGTTTTTGATCTCAAACTCCTTCCCTAGAAATGCCTTTAGTTTCGTGATTTCATCATTGTTATTGCTAGCAATGATGATATCATCTACATATACAAGTAAGGCAGTAAAAGTGTTAGAGGAATGTTTTATAAATAAAGTATAGTCAGCATTGCTTTGAACATAGCCAAATGCTACCATAGATTTATTAAATCTTCCAAACCATACTCTAGGGGATTGTTTTAGCCCATAAAGAGATCGCTTCAACTTGCAGACTTTTCCTTGGCTTTTATCATCTGTGAAACCCGGTGGGCAGTCCGTATAGACATCATCAGTAAGTTCTCCATGAAGGAATGCATTTTTTACATCTAACTGTTGCAAGTCCCAGTTGTGATGTACAGCACAGGATATTAAAACCCTGATGGTAGTCATTTTGGCCACTGGAGCGAAGGTTTCTTGGTAGTCAATCCCATATGTTTGAGTAAATCCCCGTGCAACCAATCTAGCCTTGTACCGATCAATAGTCCCATCTGGTTTCTGTTTCACTATAAAGATCCACTTGCATCTTACTGACCTTGATCCTGCAGGAAGTGGAACAAGATCCCATGTACCATTTTTCTTCAGAGCTCTCATTTCTTCCACCATTGCAGCTTTCCACCTTTCATCCATAATTGCATCCTACCATTTTTGAGGAACAGACACAGAAGAGGGCGAAGACACAAAAACACAGAAAGAAGGGGAAAGGGAGTCATAGGAAACATAATTGGAAATAGGATGTAGGGTGCAGCCCTAGTTCCTTTTCGAAGTGCAATTAGAAGATCAAGATCAGAAGGAGTAAGTTTCTTACCAGCAGAAGGCTCAGTAGACTCAGTTTCTGGATCTAGGGCTAGCGAAGGGACATGTGCAGGAGTGGTAGTGGCCTTTCCTTGTTTGTCTTTAGCACGGCTATAAACATGCAGAGGTGGCTTGGTGGTTGGATGCTTGGATGGTGCAATTGTATCGAGCACTTGTTCATGGACTATTTCTGGTACATCAGGTATATCTGGTATAAGTACATTAGGGATATCAGGTGCATCTTCAACTGTTTGTGTCTCCCCCTGAAGAGGAGCCTGATAATAAGAGAGATGCTCATGAAAAATGACATCTCTACTAACAAGGACCTGACGAGAGGGAGGATGATAACACTTGTATCCTTTCTGTGTTGCAGAATACCCTAAAAATATGCACTTTAATCCACGTGGATCAAGCTTGCCAGGGGAACGATGGTTACGAGCATAACAAAGACAGCCAAAGACTCTAGGAGGAAGAACAAAATCAGAATTTCTACGTAAGATGTCCAAGGGAGCCTTGTTGTTTAAAACTCGAGAAGGAAGGCGGTTGATCAGGGATGCTGCTGTGAGGACAGCATCACTCCAGTATTGAGCGGGAACATGTCTCTCAAACATTAGTGTTTTAGCTGTTTCGAGTAAGTGGCGGTTCTTTCTTTCAGCGACTCCATTCTGAGCAGGAGTGTCCACACAACTTGTCTGATGAATTATCCCGTTATCAGCCAAGTATTGCTGAAAAAATCCTTCAAGATATTCCTTACCATTGTCACTACGGAGCATCTTCAACTGAGTTTGAAACTGCGTCTTGATCATATTGTGGAAATGTCGGAAGCATGTAAAGACCTCATTTTTTGACGCATCAGATAGACCCATGTAGTACGAGTGTGACAATCAGTAAAGGTTACAAACCACCTATGACCAGAAATAAAGGTAGTCCGTGTTGGACCCCAAACATCAGAATGGACTAAATCAAAGATACAAGGACTTCTTGAAGCAGAAGGTAAATAAGAAATACAAGCCTGTTTGGCCAAAACACAAGCCTCACATCATAACTCGTCTTTATTACATTGTTTAAATAATTTTGGAAAAAAATGAGATAGAACAGTAGAAGAGGGATGCCCAAGACGGCGGTGCCACTGCTGAAGGGTACTAACTGCGGAATGGGAGGAAGGTGCTGAACGACCATTGTCAAGCAACTGAGCAAGTACAGGCCTCCATGCACACTACCATGTCCAATCGTCTTCTCGTTCTCCAAATCCTGAATCACCCAATAGGTAGGAAAAAATGTTACTTTACAATTTAGAGACTTTGTAAGACTACTAATAAAGAGTAAATTTGTGGATAAATTAGGAACATGTAGAACGAAATTCAAATTAAGGGAGGAAGAACAGTGGATGGATCTAATTCCAGATATAGGAGAGAGGGATCCATCAGCGACCTTCACAGTATTATGTTTAGAAGAAGGAGAGTATAAATAAAAGGACTCAGACGAACCAGTCATGTGGTCAGTGGCTCCAGTATCTATAACCCAAGGGCTAGAGATAGAGAAAGCACAATGACCATCATGGGAAATACCTGACTGAACAAAAAAAGAACCTGGATTGGTAGATGCAGATATGGATGATTGATTTGTAGTCACAGGAGGTAGTCGAAGGAGATGCCGGAGAGTCTAAAGTTCTTGTGCAGAGAGTTGTGGCAGAGGACCAATAGGAGGACTTGCTTCAGTTTGATGTGCCTGAGGTGCATGGGAGGACTTTGCCTTGTGCATACCTTTTTCCCGGCGTTTTGCTTCAAAATCTGCCGGTTTGCCATGAAGTTTCCACCATGTGTCTTTGGTGTGCCAAAGCTTGCTACAATACTCACATTTGATAGGCATCACGGGCATAGTTGTCAATGCGACAAGGCGATCCAAGGAGTTTGGGGCCATCCTGGGCGCCTAGGCGTCTAGGCGCCCGCCTAGGTGTTGCCTAGGCGACCAAGGCGTTCCCAGTGCATTTTTTTTATTTCTAAAATATTAATGTTTATATATATGCAACATTCTACATAAATAATCAACATTTAAGACATAACTTAATTAATATGTGGTGTGGACCCAAGTTTACTAATATACACTAAGACCTGGGATTGTGTCTAGAGTTAAGTAAACAATTATTTATGACTAACATTTGCGTACTTTTAACGAATTTGATCGGAACGTAACTCCTTTAATATAGTTCGGATTCAAGCAATCTCGAATTCGTTGCAAAGCTAGCATAATCAGCTTTCCAACAAATCCGAGATTGCTTGAATCCAAATTATAATGAAGGAGTTACACTCTGGTCAAACCTTGTTCGAAATACGGGAATGTTGTTTAAAGTCGTCTGAATGTAAATTATTTTTTAGGCATCAAAGCAAAATATTATTTTGGCGCACTCTTGGTTTTTAGTGATGATTTATTATAATAAGATTTATAGAATTTTTATATTTAGAAAAAAGCCTAGCATTTAAAAGTTGAAAATCGCCCTCGCACCCAAAAATATAGTTTTTGTTCTTGAACAGGGGGGTTGACTTTTTTTCCTTCTGGAATTTGAATTTTAGACTATTTTTATTGGATTCAAATAGGGGGGTATTTGCTTATTTATGAATAATATCTTAAGTAAATGTTTTACTTAAATGATATTAGTCATAAATAAGTACTGCCTGATAAATGTTGTTCCTGTCTGGCCTGGGCGACCACAAAGCGCCCAGGCCTGTACAAACCGCTCGGACGCCTAGGCGACGCCTTGACAACTATGATCACGGGAAATAGGAGGATTCTTGTATGTCTGAGTATTTGTCTGGAAAGTAGACCTATCCGGAACAGAAGGGGACAACATTGTTATTCGTCGTTGGTCCTCTAACTGAACCATGAAATAAGCCTGTTCGAGGGTGGGGAAAGGGTCCCTGCTGAGAATCTGTGAGCGAAGAGGATCAAGCTCCATATTTAGTCCTGCCAGAAAAGTATAAACCCTGTATTTCTCTTCCCTTTTGTGAAATAGGATAGCATCTTCTTCACATTAGCATGAATAGAATCATAAAAATCAATTGTTTGCCAATAGCTCCTCAACTTAGTATAATATTGGGATACAGTCAATTCTTTTTTGATAGTTTCATGAATACTTTTTTGAATGGCATAAATTAAAGCAGCATTTCCAACTTGGGAATAGGTGTCCTTAGCAGACTTCCAAATTTGTGCAGCAGTATCCAATAACAAATAGCCCTCGGCTATAATGGGTTGCATGGAATTGAGGAGATATTGCATTACCAATGAATTTTCAGCATGCCATTTCTCCAAAACAATGTCCTTGGTCAGAGGTTTTTCCTTAGTGCCGGTGAGATATCCCGATAATCCCCGAGCTATAATTGAGAGTTGGGTGGCCCAAGACCACATTAGGTAATTAACACCATCAAGTTTAGTGGTATTAGTGGGAATAGTGAGATTTTTCATTTTAAAACTCTTTATCCTAGAAGAGGTTACTTTAGATGTCATCCTTGAGTTGTGTATTCAAGAACAAACTCCCAAAAACAATATGAACAGCCTCCCTGTTTGGTTATAGCACAATATATGGAGATCAAAGTAGAAATATCACTTGTCAGATATCCTAACTTGTCCCATGAGTAACATAATATATGGAAATCAATTCTGGTTTGCAACCACTTTTTTGTTTATTGGGGTAAACTCAGAAACTCATAGATATCCGACAAGACTGAACCATATTATTAATATCCAGACTGATAAAAAAAATTGATTTCCAATAAAGAGAATAAAAAAATGATCCGTAATGAGGGATAAAAAGAATGGCAGTACCTATATCATTGTATGATTCCCTCTTTGGTTGCTGTCCCTAGTGGGGAGAGAAAAAAAAAACAAAAGAAAAAGAAAAGAAAAGAAAGAAAGTCGGTGGTTGGCGGTGGTAGGTTGGCGGCGACGAAGGGATCTGGCGGTAGAGCTAACTTGGCTCTGATACCATGTTGAATGATGGAATGACTTGTTTGTAATAGACAGAGGCCCTCTTATTTATAATGTGAGAATGAATACAAAGAAAGAAAGAGGTAGTACAGGTAGTACAATACAAGTAGTACAATGAGGGTAGTATAGGTAGTACAATTGTACAATACAGGTAGTACAATGAATCTAGACAAAAAATGAAATACGTAATATTCTCAACAATAAGAGGGGGGGAGGAGAAGTTGCCGCTGAGTCTCAGAGCCAAGGAGACTCAGCTGCAATTACACTGCAGACAAGTCTTTCTTCTTCCAAAACTTCATCTTCTTCTTCTATTCTTATTTATAGAATTGCTTTGATTACAAATAGGAAAGTAGACTAGTCAACCTTCCTTGTTGACAACTAACAAAGAAAGGAAAGTCCAATCTTATAAAAGAACTTTACAAAGAAGAGTCTTATTGCCTAATAGAAACTTTCTAAAACTGAAAATAGAAACTTAACTTTTTACTTTAGGTAAGTATCTAATACTTGCAATAATTAATTTAGGAAACAATTAGTTATAGCTAGGAACTATTATAGCAATAACTAGTATAGAAGAGGGCTAACAGTCCAGCTGGCTAGGCTGGCAGCTTGGCATGGCTTGGCTGGCTTGTTTCTCTTGTGGTACACTTGTACTGCATCATACCCTGTAGCTACATCTATTAAGGCTATTCACTAAAGTTGGTTACCTACATGATGTTTGATTTAGGGTTGGTAGGACTTTATTTGGTGCTTACAAATTGGATTTTTTTTTCCCTCCCAAATTTTTGCATACTTATAGTAAACCCCGTGTGAGCAACCCCAAGGCGGTAAGAGGAGTCGAACTTAGATGCTTCCATTTCTTGAGGTGTAGGCTCCTTGCCAACTAGTTACCCCCTCGGGGTTAAAACTCGAGATGTCTTCATCTAGTAGGCTGTAGAAATTATCATTCCATCTCTCCTTAATGTCTTCATCCCTTACTACAAGTTTACGATTTCCACTTTTAATACATCTATTAGGGCCTTCATGATTCTTTTATTAATTCTTCTTTAACTGTATTTTCAACTTCAAAGATTAGTAGCTTGCCACATCATCCATCAAAAGAATGACTATCTATAATTGTCTGATCTTTTTGGCGTTTTACTCATAGAGAGGTCTGTAGATGATAAAATGAGAAGTTCTGTCCAGAAGGATGCATTTGATGGGAGTAGGAAAGATATTAATGCTGGTATTGACAGAATTTGTGAGTTTACAGGTAAACATTGTAGTGCCTTTTCTACCTGTACTCTTTAACAAACAGAGTTTTATCATTATGCACCAATCTGCTTTTGTAATCCTTGCAGGAACTAAAATTATCTTTTGGGATTTGCGTGAGCAATTTATTGACAACCTATATAAACCTAGTGTTTCACAGTCTAGGTTGGAATCGCTAATTGACCCACTTGATGTGGTAAGTTTTCATCTCAAGAAGACTATTAATTTCCATGCCGCTTTTATATTCTGAAATGCTGAAGTGCATATGGTGTGAATGCAAATGTGGGGGACCCAGTACCTACTGTTTGTAGATTCCCAGCTTGGGAATTCTCTAGGTTAAAACTCAACCTGAGTGGATGGCTAAGAAATTATTCTATGAACATTTTTGGAACCATTGCCATGCTTCAATTGCAATCCAACAAAATGCTACAAATATATTTTCTATGATCACCAGCTCAGGTCCACTTTTGGCCTTGATCTGTTACGTTCAATCAAATGGCTGGTCAGTTTCCCATTAGTTTCTGTCACGACTAAGCCATGCATTTCAAAAGATGTTCCATTTATGTTCTAGTGTGCATTTGTTTGGTTCTGTGACACAGCTTTTATCATTTTCTGCTGCAGGTATTAAATCAACTCTGTGATGTTATTGTAGAGCCACTTAGAGATCGCATCGTGACAGCTCTCCTTCAAGCTTCCCTGGTTTGTATTTTATGCTTGCTGCTTTCAATGAGTTTAACTTCGTTTTGAGAATTTATGATGATAAGATACAGTATCCCTCGTCAGGATGGCTTTCTCCGGGTGATTCTAGATGGAGGCCCATCACGTGTGTTTTACCACACTGATGCTAAGTTGTTGGAAGAAGATCTAGACATCCTTAAGGTATCTGAACCTTGCCCCTTTTGAGTTGTCAAATTTAAAATGATTTGTACTGTTGATGGGCATCTGAAGATACTGCTAAATGAGAAGTAATTGTTTTTTTAGAACATGTCTGAAATTTAATATATTAATAATTTTATTAGCTAATGTATATTTAAAAGTTAGTGTGTTGGATAATTTATGTGAGGCTTTATTATCTTGTTCTTACACATGGCTGGTTGGATGGAAGTGGAATTTTGTGGACTGGTAGACTCCACATGTGGAGTAATTTCACATGTGGCCAATCCAAATAATCACTTAGATGTTCAATGGACGGAATGGGCACATCTGCCTTCTATGTGGCAAAGTAGGCATGCTCGTTCGTCTATTCCATATTATGGTTGAGCCTGTCCGCAAAACCTTTTTCCTTTTATTAAACTTCCCATAGTTGTTGCTATTGAAAAACATGTTTTCCACAGAATGAAAATTACTAATTTTCTAGGAACTTAAAGTTTTGAAGTTTGTAGGAGTTAATGTCATCATTGAATTTCGAGCAGTCTGTAATTGTCAAAATTATGGGTAATTCCCTATGGCTCTGATTGGTTGCAAGCATAGTTGTCAAGGCGCCAAGGCGACTTAAGGCGTTGGAGGGGTCTCTAGGCACCTAGGCATACCCAAGGTGTTCCCAAGGCGTTGTATGGGTACATCTTCCATTAGGGGATTTATAGAAAAGGGAGGGGGTTAGAGCATCAATTTTTATTGTTTTTAATAGATATGCATGATTCCATGCATTATGATGTATATATGTACTTTATACATCCAATAAAAATGCTACAAATAGCATCAATTACAAAAAATAAATAAAACAACGCGTGATACAATAAGGCGACCAACCGCTAGGGGTTGAAAGACCGTCTGGAGGCCTATGCGTCGAGGATTTGCTAATGAATGTTGGGCTGGTCCACCTCGAATGGCATGAGCCGCATGCGAGGAGACCTGCACGTACGGTTTTAAGGGGATGTGGCCGAAAGACAGGCCGGTGCCCACCCGACTAGAGGGACTGAGAAATTAATAGAGTACAAAACTTATCTTCAAGCTTTGACTCCTTGTCAACTATGGTTGCAAGGGAAATTAAAGGAAGGGAAGTAAAAATTTTAAACTTAAAAAGGAAACTTTTGTAATCATTACAGCAAATGCTATTACATGACTATGTAACTTACTCCACATCATTCCATATTTAGTTATTAACTTACACTTCACTTTGCATCCAAATCCCTTGCATTTGAAATTTAAAATAGATTTTACATCTTATAAGAATCATTACTAACTATGGTAAGACATTTAGGTAGTTTAAACAATCATGTTGTGTTATAGCTATAAAAGTTTCCTTTAAAGTTCTATTCCTTTCCCTTTAACTTCCCTTGCAACCAAACTGAGCCTATGGTACATCTGTTTCCTATTCTGTCCTATAAATTATTTATGAGAACTTATGTATGTTGCATACTTTCATTACATATTATGGGATAACCAACTTTTTGTTAAAACTGTGATTCCTGATGAGCTAAGCTTTCTTAACTTGCTAGAGATTTGACACTATGTTATATGATAATGGACTTAAATGCTTAATCTGTGAACATTTTGGTGCAATCTTTCTTTTCTGACCCATCCTCTCATGTATTGAAGGAGGACAACTCTATGTTGGGAGACCAGGGAAAATGTTTCAACTTCCTTTTTGTCAAAACTGAGTGCAGTCTAGATTTCAAAAGCATCTATAACACTTCTGTGATAATTCTTCTTGTTTTCTAGTTCTTTTGGCGTACAAAGAATGAAATTCCATCCTTCCATTGGTCATAAGATGAAAGCCCTGTATTTCTAATAAGCTAGGAAACAAACATTTGTATTTTCTGTCAGCTGCATGCTTTGGCTTTTGAGCCTTGGGGTCTCGGCCTTGAATTAATCAATTACAAGTTGAGGCATAGACCAGTTATAATATTTTTTATTGGATGTTATGTGGGACGACCCTGAGCAGAGATTCCAGTTGTTTGGCTTGCTTACAGTCCTAGTTGAAGTCATATGAACTTGAGACTTGATTTTAGTAACAACCTCGTTCGCATCCCTTCCATCCTATTTCATTGTCGTAATTTGTTGTGTGTGACTCTAAATTTGTGAGAATAACTAAGTTAATTACCTTTTATGTTTTTTATGTTTCAGGAATTCTTTATCTCTGGTGGGGATGGGCTTCCTCGAGGTGCTGTTGAAAATTTAGTAGCACGTGTACGGCATGTGATAAAGTTCCATGGTTGTGAGGTTCGCTCATATACTCCCTTCTTGTTAGTTAAGAATGCAGTAGCGGCAAAAGCTACCAGATATGCTTGTCTAATTCAAGCTTTGCTAGTTTTTGTCCTTGTTTCACTTTACTGATTGTAACCACTCTTCTAGTTGGTTTTTAAATAGTCAGTTCTGGCAGGTTCATCATGGCTTTTTCAATTTTGGTAACTTATGAAATAAAACAATACAAGTAATAGTGCTTTTTCAATTTTGGTAACGCTATGCAACACTTATATACAAGATTGTTGCAAAGATTCTTGCTCTCAGATTGAAAGGAGTTATTGGTTGCCTTGTGAGCCTCAACCAATCAGCGTTTATTCAAGGTTGAAATATTTCGGACAACATTATGATATGCAATGATCTTGTTGGAGGGTTTGATAAAAGAAATCATCCGCCTGCAACCATCCTAAAGCTGGATCTTCATAAAGCATATGGCTATGTCAGATGGGAATTTTGTCACACCCCAATTCCGGCTGAACCAGAAGTGTGAGTGAATCGTCACTAAACCAACGGTTTACACCAGGATCTCAATAAGACCGTGTCCACTCATACAAACCATTGCACATAACCATAATCAGAATATAATAAAATATAGCGGAAGTCTTAAATTAAATGAACTAAATTCGCTATTGATAATTTAAATAAAATATCCAGTTATTTTCCACACCAAAACGTAAATAAATATCCTTACATCAATTTGTAAATCCAACTGAAAATAAATAAATAAACTAAACAAATCCTAGAGGTATACGCAGAAGGGCACTCGCATGAAGCATCATGCTCGTCCTCTCCTGCTTGCACTTCCAAAGCAACAACACCTCCGTACGCCGGAGCATCCATGTAGTCCTCCACCGTATAACCTGCATCAACATCTAAAAATAGTGTGTACACAAAGGTGAGCTCACAACTTAGCTCAGTAAGACAATCAGACAATGCAACAAACATATGCATGAGTAACATTCACATCATGGTCTGGTTTTAAGTTTGTAATGTGCTATAGAAAGGATTGGCGGCCACCGCACCTCTATACACAAGTGTGTGAAGCCGCCCAATGGATCAAACACCACTATTGTCCCACATGCACCCACCATGGAATAAGGATAGAGCTAAAGCGTCCGGATCAAACACCGCCAACACTTCCCCTGATACCCTACCCATATCAACACGTAAGCCCCTATTGGCGAGGGCTTGCAAACTGGGCTCGCAACTAACCAATCCTATATGTCATCACAGTAGGCCCTATCCCAGCACAGCTCCCTACGGCATAGAGATAGAGCTAGAGTCTAGTGGCCAGACCGGAGACCACAGTTCCATTTCCTCCCCTTGATACCCTTACCCGCACCAAGCATGCTAAGACAGAACGATACGAAAAGGTGTTAGTGTGAGGAATGATCCCAGACCCCCGGCCCTTCCCATTCCACACACCAACGAAAATAATCACATGCCTAACAGTCACATCTTAGCATAGCGAGTATGCATGAACAATGATAATAACTGAAAGTAAAGGATGACATGCGAGTATGCACAAACATCAGTCCACAGAATCATAGTTATTAACAACGTTTTACTGTTATTAAATTATTAGGGTTTAGGTCCGATTCCCTTACCTGACGCTTGTTTGATAGCTTGCTCCGCGTCACAGAATCCAAACTTGTTATCACGAGGTCCTACACGATGTTAGGGTTGAGTTAGAATAATTTTTCTTAGGGTTTACGTTGGTCGGAAAACCAACAAGGTCAAAATACTTCTCACAGAGCAGACCGGTCGCGGGTACCGGTTGTAGGTACCGACCGCGGCACTGTGGGGAAAGATGCGACCGGTATGGTCGACCGGTCCCCACAGACCAGTCTCCGGGAGATACCGGTCGCAGTACCGGTCGCATATGGTGCGACCGGTATGTCTCCGGAAGACCATACACCCGGTTCCCGCCTTCCGTCGGTCACCCCCTATTGATTCTAGGGTTTCTCCTACACATTCTAGGTCTGAGCACTGAGTTAGAGTTGTTTCCAAATCCATTCAAGTCCTAGTTTCGATGATCTTCAACCTAGAACTTGAATCTAGGGTTTACCGACTGGATTAGGGTTTGACGGCAAAATATGGTTTAGATCAATACCTCGCTTTGCATGGTATTGATCCAATCATGACTAACCATTTTAGAACGCTTAACGTAGAGGAAGGTTTAAGCACTTACCGTTGGTTCGCATTAGAGTGTTCTTCGTCCAACGGCAATGGCGGCTTTTCCCTCTCCTTCCTTAGCTCATTCTCCTTCTTCAATCTCTTTCTCCTCTCTTAGGTTTGTGAGGATCAATGAAAGGGATTTAAGGAGGTTTAAGGGTCCTTATATAGGCTAGGGTTGAGTTTAGGAAGTTCCCTTACGTTAGGAAAGTCCTAGGGTTTGAAATTTGGAAAGTGGGACCCGCAGAGATCCGGTTCAGGATCTAAACAGTCTGCCTGGGCAGACCATACCGGTCGACCGGTACCAAGACCGGTACTATCAACCGGTATGAAATATATCATACTTAATCTGGTCCGTTTTCATACCTGGTTGTCATCCGCTCGTCCCGTCTAGCCCGGTGATGATTGGAAGCATAGTTGTCAAGGCGTCGCCTAGGCGACGCCTTAGGCGTCCAGGCGTGATTCCAGGGCCTGGGCACCTGGGCGCCTTATGAGTGTTGCCTAGGCGGTCGCCCAGGCTCTCTGGGCATCGCCTAGGCGCCGCCTTGGACGCTTTGGGCGCCCAGAATGCCTGGGCGGTCGCCTTGGGTCTTATATGTGTTTTTTTTTTCCCTTTGATCTCTGAATTTGCTTCACAGGATTTATTAAGCTAGACAGGAACAACATTTATCAGACACTACTTATTTATGACTAATATCATTTACATTTACTTAAGATAGTATTCATAAATAAGCAAATACTCCCTATTTGAATCCAATAAAAATAGTTTAAAATTCAAATTCCAGAAGGATAAAAAGTCGACCCTCCAGTTCAAGAACAAAAACCGTATTTTTGGGTGCGGGGGTGATTTTCAACTTCAAAATGCTAGGTTTTTTTCCAAATATAAAAATTCCATAAATCTTATTATAGTAAAGTATCATTAAAAACCAAAAGCGCGCCAAAATAATCTCTTGCTTTGATGCCCAAAAAATAATTTACATTCAGACGACTTTTAAGAGCATTCGCGTACTTCGAACAAGGTTTGACCGGAGTGTAACTCCTTCATTATAATTCGGATTCAAACAATCTAAAATTTGTTGGAAAGCTGATTATACTAGCTTTGCAATAAATTTGAGATTGCTTGAATCCGAAGTATATTAAAGGAGTTACAATCCGGTAAAATTTGTTAGAAATAAGCAAATGTTAGTCATAAATACGTGTTGCCTACTTAACTCAATTATATGTTTCTTTGTTGGTTTTCTTATATTAATTAAGCTATGTCTTAAATGTTTATTTATGTAGAATGCTGCATATATATATATATATATATATATATTTAAAAAAAAATACACTGGGAGCGCCTTGGTCGCCTAGGCGACGCCTAGGGAGCGCCTAGGCGCTTAGGCGCCCAGGATGGCCTCAAACGCATTGGATCGCCTTGTCGCCTTGACAACTATGATTGGAAGACCTGTTACGACATGAATGAAAGGTTTAGATCGGGTTCATGGAGTGCGGGTCTTACAAATTTATTATGGAAGCCATGGCTCATATGAATTTTCCTTCCTCCTTCTGTGATTGGATATGGTATTGTGTGTGCTTTCCTAGACATTCAGTTTTGGTTAATAGTAGTCCGGTGGGGTTTTTCAGTGAGCAGCCTGGGATTAGGCAAGGTTGTCCAATTTCTCCTCTCCTGTTCACCATTGTCTTGGAAGGTTTATCCAAGTCCGTTCAGGCCAATGCCCAGTAGAATCAATTGGATTATTTCCCTAGATACAAGGCGTTAAAGTTGACTCATTTGGCTTTTACAGATGATATTATGATTTTTTTTTCCAAGGGAAATATGAAGTCCGTGGGTTCTATTTCAAAGCTTCTTGCTTCATTCACTGTCATGTCAGGGTTATCCATAAACAAGCAAAAATCTACCCTCTTCCTGAGTGGGGTTGAAGACCCACTTCGTGAGACCTTTAGAAGCACAGTGGACTACCCCTTGGGGATCTTGCTTGTCACCTATCTTGGCTTACCTCTCATTTCAGCTAGATTATCTGCTCATCACAGTATGCCCATCCTTGACAGATTAAAGAAAAAGCTTCAGCTTTGTAAAGCAAAATTTCTCTCCTACGCAAGTAGACTGAAACTTGTGAGAGTGATCATGCAAAGCTCCTACCTTTATTGGTCTAGAATCTTTGGCATTCCTAATATGGTCATGGAGAAACTGGAAAGCTTGATGAGTGCTATCACGACCCAAACCCGTACAAGGTAAGAGTGCAGCCCTCACGGGCATTGGTCTAATGACTGGTCAAAATAATTTAAAATTTTATAATTAAACCTCAACTTATCATAAATCAGATCAAACCAAATCCATAACTAAAGTAAAGATATTTCCAAAAACCTATTGGTGGCAATCTACTGTCTGTAATATTTAAAAACAAAGTACTTGTCTCTGAAATTAAATTTAAAACCCTATACAACCATTCTAATAAAATAGTAAAAACAAGCTATGCTAAGCTGAGGAATAATCTGACGCCGCCACTAAGCTCCCTCCTGTTCTTCGACAACCTCCTCATCATCTGAGATAATCATGGTAAGGGGTGAGCTCAACAGCTCAGCAAGAAAGAAAATACAATAGAAATACATCACCACAATGATCACTAACACTTCAGTTAAACCACTCAAGATGATAAAATTTGTTTATTTGCAAAACATTTTAAATTTTTACTTTTGGCCAACACATGGGAATAACCAATCAACATTGTTGCAGTAGAGGTCATCTACAGCCCGTTTTCACATTTATTTATGCCCATCCATCCATAACCTTTTCTCACTCATCTGCCGGCGTCATGGATCTGACCCAAGTGGCACCCCACCCATAGAATCTATTTCCTTCTACTAGACACAAAAGTAATTGATTACCCTCACTTCACATATTCCACATCACTTCTTTATCAATAGGTGTGACAAAACACAATTTTGAAATACTATTAAAAACATGAGCAGCAAAAAATGAGAGTAATTGGCAATCACATATCTCATTTAACATCCATAAGCATACCATCACATATCTTGAACAAAACAACAATAAATAAATATTGACACCAAAACATAACATTAAAGCATTAGGGTCACTCTAATGGTGCACTCCTGTAGTAGTTCCACTTACCTCTTCGTCGCTCACAGATTGATTGATGCTTCAATGCCAGGTAGTACCGACCCTACATATATTATCAAGTATACAAATTAATTTTTAAATCAGTACCTTGATTACCCCTCTTAAAAACCCACATCTTCTCTTTGTAGTTTCTTTAATTACCAAATCGGTTCTAAGGATCTGGACTGATCTACTCTGTACTTAAAACTGACCTGAACCCTGATATTAACTCTAATATAAAAAAAAGGTCTAATATGCATAGTCTGGTATATGGTACTGCATAGTAAAATCTAACATAATTGATTTATAACTCTGATATAAGGATTGTATAAAACAGATTCAAATTCTGAGGTTGAAATTATTCTGGATATGAAATCTACATATATGGATATATATAAATATATACTGTATGACAATCTATATAAAATCTGTTTATAAATTTGTATATAGTTCTATATATGAATTGATATATATTCAGTATACAGTTCAGTATAAAATCAGTCTACAAATCTGTAAATTAACCAAAATATACATCATAAAAACCTGTATAGAAACTGTACAAAAATCTTGTATAAAAATTATTAAAATATGGATACAATATTGTATGTATAGATTGAGATATCAATATAAAATTTTATATATATTAATATGGTGCTATTTATAAATCAGATCTGCAACAATTAAAATCTGTGAAAAGTATGATATACATAAATCTGTTTATATAAAATTTGTATACATTAAATCTGATATATGGACTGATATGCATGTATGCAAGATCTGAACTGGTTATAATAGTAGGTAATATATATACAAAAATCTGTTCACAATATCTGGACTGAAAACTGGTTTCTACTCCAATCTGTTTTAATAAGAAAAGAATCTGGACGGAGATAAAAAGAGAATTTAAAACTCACCTAGGGCTTATTGCTATTGACTCTTATTGTTTTTCTTCTTCTTCTTCTTCTTCTTCTTCTTCTTTCTTCCTCTTCTACCTCTTCTTCTTCTTCTTCTTCTTCTTCTTCTATCGTGTTTACTTCCTCTCTCTCTTTCTATACCGTTTTTCTTTTCTTTTCTTTTCTTTTCTCTTTTTTTTCCTTTCCTTTTATTTCCTCTCACTTTCCCTCTCGGTTTGTGATTTTAACGTCTACTCTATTTTCTCTTCTTTTTGTTTTCTTTTTTTTTTTTTAATTTCTTTTCTCTCACATCTCATTCCTCTCTTTTCTCTTTTGAATTTGTATTTTATTTATTATTTAACAATAGTCTTAGATAAGGTTTGTTTCCTAATCTCACTCTATTTCCATATTAGTGGGTCCCACATACAACTAGATAGGATTTGTTTCTCAATCTAACTCTATTGCCATATGTAGTGGGTCCCCCATACAACTAGAGTTTTAATATTTTAGGAAACTTACTTCCTTAATAACTCTAATGTTAATTAATTAAAAAATAAGATTTTAATCCCATTTTTGGTAATCAGAAATTAAACTATTTTATTTTAATAAAAAAAACATTTAGAGTGCCATTATTTTAACCCTAAGGCATAGTAATATATATATATATTTCGTTATTCCAAAAAAAAAGCCACTTGGGGCGTTATAAGTGCTTTCTTGTGGAAAGGGGGAGATGACAACAAATTCCTTCATACCATTGGGTGGGCCAAGATTTGTGTACCAAAAGAAGAAGGAGGCTTGGGCATTCGAAGAATAAAAGAGGTTAACAAGGCTTGCATTCTGAAGCTGGTAATGGTGGAGAAAAAAGATAGCATATGGACCCAATGGATCTACAGCAGGTACTTAAAGAGAGATTCTATTTGGACAGTAGCCGCTTCAAACGAATCCTCTTGGGTTTGGAGGACTATACTCCAGCACCGGCTACTTGCCCTTCCATACATAAAGTCCCTCATTGACGATGGATCTTCTTCTCTTCTTTGGCTGGATAACTGACATCCCCATATCTTCTTGATCTTGGTTTATGGCGATAAGATTCAGCCCAACTCTAGGAGAGATAGATTGGCTACAGTGTCTTCGATCTTGACTGATGGGATGTGGACCCCGGGTCAAGCCTCCTCCCCTAGACTGTTGCACAGTTGGGAAGCCCTTATATCGATCACGCGAAGACCAACCAGAAGTGTTGACCTCCCTACTTGGACAGCCAGCCCAAATGACAATTTTTCCGTCAATTGAGCTTAGGATCTTGTTAGATCACGCAAGCCCATGATTCCATGGCACGATGTCGTTTGGTTTACTCCCCCCGGCATAGCTTCACTTTATGGCGGGCCTAGACCTTGTCATTGCCTATTAAGTCTCTACTACATAGTAGAGGCATCATCCAGAATGCTAGATGTGGTGTCTGTTGGGCTGCTAATGAAGATATCCACCACATCTTTTTAGAATGCCCAATATCCAAAAGAATTTGGGAAAAAATTCTTGAGAAATGCTGACCGCATCAAAGAATGGAGATGGATTGTAAAAAAGTTCAAGCAGAAGGCTACTAGTGATATGGTGGCCAAATTGGCCTTTGCAGCTACAATCTACCACCTATGGTTTGAAAAGAACATCAGATTTTGGGCAAGAAAGTCAAGGTCCTTCGCTCAAATATGGAAAGCTTTTACTTTTGACCTTCATGGAACAATCCTTCCCATCCTCCCCCCTCCCCCCAATCCCTTTTCCCGGTTATTGAGAGACAGATTCATTTTGTGTTCTTGGGACCTCCCAACTGGGTAATGTTGTAGTGATCCTCTTTTGGCCTTGTTGGGTTTTTTTTGTTCTTTGGGGCGTGGCCTTTGTAAGGAGCCTGGCTCTATCCTTTGGATACCCAGGGTTGGTTCTTTTCCCTGATTCGGGGTGTAGTTAATATATTCATTCATTCACCCAAAAAATAGTGTTTTAGAATGTAGTATAACCATCAATAAACCACAAATGTTAGGTACATATGGAAATTAAAGGTGTCTGAAGTAACGAAAGCTTGGAAGAAGATGAAAAAATAGATAAAGCAGTAGGTCCAGATGGTATTTTAACTGAGGTGTGGAAGAACTTATGAATTAATGGAATAACTTGGCTGGAAAAAAAACTATAAATGTAGGAGAAGCATTATGTTCCAATTTATAAAATTAAAGGTGAATTCAAAGCTGTAATAACAATAGAGGAATAAAATGTATGAGCCATATTATGGAACTATGGGAGAGAGTAACTGAAACCCTCCTGAGGCAAGAAACAAGAAACTAATACTTTGGATAACCAATTTGGTTTTACATCAGGAAGATCAACGGCATAAGCTATTTAATTACTTAGAAGACTAATGTAAAGATTTACAGAATGTAACAAAGCTCTCCCTATGGTCTAGATTGACTTGGAAAAAGCTATGATGAGGCAAGCTCTTGAGAGTTAATTTGGCAGGTGTTAAAGAAGAAAAAAATTTTAAATATGTAGACATAATTAAAGATATGTATATAGTGTAGTGACAAGGGTAAGAATTTGTGTGAGGATAGGGTAGTGTATTTCCAATTGCAATTAGATTACATCAAGCATTAACTTTGAGCCCGTATCTATTTGCACTAATCATAGATGAGGTTCTAGAGACATTCAAGATCAGGTCCCTTGGTGTTTGTTTTTTGTTGATGATAGTCTTAGGGGATAAAACAAGGAATTATGGAGACTTTAGTACCAATAGTGGGGTCATGAAAATGATGATGGAGAAATACCGCAAAGTAATAATTTTAGGTACCTAGGTTCAATCATCAATAAAAGAAAACAAATATGGGATGATGTTGCACAAAGAATTAGAGTAGGGTGGATGAGTTGACGATTTGCATCTGGAGTGTTATATGATCAATGTATACCTTTCAAACTTAAACGAAAATTTTATAGAACAATTATATGTCCTACAATGATGTATGGATTTGAATGTTGGGTAGTGAAGAAATAACATTTATACAAATGTAGTGTAGCTGAAATGAAGAGGTTGAGATAAATGAGTAGTAGTAAAACTAGAAGAGATAAAATAAGGAATGAACAAATTAGAGCTAAATTAGGAGTTGCTCTAATAATGATAAGTTGAGGGATGTCGTTTGAGTTGACATGGACATGTACAATGGATATCTTTGAATGCTCCAGTAAGGAACAATGGCATAATTCATATTAGAAGAGCTAAAAGAGCCAAAGGTTAAACCTAAAATGACCATAGGAGAAGTTGTGAGGAAAGATTTGCATATCTTAGGACTAGTTACAATTAGCAGGGATAAGGGCAAGTTCAGTTGAGTTGCTCTGTGAAAGCATCCATACAATTAGTTATCAGTAGCTGATGGTTGATCAAAATGGTCTTACCAATGTTTCACTTGAATAGGTTAAGCACTGATGGATTTATCCTGACTTCTTTTTATCATATCGGTAGATTTCCTTAATATTTCCTGAAATATTTTCATATAATAATGATTATTGGGGACCATGGAGATTCTTGGTATGGTCCCTCCAATGG
This sequence comes from Protea cynaroides, assembly GCA_028583415.1. Classification (NCBI taxonomy): domain Eukaryota; kingdom Viridiplantae; phylum Streptophyta; class Magnoliopsida; order Proteales; family Proteaceae; genus Protea; species Protea cynaroides. The sequence goes on along the minus strand of CM053266.1, from coordinate 56,662,603 downwards.
ACTCCCTATAGCTTACCATCTGGAATTGGAGTGTCATCATCTATGGTGAACTGGGAACCCATTTTCCAGTCCATTATTGGAATTTTCCATGCCCGAGTGATTATCCCCTTGTCCTAATTCCTCTATTGTTGTAAACATAGTGATGGCCTATTAACCAAATGGAACATACAATTTGTCACTAACAAAGTACCAATTGATAGAACCATGTCCTTTGAATAGTCTGCACTGTTACCATAGTTGTCAAGGCACCAAGGCGATGGAGGCCTGACTGGGCGCCTAGGCGTCCAAGGCGCCCGCCTAGGCCCAAAGCGACCCAAGGCAGCCTGGGCGCCTAGGCGACGCCTTGACAACTATGACTGTTACCATGCGGATACTGATAGGATCAAGAGCTTACACTAAACTAGGGGGCTTAGAGGTGGATGGGTGGTGGGAACTCATTCTTTGATTCTATCATGATTTATGGGTCGCTACAAGGTTATATCCTTGCTAGAGAAGGTATTAGATTTAGACAGGGAGATACTTTGATCCCTTCCCTAAACACTAATAGGCTGGTGAGTTTAGTGGTTTTGGACAAGGCAACTGCTTTTGGTTTTTTCATTGAGCCAAAGTTGAGAAAGGAAATGGGTGGAGTTGTAGCACAGTTTGCTGGTGACACCATTCCTGTGAGCAAGGCTAATCTGGAAAATAATTGAGAACCTTAAGAATGTTTTCTGTTGCTTTCCAAACAAATTCATGGCTGATGAGAATGTAGAGGAATCAGTGGTTTTAGTAATTAATTTGACTCAAGACTACCTTACCCCTTTAGCTTCCATCTTAGTAATGTAAGACAGCCTAGGGATTTAGATTTCTAAGGCTGGGAAAAATGTTAGAGCTGATTAGGATTTGCATAAATAGAAGAGGTCAGAGAAAGAATACGAAATCAGATATGGTTATGGGAATGTGAACCAAGGTTGTCATGGCGACAGAGCAACCCAACGGGTTGGAGGGTCACTGAAAGTCCAAGGCGACCAAGCCGCTCTATTTTCAAAGGTGCCTGGACGCCTAGGCGGTGCCTTGACAACCTTGGCGTGAACAGTACCGGTGAACAGTAACTTTCAAGAAAGAAGAAGAAATGAGAAACCGGCTATAGAAAACATAACATAAGCAGCAAATAGCTACACTGGTCAGATATGTGGGTACCAAACGCCACTAAAGAAAATGTAAACCTTATTCCATTCAATTGCTTATTTTGGATAGTATCTGCACCTTTATAAAGGCTACAATGCGTTGAAAATCAAGTACTTAGCTAGGATGGTACCTTAACTTGAAATAGGCTTACAATGCCTTGGACAATGGTGTGGGAACAGTGATTTTCTGTCCTCAGATGTTGAGGGTGTTCTGCCTTTTAGGGAAAAGAGGAATATCGGGAGTCGACCTAGATTATAGTTTAGGACCTATCATGTAACTCCCAATTGACTCCAAAGATAGAGCCAGTCCAAATATGAGACGACTGAGAATGCGGCCATGGTACATTCTAGGGAAGGTGTTAGGAACTCTGGTCCATCTGGGTAAACCGGCCTTTGCTTGACAAGGTATTCTAATCAACAACAACAAAGCCTTATCCCAACTGAATGGGTTCGGCTTGACAAGGTTTTTTAATAATATAATGAATATTCCTTAAGCATCAAATCCTACACATGCATTTGAATTATCCCAAAATATGTATCAACACCCTAATTATGAATCTGCAAAGAGAATTGAATATCTTGAATTGGGAATACTTACCTCTGAGTTTCACCTACAAAACAATGATGATTAGTAACCCAAAACATGCAAGGAGGAAACCATTGATATCATGAACGAACTATCGTTACAGCATCCTAAGATCATAGGTGATGTAGGACAGCCTAGGGTCTAGATCTCCTACACTTACAGCTAGCTAGATATTAGGTTTCCTAATGTTTAGCTAGTAAGGAGTTAGGATAGAAGGCAGCAGCGGCAGCAGCATACATGTCTTGCAATTAGATTCTTTATAGCTGAATTTTATCAACCAATGAGCAATATAATCCTAGCTGTGATTACTAACTCAACAATGATCAAATAGAGTGACAGAGGACTCAGTATTATAGGCAGCATATGACAAGTTATTATGCAGGTAATTTCAGTATTCCTAAAATACTAGCGCTACACCTTAGCACACATATATACCATCATTCATATAGAATCGGAGACAATTCAACGCAAGAAAAAGAAATAAATTAACTAACCAGTTCAGCTGTCCCAAAGGAATGAAACCAGAATTCTGTCTGACAGTGTTGGTTGTCAACAGAAACTCAAAAACAGGGATTAGGAATGGGCAGCGTTATAAATTGAACTGTCCATTAAGGTTAATTAACAAAAACAGATAGAAAAATAAAGGAACAACATTCTTAAAGTATAATAGTGATAAGAAAACTACAAAAGAAAAATGAAAACAGAAACATTACTGGTTAATGGTTATACAGTATAGGAAAGGTAGGGGCAGAAAAATACATAAGCAGAATTTCTTAGGGAAAGGAAATCGTAATACCTTCACTAAAGAGTACAGAATAACAACAACATAAATCGTGGACTGTAGGTTTGATTTTTGTTGTGTTTCAGATATGAGAAATAAGAAGAAATAGAAGAAGAGAAGGGGTAGGGAAATCAGAAATAACACCGAGAGGGGGGAAGAAGAGAAGAGAAATTGAGAGAGAGAATTCCATTCATTCATTCATTCATTCATATTGCATAACTACAGAAGTAAAAAAAAAATGGCACTTCAAAGGCCAAAGAGGAAACAGTGGAGGGGGTTGGGGAAGTTTTGGAACTGCCTATGGACAGTTACAACTCCACTAACTAAAAGAAATTCAAAATTTAACAGCAGGGGGGGAGTGAACATGCTGTAAAAAAAAGGTGCAGAATGTAAATTACAAAAGACAGAAACAGAAATAAGAAATAAATAGAAAATATATAGTAAAAATAAAATCAAATCAAATGCTGGCTCTGCTGCTCCTAGCTGAAAAATAAAAAATAAAAAACTAATGGGATGTCCTCATCAATTGATCTAATCATGCTAACATATTCCAAAGGAAATCCTACAATTAGGTGCAATGCATGGGCCGTAATCATCATGAATCTAATATGCAAGTACTCATGAGACAAAATAAGGATAAATCCCTAAAAATATGAGAAACATGCAAGATTCATAGGACATGCTAATCATACTTGAGTGAAACTACCCTATTAATTTGATGATGGAGAAAAGCACATAAAATAATAATCAAACCCTAAACCTAATATGTCAATTCATGCATGCAATATGGGAGATGAAATTAAATGGAAATTTAGTTTGAGAGAGCATCATAAACACATGAAATAGAGGCTTAATGAAGCATACTGTCTTCATCATCCACGGCGGAGATGGTATACCTCTTCCTCACCATGCAAAGGGATGAAAGTAAGGATTTTTAATGAATAGTTACCAAAATTGATAGGGGTTACTTACCTATGTTGTAGTACGCAAGACATAGACAGGTTGAGGATGATCACAATCTCGGAATCGAACTTCCTTGTTCTCCAATTCGGGTTGCCAGCTTGGGTGTTGCAATTTTGGGGATTTTTTAAGCATAACCTCCTTGAAAACACACTCTAAAGATCTTCCGAAAGGTCCTCCATTCGTGGATAAGGGATTTGTTTTATAAACCCATTAAATTCGTTATCCTCTCGACGTAATGCGAAAAATTGCATCAAATTCCGTTGGATATCAAGGGAGTTATTACTAAAGTGGCCTCAATGGACTGAAACGAGTTCAAACTTCCAAAATGATAAAATTGCTCTTCAATAAGCAATTGGGTGGAGGTGATCCAAGTGTAGGATCAAATCCCATAGAGCTTCAATCTGTGTGGGGAAGGAATTCTCTAGTTGCAATGGACTCCTAAGACTCCCATTGCACTATACAATTCGGCAATAGAGTCATAAAGGGCGCTCCAATTGATCAAATCGTACACAAAATGAGAGTTCACCTTATACAGACTCTTGCTGCCTTCGACCCTCACACAGCTCGGGTCGATATTGAAGGAGGATCGTCGGCATCGACGATGGGATGACAAGAGTGTTCAAATATAGACCAGACCAGTTCTTAACTCGAATTCCTTGGGCCTTGGGCCATTTTGGCCAACCAAGGCCAAATTTCAATGAGTTTGAGTCTAAGAATGAGTATGGGCTTGTAGCCTTGCTCAGAGCTGTTACAAAATTTAGAATTAGAAAATAGTCTAACCGAAATGAGAAATAAGGAAAAAAAATGGGGAGAGCAATATAATCGATTGCACACTCTCCTCCCTCCAGTTACTTTTATTTATAAAAGTAGGAAACTAACTTAAAGAAATAGGAATATAGGACTGCTATAGGTCAGCAGTCCTAGTTACACTCGTGCAAGGAATAAGATATTAAGATAAGAAAAAGAAACTAATACTAACTCAACTAGTCAAAGCCCACACGGTTTGACTAAGTCAAAATTTATCTACTAAATTACATTAACAACTATCGACAAGCTTCTTTGACTAGTCAAAGTACTTAATTTATTATGCTAACACTCCCCCCCTCTCTCAAGCTGGAGCATGGAGGAATGTGAGAGTTTCAGTTTGGAACAATGTAATAGTAGCACAGTATAGATCACAGTGAACAAGTAGTAGTAGTAGATTCTTCCATGAGCAAAGAGGTAGTAAGTGCCAACACAAGCAAAGGTAACAAAGGTAGTAGTAATTTATTTGATAGTAGCAACTCAATAGCAATCAGATCTAGTTGTAGTTGGAGTAGTGTAGTATCGATCTGATTCTCTGGACAGCAGCAGGAACTTGGTGGCAATCAGATCTCATTTGTTTATAGATCTGGTTGTACTAGCAGTAGAGTAATATCGACAGATCTTGGGCAACAGTAGGAACTCAGTGGCAATCAGATTTGATCTAATTTCAGATCTAGTTGCAGTAGCAGTAGAGCAATGTAAATCAGATCATGGACAGTTACAGGAACCCAGCGGCAATCAGATCCGGTTGCAATTGCAGTAGAGCAATGTCAATCAGATTATGGACAGTAGCAGGAATTTTAGTATCAATCAGATCTGATCTGATTACAGAACAAGGGCTGCAATGGTGGTTGCACACTAGACTGAGAGCATTAAACGGCTCTCAAACTGGCTCTGATACCATGTTGCAGAATTTAGAAATAGAAAACATTAAAACCGAGATGAGAAATAAGGAGAAGAAAAGGGGAGAATGGTGGAATCAATCGTACACTCTCCCCCCTCCAGTTATTCTTATTTATAAAAGTAGGAAACTAACGTAAAGAGATAGGAATAAGACTGCTACAGGTCAGCAGTCCTAGTTACACTCGGGCAAGGAAAAAGAAATTAAGATAAAGAAACTAACACTTACTCAACTAGTCAAGCCCACACGGTATAACTAAGCCAAAATTTATCTACTTAATTACATAAACAACTATCGACAACCTGCTTTGTCTAAACTTAGTCAAACCAGTTAATTAATTACACTAACAAGAGCCAAACCCTGAGCTTCTGGCTAGATCTTGCCTGGGGTATTTTGGTAATTTCTATTCAGTTTGGCCGATCTTATGGGAAATGTCTTCTGCCATTAGCCAAAGCATTCCGGATGGTCTGAGCTGCTCTAATAGATTCAGGAGTGACAAAATGAGGTGTCTAGAAATGGAAACAAGATAAAAATAAAAGCTTTCTAGACTCATACTAGAAACCAAACTTTTAGAGTCTCTTTGGTATCATTTTTCTTTTAATTTTTCACCTATTTATAAAAAATCATTTATGAAAATCTTTTTTTATCAAAAATAAATTTTTTTTGGGTAATTACCAAGCATAATGGATTATAAAATGAGAAATGGATTTGGTATGCCTACGTGCAGAATAATTTTTATAACTTTAAATGGATCCTTCTATAGATACTAAATCAATGGGTCCAAACACAAGTCATCAAAAAATTATATTAAAAAAATAAATTATAAATACTACTTCATTCATAATAACAGTGTTTACAATAAAATCATACTGAATGAAAAATAAAAAACACAAGTCTATCAATAATAACATCCCTTTAATAAAACCATACCAAATTGTTATACAAAAAATAAAAAACACAATAGACACATTCATTCATCATCATCAATTCTGATAGGCTTTGTTAACTTGATTTGCAATTTGCTTTCGATATCCTTCCCATTGTTGTTGTTGTGTCACGCCTACCACAATTTCAATGCAAACGACCTCATCAAAAAAAAAAAGGGGGGGGAAGGATAAGTAGGGGGAGGGGGAGTGTTGGACCCATTTCTTGATGCTATTCTAATTCTAATTGGCTTGGACTTAACTGAGAATGTTGAAGAACTATGCAGGTTTTGGCCTTCGTTTCCTTCTAATAAGAGGGGAAATTTCTTTTGAAGAGGAGTTCTATCAACATTAGCTTAGTGTTTGTGGGAGGAAAGGATCACAAAATTGTTTTATGACAGGTTTTGTGAAGTTCAAGTGGTGATTATTAAAATAAATGTCAATGTAGCACAGTGGGTTGTGGCAAGTGATTGGTTCTAACTTCTAAGGCATTCTGGAATCTAGATGATAGGTTCTCAGTATAGATTGTATGATTTCAGATTTTCTTTTTTCCAGTTTTATTTTGTTTTGTTTTGCTCCTCTTTTTTTTTCCCGATTTCTAACTGGGGGTTCTGGAATCTGGATGTTAGGTTATCATTATAAGTTGTATGTTTCCAGGTTTTTTTTTTTTTTTTTTTTTTTCTAGATGGGTCTCTTTGTTTTTTTATTAGAATAAGAGAGGGAATAAAAAAAAATTTAAAAAAAAAAAAGAGAGAGGACTCATTCTTATGTCCCTTAATCTCCTCTTACTTCTATCCCCTTGTTTTTTTTTTTTTTTTTTTCCCTAACCTGCCAGACTTCAGACAATCTAATATTGTACAAGTGGATCTCACCGTCCCAAGTATATATTGAATGAAGCTGTGCGTGAGTTCGCAAGTCAGAAGGAGGTGTCCTAGTTTAAGATGGCGATGACAACTTTCTTTTCTCCTTTATCACTAATTTTTCCTTTAGAAAGTTTCAGAGTTGTGCTGAAAGATACCCTATTGATATTTCAACATTTTCATATGGATCCACTGTTTTGGGGATTTGATACAGCTTTTTTTTATTTTTCTTCTTTGGCAGACTCGGGTATTGATTGATGACTTGAAATCTGGAAGTAGCTTAGCTGTGCAAGGTAATGGAAGCAAATTGGGTGCTGACACTCAAACTCTCTTGAGAATTTTATGCCACCGGAATGATTCAGAGGCCTCCCAATTCCTGAAGAAACAGTATAAAATACCCAAGTCTGCTGCTTAGTGTGGTACCTGTTGGAGAAGGAAAAGTTGACATAAGTATCAAGATCAGCTTTCATGTGAATATAATAGATATTGTTTTGAAGAATAACACTATTCATTTAAATTTTTTCATTTTGCGTTTAACATGAGGGTAGACCTTGGTGTGACAGTAAGATTTAACACCAGTCTATATTTGTATTCTTTGTAGTTATCTTTGTAATATCCATAAACTAGTTTTTTTTTTTTTAATATTCCTTCACTAGTCTCGGATTTAAAGATGTGGAAAACCATTGTATTCTATTTTAGATTGTATAGAACATAATAATTTTCTGAAATTACACATGTATAATATGGGAGAGGGAGTATGTGGATCTTCACTCAGCATGACTGGGCTTGCTTATGCCGGGTTCTAGATTTAAGCCACAAAGTTCCACAACGGAAGGTAGGTTCAGAACATATTTTAACTCTTCAAAAATGTGAAATATAAGAAAATACATTCTTTTATTTTCAAAGTTCTCTTCGATTGTGTGTAGAAGAAAGAGGGCAGTGAAGTGGGCCCCGGAGTATAAAAGATTACCAAAAAAAAAAAAAAAAAGAAGTAAAGAAATGATGTGGTCAATCCCAACAATGGGATAAAATAGCTACGACTGCCTTTGTACTGGTCATATACCAACTTTGGTGGTCCTACTATATCTTATTTTCCCCCTTGTATCTTCATCCATGAGATTATCTTACTTTATGTCGACTTTCCAACCAAATTAAGAAACTTTTTTTTTCCACGTAGCACAAGCTTCATTTGATTTGAGATTTAATTAGTGCAAATTTTGGATGAGGCTGAAATTTTATAGGCATACCAGTTGATCTTCCGAAGTGGGACTTCGGCTACAATTGACAAAGAACTTGGTACAAGAATGGTCGGACTCGAAGTCCGAAGGGTTAGAGATCCAAGTGGTAAACATTAAAGGTGACAAACAGTAGAAACAGTGAATAATGGAATATAATATAAGAAGTGATGTAATTTTTGATAGGTGAGTTTATTTATGGAAATATGATATGGGTCGACTGATTCTTACCTGCCTTTTCAATTGTTTGTCAGAATTGTTACAGTCGGTTATACCCCTAGTGGTCGGATTTGCCCCAGAGTAAGGAAATTACAAGCCTCTTACCCCATGTTGACCATCCATTGGCCGGCAATAGCATTTATGCACATCAATCAATAGCAAACTCCATTTCATTTGTGCCTCAATTAATGCAAACTTTGGATAGCATTGGTGTACCCTCTTAATAATCCTAGATCTTTCAATGCTTTATTTTGTTACTTGTTTAATTTTCCTTGGACTAAGCTTGTCATGCGAGCAATGGATCTTAAGCCCCTATGGTCGACTATTAGCATAATTGGCCAGGTTCACCCTCAATTAAGCTTATTCTCTTAATATTATATGTTAATTTGTCAAAAAGAAAAAGAATATGAACTCAGTTTTTATATTTGTATCATGTACATACAGGCTCCTTCAGTAATTAAATATAGATTTGATATCACACATCCTGCCCTTCTCTTTCATCCTACAAAAACCACAACCGTATCTATGCACATGCACAGCCGTGCATTAAAACTTTTTCAAATATTTGGTTTTACAAATTTGAAATCACATTGCCTTTGTTTGGCTGCAAGTTGAAGGGAATGGAAGGGAAGTGAAATTTTTTTAATTTTAAAAAGAAACTTTTATAGTAAAGGTGTTAGACGGTGCGGTTTTTGTTTAACAGAGTGGTTCAGTTTTGATTCGGTTTGTGATGAGTAAAATCAAAATCGAACCATTTATTAAACGGTTTCAAAATGCTTACCAAAACTGATTATTAATCGATTTCGATTTTTCGGTGTTTAAACGGTTTCATTCTCGGGAAGGAGAGGAAGAGAGTTTTAGGAACAAAGTAGAGGGAAAGCAAAGGAAATCATTAAAATAATTTTAATCATATATGAAAATAGATTTATGATTTAGAAATATAACATGTGGAAAGCATTAAAATATAATTTATTTATACATATATAAACATTTAACACTAAGAGATTAAAGTAAAGGTTTAGTTAGTTTTAACGGTTTCAAATAGTAGGTTTAAATGGTTTCATTATTGAAATCATAATCAAACCATTTAATTAAACGGTTTCATTTCTAAAATCAGAATTGAACCATTTAATAATCATTTTCACGATTTCAGTTTAAACAGTTCGATTTGATTTCGGTACATAGTTCGATTTTATTTTTGACATCTTTATTTTATAGTTGTAACACAACATGATTGTATAAATTACCTAAATTTCTTAACATATTTAATAATGATATTTATAAGATGTAAAATTTATTTTATTTTTCAAATGGGAGGGATCTAGATGCAAAGTGAAGTGTAAGTTAATAACTAAATGTGGAATAATTTGGAATTAAGTACTTAAAAATATGATAGCATTTGTTATAATCATTACAAAAATTTCCATTAAAAATTCAAAAATTTTACTTCCATTTCCTCCTATTCCCTTTACAATGATAGCATTTGCTATAATCTCTATAATCATTTTACAGCTAGAGTTTCCACGAATGTCAAAGAGGATTTTTAAGAAATCTTATCCATGGAATCAAAGGAAGCTTAGAAATTCAAAATCAAAGTACATGCATCGATTATCAGCTTTCTAGAGTGATTATTTTACGGCCAAATCTATCATCTCTCTCCAGTTCCTATTCTGTTTTACTCATGCTCGCACTTGTTTTATCCATTTGCAGCAAACGACATTCATAGAAGGAAGAAATGGAACTAAGATCCAGGTACCATTCCGCACTAAGGCGTTAAATTCTTGAGACATCGTAGCCCGCCATTGGGGATCCTTCTGAGCATGAGTAAAACAGGTCGGTTCCACCATAGTATTAAAACACTGACAAGAAGGATGAAGTCTCGCTAGCAAAGCTGTAGGAACTTTAGGTTTGTAAATATTATTCTTGGACCGAGTGATCATATAATGACCAATATTTTCTTCTGATGAAGTTGGTGGCAGAGAAGTACCCTCAGAGGACGGGTCTGTAGCGGTGGGAATGTCGGTGTCTGGTGATAGCATCGGTCTAATAGAGAGCGGCAAATCTGAACTGTGCACAAGTAAATCTGGGTCAGGTGGAGTAGCAGTAGGTGGTAGAGAAGCTCGTGAGTCGAGCACACTTTGCATCTAGATCCCTCTCATTTGAAAAGTAAAATAAATTTTACAGCTCAGTCAGAAAATTTTAATTCTTACAGTTAATAACTAAATGTGGAATAATTTGAAATTAAGTACTTAAAAATATGATAGCATTTGTTATAATCATTACAAAAATTTCCGTTAAAAATTCAAAAATTTTACTTCCATTTCTTCCTATTACCCTTACAATGATAGCATTTGCTATAATCTCTATAATCATTACAAAAAATTTTATTTAAAGTTTAAAATTTTCATTTTCTATTTCCTTCTATTCCCCATACAATCAAACAAATCCATTGTGAAATCTGTTTTCCCCTTTTCTATTCATCTCTTGGCAAACAAACACAGGCACAGACTCAATAACAAAACAGCATTTCACAAAGAGTGGGAATTTTTTTTTTTTTGCTCACTTTGGCCTTCTGATATAACCCGTCTTGAGAAAGAGTGCGTACTTTTACTCAAAAAAAAAAAAAGAGAGAGAGAGAGAGAGAGTAACCTTCTTCGAGTTTTTCCCTTCCATTTTCATGGCGTCCGGTGGAGCAGGGAATGCAGCTGTGGAGTGGCATCTGAGATCCCCAAACCCTAAAAATCCGATTGTATTCTTCGATATCACCATTGGTAACATCCCCGCTGGAAGAATCAAGATGGAGCTCTTCGCTGACATTGCTCCCAAGACCGCCGAAAACTTTAGGTAACTTAAAAAACAAGAATCCTTCTCTAACTCATTTATGAAAACCCCATAATTAGTCGTTCTTTTCCCCTTCAATATTTATCATTACTCTTCACTCTCTCTATCTGTATTTTAGTGTCCCCAACTGTTTTTGGCATGTTTGAATAGCTTCTTGAGAAAAATCATGGCAAACTGTAGTCCATGATCGGCCAGTAATTAAAAGTTCAGCTGCTTCCTTGAGTGGTAGGCTAATTTGATGATAATGGTGAAAATTTAAACAAAACATTCTGACACTAAAAGGGAAACATAAGCCATAAGAAACCTAGTTCAGAAAGGCGTAGGCATTACAAAGAGTTTCAGCAATATTATAGGAAAGAATACAAGGAACCACAGGAGCAACCATTCTATTATAGAACCCTTCGTACAATCTAGTCTAGAAACATCAGTATTTGCAATGGCGAGTTCATTTTTATGAACTGAAAGAGCTGAAACCTTTCAAAGAAGATAGAAGTTGTTCTTCTTCCTTATCGTTTCAATACGATAGGAGGCTTGTTTTATGTGTTAAATTAGTTGGAGAGGATAGGGGACTCTGGAACCTATCATGAAGAACATATCAGGTTCGTTGGAGAGGGGAGTTTTGTTGGCAGAGGACTCCATGTATATGAGTCAGCATGTGATGCGTGTATATCTGGAGAGCTGGTTACGTTATCCTTTACACACCTCCTCAAGCGAAGCGGTCGGTCACAGATCGTGAGCTTGTATTGTAACAACCGGAATCGTGAGCCGGGGAGCACTTTGGTGAGAATATCAGCTACCTGATTGGTGCTGGGAACAAACTGAATTTTGAGGCGACCAGCTACAACCTATTCACGTACGAAGTAATAATCTATCTCAATGTGCTTCATACGTGCACAGAAAATTGGATTGATTGGGAGATAGGTTGCTCCAATATTATCACAGTAGAGCAAGGGCGGCATGGTACAAAGACCAAGATCAAGCAACAACTGTTGATCTCATAATAGTTCAGCTTATGCATTGGCGATGCATTTATATTCAGCTTTGGGGGATGATTGAGTGACTGTATGTTGTTTTTTGAACTCCAAGAGATAAGGTGTCACCTAGAAAGAGACAATAGTCACTTGTTGAGCGATGATCTAGGAGGCTCCCAGTCTAGTCAGCATCGGTGTAGGCATAGATTTGGATGGAGATGGATGAACTGTATTCCAAGTCCGATTGTGTCTTTTAAATACCGCAAGATTCTTTAACGGTACCCCAATTTTCAGTGGTGGGTTGATGCATGAACTGACACACACGATTCACTGAGAATGCATTGTCCGGTCTGCTGAGGGTGAGATACTGCAGGGCACCCACTGTACTCCGGTACAATGTGATATCATCAAATGACTGGACTGGTTCTGCACCATTGGTAGGAGACGAACATGGTGTTGGCATAGGTTTAGTTACACTCATATTAGCCTTGTGGAGAAGGTCTAATTTATACTTTGCTTGAGAGAGATGGAGTCCCATACTGGTACGTTGTATTTCCACCCCTAAGAATTAGTGAAGCTAGCCAAGATCTTTAATGGAAAATTTAGAACCAAGTACCGAGATGAGTCGGGTGATGAGCATCGAACTGGTGCCAGTGATAATGATGTCGTCAACATACACAAATACGTATAGTAGATGTTGTGCCCATGCTTTGACAAAGAGCGCAATATCGGATAGGGACGATTTGAACCCGAGGGATTCCAAAAAAGTCCCGAGCCATTGACACCATGCTTGAGGTGCCTATTTCAGACCGTAAAGGGTCTTTCGTAACTGACACACATGGTTGGGATAAGCGGGGTCGATGATGTAACATCCGAGGGTGGCAAGTACCGACCATTCTGGGAGATCGTTGAGGGGTCCCCACCAATATATAGCAAGTACCAGGTGGTTCGGGAGATCGATAAAATTGCACAAACTTAGTCCCACATTGGCCTGGGGGAAGAGACTAGGTTTGTTGATAACCCTTAGCCTCCCCAACATGTCAAGATAAGTTTTAAAGCCTTGAGGTCCATGGGCCAAAGAGGACAATATCTTAAAGGTTGTGCAAAGGCTAGGGAGTTACAGATGAACCCCTATGGTTGTGCTATATATATACATTTTCTGCTAGTGTGCCGTTGAGGAACGCATTTAGATCCCATCCTAGAGAGACAACCAAGGAAAGAACAATGCGGATGGTGGTAGGCTTGATGATTGGACTGAAGGTGTCGAAATAGTCATGCCCTTCTCGCTGATGAAAGCCTTTGGCAACAAGGCGAGCTTTATACCTTGAGAGGGTACCATTAGAGTGCCTTTTAATTCGAAATACTCATTTTCTCCCAACCAAATTCATAGAGGACTGATGAGGAACTAACCGCCACATTCCATTCCGTAGTGAAGCATCAAATTCCTTACTCATCGCCCTTCTCCATTTTGGTTCCTTATGTGCCATAGTGAAGGATGTGGGTTCTTCATCCAAGGTATGGATGGCAGCGAGGTAGGTGGAGGCAAGCGAATGTTTGGTGGCCAAGAAGTTTAGTTTAGAGACAGCCTTAGTGATGTCCATTCTTAGTTGGGTCAGCATTTAATGAGAGGGGTTTGGAAGTTCGAACGTATGGGGTTTCAGGTGAGGGGGTTTGGGGAGAGTTGGAACCATCAGGTATGGGAGAGGATGGGACCGAGGGAGGGGGATCCGGGGGTAGTAAGGCTGTGGTGTCCGCATCGGGTGTGGTGATCATGTGGTTGTTGGTGGGAGGTATCGTAACAATATTGTCACTTGTAATGACAACCAGAGATAGGGACGATAGACAAGAGGCACTGTAGAGTGTCATGATTTGTCATACGGAAAAGAGGATTCATCAAATGTGACATGGCAGGATATATATGTTTGTCCCATGGTAGGATCGTAACATTTGTATCCTTTGTAGCAATCACTGTAGCCAAGGAAGACACATTTTGTGGACCAACACTGCAACTTATGCTTGTTGTATGGACAGATTAGTGGGTAGCAGGCACACCCATATTTCCACAGTAGGGTATAATTAGGATACCTTTGAAACAGCCGTTGATAGGAGCAGCAATGTTGTAGAACTGGTAACAAGAGCCGATTGATGAGTTAGACGGCTGTTGCAAATGCCGAAGGCCAGAAGGACAGGAGAATGTGTGCTTGGGCCATCAAACTCAATCCTATCTCCTCAATGTATCCGTGCTTGCGGTCTGCTCGGTCGTTTGCTCAGAGGTGTGTGGACATGAATACTGATGAAGTATCCCCTCGGCTTTGAAATAGTTGTCAAAACATTGCTATTCCTTGGCATCATCCGATTGATATGATTGAATCTTACATTTAAAGGACTTTGAACATAAGTATGAAAGTGCCTGAAAGTTTTAAGAGCCTCAAATCAGCTTACAAGTGGGAATAACACAATAAAGCGACTATAATCATCTAGGAAGGAGATGTAATATTTGTAGCCGTGAACCGAGGGCGATGGGGTAGGTCCCCATTTGGATTGAGGTCCCCGAAATGTATTCCTCTGGATCAATGAATGATCTGAAAGAGCTGGATTGGAAAGGAATGAATGAAGAATCGGTCAAATCTATAAAAAAAACCCCAAGTAATGCGACTATAATTAGTTGATAGCGGAACTCAACTGGTCTGAATCTAACTGGGGTTCACGGTGTGGAGAAACTGGATCGGAAAAAAGAGGTATTATAGTTGTAAGATATCTAATGAAACCTTAGCTGGAATTGAGTTCTCGCTCCTCCGTAATGCTTTATCTAAGTGAGGGACTCTCGATAGCCATACCAATTATTTGGAGGTTATGCAGTACTTGATCAAATGTGAAGATAGTTTAAAATACTCCATTCAAATGGAGTGCACAAGCTGAAAAGGTGATGAAGTGGTGGTGTGTTTAATGGCAAATGGGAGTTTGTGAGCCTTTCCCATTTAGCATGATTCACAAACCACTATGGAGGAGGAATGCTGAAATGGTAATGTCGTAGACCGCAGGAAAGTGTCCTAACACTTGATGGAGGGGTGAACCAGATGATCGTGCCATACATCCTTTGAAACACGCTCATCGATGTGTACAGAAGGTACCTTATTAACAGAAGCAGCTGAGGGAAGACAATATAAACCAGCATAAGTTGTTCCTCGAAGAAGAACAATCCTCGTTTGTAGATCCTTCACATAACAACAGTTGGAACGAAACTCTAAAACCACATCATTATCAGTAGTGAATTACTAATAGATAAATTTTTTTAGTAATTTTAGGTACATGTAAAACATCCCGAAGATTAAATACGTGAGAAGGAGATGATATAGGGGAGTTTCTAATGTTGTTTATGTCAAACCTAAGCCATTACCAACACGCACTTGGTTACTACCATGCTAGGGTTGACTGGTATTTAATTATCAAAATCAGTGGTGAGGTGATGTGTGGTGCCTGAATCCGGGTACCATGCCGCATCAAAAGAGGCTTGTGGTAGGCCGGACTGGAACGGTAGTAGCAGGCAGCAACAAAATGATTTGTACGGTTAAAAATTTGACAGGCCATCGGAGGTGAAGGGAGCAAGTTACCCTGCTGCTGGTGAGGAGGATAGTAGTAACCTCGACCCCGATTGTTATTGGAGTTGTGGCCACAGCCTCAGCAACGGTCTCAGCCATGGCATTCCCACATCCCTTGTTATTAGGGGCTGGATGAGATGAATTATTCCCAGATCCTTTGGAAAGCGAATTGGCTTCAACTGTTGGTAAATCAAGATGAGGGGAATGCTGGTCTTTCAGTATTTCCTGGCTGAGGGGAAGCCCAGTGAAATCATCAAGGGGCAATGGGTCAATCATAGTGGTGACGGATGTGGCAAAGGAGTCGTAATCCAAGCTGAGACCACGAAGGATGCTCAGTATCACATCAGGTTCGTATACTGGATGAACAACTGCTGAAAGATTATCAACCAATCCTTTGATACATTGCAAATATTCTGTCATGGATTAGCTGCCTTTCTTTAGTTGGAATAGCTGGTATTTCAGTTGCATGATGCAAGCCTGGGGATTGCGAGGCATACACTATCTCAAGAGTGCTCCATGCAGATTGAGAGGGAGTGACCCAACAATATGAGCCAGCGCACCTTCTGTAAGAGGAGATTATCCAATTCAAGATGATCTGATCCTGTTTCTTCCAAGAAGACAAGCAGGTTTCGGTGATGGTGCATCTGCAGCAGAGGAGGTAGGTGATGCGGGTAAGGTAGGAAAGGGGCTGGGAAGCGTACCATCAATCAACATAACCATAGACGTTGTGGGCAATTGGCATGAAAGAGAGGCAGGAACTGTGATTTCCAGAGAAGATAGTTGGTGCGGTCCAACTTGACAGGTAGGAGAGACAACATTTGTTGGAGAAAGTTGAACAGAGGAAGATGCAGCAACTGTGGTGAAGCTTGAAGAGCTTGAAGAAGAGGCCAGACGTGGGTCAAGAACCATCTGATACCATGAAAGAACTGAAACCTTTCAAAGAAGATAGAAGTTGTTCTTCTTCCTTATCGTTTCAGTACGATAGGAGGCTTATATTTATAAAGAATGAGTGTGTTATAATATTCCAGATATGGAGATATGCATACAGCAGAATGGGTTAGTTTGTGATTATTTGTTTGAGACTATCTGATCCTATCACGTAGGATAGATCAGATTAGTTGGAGAGGATAGGAGACTCTCGAACCTATCATAAAGAACAGATCAGGTTCGTTGGAGAGGAGAGTTCTGATGGTTGAGGACTCTATGTAGATGAGTCAGCATGGGATGCGTGTGTATCTGGAGAGGTGGTTACATTATCCTCTACAGTAACTAAACAATATTTGCGTATAGATCAATGGTAAGCTGATTCATAGGTTGTGATCATAATCATTTTCATTTTATTCTTAATTTAAATGTCGTAGCCGTGACATTTCCTTACCGCTTGCATGCGGGGACCCAAGTTGTTCTGATTAGGTGTTTGTTTTTGCATTCCATGGTTCACGACATACTTGGTTTAGTTTGTGGGAGGGAGGATTCCTTCCCCACTCCTTGTCTCTTTCTTCTTCTTGGCTCAACAACCACATCATGTGTATATGTTCATTGATGAGTGACCAAAACCACAGCGATAACACCTATTGGGCTGTGGAACTCCAGATTTGGTGCATTAAGTGTGTCGAGGAAGGAGCATTTTTCAACCTTACGATACATCCAATACCAAAGAAAGCATGATTATCATTTGATTCATTGTTCTTCCCAATAAATAATAGCTGCTAACAAAAAGAAAATAGAACTTCTATTGGTCCAAATAATTGTGTAAGTTCATGTGGTAGTATATGCTGAAATTAAAGAAATGGCAAGGGTTAAAAGTAACCTTTTTTTTTTTTATCATTCAGAATGCTCTTTTTTCTTCTCTTCTTTTCTGCTTCTTTTTTTTTTTTATTTTTTATTGGGTTGGGGCGGTTGCAAAAATTGTTTGGTTGGTTTTATATCGATTATTGACTTTGGACAAATGATCCATCACTGTTTTCATCAAATCCTTTGTTCAGTCATTTGTGATTTCTAAAATTTTTATGTGCTTTATGAAAATTGAATGCTTGTATTATACGTCTCCTATTAAGTGGAAATAGAAAGACACGTTTTTGTTCTGAGAAGATTTTCATATTTCAAACTTTCTTAAAATTTTTCTTCCTATTTTCATTCAGTACTTCTTGGAATTACTAATATTCTATTCCATAGGACTAACTTTCCTTCCCTTATTTCGCAGGCAGTTCTGCACTGGTGAATACAGGTAAGTGGATATTCTCCTTTTTCAGTAAACTTTAAGGTGATGATTAAGGATATTGGTTTCATCATTTGGGTTCTAATGTATGTAAGCATCCTTGGTGTGATAACATTGGATGGTGGTAGTTCAAAAAGAAACAAGGGATTATTGGTAATAATTCTTTATTGGAAGCTTGAAACATATTTGCATTTAAGTCTATCTGTTAAACTCAGACAAGGTTGACAGGGTTTCTCTTTCGTGATAAGAGATCCAGAAATGTTGAGATTTGATATCCCCCCTCCCCCCTTCTCTTTAATGATAGGCAAAGAGAGAAACTTCATTAATATGAAAGGAAACAGACAATAACTGTATCAATATCTCATGAGGGGAAAAAAAGCACTTCACATTAACTATTCATTTGCTCTAGTGTCTAAACTTGCTGAACCAGTTGACTGGTGAGGTTTTGAAGATATTTATTCACTGTGGTCATTGGTAATAACACTATCAGAAAAATCATTATATTTGAGTGGCAAAAAGCCACTTGATATATATGGGCAATCCAGTCAGCCCACAGATAATTTAGATTGCTCAGGAACAGAATTGTCTGTTTCAACCCCTTGCCAAACTGAAACATTCCAGTAGGCATTTTTCCTTGTTGTAATGAAAATTAGGTACGATTTTATGGAAAAAAAGGGTGGAAAGAATGAAATTATCTTCATCTTAGGAGTTAGGAACATTTAAAGGTTCTCTTTTTTACCAAGACTCCATTCCATTGTCCAGATACTATAAATGAACTTGGCTGATAACCTTTTCTTAAATTAGTTCCAATTTTCTAATTTGGGAACCAAGAAAAGCTTTATTGGTTTTATTTGTCCATTTTTTGTAGCTAATTAATTTTCTCAATAGGCCAATCAAGTACTTGTTTGACTAGGGCTGATATTTAGGTGTTAATTTCTGAAATTTCTTGTCTTTTGGGCATTCCTTTGTGATGGTATGTTAAATATGGAAATCTGGGATGTTAGGCAACCTTTAGTGTTGGTTGCATAGTTCTTAATCTCGTTCAAAATATGCAGTTTCGACTGAGGTATCTTGGTTTCAACCTTGTCCGAGACGAAACCAAGGGTCAATATTGCGTCCAAGACAAATCGAAGGGTCGATATTGCTTGTACTGGGTTTTGATAGGTTTCGACCGGTTTTGACATATAACTCAAGGGTTTTGACAAGTTTCGACCGAGGTTTTGACCTAGATTTCAAATTCACCCTAGAAAAAGTCCCAGGTTTTGACCATTCTTCGGTTGAAACCTGGGATATCTCGGTTTCGAGGCTTGTCGAAAACGAGATTAAAAACCCTGGTTGGCTATTACTACTCATTCCTGTAAAGTCCTTATGCTAAATAGAAGTAAATGACTCAGATAATGGTAGAGGTTTAAAAAAAAAAAAAAAAAAAAAAAAAAAAAAAAAAAAAAAAAAAAAAAAAAAAAAAAAAAAAAAAAAAAAAAAAAAAAAAAAAAAAAAAAAAAAAAAAAAAAAAAAAAAAAAAAAAAAAAAAAAAAAAAAAAAAAAAAAAAAAAAAAAAAAAAAAAAAAAAAAAAAAAAAAAAAAAAAAAAAAAAAAAAAAAAAAAAAAAAAAAAAAAAAAAAAAAAAAAAAAAAAAAAAAAAAAAAAAAAAAAAAAAAAAAAAAAAAAAAAAAAAAAAAAAAAAAAAAAAAAAAAAAAAAAAAAAAAAAAAAAAAAAAAAAAAAAAAAAAAAAAAAAAAAAAAAAAAAAAAAAAAAAAAAAAAAAAAAAAAAAAAAAAAAAAAAAAAAAAAAAAAAAAAAAAAAAAAAAAAAAAAAAAAAAAAAAAAAAAAAAAAAAAAAAAAAAAAAAAAAAAAAAAAAAAAAAAAAAAAAAAAAAAAAAAAAAAAAAAAAAAAAAAAAAAAAAAAAAAAAAAAAAAAAAAAAAAAAAAAAAAAAAAAAAAAAAAAAAAAAAAAAAAAAAAAAAAAAAAAAAAAAAAAAAAAAAAAAAAAAAAAAAAGTATTTGGAGTGATATAAGAGTGTAATTTAGAGTTGATGTAGGACAAAGTCTATTAAATCATTTAGTTAATTTCAAAATTCCCTTGTTTTGACGTACATCCTTGACTGGACAATTATGTCTAAATTAACATTGTTTTACGCTATGTGTGTAATATTTTAAAACATAGTAGCATGTCTATGGGCGCCCCCTCCAATGCAGTGTCTGTAATATTTTAGGCATTTATAGAAAGAGGAATACATTTGAAACACGAGTATTGAGTTCACAAGTTAAGTGACTTCATGGAGACAATTGGTCAGAAGACTACAATTTCAGAATTTATATCCATTTTTAAATGGAATTTGAAAACAATAAATATTTGATACTGTGGAAACGTAATTCACATATAATTTAATAATAATATAGGAAGTTAAATGCGATGTCAAGTAAGTTTATTAATCATTTATTGTTTTTTTTGTGTCACATTCATAACTGATTTTTTTTTTTTTTTTTTTTTTTTTTGAAATTTGGCTTCCATTGTCTGTTATACCTTTTGAACAAGTTTTCATGTTCATTTATTATCTCATTGTTTATTGGAATGAATTGGCAGAAAGGCACAAGTTCCAGTTGGTTACAAGGGTTGCCAGTTCCATAGAGTCATTAAGGATTTTATGATTCAAGCTGGTGATTTTGTTAAGGTTTGTTCCCTCTGTCAGTAATTTTGAGCTTCATACTCATTTGATATGTACAGGTAATGCTTATTGAATGCCACTCTAGATATCCCCTCCCCCCAAACAAAAAAAAAAGAAGAAAAAAAGATCATCACTGTTGCTGGTGTTTAATTTCATTTTCTGCAGCTAACATTCTGCATTGTTGATGGTCAGTCTTAATGGGTATCGAAATTGTTATTTAGGAGATCATGCTAACAACGATTGCTGTCTCATTTGTTAGAACAGTACGAAATTGTTGTGAGAATGGTTACCTTTATGATACCCTCTTGGCGTTCACAGACCAACATGTTGGATGCTTAGGCAAAATGCATGTGATTGTATCTTATTGAAAACTTTGTCGTTCATTAACCATTGCTGGTGGAATGCATTATTTGGAATGTGTAATATGCACCAAGTACAAGGTGTTGGAATTACCAAGTCACAATGCATGCTTTGTTTGGTGCCGGGGTGACAACTCTAGCCAGAGCTTTTAGCATTTGAACTTGCATTCCTCAGTTTGTCTTTTATAGATTATTTTATCTTTTTTGAAGTGCCTCAAATACTTATCCAAAAATGGAAGGTTGTTTTAAATTTCAAGAAATTGCAGAACTATATCTGACTGGAAAATGAAATATCTTGTCATTCTTATCTTCATCCTTGGAAAATGGCAGTCATTTGATTTTTATTTTTTTTTTTTTTTTTCTCTTATTAGCCTTCGCAAACTTCATTTTTTTCCTGCAATTTTGCATGATGTTTTTATTTTCAGGGTGATGGTAGTGGATGTATCTCCATTTATGGGAGTAAACTTGAGGATGAAAATTTTATTGCAAAACACACTGGTCCTGGTCTATTGTCAATGGTATGTGTGTTGACTCTACTAATGATATTTCTCTCAGTCTAGTTTGGACACTTTTGAATGTTTGGCTTTTGCTTTTCCATTTATCCACTGGAAGTTAATAGGTTTTAATTTCATCTTTGCTCCTTGTATAATAATCAGTTTTTCTTCTGAAGGATGTGAAATTGGTTGGTGTTGTGTCAGGACATGAATATATGAGAAAATGTCTCATCCTGAAGAAGAACCGTTTATTTAATGGGAAACACAGACTTGATTTGTCTAAGAAACACAAACATAAGATGACACTACATAACATGTCACATTTAATGGACAGATTGTGATCGGGCTAGCACAACCTAACCACAAATAACATGAATAATTTTCACAAGTTCTGATTCTATTCTTCCTGAGCTTCTGTTAGTCAAATTTCTGCAATTCTGTTCTTGTTTTCGGTTTTCTTATTTGCAGTAGACTTGTTCCTGATCTCACAATTCAGGAATCAGATCTTGACCAAACTTTGTACACATATTCCACTTGCTGAACTTACCCATTGACTGCAGTCTCAGGCCTATCTGATCTGAATTGCTGAAGCTATTAACTTTTCTTTGTTTCTGTCCTATGGTTCTTAAGCCACCTTGATCCTGTTTGAGTTAAATTCCAGCTGGATCTTCTCTGGTTCAAGTTTAGTCCTCATTAATGGAACTAATGCATGATGCTTCTTATGGTATCACATTTTTTGTTAGAAGTTCTTTCTTTTCTACATAGATAATATGATATTTTATCTAGTTTTTTTTTTTTCTTTTTGTGGGTGGTGCTGGTTTGTAAGTGAATTGTATGAATCAGGTGCTCATAAGTCATAGTATTAGAAAGGTTTCTTGGCAAATAGAATATCTCATATAATGACTGACAGAAATATATTTGTCCGGATGGGATGAAAAAGGAGGATAATGGGAGGAAGAACCAGGCAATATGATATCAGAGGTAGATTCCAAGATACAATTGAAGAACAAAATTTTGATCGGTCAAACATCTGAGTTCCTTGATTGAATTGTTGTGTATAACCATTGTTGCCAATTTAGTGAGTATAATTTTGAAAATGTTATATGAAACTTGACAGGAATCTTTTGCACATCTCTTTACAGGCTAATAGTGGACCAAATACTAATGGATGTCAGGTACTACCATACTGTTTACTCATTTTCTGATTTGTCTGTTGTTGTACTCTGGTCCTGTGTGTTCCATTTTCAGATGCTTTTAAATTTTTCTTCTCTAGGATAAGCCTAAGTCATCCTTCATCCTATATATTTGATTTGAGTTAATTTGGAGATCATAAAAGTCATGCTGTTGTGATTTTGGGTCCTGGCCATATATGCCTGTTTGGACATGTTCAAAATGAGGACCAATATGTGCTTTGGTAACAAATGTCAGCCAGTGTCTCTGTATGACACATTAGATGAATCATTGTTTTAGGAAACACTCATAAAGTCGATTAAAGAAACTTCATTTTAGAACAAATTTCTCAAATTAAATTCTTGAGTTCCCCCTGTCAATGACAATTTGGATGAATCCAACATGGATGTCCAACTAAGCTAAAACTCATAACTTGAACGTTGATGCCATGAAGATCTGTCTTGGTTCTGCAACAAAATTGGCTCAAGTGCTTATGGAAAACACTTGCACCAGGTTTATGGAAAATAATATTTTCTTAGGCTAATTTATCAAAAAAGATATTTTCTTAGGCTCAAGTGTTTTAAATTATTCTCTTGGGTTTCACTTGTTTCAACGGAAAAGAACTCCTGGAGATTCAAATTTTATTTATAAAATTGATTTTTATTTTATTTCTATTTTTTTTATTGGTACATGACAAGGAAGCATATTTGTGCAGCAATCCGGCCATATGATGCAGATAATATTTACAATGGGTGGCAGCAATTGTATTATTGACCAAGAGAACACCACTTAATTTTTGAATATTTTGTTGCATTTCAGTGGAATAATTTCTTCTTCTTTTTTCACCCCTATACAATTTTCTTTTGATTTTTAGGCAATTCCTATAAAATATTTTCTATTGAATCATTGAAGCCTTACTTTCAGCCCGGC
Source organism: Protea cynaroides (assembly GCA_028583415.1). Classification (NCBI taxonomy): domain Eukaryota; kingdom Viridiplantae; phylum Streptophyta; class Magnoliopsida; order Proteales; family Proteaceae; genus Protea; species Protea cynaroides. The sequence goes on along the minus strand of CM053266.1, from coordinate 56,638,916 downwards.
TCCAGACACGTGAAAGTTCATAATAGCAATTCATCTATTTAATTTGGAAGGAGGAAATCTTGGCTTGATTTCCCCTATTTGGACCTATAATTGTCATGATGTTATTTCACGATGATTTCTCTCATTCTAATCCAAATTAAACCCTTCATGTTGTAGTTCTTCGTTACTTGTGCAAAATGTGATTGGCTTGACAACAAGCATGTCGTCTTTGGGGTATGCTATCAAAGCACCTTTGATTTTTTGGTTCAGTTTTCTTTCTTGTATTTTCTTTCCCATTTTTACCTTTGGAGTATATTTTTGCTTCTTACCTCTTAGTGATTACATGGTTTCTTGTAGAGAGTGCTTGGAGATGGCCTCTTGGTCGTCAGGAAGATCGAGAATGTGGCCACTGGACCCAACAACCGGCCTAAACTTGCCTGTGTTATAGCAGAATGCGGAGAAATGTAGTCTTGATACCCTGACAATTGTGTAAAACTTTTTTCTTTTTAGCAAAAGAAGTGAAAAAAACTGTATAAAATATTAGTCTTAAATGATTGTTATTTAGATAAATATATATACTGTTTAAAGGATGGTTTCTCAATCTTTTCCTTAATGATAGTGGTTTGATTATCCTTTTCCTGATAACAACTGTGTAAAACTGTTTTTTCAGCCAAAGAAGAAAAGAGAACTGTATAAATATTCTTCTACATTGAATGTTATTTAAATAAGTAGGATCGTTGTCTAAAATGACTTCTCAATCTCTCCTAGTGGATAGTTGAATTTGATCCTGATAGGGTCATCATTAAATCTATTTGGGAACCCTGAACATTTTTTGCTGCATTCAGATCAATTCTGAATTCTGGTGCAGGCCTGGGCTGTGAGGGCTCTCAGCCATATGGATAGTTCAATGTGCTCTAAAAAACACATGGAAATCTGATGGGGAAACCAGGAAGGGAGCAGGTTCTTGTGTGGTCTGGCCTGGTTTTAGAACTGTATCACAAACTACACATCCCATGGAATACAAATCATTTTCTTTTCTTAATGTGTGCTTGAAACTCATCCAGCGATATATGAGATGAAAATTATTCTACTGTTCCTCCTGATTTGTGTAGGCTACTTATTCATGGATGGAAGGTATGTGTTAGGATGCCCTAAGAATGTTCCTTTCCATGATTAAATTGCATGCTTGTTCTTATTTATTAACTACATACAACATTGCTGTTGCATTGTTTACACATGTATTTCATATAGCAGCCCTTAGGGTTAAAACCCAGGGCTTGAAAAGTTGAGGACTTATGGCAGCAATTCCTGCTCCTGAGGCAGCATAATTCCAGAACAATTGGCCAAGCACTTGGTCACAGTAGAGCTGCATTCTTGGAGGCAACATTAAAGATTGAACCTCTTAGCAGAAGTAGCGTCACAAGAATACATGAAAGGATCTTCAGATGATCACGGAAAACATGTAGAGCTATAATTGTAGTTTGTGTTTGTGCCTTACCATGGCCCATGGGCAGGAGAAGGGAAAGATGTTTATAGGGAGGGACAGAAGTACTCAAGCAGCAGTTGTAGAAACAGCCACAAGAATTGCATGTATAGGAATTGTTTGTCATGGCTCCTCTATTGTGTTGGTGTTTGAAGCTTGTAGGTACGCCACCGTTGGATAAAGAGAACATGGTCTAGAATTCAATTAAATACCCTCATTTGTATTGGCATACATCCCAAGAATATCCATCCTTAGAGATTAAAAAAACTATAAAAATGAATGGTCCAGATTTATCTTGTGATTTTGGGAAACACCACATTCCATTGTGATATGGATAATTACCTTTTTTTTTTTCTTTTTTTTAATGTAACAAATATATACTTAGTTATTTCCTTGAAGATGTTTAATTTGAACAAGAAATCTCCTAGGGATAAACAAATTGTGCACAACTTTACTACATAAGCTGAAGCCCTAAAATGGGAGAACAAACAATTTAGCCCTTGGGCCTTCCATAGTCATGGGTGGGTCTTTACCATGGGTTGGATATTTTCCTATCGTTTGAGGGATTTGGTGTACATACCAATGCATCAATATGTAAACGAGTGAATTCTAGCTACTGAATCACGGCCGGAGAGATTGGACAATAGGGAGGATCATTTTCCCTTTACTATAATATAAAGCAAAAATCTCTTTTTAACCATTTGTAGCCAATGTCAATCAACTATCAACTTATATTAGGCAAGGAATAAAATGTCATTTCATCTCGACCTACAAACACAAACAAAGGAACAAAATGGTTGCACTTTGTAACCAAAGAGATAAGTTTTGTGGCTTAAAAAGTGATAATTACCACTCACATATAAAACGCAAATTTACTAACTATGTTTTCTACAACTAGAAGTGTTTTAAAATTAAAAAAAATCGTGTTTTGCAAGCAAAGCTTTTAGGAATCAATTTGAGGATTGAAGTTCATCTCTATCAACATGTGCCGGGATTAACCCAAATTGATTGATCTTAAGCCATAGTTGGTAAGTTCCTATATTATTCGTGAACTGTGATGAGTCATTTAAAACGGATTTTTCCAAAATTTGTTAAAATTCGTGAATTTTATAAAGAACCGTATAATACACAGTACAAAAAAATTTTAGAAATTAAAAAAAAAATTGAAAGCAAACAAAAATAAATAAATAAATAAAACACGATTTTCTCTTTCTTCCTCGAATAAAAACCTTATTTCTCTCTCACTTTCTCAAGTCTCTCCCCTCCTGAGCGACCTGCCCTGCTCCTATCGGAAGTCGCCGATCGCCCTTCGCCGTGCTCCGTCCGCCATCACCACCCCCGGTACCTCTCTCTCTCTCTCTTACTTTCCCTTGCTGGCGGCCTCACCCCTTGAGGTGAATTTGTCTTCTCATACCTGACTAATCTCTGCTCTTTCTCACTATTAGAGGATTTTATTGATTATAAGTTTTGCTCTTTTTTCATTTTGGATGGTCGGCCTTTGCTTCAGTAGAAGAACTCGGAAGTGGAGTTAATCCATGGTCCTCTTGGTGTTCCTTTTCTCTTCTTTTTTTTTCCCCAGGTGGAGAAAAGAGGGAAAGGGTTACATACTTAATAACAGTATCTATGTTAAAAACTACCCTGTCATTCCTTTTCTTTGTACATCATTATTTTTTTCCTTCAAGTTGGAAAGGTTGGGTTATTCTAGCAATTGCAAGAGAAACTGGGTACCTTCTACTGTCCTATAAAGGAAGTGTTGAACTATCGTTTTGATTCACTGAGCGGAATTTTGAGCAGCTAGGATTGAAGCAGAGGCCATCCAAAATGAAAGAGACATGAAAATGCAATCAACACTCATTGTGGTTTGCTTAACTTGTTTTGTTGATGAATTTCTAGCGGATTTTATGTAGCTTGAACGGTTTCTTGAAAATGTCCAATAAGAAATCTGAGCTAATTTTTAATATGAAGTTTATAGATTGAGTTTGTTTATTCATTTTGGTTTTAGTTTTTATGTTTGATGGGATGATGATATTTCACGTTCAGAAAATGACTATATGTGGGATTTCATCAATTGGAAGGTTTCTTTTTCATAAATTAGTCATTATATGTTATTATTCTATTTTTTGAATGGTGTAGATGCTCATTGCATAGCGAATATATGTTCGTATTTTTAGTATTGAATTTTCAACTGGGTTGTAAATATGAGATTAGAACTTTAAATGAGAACCATTTATCTGTTAACACATCCAATGATCTTTTAATGATAACAATAGTAAGAATTACTCAAGATGATAATCAAGGTTGGGTCGTACCACAATCGGCACTGTCCTAAAGTCAATATTTGCCCCTTATGGTACAACCGATTTGTGATGCAAAACTAGCTCCAAGATAAAATAGTCTAGGCTTCTGGCAGTAAACGTGCACTTGTCTGATGTGCTCCTTCGAGTACGTAGGAGTTGTGCTTAGGCCAAATGCAAGATGGTAATACAATTTTGATTGAAACGATGTTTCAAAAAATAAAGGGAGAGAGGGAGAGAGAGAGAGAGAGAGAGAGAGAGAGATCCAAGTAAATAGTATTGTGTGTATTTTAAGGTTTCCCCATCCTCTATTTATATAGGAAAACATGTATTTTCTAGGCACCCTGAGGGAAAGGTGTGTCTCTTCAAACCAACATGTCTTTACAAGGCATTCCAAGGAAAGGATGTGCCTCTCCAAAACAACATGTTACAAGGCATTTCAAGGAAAGGGTGTACCTCTCCAAACCAACATGTCTTTACAAGGCATCCCTAGGAAATGATATGCCTCTCAAATCACACCATTTGCTAAGGATGTGTATATTTGAAATAGACATGTCCATTTGTAAAGACACTTCACTAATGGATCTGAGTCAAACGGGTTAAGCCGTCTGACCCAACAAAAGTCAAATAAAACTCAACCCATCCAAGAGGTCTTGAGTTCTAACTGTTAGATTCCTATTGTGTGGGCTTGATCAATTACCTAACCAGTTGTTAAGTGGGAGTTCAATTACTGGTTTGATCGGTTCAGGTCTGGTTCGTCACTGGTTAGAGACAACTAACCCGGTCCACTGTGGGAATGGTTCTGGGTTAGGGATAGGTATTATAAATACTATGGTTAAGGTCCCCGCAGCCATTGGTTTTATCTCTTTGTTGCTCCCATACGCACAGAGGAAAAAGGGATCCCAACGAGGCTATGGAAGACTCTAATCGAAGCATTCAAGCTACAGAAAACGGTCGAAAATCAATCTACAGCAAATGGTATGTGTTCTATCATCTCTTTTAATGCCCATTGTATTCTAGTTATCTGTGTGGTGGTTTCATTAGGGTTCATGGGAAATCCCATGGGAAAAGCCCTAATTTGTATTAAAAATTCTAACACTAACTTCACTAACCTCACCTCACTACCCTCATATCAAGAAAACCAAAGCAAAACATATTTTTATTTTGAAACTTTGGTTAATAAAATTGACAAAATACAATAAACAGTCTACCATATTAAACATGTATTAAATACGTTTTGTATTAATTATATATGCGTTTTTTTGAAACGGATTATTGGTCCCTTATCGAAGTTCGTCTCCATTTAATACCTGTATGTATCCGTATATGAATTTTTTCTGTACCCGAACTTAAGCCCTAACCTGAATTAGCCAATCCAATCTCAGGTCCTAAAGCCTTGCCTGTTGGCCAGCCTATCTGAGTAAATTGGCTATCCGTGATGGATCAGCTATCTGGTTGAGTGAATCACCGAGTTGATACTAAAATCATTTTTATTATCCATTAACCGGAAGTGCTATTGTAAAATTGTACCATGTAAAATATGAACTTAACTGATAAGGTAAAGGTCTGCCTTAAAGAAAAGAGAGAAAACGACACCTCTCTGTTTCAGTCTTTCAAGAACCCGACGCAAGCCTCATCCTTCTTTGGGGGTGAATCTCTCTCTCTCTCTCTCTCTCTCTCTCTCTCTCTCTCTGTGATATATGAATTGAGCGTCAAGGAGCAGAGACTAACACAGGTTTTCTTCTCAATTTTTCCCTATTAATGCTTAGGTTTTAACAGTAACCCTTTCTTTGATTTCTCAATATGTAGAAACTGGCCACTCTTTCAAAGTACAGTTCTCTGCAACTAAGAACTTGAATTTTTTTTTTTTTTTTAAATTACTGTTATTGGAATGTGGTCCTTTGGAATTTAAATTTTTTTTTTCTTTTTTTAATTTGATTCATGAATGATAGAAATTCAGTTCTGGGTTTGAGAACAGAAATTCAGTTCTAGGTCTTTATAATTTGAATATGGACCTCTACATGCCAAGTGTCATGATATTTCTAGTTTGGCTTCCCAAACTATTAGGACATTAGTTCTGATTATGCATTCATTTTTTTTAGTAAATCATTGTTGAAATTTAAAATTGGATGGATGAAGTGGAGAGGTGCGTTTGGAGTGTTGTGTGATCGGCCTTTTCTTTTAAAACTTGAAGGAAAATTTTATAGGACAATCATTCGATCGGCTATTATGTATTATGCTGAATGTTGGGCAATTAAGAAGCATTATATAGATAAACTTAATGTAGCTGAGATGAGGATGTTGAGATGGATGTGTGGCAAAACTAGGAAGGATAAGAGTTGATTTGGGAGTAGCACCGATACATCATAAGCTATGAGAAAGTCGTTTCAGATGGTATGGCCATGTTCAATGGAGGCCGTCAAATGCTCTAGTACGGAGGAGTGATTTGATTTAAATTGAAGGATCTAAAAGAGCTAGGGGCAGACCTAAGATGACTCTAGGGGAGGTGGTGAGGAAAGACATGCATATTTTAGGTCTTGTTTCAAGTATGACATTGAACAGAGTTGATTGGAGGACAAGAATCCATGTAGTCGACCCCTTTAGTTGGGATAAGGCTTTGTTGTTGCTGTTGTTGTTGTTGTTGTTGAAATTTATGCATTTATAGCTTCTTGAATTGTCATTTTTAATCGACTTATGTATTGATATTCTTAATTTTGTAAGTGGTGATTGGATGATGAGCATATCACCTGGATATTGAATTTGGGCTTCAGTGTTGATCAGGTGATGAACATATCACCTGTCTATTGAATTTGGGCTTCATTTGTTATTGTGTTCCTATGTTATGTCCACTAAACTATATCTCTAACCAGTGTTTTTAAAGAGAAGAGTGTGAACTCATCAGTGACATTTTCTCTGAATTGCAGAGTAGTGTGAAATGAAGAAATCATTGATGCATCCTCAAATGCAATGGATATCGTATGTAACCCAGAGTGGGAGATTGATGCATGTCATGATGACCAGAGTTCATAAGGTTGGTAAAGTCTACCATTTCAGAGCAAGGCGCCAGATGGCCCAAAGTCTAGGCCAGATTGCCAAGTTCAACCGTCGCTACGGGCTGAAAAATGAGGAAAATGAAGCAAAATGACCTCTAAAATACAAACTGCAAAGGCAAGATTGGAGATTGTTGGTGGATTTTTGGGTTTCAGCTTGATGTTATTCTCTAATATTGCCATTTTCTCTCCCCCTCCTGGACTTGCTGAAATTTTAGTTCGCTAGTTTGTTGCATAACCTGAAGAAGTTTTGTTGTCCTTTGAAGATCATTTCTTTGAAGTAAATTCTCGTTTCTTCTGGATTTTATTATGCTTTCTATTATTTGAGGAATCTAGGGTCCATACTGGGTACCTGTTGCATTAGCTGCTCATCCACTCACCATTTAGGTTCCAACTTTTTAGATCCTTGCTGTTGGCAGCCGAATTGAATGATTCTGGTCTTGTATAATCTAGCATTATGGTCATTCTGAACACCAGTTTTTGTCGAACAAAGATCTTCTGCATTGGAATATAGACTGATGTATAAATGATATTCTCCTGGGTTCATTGATGTCCTTGATATAGTAGATTCTATCACACATACAATCTTACTCAATTCACCCCATAAGAAACTGGGATCCACATCCTCTCCTCCCAGAGTTTTGGGAGGAGGGGTGGCAACCCCATTAGATGGCCGACACCTAGGGCTTGGGTGAATCCGAGCCCTCCATCCGAGCCAACAAGTTGAACCGATAAGGGGGTTTTGGCTTGGATTCACCCGAGCTCCAGGTGTTGGTCATCCAATGGGGGTGTCGCCCCTCCTCCCGAACCTAAGAAACTGAGTGTGAGAGCCAAATGAATTGAGATGCACTTGGAGCTTATTGACAGAAACAAATCAATTTAGATAGTCCTTTGTGGCTCCGGTGGCGGTCTGGCTTGTTTGAATTATACTCAGCTCAACTTAACCTAGTCTTGCTCTGGGTTTGCCCTTCTCCACTCTACCTTAGTTCATATCCTCCACTGATTGGAACTCCAGCTCTTTTTGCACACACCCTTAATTGGCTTTCCATTTTCTGTGCACGGTTTTAGGCTGTGTGCAGGCATTGTCTTTGTAAAAGGAGCTCCTCAGGTTATCAGTGGAGAGCATGTAGGTTGCTAGTCATGCTCTCTGGTCCTTCCCATTTTTAACACTAAACCATCTCAATGTACTAATCTCAACTAAGCTTGTACCATGTTATTTTCACTTTGACATTATAAAATATTTAAACAAAAAATAAAATAAAATAAAAAGTACACGAAGGGCATATTAAAGAGCGTACAAGTACAGCATGAAGTGGAAGGCTGGTTTCTCTGGTTGGGGTTAGTCGTCGGGTATTCTCTGAGGCTTCTTGCATTTTGGAGGTTTTCTGGGTGGATGGATCGTTTACGTTTTGTTTTGAAAGTTCACTGGGTGGGATGCTTCAAGATGCTTCTTTTGTTTCAATTGACCTTACTCAATTTGTCTACTGTTCATATTGCTCCCTCCCCATTTCTTTTGGGTGCGAGTTTATAAGCTCTTTTTGCTTAGATAAATCTTGTGTTATAAAATGTTATTGATTCCCTGAAAGGAGTGGAGAGGACATGAAAGCAGGACTAGCAAAATGAGTTGGAATCAATTGTTACAAGCTTTGCTATTTCTTTTTTCTTTTCTGAATTCTCTCTCTTTTACCAAATTCTTGAGGCTTGGAAGTTGAATCTCCATGTCAATGTGTTAGTTATTAATGGAAAGTATAGAAGATGTGAACATGAAGGACCTTCAATCTGCTCTGAAAATGGGGTTCCCAATTAACTAAAGAAATAAGAACCTTGGGGGAGGGAGGAGTGTTTGACAAGATAAAGAGTTCTTAATCAAGAACAAAGCTTCCATATTGAGCTTGCGAGTCGGCTGTGACAAGGTTGAGAAGTAGGAAACAACAGAAACCTATATGACATTCCTTGTATCACATATTTGAAAGTAGAATCTGTAATACAAGATTTATGGAGGCTAAAAAAACTGCTTGAAGTTCTTTTTTTTTTTTTTTTTCCAGGGAATTGATAAAATGAAGAATAAACATCAATATCCTAGAGCCAATAAATGGATTCAGTAAATATTTTGATACAGCAACTTTTTGTGGAGAGGTGTACTAACATCTGCCTCTCCCCACACCCCATAAGAGTGGGACCCTCATACCTTGTGAAAACCTTTTTTTTTTTTTTTTTTTTTTTTGGTACTGACATCTCTTGATGAAATGTTTTTACTGGTTGAAAAGAACATTCATCCCTTTTTCTCAGGTATAATTGAGTACTAATCTCTTGAAAATTTTCCATGGAACACTCCTGACATTCTTGAGGGGCCTGGTGTTTTGATAAACATCAAACATGGTATTTGGAGCAAATCTACAGAGATCATGTCATCAAAAAGCCAAGAAAACTTGCCAACAGGCAAACACAAGCACAACTTATGATGCACTAATACATCTCTGATCCAAAGTGACTAGCCTTCAATATCCTTAGCAAGTACACCAAACTTCTCTAGCAAAACTTTGTTAAATCTAAAGGGGCCTCTTGAAACAGAAACATCTGGAATAATGGACTTCTGTTTCTGTTTCTGTTTCTTCACTTCACCTGGAATCAAGAAAGCATCCTTCAATGAGTCACCTTTGACATATGTCCCCACAAAGATACTTGTTCAGAATTGTACCTCAGCTCCTCAGCATGCAATGACCATCTATTGCTGTTGATCATCCTCACGCAAATGAGCAAAAATAGTGAGTGGCTCAAATCCATGGTGATGTGGATTTTCCTTGTCACATACATGAGCTTCTTGTGAATTTTTAGGAGTTTAGGTAAGCGGTTCGCTGGTACCTTTATTTTGTGAGGTAGAAGTGAATCTCTGATTGAAACCTGCTTTTCCTCTGCCGGGAAAAACAAATTATTTTCCACATATATACAAGAAAAAAACTTCCATAAAGCGAGATCGTCTGTAGCACTTTAATGTAACAGATTTGATCCTGATTATTGGGAGTGCTTGGAAGATGTGATCGATGCACTCTCAATGGTCAGGATGCATTCCTCAATAGTCAGGATGCACTCTACTATAACAAAGTGCTATAGACGATTTTTTTTCCCTTCAACCATACCATCACCAAAAAAAAAAAAAAGTCTTTTTGGATAAATTTTTTATCCTCACCTTACAGGGTAGATTCACAATAACATATTACTCTTACCTCAATACTGAGGATTTGGATCCTCTGCAGCCCCTGCAGCCTCATTCGGGCCTTTGGATTGCATTGATGCACGTGTAGATACGTTTTCAATGGCCGGATTGAGGATGCAGGGGCTGCACAGCTACAGGAAACCCAAGTCCCAATAACTGACGTGACAAAACAAGAACATTTCCTTTGACAAAGAGAACACTATCATGTCGCCACCCACGTACGAGAAACATCTCATTGTTTCCTTAAATGGTAATATATTGTTTGCTAAAAAGAAATTCAAAATATTCAGTAGAGGTCCTGAAATTCAAAACTGTCTCCTAATTTCTTTACAACAACATTTGAAACATCTTCTTCTCTAGTTAGTCTGGTTCCAAATCCTGCAATGACGGGAGTCTTGTGTGCTGGATATGCCTTTTATGCTCTCGATTCATGAGCATTTCTCTGTTTTGAGATATGCGATCCTTTTCTCTGTTCTGAAATTGAACTCCTTAATGTTCGTCTAGACAATGCAAAAAGATAAAATTTTGAAAGAAAGTTTCAGTGTTTCCAACCAATGGTAATAACTTAATGGTGTTCATTTGTTAATAATTGAAAAAAAAAAGAAAAAAAAGAAAAGTATCTTCCTCAGGCTCCACCACTGAAAAATTGTATAGTAGATACAAATCCTCTCTTCCAAGAGAACCTAGAGGAGAGGTGGCGCCCCTATTGGATGGACAATACCTAGGACTCAGATGAATCCGAGTCTTCCATTCGAGCCGACACTCCCCTTGTCGGCTAAGTGTCTACTAGGATTCATCGGAACCCCAGGTGTCGTCTATCCAATAAGAGCACCACCTCTCCTTTAATTTTCTTGGAGGAACGGATGTGGATTCTCGTGTAGTTTATCAAAATTCTCTCATCAATTTTGGGATTTCTTGGAGAAAAATTCATTTTGTTTCTAATGGGTCCCACAAAATAATAGAAATTTTTTCTACTTTTTCATGTTGGATGATTAATCAACCCATGATTGAAATTGAGTACTACTGAAAAACTGGGCAAGAAAGAATAGATTTCCCTCTATAAGATGTGGACAGGAATTATCACTAGCCTTCTCCTATGAAAGGTAACCCATGTTTAGCTACTTTGACATCATTAAATCCAATGAATGTGAATGGTGTGGTTGATTTTCAACGTAGATGAAGTGGGGATAAAGTAGCCTAACTTGAAGATGCCAGTTTGCTGTTTGCTGAAATTTAGAGTGCTTTACCTTTAAGCCTTATTCTTTTGCCAAAACCATTAACCCGACACTTACCACTGTAAAATTAGAAAGATAAGATCCAACATCTTTTTACACTCTCCATCATTATTTTGTGGAAATCGCTTGCCACTGATATGGATCAGTTTATTTTGCAATCATTGAGAGGGAGAGAGTAAAAAAAAAAAAATTTAAATTATGATATTTATTTATATTTAAAATAAATTGATATAATCTAAAATCTACAAATAGATGAGAAGGTGTTTATCATTATTGTGATTATCAATTATTATGTCTCTGTTTAGTGGTATCAAACAGTTATTATTTATGATTTATAATTTATTCATCTAATTTATTCACCTAAATGATTTGTCATAAATAATTCAAAAACGTAAATATAAACTATATCAATGAGAACCTGACATATGAAGTAACAGTCATTAGCGTAACAGTCATTAGCAACGATGATGGGACTGAGTTATGTCACTAGTCCTTAAGATTGTATTCGCCCTATTAATGCAAAAGATACTTTTGAATCGATCCTTAAGATGAAATAACCCCTTGTAAGTTGAATTGGATTTTTTTTTTTTTTTTTTGGGAGGAGGGAAAGGGCCTTGAGAGAAAAAAGAGTTAATTGTACATGAGATCCCTTTTGCATTCTGATATCAAATGAGAAAAAAAAAACATCAAATAATAAATTATCATTTATGATACAAGATGATGCACCAAAACAATCCCAAATTTTGAATTGACAAAATGTAGAACCAAGGGGAAGGAGATACACCATCCAAAGAACAAAAGGGGTCATCATTTTTTGTAAGAAAAATCACAATATAAATATAGTACCATCAATGGAAGATTTCAGGTGGAGGATGTATCTTTTCCATTTTACCACAAAGTGACAAGAGACTTCTTTGCATGTGTTGTTAAGAGGCTGTGAAGTCAATGAGTCCAGATCCTCTTTCCTCTTGATAATCATTCATATGCTTAAGGATCCATAAATTAGATATTGTGGGATCCATCTCTAGAGTGAATGGAAAAAGATACCAGGCAGACCTCTTAAATCCTAACTTGTTCTATGAAATGTAAGAAATTTCTTTAAAGTAGAAAATTATATTTGGATTTTGATCATTTTTTTATTATTTTTCCCAACTTGCGTGTGGACAAAATGGACATGACTACTCATTTACAGGATGGTGTCCATATCTACAATTTTCAAGGCCTCATTTATAAGATCTCTTAGGCAGAAACCTAACCTAGGTTATGAGACTTGGGTGTAAACCACCTTGTTCATACCCTTTGTCCACTTCTTTCTGAACCAACTTGTCATTTTGCTTTCAATCTGATTCTCTCTGTTTGTTAATGTCTTCAAATAAAATCAGCTTCATCTTTTAAATTTGACTAAATGTGTGGAAATATATAGTATGAGTGGATGATTGGTCGGAGGATGAAAATTTCCATACTCCTGTGTAAGAAAATGATGATAATATTCTTTTGAGCTGTGTTGCTGTTGTAATTTGGATCGATTTGCCCGTTGGAAAACCTGTACTGTAATGAAACAGAACCAGACAATAGAAGGTCAGACCTGGGTCCAATGGTGACTCTCTGATGCCTAAGTTAGAGATTCAAAGCAACAACAGAAAATATGTAGTAAGTAATCAGATACCTTTACCGTATGAATACGTATTTATGGCACTGTGATGATGAAGAGTCCTTCTTTACATATGATGGCGGCCTCGGTCGTAGGGCTATCGCTATGAGGATCCACACTCTTGTTAGACCATGTTACCTCTTACTTAATTCCCTAATGTACTGCCTCCACGCATCCCTAATGTACTGCCTCCACGCATCGTTCACCCATTGGAATCTTGTTTGCTCAGTTAGGTTGGGTTGGACTGGTTCAGTGAAGGATAGGTTTTTCCTTTTCTTTTTTCCCCTTTTTACCATACTTGTTACTTCTTCAGATTATCATGACTTGAGGCTCGGATCAGTCCCAGCCAATCCCAAGTTAACTAGACTGATACAACCGATACGATCCCGGCCCTATCCCTAAAACTGTCTAGAAACCTAATATTTGAATTCATATTTGATTAACTGTGGTAATAGATACTTGTATAATACTTCTAAAAAATGAACTATAATGGTTGATTTCATAGGGTCCGGGAGGAATGGAATGGATGATCCCCACTTGTTGCTCGAATTGGGAGGGAAGAAAAAGAAATAATCTTGATATCATTCATTACATCTGAATTTTGTAAGAAAAAAAAAATTATTTATTTCCTTCTTGAATTTAATTTATCTAAGAAAAATTATTTAATTTACCAATTTCATTTTTGGACAGTCTTTATATCAATTATTTTTTGCCCCTAGTTTCTAAGATTTTTTTCTAGAGCCATTAACTGTTTTAATTACAAGTTGACTAATCAATGATTTTATGGAGTTAGATCTTGAGATATGATAAATTAGTTTGGCACTGAAACTTAATAAGAAACAATGACTTTTCTTTTTCATCAAATTTGGATATAAAGAAGAATACTATATGATAGATCTGGCTTAAAGGGTCAATAAACCAATAATGTAGTCCATGTTTATGTGATTATGTCGCTTCGCTAATCTAACGGTCATTTTTCTTTCTTTCTTTCTTTTTTTTTTCAGTTTAAACTAACGGTTGGTTAGTATAACTAATTTTGGGTTTTGATTAAAAAAAATTTAATTTGGTTTAAATTTTTTTTACAAATTTCCCATTATATGATATTTTCATTAAATTGAATCATGTAGTAAAGATATGAGATGACCTAAAATTCCCACAAGCTTGCTGAGTTAGCTACCCTCTTAAGATCAATCCTTATCATCTTCTAATTATGACTATGTTTGGATACCAAGAATTTTTTTTTCTTTCTTGACATCCAAACATAGTATGTGGTTTTATCTGACAAGTTTCATTATGGTTTTAGTGCTTACCTCTAAAAATCAAATTGGAAGACAACCAAAAAGAAGCTTGCTTCCTACTCTTTAATTTTTATGGTTTGACCTATTCTTGTTTATCACATGAATGGGCAATCATGTCATCTTTAGAAGAATGTATTCTAGGTCAAGAATACATTTTGAGATGACAATAAAACAATTTTTGGTATTTGTTTTCATTTTTGGATCATGAAATGCGTTAGAGAGAGCCATCTATTTTGGATCACGCTCTTTGGTCCATTCTACATTCTGAGCCTAGAACAAAAATGCATCTTTCTTTAATCCAATCTAATTATATGTTACGAATGCCCAAGATGGGTTGGCAAGAATGAGAACACAGAATTGGTCTGGTGCATGCTAGAATAAAATTCATTATTAACCTCATGTTACCAATTCAAGAAAGGAATGGATATCAAACCAATTTTTTTGTTGCTCTAGAATACATTCTATATCCAGAATGCAAACTTTTTTTTTTTTTTGAGGTGAATAAATGCACCAAAGTTATGATTGCAACCTACTGATTACCATTCTACCTTTTCTTAGACTCTACAGTTGCGGGAGCTTCGCCTACTACGATTTTTTTTTTTTTTTTTTTTCAATTAAGGGAAGAAGTTCTCTGAGGAGTAAAGCAAAATACTAAAGTCATAATACTCTAGGATGGGATGGAAGCCATGGATGGATCTTCAAATACAAGGGGAGTGGGTTTTGTGCCACTTTGGGAGTGAGATACTTTAAACCATGGAATAACTGACCTAAAGAATAGAATGGAGAAACTTTTTCTTATAATTAAAACACACACTTTTTAATACTTAAAGCATATTTTTCAATTATTCAACCATTTTATTTTATCAAGTTCAACGTTAGCCAGATTAGTCAATATTTATATGTTTCGATGCAACAACAAGATCTTATTTGTAAGAAGTAGTTTTGTTGGTTGATTAATCGATCACATTTTATTCATGAAATAGGTTGGATTGGTATTATCCTGGATATGCCAAAATCATTTTAATTTTATCAGATCTAATGTGCTTATTCAGTCTAAGAAGGACCATATATCAGAATAGAGAAATTATATAACTCGAATCTTTAGTATTCTCTTATTTATCACATGTTTTTACTATTTAGGCATAATGCAGTCATTTATTGTCACTAAGAAACTGAAAAAAATACAAAAATGAAAAAGAAAAGGGACAAAGTGAGGAAGAAACAAATGTAGAAATAGAAAAAAAACTTTTGAAACGAAGGGGACTTCACAGGAACAAGAGGGATCCACCAAAGAAGACTTTTACCCTTCTTTTTCTTTGAAGGAAAAAAAGGATCCGGACAAAATTATAGAAACATCTATACAATTAGCCCAGCTTTTTAAAATTCTTATCTAGATGAAAATCTAAAAAATGGAAAATTAAAATACTAGAAAATAAAGAAAATTTCTGATTTGAAAAACCTCTTGTTACTCTGCTTTTTTTACTATATACGATGGAATCACCTATTGCGATATATATATATATATATATATATATATATATATAAAATAATCAATTGAAAAATGCCATAAGAAATGAAATGTCACAATATTTTTTGTTTTAGACAATTTTCTTGGGTCTTTTGAGCTTATGATAAATATTATAAATTTTATATTTAGATTGCCATCGGTGTTTTTGAGCCAGTCTAGATGGATTTAGATTTAAATCTTATTAAAAAAATAAAAGATGAAAATTTGATGAATTTGGATAAACCAGTATTGAATGAACAGCCCTCCTCCACGTAAATCTGTTGTTGCCTGTAAATTTGTTTGGATTCTGGACTGACTTACTAAATTCTTCTTCATTTAGACTTAAGTAACGAAAGTTGAAGTGAAACGGAAGGAAGAAGATCTCTGCAACTCGATCAAATCCTCTCTTCTGAGGTCTAGAGGACGGGGATGCCCTTATCAGATGGTCAACATGTGATTCTCTAGAGAATTCGAGTCTCATGTTCGAGCTAACACCCAGCCGATAAACTGAGAGGACAAAGGGTGTCGACTCAGACGTGGGGCTCGGATTCCCTTAAGAGCTACGTGTCAGCCATCCGAATGGGGCATCCCCTTCCTCTTAGGGAACCAAACCCTCTCCTCCACAGCTCCTCGACTCCCTGGCTCCCACCCCATCCAACCATTGGAGGAAGTTGGAGTTTGAGTCGACTCACCCCTCCAACGATTGTATGAGGTGGGAACCAAGAACCGTGGAGGAGAGTATTTGGACGCTCCTCTCAGTGGGAGGAGAGGATGCGGATCCGCAACTCGGTCCAATCCTGCAACTCTCGCAATACAGTCATTTAAAAAAAAAAAAAAAAGTTAAAAGTGGGGCCCAAACTCAATCAAATAAAATCTAATCTCTTTTTTAAACCCCCGCCTAAACCCCTACTTATCCTACTCTTACAAATCACTCCCAAATCTGAATGTGGTTCATTAATTGTATCGGATCGGCCGATTCGTATCGGTTTTCATCCCTATCCGATACATATTTTCAGGATCGATCCGATACGATTGGCCGATCTAGTACGTCGTCCATTTTTTTTTTGGGAGCAATTTCGAAGTCTGATATCTCCACATCTGCATGATTGCATTTCTGATGGCTTTGATATTTGGAGATTAGAATCGTTTCCGAGCGTTCTTCAAATCCTATGGTGGCGATTGGAATTTTGTTGGTCGGAACTCCGGATTTAAATCAGTGAGATAGGAGCTTTTGCAAACTCAAAACCTAAAGGTTGCAGGTAACTTCAAGGAGAGATTTGTTTGAATCTACAGCACTGATCTTCGATTCTTCGTAGAACTCCAATAAACTTCCACCTCTGCGTTTCTTCGAATTGCTATTTTTAATAGCACTTAAAAGATCACACCTTGACTTCCATTAATGGCGCTGGAGAATTCCTTGTATATCTGCAAATTTTCCTTGTTTATCTCATCTCCTTCCTAAGGAGGAAGATCGATGACAATGTAATAAAGAATGGAAAACAACCTTGTGTTGACGTAGGTTACCATTTTAGATTTGTTTTCTAAGAACGAAATCCGAAGATCAAGGAGATGAATCCATTTATATTTTTTCTATTTTCACCACTGTTTTTCTTGTATTTTTTTTTAAATATTTTAATATTAAAAAAACTACCGATCCATAATCCGATACCAAAAAGTGGAGGATAAAGGTCGGATCGGTTTTCCAATCGACCGATACAGTATCCGATACCTGGATTTATAACCATGAGTCTGAAACTTAAAAAAAAAGTCTCTGTCTCTCACTCTCACACTCTCGCACTCTCGCAGTCTCGTGTGTTGCAGGAAAAAAAAAAAAAGACGAGGATCCCTTGTTTCTTTCTCTTCTCTCCGGATTTCTAGGTTTTTGGGTTTTGATGACCTTGCAGAACTAGATCTCTCATGGCGGAGACCTACATTAGCAATGGAGAAGCTGTGCTGGGTTCTGATTCAACTAAGCCAATGGTTTTGACCACGTCGGCATCCTTTAAGGCTAAGAAGAAGAATTCGATCGCTCGTTCCGGCCCCGAGGCCGATGACTTTATTAATCTCTTGCATGGCTCTGATCCAGTCAAGGTTGAGCTCAATCGGCTCGAAAATGAGGTTAGAGGTGAGGGATTCATAATTCCTTTTCACTTTGTTGGGTGATCAAGTTTCCTACTTGTTTGGTTCTGTTTATTGTGTTTTAATTTCATAATTAGAGGGAAGTTTTTTTTTTTTTTTTTTTTTTTTGGGGGGGGTAAGTTAGTTGCTATTGTTAGTCTCTATTAATGGGCTGACGAATTTTTTTTCAATTTTTTTTTTGTTAAAATGTTGATATTTACAAGTTGGTACATTAGAAATGGAATTTAATTTGCGCACAAATGAATCTTAGTGGGAATATGGGTGCATTTTTGGGTTTTGTTCACGAAGTTTCTACGCAAATGGTTTCTGTTAATCTCTGCAAGTTTATTGATGTTAGTACATTTATTAATCTTTTTAAAATTTCAATTTAATATTGTTACTCTTTTGTTTCTATTTTTTTGTCTCGTTTGAGTTCTTCTAGTGTCTTATTAGAAATTTTCCCCCTTAGCGTCATTGTACATTTTATGTATTTTGAGGAAATCCATTTTTCCTTTCGACTTTTTGTGAAGAAGTATTAAATCTTTGTTTTAATTTTTAAGGAATCGTTGAAACAAATTTATAATTCTTAGTTGGAGAGATTCTCTCTTTTTTTTTTCTTTTTTGTTGACACTTAAAAGTGTAGGCATAAGAGGCCCCCATGTTGACGGAAATGGTAAATAGAAATTTAGAAACTCGGGTACATTTTGGATCTTTTTCTTCTTTTTTTTTTCAATCTGAACAAAATTTTGCATATTTCTATTCTTTTAAGATTCAACTGCTTTACAGAACGAAAAGGGCAGGTCAGTCATAGTTTCTCTGTGCTAGTTTTCTGTATTCATTCTTTTGTTGGAATTTTTGCTGGTTTCTTTGCTTGTACTTATTGGCTTATGTCAGTTTATTTGCCAATAAAGGGGCAGTTCATAGACTATCTGTATAGACTTTGGTTGATTATGGCCATTTTTGGACATCTTCGCAGATAAGGATAGGGAATTGGGAGATGCGCAGGCAGAAATTAGAGCATTGAGGTATTCTGAACGCCTCAAAGAAAAGGCTGTCGAAGAGGTAGGTAAAGTATCATGAGGTTTTGGCCTTTGAGTATAGAAAATTGATGAAATTTTCAAAATTATTTTTATTATTCTTCTCGAAGGTACCTCATTGATCTTATTTGAAATCTGAAATAAGTTATTTTTCCTGCCAGGGGGGGGGGGAGATAGAAAAATCTGAAACAATTTAATCTTTCCAAATGTTACTGCTTGAACTATCTCAAATTTCTAATGAGCTCCCACTGGATATTCTAAGAGAATTATGTCCAATTCATATTCATACTTGTGCAATTGATTTTATTGTACATTTTTTAAAGTGAAGAAGTATAACCTTGTTGTAATGACATGATTAAGTGTAGCTTTTGCAATTCTTAAAAAGTGGCATCATTCATCCTTTCCTATAAAGCTCAATTATGTGATAAAAAATGTGACCCAGTGGTTTTATGGAAGATTGTAATTATTCAGAAAGATTTAGGCAGTGTTTCTTAATTCTATCACGTACTCCAATAATGGTTGGTTTCTATGATAAGATATCTACTCCATTCTTTACATAGATAAAGGAGATGATTTGTGGAATATTCTTTGTCCAAAATCCATTATAATATGCTATGTCATAAAGTTGATTGCATGGAACGGGAAAGATGATATTTGGGGTATAGAGTGGGTAAGTATGATAAGAATATGCCTAAAGGCTATGGAGCAAAGGTAGAAATATCGAAGTTTTACCACTTCTACAATTCTAATTGTGTTTATACCAACCATAACTCTTTTTTATTTTTATTTTGAAAGATCAAATTTGACCATAAATTCAGAGTCGTTCTAGACCTCAGCCATCCATAACAGCAAGTGAAAAAGGGAGCATAGAAAAATAATATAGTACATAAGATATGAGGATCAAAACTATTATCTCCGGGGGCGGCGGGGGGGGTTCCGAGAAAATCTGCCTAATCTCTCAACCACTTGGTTTGCTAACTGATTGGCCATGTCTTCTGCTGTCCTTTGTTCCAGTCAAATGAGTAGTTATCCTGTGAAGCAAGGAATTGTATGTGCTTAATAACATGTACGAATCTCCATGGGCCAACTTTGTTAGAAAACTTCCACCATAATAGTATCAAAGCTCTTCCTTACAGCATAATCTGAATCCATCTTGAGAAAAAGAAATTATGCTCTACTAAATAAGCCCCCAAAACAGTTCTGCTGTCCGATCTAATGACTCCTACATTAGAGTGACTCAGGTTTCCCACTGGGAGCTATTGAAATTTAATATCACCACTCCTGGCAGAGGAGATCACAGCCACCTCTTTTCTTTCCCTAGGGATGGTAGAATTAATACATTCTCCTAATCCAAAACAGGTAATCACTCGAATACCTTCCCTAAAAAAAGAGGGGGGGGGGGGTAAATGACCAGACATCTTTGAGAAGTGTATCAGCCATTCCCAATGGGCCACTCTCACCTTAACCTTCTCAATGACCATAAATTCTGAAGAGCTGAACTATGTAATTAGAGGGAGTTAGGTTGACATTTATAAAGTAAAAGATAGATTGTTGCCACACACAACATAGTCGCAGACAATAAGGCCTGTTATCAGGAAAGAAATGCTTACTTATAAACTTGATTATTTGCTAGAGATTTTATCCCTGGTATATTGACTATTAAAAGTTAGATTTAATTTTGCTAGCATTCAGTTGTTGAGATGTTACTAATTTGAAAAAAATTTCATCTAACCCCCAAAAACTATGTCAAATTCAATCTAACCCCCAATAATTTCAAAAATCTCATCTACCACCCAAAATTTTTCCACTGTTAATCAAAGAGACCCCACCCGTTAGTAAAGTCCCGTTAGTTGCAAATATTAAGACAATATTGCCTTTATTTCAAAAGTAAAAGACCATAATGCCCCCCAAAGTTAAAAACACCCTTACTTAGCAACTTTTCATCTTCTACAGTAAAAGTAAAAAGAAGAAAAATCTCTTTCGATACCTTTCTTCCCCGACGAGTTGCAACGGTGAAACCCTCGTTCATCGACTACAATGTGCTGTCGTTTTTGTTCGGCAATGAATGTAGTCAACCCGTAGGGATTGCAACACAAACACCTATCAATAATGATCAGAACTTAGTCCATCACAGAAGATCCATATAGAATCCGAAATCCAAACTCAACATAGACAACAATAAACAAATACAAAAAACGAAAATTCAACACAGAGGTCATTATGAATGAATAAATAAGAAACCCGAGAAACGAAAAGAAGACGGCATCCCATTTCAAAATAATACCGCTCAATTGCAATAAACCAAATAGTCCTAAAGCGGAATAAAAACAAAATGCAGAGGAAGAACATATAATTAATCATTCACTAAGAAATCCTCACCTATTCAGAGATCTGCATAGGTTGAAGCAGAGAGACTCTCCTGGTGTCTCTGGTTTTAAAAACCAACAAAAATAGTGAGTTAAGAGAGAAGCAGAAAAGGTTAATTTGATGATTCGATCTGCAATTTCGATTTTATAGTTTTTGAAGAAACAAAGAGTGTAGCCACGTGTAATTAATGACGGTGTATGTTTTGTGGGTGGAGCAGGGAATGGGACGTTCGAGAAGTTGGCATTGATGAGTGTGATTCCGAGTGGAAAAAATAAAAAAAAAAAGCTTGGTGGGGATATGAATGAAACCAGAATTGAAGAAACTCACCTCTAATGTTACAGAAGAAAGCGAGTTACTCGTCACCAAAGTGGTCTTGGTGTTGGGCACTAACGCATGAATCAAGCAGCTTAATGATTCCCACTGATTTAGGCTCAATGAGTCACCCACAAACATAATTTTCTTCCCTTTCAATCTCGTCTGGAATTCCAACCCATTAAACCTGTATCCAAAGCTTTAAATATGAACAATGAAGAAGATACAAGAACAAGCAGGAAACAAAAGCCACTGGGCTAGTAAAGAGCTGTTAATGCAATTGAAAGTACCTTGATAGATCATAGCTACTAGGCTTCCACCTGTATTTGAGATAGATCTTATCGGGTTTACCGTATTTTTGGCACTTGAATTCTGGATCTATGAAGGGACAGCTCGAAGAATCATAGAGAGGATATGAAGCATCATAAACCCAGCTACCTTGAAACAAATTGCAGTTGCCCGCAAGCATTCGAGCTTCAGAGCTGTTCTCGTTGTAAAATTGTTGTTGCTCTGCTCTTCCTCCTTGCAGAAACAAAAACAGAAGTGAAAGGTAGAGGACAAGCAGCAAAGCCTGGAATCAACAACCCATATCGTTTTGTTCGATTCGAGGAACCCTAGAATAGCGTCTTCCGCCATTGTTCCTCTAGTTTGGTCTCCAGGCCTCCAGCACAATATGGCTGGAAATCCTTCCCCTCAAGGTGCGACCTACACTTCGTGGAGAAATCTGATGACAGACGAAACCATGGAAACCAGTCTGGTTTCGTCGGAACATAACATTAATTTCGAATTTCGGACCGAATTGTGGCATTTTCCGTATCGATACCCAGTATCGTTTCGGGTTAGCTAAAATCCGAAATATTTCGGCCGAAATCCAAAATTTTGGCTGAAATTCTTAACTATGCCCATTATTCAATGTTTTATTTTAATGTTTCAAAGTTTTATTTTAATGTTTTAAAGAAAGGACAAATTAGTAACTTTATCTCATTTTAATGTTTTAAAGTTTCAAGTAGAGAGGGTAGAAATGTCTACTCACATGTTCAGTCAAGTCTATGAGTTAAATGGAGCCGGTTAGAGTTTCTAGAAACCATTGGATAGTAGATCGAATTTGACATAGTATTTCGAATTTCTAGAAATGTCTACTTATTTCTGTTTTGGCCGATGTCACCAGCTTACCGATGAGCTGCAAAAGGTTGAGGAAAAACTAAAAGCAACTGAAGTTCTTCTGGAAAACAAGGTATTTAAGGAGCTGTGCTTCCTGCTGGAAGTGTTTTCTTGCCTCTTTTTTGAAGTTATTTTCTGTATTCAGTGATGTATATACTCTTATTTCTCTCTGTATCTTGTTTCGTAGAACCTGGATATTAAGAAAATAAATGATGAGAAGAAAGCAGCTCTAGCTGCACAATTTGCAGCGGAAGCCACACTTAGGAGAGTCCATGCTGCCCAGAAGGACGATGAGATGCCTCCTATTGAAGCTATTATCACTCCACTGGAGGCAGAGCTCAAGCTGGTTAGGCAGGAGGTATATATTTATTGTTTTGCAAGCAGTTACGTAAAAAATATATTCTTACAAACATTTGCTCCACATATTCATCAGCATCTTGGATGCCTGGTTTTAAAATTATCTCAAGTTCGGTTTGTGTCTGCATTTTAGCAGCAGGTTGGTTTTGTTTCACTTAAAGTATCAGGAGTGATAAGTTTCAACTTTACCTGCAACTCATGTGGTTGGAACTGGTTCTTGGTTTACCAGGCAGCAAAGTTGCAGGAGGACAATAGAGCACTGGATCGCCTAACTAAATCAAAGGAAGCCGCTCTACTTGAGGCTGAGAGAACTGTTCAGATTGCTTTAGTAAAGGCATCCTTTGTTGATGATCTGCAAAACAAGAACCAAGAACTAATGAAGCAGATTGAGATATGTCAGGTTTGTCTGCTTATCAATCTCTTACTAAATTCTTTTGGGTTATGATCCTTTTATGGCCTAGTTGGGATGGCTCTAGATATTTACAAGTTGATTGCTATTGAATATTATCTGTGTTGCTTTTTTTTCTTTCCTCTTTTATCAGGAGGAGAACAAGATCCTGGACAAGATGCATAGGCAAAAGGTTGCAGAGGTTGAAAAGCTAAGCCAAACAGTCCGTGAGCTTGAGGAGGCTGTTCTTTCTGGTGGTGCTGCTGCCAATGCTGTGCGCGATTATCGGAGGAAAGTGCAGGAGATGAATGTAAGAATCTCTTTCCCTATTAGATGATTATACATTTACTTATTTCCGAAATAACAATTTTTTCTTTCTTTATTTATTTATTTATTATTTTTTTGGGGGGTTAATGAAACAAATGTCTATGTTAAACAGATTTTATCTGTTGGCTTTTGTTCTAACATCAAATTTTTGTTTAGGTGGAGAAGAAAACTCTTGGCCGGGAATTAGCTCGTGCAAAGGTCACTGCAAATCGAGTTGCAACTGTAGTTGCAAATGAATGGAAAGATGGCAATGACAAAGTAATGCCCGTGAAGCAATGGCTTGAAGAAAGAAGAATTTTTCAGGCATGTTTGTGGTTTCCCCCCTCTTACTTATATTCCCTTTTCAACACCGAAATATGCCTTCTTCTTTACCAATTTCTGTGCTAGACTTCTCACTCAGTGATATAGTGGCAAAGCACAAGCGTCCTATGTTTATTGGTGTTGGGAATAATCCCAGATAAGTATGGAACCTTGGGTGCCTTTATACTTGAGAGTCTCTCCTCCTACCAGTTCGAACTTTTAGGACGAAAACATAACATGGTATCAGAGCTCCAGGTTTTCTCCTTACGGTCACCCAAAAGAGGGACAACATATGTCACGTGTATTGCCACCCAAAAGAGGGGCAACACGTGAGGGGGGTGTGGGAATGATCCCACATTGGTTAAGTATGGAACCTTGGGTGCCTTATATACTTGAGAGTTCCTCCACTTACCAGTTCAAACTTGAGATGGGAACTTGTCAGATCTTTCAAGCTTTTATCTTGAAAATCTTAAGATCATTAAAATATAGAAATAACATAATGGAAATGTTGTATATTTAAGTACATTATCAATTTATAATTTTGTACAATTATCATGATATTTACTAAGAAATTAATAAGTTGTTACCCATAGCACAAGAATAAGTGAGGGAATTTCTGAAAAATATTGATATGATGATGAAATCACAAATGGGTGGCAAGGGAAAGCAAGAGATAAATTAGATGCTTATAGTTATAAGAGATCCAATCGTTTGGTCATCACTCGAAGGAGCAAAGCAACAAAGGGGGATAAAAACAAAGATCGATTGACAAAAGAGAGATAATTTGCAAGATATGATATATATATATATATATATATATATATATATATATATATATATATATATATATATATATATATATATATATATATATATGAACTGTGTGAATCAACTTTTATTTTGGTATAGATTTTACTTGACTGAAATACCCTTAATCTATTCTCTCTCTCTCTCTCTCCTCTTTAGAATCCTATCTTTCATATTATATGGAGACTAAGTAGAACTATATGAGTTTCTCACTCTCTCTCTCTCCTCCCCTCCCACATCCTTCCCCCCACATCCTTCCTCACTCCTTAAAATCCTATCTTTTGTATTATTTGGAGATTTGAGTATAACTATGTAAGTGTCTCTCTCTCTCTCTCTCTAAACACACACACACACACACACACACACTCCTCTCACATCCCTCCTCACTCCTTAAAATCCTATCTTTGATTATTATTTGGAGACTAAGTATAACTAGATATACTCTCTCTCTCTCTCTCTCTCACGTTCCTCCTATAAAATTTATAAGTCCCCCAACGCAGTTTTACTACAGGAACCTAATGCGATTTGTGACAGAGCCGAGTGCCTAAATTGGGTCACCGTTCAGTGTTTTCTCAAAGTAAAGCTGCATCCTTCTCATCAGGGTTGGCTACTCTTTCTTAGTTTCTGTTTTCCAGTTTTGGGTTAAAGCCTTGTGTGGTTTAAAAATATTTCCCTCTCTCGTTTGTGAGGAGAGGAAGGTCAAGACTTGATCTAGACCCTGGAGAGGTGCTTTGAATAAAATGAATGATTCCATCAGCATCACCTTATCATTTACTTCGATCTCAGCAAAAAATAAGATCTCTCTCTCTCTCTCTCTTTGGAGTCTAGAGATGATGAAGTTAAACACTATAATTCTGTGAGCAGATACACAGTAGTGTGAGTGAAGACTAAACAGGGGGGAAGGGGAGGGAGAGGCCTCTGGATCCTCTCCAGAGGCTGGGGTGCCCAGTGAGGGTCCTGGTCTGGGAGGGGGAGGGGGATAGGAGGAGTTACGTTGGAGTCAGACACAGTAGATCAATCATATAGGAGGAGTAGGTGCTCAGATGTGGAACGAATTTTTCTCAAAAATGTTAAGACTAAGACTGTACAATATATATAACGTAACATTTTGGAGAAACCATTAATACCCTTTTGTCTATCTTCTGTTTTTGGGAAGCTGAATTGTGTATTGAAGGGAGTACTCTATTGAAGTCCCTCAAATTCCCTTCAATAAACTGGACAAAATGAATACTAGCCTGGCTTCAAAGTTCAAAACCCGAGTTAAGCCTCCTTTCAAGGCTTTGATTGTGTTGTGTCATTCCATGTTGTGTCATTCCGTTACTTTTTCAGTTTTGGACGAACATAATGAAGTATCTCTCTCCCTTTGACCGTTCTTTTTGGAAAGTCTATCGTAAGAATTTGAGTCAAAGAGTCTCTGTCACATAACCACCCACAAGCTACCAGCTTGGTAATATTTTACGCCGAACAAATCTCAATTCTGAGGAGCCCACTGAAAGATTCCAATCGGGGGTTTGGAGTTTTACCCGACAACTGAATGGGGAATTCTGCATATCTTTGTTCTGTTGGGACGGAGGGGAATGATGCCATGATCGGTATTATAGCAAATTCAACTGGCTGTAGTAGGAGTAGTCATGGATTTGGTTCAAGCTATCAGAACCGGTATCGGTAGGTCAGTATCGGTTAGGTGTCGGCCATATGCTGATGTGCCATAACCTTTTTGGTGTCGGATGGTATCAGCCATTATCGGCTACATGTTGGCCAATATCAGCTGTCAGCCAATATCTTCCCTTATTGGTGGTATTGGTCCCCATACTAATTCAGCAAAAAGATACCGTATTGGCCAGGTATCCATGTCAGTCACAGCCGATAACAATATGAATCGGCCATACGATAGCGATACCTCAAACCATGCGAGTAGTTGGAGACTTTGGGGTTTTGAAACTCAAGGAAATTCATAAATAGACAAGTAGAGAAGAGAGGTTCAGGCAAACAAAGTGAACAAAGCATCAATAAGCTACCCAGGGCAAAAGGAAATATTTAATTGGATATTATTGAATCAAATTCCGATAAATGATATATCAATTGGATTTTAGATTGAATTAAAAATCGAAGATATGCTAATAATTCAGTTTTCCAATTTATTTTTTGTTACTTTAGTTTCACTATTTAGTTACTTTCCTATTTTATCATATTACTCCTTGTTTCTATTTATGGTAAACTTGTTTCTTATTCTTTTATTCTCGCTCACACGTATACTTAAAAACGCTTATATGATATATCAATGGTTTAACAACTCTCTCTCTCTCTCTCTCTCTCTCTCTCTCTCTCTCTCTCTCCCTCATATTAACATTGACAACAGAAAGGTGCAAATGACCAGCACTATTTGAAAACAAAATTTTTCAGTAATTAAATACTTATTAAAATGAATATGATATAAGATTGTCATTAAAAAGGATCAATTGTCCATCAATACTCAAAAAATTCTAGTAATTAGATATCATATACAATGACAACAACAACGCCTTATCCCAACTAAATGGGGTCGGCTATATGGATTCTTGTCCTCCAATCAGTTTTGTTCGATGTCATACTTGAAACAAGGCCTAAGCTAGGCATGTCTTTCTTCACCACCTCCCCTAGGGTCATCTTAGGTCTGTCCCTAGTTCTTTAGTAAACTAGATATCATATACGATTGACATAATATTAGCATAAGTAAGCTAATTAATACATTTTATGAATTGATATACTGTTAGTATATAAAACAATACCTAACAGAGGAGAACACGTGCAAATGCACTTGTATTTTTACTAGTGTGTATATATATATATATATATATATATATATATATATATATATATATATATATATATATATATAGAGAGAGAGAGAGAGAGAGAGAGAGAGAGAGAGAGAGAGAGAGAGAGAGAGAGAGAGAGAGAGAGAGAGCTTGACATTGCTTGGAATAGCTGTGCAGGGAGACATGCAACAACTTAGAGACAAACTAGCAATAGCAGAACGTGCGGCAAAGTCAGAAGCCCAGTTGAAGGTGAGGGAATAAACATGTTCCAATGTTTTCCATGACTTGATTATTTAATCTTTTAGCCTCATCTAAATGGATTTTGTCATTGATTGAGCTGAGTCTTAGGAGAAATTCCAATTACGTCTCAAAGTTTTGGAAGAAGGATTGAAACAATCTTCTAACGGTAATGGTCGAACAACTTTAGAAGGAAGAAGTATAAGCAACGGGCGCTCCAGACGCCAATCTCTTGGTGGAGCAGAAAACTTCTCCAGATCGCCGTCCAACGGATTTTTTTCCAAAAAGTTGTCAAATTCACAGCTTGGTTATTCACCTTCGAACAGTGCTAGTGCATTGTTGAAACGTGCCAAATGTTCATCAAGATCATTTGATGGTGGCAGTAGATCAGCGGAAAGAAATAAGAAAACATCAACTGGAGATGAGAAAGATAATGCACCTGACAAAGCCATTGATGTGATACAAAGTAATGAAACTATGGGGACATTTAAGGACATGCCAGATGGGAAACCATGTGACAACCCAAAATGGGGTGAAGATTATGTATCTGGATTATTGTATGATATGTTACAAAAGGAGGTCATAACTTTGAGGAAAGGTTGCCATGAGAAGGATCAGAGTCTTAAGGACAAGGATGATGCTATTGAGGTTGGTTATTAAACTTACGCATGTACAGTTATTTTTCTTTTACATCCTTACGATGCCATGATATTCTGTTAACTTTTGTTACACCAATGACCAAACTCTACCAGATGCTAGCAAAAAAGGTTGAGACTTTGAATAAAGCTATGGAAGGTGAGGCCAAAAAAATGCGAAGAGAAGTAGCTGCCATGGAAAAGGAAGTTGCTGCTTTGCGTGGTCACAAGGAGCATGATCAGAGGACACGGCGCCCCAGTGCTTCTAGAGGGGCTATAAATAGCTCTCAATTACTTTCTGCAAGGTAAATTGCTTTATTTTTGTACTTTTTTCCATTAATGTCAAATAGGTACAATATGCAGCCAGAAATTTATCGGCTGTGTCATATCTGCTATGTACGTTGGATTTATGGAGGAATTGCTGACCATGAAGAACTATTTTATTGAGAAATATCTTGATAGAAACAATTAGCATGTTCCTATTCAAATAAGAGATGATTTTGGTCTCTTGTTGACCAATGTGAATTGGCTGTATGTGTAGAAGGCACATTTATCTCCACAATGGTTCCCAGCAGGTGTCACGGTGGTTTTAGGGATTGCGATCTTATGGACATATAGGCTTAGTCAATTCAGGCAATCCCCCCAGTAGCTTGGTTGACCAAGCCAAATTATGGGTGAGCTCAGAATGAGATTGGAACCGATAGCCAATGGTCTGCTCCTTGAGTAAAAAGAAGGGCGTAACCCAGTGCACGAGGCTCCTACCACTGCGGGGTCTTGGGAGGTGCTTATGTACGTAGCCTTACCTCTGCATCGCGTAAGGGCTTATTTGCTCCCTGCGTCTGCGTAGTAAATCGTTGGGGTGTTACATATTTGAATCTAGATTAGGTTCTTGCCTTTGAGCCATAGGAGCACTGAGGTGGGTTAAATATCACAGATTTTTTATTTAAATGAAAAATTCATATGCATGTTAAAATATATCAAACTATGCAAACATCTACGTTGATTTGTGAGGTTAATTTATCACTAGGTTCTTTGTTAACCAACAATTTAATTGGACTGTTTTGTAAAATTCTGAAAGTTCATTGAATTTTTTTATAGGATGTGGATATTATTCCCTTATTAGGCTATGTTTGGAAGGCAAGAAAAAAATATATAATAGGACAAAAGTAATGATGAAACAATGAATAATTTATGTCTATGTCTCTCCTCTATTTCAAATTTCTTCTTTTCTTTTCTTTTCTTCAAAACATAGCCATAGGAAATTATTAGGCTTACAAATGAAGTAGTGTTCTGCTATGGTTTCAGTTGTGTCCTATATAATATTTTCTTTGTCGGGACATACCTGAAACTGCATGCTGCATGCATTACCTATTGTAGGAGTCTATGGTACTAATCACAACCAGTAAGTATTCATTTGATGGTTTTTCTTTCCCAGGAATGTGCGGAACTCATAGCTAACTGATGCAAGTATGCAACAGGATGACTGGATCTGGACAGTTTTTGTACGAAAGTTCCCCAGTCAATAGGTTTGTATGTTGTCATGTTTAATTGCTTTTTCCTTTATAATTTTTACATATTTGTTTGGGCTACCATTGATCCTATGTTTAAGAAAGCAAGGAGTGATCAAGGGGTATCCAAGTTCTTCATTTGGTTTTTGAGGTTGGTGGGGGCCCACTTGGAGCTGTGAATATGGTTGAAACCCTTCCTGTTTTATTTCACTCCTTATGTGCCTTGGCCAACCATCATATATGTAAAGTACTGATTCTTGGTTCAGGATATCATTGCTCATGTATATATATTTCATCTCTATTTGTGACTGATGGCTGGGCGATGTTGCAGATGTCAGTCCTTTGCTCCCCTAAGATAAATCTAACCTTGCATCAAATACATAACTGTATTCTTCACACTTCAAACCAAGAATTGGACCTTTTACTATGTGTACCTTTTGTGGTATCCCATAACTTGCAGATTGACATTTTCTGTCGATTGGCTATGCTAAAGTCAGTCTGTTAATCTCTTCTAGCTGCAGGGAGCTCTAATGCATATTCCCCATGTTGGGTTTATCCATGCCAAATTATCTCTTTTTGGTGGACCTGTTTGATTTAGAAACTGGAGTTGATAGGGTGATTTAATTGGTTTTGCCAGAACTAGAAAATTTGAAAGGTGGGGGGTGTATAAAGTGCATCTAACAGAGTAACTGGCCAGCTTCATGGTTTTTTTGTAAAGTAGGATGTTGAGGATCTTGCTAGTCCTCTGAGGGAAGGTTTCTGGCGCAAGGTTTTAAATACTGGTATCATAATTGAATCTGAATCTACTGATTCTGAGAAACATTGTGCAATCCCGCCTAATCCTGGCTGACATTATACAGCATATTGGTGGTATCAGCGAGGGTTGGATGGATCAGTGATGCTTGATCCTCTTATCCTGGGACTCTGATATGCTTGATGTGATAACTGGCTGGCTGTATCTTATGCTACATTGTATGTCAAACATAAAAAATGTGACATTTCTCATGTCATGATGTATCATGGATTGCATTTCAGTCCAATTCAACCTTTCCATGTGTGAAAATAATCTTTTGAAAATTAACTTCGTATGATGATCAGGGACTTAAGAAAAAACATGGGAAAAAAAAATTCATTTTTGCAGGGCATACGCTCGATCCTCTGATCCTGGGGCTCTGATATGCTTGATATGATAACTGGCTGGCTGTATCTTATGTCACATTGTATGTCAACATAGAAAATGTGACATTTCCGATGTCATGATGTATCATGGATAGCGTTTCAGTCCAATTCAACCTTTCAATGTGTGAAAATAATCTTTTGAAAATTAACTTTGTTTGATGATCAGGGACTTCAGAAAAAGCATGGAAAAAAAAATCATTTTTGCAATCATTTTTGCAAGGTATACTGAGATAGGTAGTGGATTGCCCATCCATCATACGGTTAGAATTGAATCCTTTTTGCTCCTTTCGTTTGGACTTCCTAATTCAAACTGCTAAGATTTGGTTCAGTTTGTATAATTCTATGACCTGCTCTTTGCATTCAATTCCTGAAATTAAGGAATTGAAATCCCCACCAGGAACAATGAAGTATTAACTCCGAGAAGGATGAAGGTTTTCTAGTATAATTGGAATCTGCCACAGAAAATAATTTTTTTTTTTTTTTTTTGGTGAAGACAATATAAAATTCTAATCTATTATAAGTGAGTGATGCCATAGGTGGGTCATATCAAATTTGGTATAATATATCAACTGTATTCTTTTGTTTTTTTAAATGGGTTGTGTGGAAGCAGCAATTGACATCTATGCCAATGAGTAGCAGATGAATTAGTTCAGATGACTGATTCAGTCATTATTGAACATTCAGAATTTCATCGAGGGAGAGCCTTGTGTTCATACATTTTTTTTTTTTTTTATGGAATCTGAAACATATTCCAGACTGCCTATGTATTTCAGTATCTTGTGTCCATACATTGATTGCCTTTCTCGTACTTATCTATTGCTGATTGTTTCCTCTTTTGTTGAGCATCCTTGTTGGATGCACGAAAAATGAAGGATCTTTTGTTAGAATATGAGAGGGCTTCTGGTAAGAAGATAAATTAATTCGTTAGTCTTCCAAAAATTTAAGTTAAGATAAGACAAGGCATCAAGGCCTTTTAATTCGTTGTGTGGTTCTTGCATCAGTGTGGAGACTAATCGGAGTGTATGAACGGTGATGAGAGCAAATAAAGACGCAAATCGATACGTGGCTCTAGCCATACATGGCAACAATCAAACAAGAGATCCAGCCCTTCGAGGATTGTCAACTCGTTATCCAAACAAACAAGAGATCCAGTTCTCCAATGACTGCCAACTCAGTGTCTAAATGAACAAGGGACCCATTCCTCACTGCCCACCTGTAGAGCGGAGTCCTCCCGGCAGCCTTGAAGTAGACTATCGCCCTTGATGGAGCACTAGACATATAGCTATAGTTCCGACTTTGACCGCTCCGTGGGGTTCCAATTCCGAGAAGGCCAACCCGACCAGGAGGCGGCGAGAGCAAGTCAATAATTAAAAAACAAGCGGTTTAGAATCCTTGCTGGATTCGCGCACTAGCTGATCTATGACGGCGTTTTCTTTTCTTTGCTGACAGTAATCAATCCTATTCTTGCGCTAGGAAAAATTCCTCCCTCTCCTTTCAGGAGAGTCACTTCCTCCCTCTCTTTTCAAGAGAATCACTTCATTCATTTCGTTACAGAGCTACTTTCATCCTCATTAAGCTTCTCTGCTCTGAAAAAGCAGTCTTGTTTAAGCGCATGGTCTGCTAGTAGTGAAAAATCCCAAAAACGAGACCTTTACGGGTCTGATTCTGATGGCTCCTTTTTTTCCCTCCAAATGCGTTAAATTGGGCTTTTGATGAGGCTCTGAAAGAGACGGGTCTTGTCTCCGCTTTTTCGGGTCCGACCATGAAGCAAAGCTACCTCTTGGCAAGCAGGGCCGTGCCGTGAAGGAAAGGGCAAAACGAGGTTGCTTGCTCTCATTCTTTTTTCATTTTCATAAAAGAAGAAAAAATGCAGCCTCTGCTGCTTTGTTCGGATGCTCCAACGTGTGCTTCAACCAGCTCGTATTCATTCAGTAATTCTACCCCTTTTGAATTCTTGGACCTCGCTTCTTAATATTGTGACTTTTCCATGCACTCCCAACCAAAAGCGAAGTAGCTATCAACGAAAAGGGTCATGGGATGGCTTATGTGGTGGAGGAATGATCTCCATATCATCCAAATCCCTTCAATATCTTTCAGAGCCTAAATAACTGCGGTCAGAGAGTCAAATAGGTCAGGAAGAAAGAGTTTGAGGTTGGGTTGGACAAAATACATCTTGGTTGGCAGACCCTTCATTAAATAGAGGCCAATAGTCCGAATAAAGATCCATTTTTTATTTTTGGTGCCGAGAGATATCCCAAGGCAACCACTTTAGTTATCTGAGCACTCGATTCTTTCCCAGAGGCTAGGACATGCTGCTCGAAGGCTTTTCAAAACGGACATGCGGCCTTTCAAATAGGAGGATGGCCAGTTCCGGTTGGCTACAAGAGATAAGAGACCTACTTTCTTTCGGCAAAACAACCATAGGAATCGGAAAGATAGATAGTCTATTGTTTCCCCCTCCGTTTTTAGTAACAAAATGAACAAGAAGTAGGACAGGCAGCTCATTAAAAGTATTATTGATGACGGACATCTGAGAATGATTCGAGCCGTATGAAGGGAAACTCCCACGTACAGTTTGTTTTGGGGGGAAACTGCCCCCCGTCCAATCAAGTTGCTTTGCTGGTAGGCCCGACCTAGCAGATTGAGTGGTCGGGGGGGATAGTGAGGCAGCCATATCAATCGGAATCCAGAAATTTGTTGAAACTAGCATACATATTGGAAGATCAATCGGCCAAAATTAACGAGAGTTGTATTCAGAGTTGCGGGACCTATGGCAAAACCAACCAGGCTAGCGACTTCTTACTTCTTTGTTTCTATATTTATTTTTTTTACCAAAAGTTTGTATAAGGAAGACTCGACCCTTTCTTTCGTAGCATGCATTGCCATCCTTGTCGCAACGATCGGCAGTGCTTGGTGAACGGTAGATGCCCGAATAATAGTGAATTGAGGTGTCGAAGTCTGAAGGCGCAAACGAAGGGTGGTCTACGATCAGGCACCGAAGGGCGAGCAAGCTACCACTTTCATACCGGTTAGAGTTGTTAGGGCAGCAAAGACAGTTGGCATTCATGCTAATGCAGCTATTGTAGCCGCCTTTCAAAGACTAGTAGCTGATCAGCTCTAGCCGTTTCCTGCACTGTACAGAGGGCCCTGCCCCGAGCAACGCGCATCCACTGGGCGCGTTAGCACGCTAGGCCTGACTGAACATTTACTATAAGCCCTTTCAAGTTGCCGGCAAAGGTATCAATCCGAATTGAACCGAAAACAAAAGATTGAATTGTCGTAGGATTTCCATCACTTGACGGAGATGATTTAAATGGTCCCGTTCGCCATAACTAAAAAACTCTTTCTCATCTACATAAAGCACTACGCACTACGTAGATCATCGCCGTTCTTAACCGAGACTATAAATAAAGGTGCGAAAGCCAATTCGCCAAAGCAAAGACTTACTAATCAAAGTAAGCATCCATGGCTGAATGGTTAAAGCGCCCAACTCATAATTGGCAAATTCGTAGGTTCAATTCCTGCTAGATGCATGCCAATGGGAACGTTCAATAACTCTATTGGAATTGGCTTTGTATCAATTGAATCTCATCATCCATACATAACGAATTGGTATGGTATGAATCTCGTTCCATTGTTGGTGGTCCTTGATCTTCTCTCCTGTCCGGAACCAGAAGTGGTAGTTGGTGTAATACCACAGCAGACGGGCCCGCCGCTAGGCTCGGATCGAAAAGCAGTAAGGTAAGTAAGGGAGCAGAGCGAGCGCAACCTAATTGCGTGCTCCCACCGGCTACTCCTGCCTGTCTTGGGCGACAAGGACATATCACCGACCTATCGGACCTGGTAAAAAAGCTCCCCCCCGCGTTCGTGGAACCAAACCTCTTGCGTAACAAAAGTCTTTTTTTTTGTACTGTGCGTTAGTGCAACGGTGCTCGTAGATTAGCTCGACCACAGGCTGGTTGTAAATCAGGTGGTTAGCCGAAGCCCGAATTTCTGCGAACGCTTACAGTGCCTCCAGCCAGGGAAAATTTGATATTTGACGGGAAGCTCCTGCCTTGAGGGTTCCCCTATACTAGTTCCGCCTTCAGACAGGCGGGTCCAATAAACGTCGATTCCAGAGTTCAAAACCTTTCTTCTTTTCTTTCTTTAAAAAAAAAAACGATGGCGCCCATGGGAGTTACCTCCGGTACCAGATCTCTTCTTGCTTGCTGAGCAGCGAAGCAACCATTCCTGTTCGTTCGGATGGCAGATCAGCTGATCTATGGTGCTGAACCCAACTGACGCTTAGCTTGGTTCTACCTCCTCATTTTTATGAAGAGAATTTGAATGACTAATCCCTGGCTAGGGAAGATGGCCTAGGAGCACAGCCTGTTCGACCAAACCTTATTCTCTGCACTTCTGCTTTTTTGGTCTTCTTAAAAGCGGCTAGAAGTTATATCTATAGAAATGTGTTCGTTCAAGAAGGGCTCCAAAAGACGTTGATCATAAACAAGCAGATTGTTTAAAGACTCTCATCTAAGAGAAAGAGTGTTGCTTGCGCGAAGGCGGCAAGTCCTTTTCGCTCCCGAGATCCTTAAAGAATCGGTATTCTCCGACTAAAGAGAATACCAAGTCAGGTCAGGGTGGCGTTCGGCACGGGACAACCACTAAATCTTGGTTCAGAAGAGGGATAGGAGGAAGCGTTCCAAAACCGAGTTTTATCCTCCACCTGAAACATGTTGGATATTCGGGGGTATCAGTGAAAGAGCTTGAAACTACTTCTTTCTGGAAGAACTCTTTCGTAAGTGCGAGGGGCGCTTGCGGGGAGGCGTGATTCTGCCAATGAAACCTAAATGTCGTAATAAACTCTTTCAGAGCCAGAATCCTGTTCAACAAATTGCGATGGACTATCCACTCGGCGTCCAAGCATACAAGGGACCTAGTTCCTCACCAATTGCCTACTCGGCATCCAAGCAAATAAGGGACCCAGCTCCCCACCAACTATTTACTTGGTGTCCAAGCAAACAAGGGACCCAGCTGCCCACCGACTATTTACTCGACATCCAAGGAAACAAGGGACCTAGCTCCCCATAAACTACCTACTTGGCGTCCCACAACGCCCAAGTCTGAGGATTGGCTTATTAACCGACTCAGAACTACGGGTCCTCCAACTCAGAGAAAGTACAATGCCTTACCAGGCAGAACCGTGAATGATTCACTCAAATGATTGACGCATTGAGCAAGCAGATCACGCGTGCATGCAACTCTACTAAGCAAACATGCTTACGGCAACAAAAGCTACCCCACGTGCCTAAGCCTATTTTTAGGCCAAAAAGTTATATTAAGCAATATTTTTGTATGCTTAATCTCACACAGTAGACAACTGTCCTTAGAATTGGATCATGTCCAAGGCATGTCACAATGAACCACCCTCCACAAGCCACTTGCACCGGGTGTCGTACCAATTACACAAGCAAGCTCTCCATATCCGTGACACGTACGCATCTCTCCACCACATCAAGCACTTGCCTAAAACTACTATAAATACCAACGAACTCAACAATAAGAAGGATCGGATCTTTTTCAACCCCATTTGCAAATCAGGATTGTATGAATTCCCTCTTGTCTCATTCTCTTGTTCAAAAAACTTGTCCCATTCTCTTCTTCGCCACATTTCAGGAATTGCACACCCCACACTCTATCAACGGATTCGGTTCTCTCATCTGAGTTCGTAACTGCTTAATACCTTACCAATTTAAGCTTTGGAGTGGTTTCCAGGTAAGCCGACTCCCACACTACCAGTTTTCTTCTCTTTGCAGCATATTGGCTCCGGAAAAGGTGGCGGGCGTCGGAAGGCATCAACGCACGGGTATCCAACTAGGGGGTGGAATGGTCATTTCATTCCTCTCGTAGGGGAAATGTACGCACATGTATCCCATTTAGGGTTGGGTGG
Organism: Protea cynaroides; assembly: GCA_028583415.1. NCBI lineage: Eukaryota > Viridiplantae > Streptophyta > Magnoliopsida > Proteales > Proteaceae > Protea > Protea cynaroides. The sequence goes on along the minus strand of CM053266.1, from coordinate 56,601,742 downwards.
TCATTTCACTCTTCTTGTGTCTGGGTGTAGGTATTGAGAATAGTCCCACACTGCTAATGAGATTGGAATCCTCTGATCTTATATATGGAGAATCCCTCCACTTACTAGTTCGAACTTTTGAGTTGGAAACTTGACATGGTATCAAAGCTCCAGGTTCCCTATTATAATAACCCTAAAAAAAGAGGTCAAGGCACCTAAAGAGGAACGCTAGATGCACAAAAGAGGGACCCCCAAAAGAGTGTCACCCAAAGAGGGATCAGTCACCCAGAAGAGGAACCAGTCACCTGAAAAGTGTCATGTATTGCCACATATACTACCACATATACACCAGCTAACGGTAGGGTTTCATGTGAGGGGGAGTATTGGGAATAGTCTCACACTGCTAATGAGATTGGAATCATGTGGTCTTATATATGGATAGTTCCTCCACTTACTAGTTCGAACTTTTGAGTTGGAAACTTAACAGTAGGAACACACCAATGGACATGAATTTTTTCTCCTAAATCTTATATGCAGTGGGTCTAGGGCAGAACATTATCACATTGTTGGTCATTTTGTCATGTGGCAATATATGTTGGTGTTTTTTTTTTTTTTTGTAAATAATATTTGTTGGTGATTACACTTACAGAGAGGAAACATTATCATCTATTCTAATGTTGATTCTAAGTCGAATCTAACATCTCTGTAGGTGCGTGCTTCTTCTGTCTAAACTCTGAATTCCATTATCCTCTCCAGGGAGAGCGATTTACAAAGGCCAATGGTCCTAGACAACGTTTATTGATGTGATTCTGCTGGAATGAGAGAGTAGGATCTCATAAGAAGCTCCACTCATTAATAACCCATTAAAATCATGGTATGTTGCGATCTTTATAAAAAAAAAAATTTAAGGAAAAATAAAAAGGTTAACTTAATGCTGCTATAGTTCAGATGATTCAAGCTGTCCAAACTGGATCCTGAATTGGATAAGCAACAATCTCATTATCAGATCAAACATATTGAAAATAGAAGCTAGATGAGAATTGATGAGTGAGCACCTAAGAAGTAAAACACCCTGAAAATACATGAATTCTGGTTGGGCACACTCCAGATTTCAGTCAAGCTCGTTGTTGATTGCTGGATAAAAATGAAGAACACATTCATCTTCATTGAAAATGACAAGAAGGGAGACTTGTCTTTGATGTTATTTCCATTAGCTTAAATAGGTATCAAATAAAATTAATTTTCATCATTGTATGTGACCTATGAAGCTTTACACATGCTTCTTTTTTGCTAATTAAACACTACGTAAGACAGAACTCAACAGTTCATATTAACAAAAATGCTTAATATGAAGATCTGTATATCAACCTTTTATCTCCATTCACCTCACCTATCTGGATTCCTGAGAATCCAAGGTCGGATAAGTAACTCCAAATCATTTCATATTTAGTTATTTACTTACATTTTATTTTGCATCGAAATTCCTTACATTTAAAAAATAAAATAAATTTTACGTCTAGTAATTATCACTGTTACAAATGGTATTAAATTTAGGTAGGCTCTCTTTGGTATAGTTTATATTTATGTTTATGAGTTATTTATAATAAATCGTTTATAAGAATAAATTATGAATCATATATAATAACTATGTAATACCACTAGACATATAGAAATAATAATGGATTATAACAACCAAACAACTACATATGTAGATTTTAGATTATATCAATTTATTTTAAATATAAATAAGTACTATAAATCATATCAAACAACTACATGTGTCATAATGTATTATTAATTAATTCTATAATACATACAGAATAAAGCCGCAATTAACAATCAAGTTGTGTTAGAGCTATAAAAGTTTTTTTTTTTTTATGTTGAAAAATTTTCATTTTCGTTCCCTTAATTTCCTTTGCAACCAACTGAGCCATCAAGAATTAAAAACTCTTCACTCACTGGTTTTTGGTTTTCAAAAGAAGCATTGTCATCCTGGAGAGTAGAGTAAGGCCATGTTTGATAAAATTTCTGCTTTGGATTCTAGATTCCAGTTCAGGATAAGGATTCTACTCCAGGCTACTCCAAGATTATTTGGGAGTAAAAACATATTTGATAATACAGTTCTAAAATAGATTCCAGAGTATTTTTGAAACAGAAACATGTTTGATAAACACTATCCCCTCAATTGAAGTCCATAAATCTTTTATTGGGACCTCATCTGGGCCTGGTGCTTTACCTACATTCATCCTCCTTAAAGTTTCTTTCACTTCTATTACCCTAATTTTATGTATATACCTATAACCTGTGATGTCATGGTGAGTAATGTAACAATCTGATGTAGTATTTCCTAAGATGTCTTCATTTAGTAGGCTGTAGAAAAAATCATTTCATTTTTCTTTAATGTCTTCATCCCTTACTACAACTCTACCATCAGTACTTTTAATACATCTAACATGGTATAAATCTCTACTCTTCCTTTCCCTCATCTTAGTTATTTTATAGATAGTTTTTTCTCCTTCCTTAGTACTCAGATTGATATAAAGATCTTCGTATTTCTTCGTCCTTACTTTTCCCACAATCTTCTTGGCTTCATTTCTAGCAAGTCTATATCTTTAGTCTTTTGCCATGCCTTAAAACTATCTTTTTTAGTTTTAATGACTGTTTGAACTTCATCATTCCACCACCAAGACTCTCTAGGAGAATGACATTTTCTTTTCGATACATTTAGAACCTCTTTAGCAATTTTTTTAATATAAACAGTCATCTCGTTCCACATTGTATTAGTGTCTCCCTCAAAGTTTCACATTCCTTGTTTGACCACATTATCAGTAAAAGTTTTCAAGATATTTTCTTTTAAGCACCACCACCTTATCCTAGGGCACAAAACCTGAACTTTCCTACTACTCGGCATAGTGAGACAGATATCAAAGACCAATAATCTATGCGGAGTGGTTAGACTATCCCCGGGTATAACTTTACAATCCTTACATAACAATCTATCGGACCTTCTAGTTAGAAAGAAATCTATTTGGCTTTTATGATGTCCACTTTTAAAGGTGACTAGATGCTCCTCTCTATTTTCAAAGTATGTGTTTATGATGGATAAATCATAAGCGGTAGCAAAATCTAAAATTGAGGTCCCTTCCTCATTCCTCACTCCAAAACCATATCCCCATGCATATCTTCATAACCTCTACGATTTCCCCCTACATGTCCATTCAAATCACCACTATTATAATATTTTATCCTTGTCGTAAATTTTGCATTAATCCATCCATATGTTCCCAAATTTGTAGCTTACTATTCGCATCCAATCTTACTTGGGATGCGTAAGTGCTAATTATATTGACTATCTCTTTCCCCATCACTAACTTGATGGCTATAATTCTATCACCAAATCTTTTTACATCCATCACATCATTTTTTAAATCTTTATCTACTATTATACCCATTCAATTGCTATTATTTTTATCCCCCGTATACCAAAGTTTAAAGCCATCCAACTCCTTAGCTTTTTTACCTTTGCATCTAGTCTCTTATATGCAAGCTATGTTAATCTTTCTTCTCTTCATAACATCTATCAATTATAGACTCTTATCCGTTAAAAAATCCTATATTCCAAGTTGCTATTCTAATCCTACGCTTATGGATTAGCTTCTTTGTCCGCACTCGTCCACGGTTTGAGAACCCTTGCCAATTTATCATCGCATCCAAGCGCTGATGCGGCGGCCCTAGCAACCTTTTCATCTAGTTCTGGCATTGCGGCAACACTTGCCCATTTTTCGCTACACCATGGACCAGGTGTAATGCGTCAAAGAACGCCCTAGTATTACGCTGATTATCTTTTGTTTGTGAATCCATGTAAGGGGTTGGCTTTGTTTTTGGTGGTACTGGCTGCCGACCTGACGTACCAACCCTCCTCCTTTATCTGGGCTTGGGATCGGCAGCATAACACTGGTGGAGTTAATAGAATACCAAACTTATTTTTTATTTTACAATTTATTATGCATAGTATCTACCACGTAATGTTTTATTTTGTTTTATTTTTATCAAAAATGAATTTTTTTTGATAAATAAGTATAGTATCTAATACGCGAATTATATGCATCCCATATTTTTAAATGTATTTTTACGAACTATTGTATAGATTATCAAAAAAAAATTATATTTTTAATATTGAAACATGTTAAACATTTTTTAAACACGTATTACCATATAAAACCTGAAAATTTTGAAATAATAATAAAAAAAAAACTCTCTCTCTCTCTCTCACACACACACACACACACATGTATTACCTTGGGGTGGTGGTGGTTGATCATGAAAAAAAAAAAAAAATCTAACATCAAAGAATGTTAAATACACTGCATTTAGGGTTTGTTTCTACAGTTATGCCTGATTGATTGACTGGTTGAGGAACTCATACATCTCCCATTTTTTACTTACTAACCTCTTACAGCTCCCTCATCTCACCTTGGAGGTGAGAAATTCGTAAAGTTAGGAGCATCATGTAAAAGATATTTCATCTATGAAAAGCTCAATAAAATATGGTGGATAATGCTTTCCCTTTCGCCGCCCCTCCCCCCTCCCCCTTTTTTATTTTTATTTTTATCTCTTGCCATATTTCTTTCCTTAATTCCTTTTTGAACCAGAAAAGACTACGATTTGGAGCCAATGTTGTTGATTTCACACCAATGTGCTCGGGAATATAATTGAAGCTTGACATATTGGAGAAAACTAAACTAGTTAGTATGCTTGATCTCTTTCTCCCATTTATTTTCTCTTAATTTCATTTAATCGCATAAGACAAAAAGATAACTTTGATTCAAAAGGCACACAATCCATATTCATTGATCATCGAATGGATCAAATCTTGTGGAGTAATTAGAAAAAAAATTAGGGTATTTATGTTCAATAGAAAAACTTTGAAAATGTATTTATGTCTAATGTATATTTTTTAAGATGGAAGGGTATTAGGTGGTGATAAATTTGAGGGAGATATTTAGAAGAAATAGATAGACCCCTTTGGATAACAGTATGGTAGTATTGAGGGATGTTATTGTTCAATGAAAGAGTAACCACAAAATATGGCTTGTTATTAATATGTGCTTATATATAATAGTATGATTTTGTCTTTCACTCTTTTTCTTTCCTAATATTTCAATTTTATCCCAAGTCCCTAAAACCCTATTACCGAATCAATGCCTTCTGTTATGATTTTGGTTTTATTTAAATGAGATAGCGATTTTATGTAAATTTCTTGGATTGTAAATTTTGTTTTTATATAAAATTGTATTTATATGTTATTATTCTATTGGTTGAATGATGCGAATATTTATTGCATAGTGAATATATATTTATATTTTCAATAAAAAGGTTGTCATATATTAAGCACATATTAAACCTGTACATATTAATGCCGTATATGTTTTTTCAATCTTCGTATTAAAATCTTCTTATATTTAATACAAATACATATCCATTACCAAACTAAACTAACCATGCGAAAGAGTAATTAGAAAGTATACCGGACATACAACTTTCCGTGAGAATTGTTCTTTTATTCTTCTGTTCTGATAGAACAAAAAAACTGTTGAGAAACCGTTTGCCAAAACTGGTTCTGTTCTTCCGGCCCGAAACAGGTTTTAAAAGAACAAAAACTAAAACCGCTCCCGATAAAACATCCTACCCCGGTTAAACATCCTATCCTTCTCTTCTTCACTCAGCACAGCTACCCTCTTCTTCTGCGCACAAGATATCGTGCTGGAACTTTCTTCACACTTCTTCATTGTGCACAATAGGAGACTGCGCAGAGGTATTTCTTCTTCACTTCTTCATCTCCATCTCTCTTCTTCGCTATTAACATCGCTGCCTTTCGAGATTCATTCTGCAATTTTTTTTTGTTAGATTCGCAGGTCTCCTTCTTCGAGTTCGTGTAATTCAGTCTTGGCAGTCTCTCGCTGACTCATCTCGTCCCCTCACCAAGGTTTCAATCGATCCTCTTCATTCTAGCGGCGATAACTCTTCTCCACAGGTGAGAATTCAGTAAACTTTCCGCTCGTTATTCTCCCTAGGGTTCAATTGTTTTCTCCGAATGCTTCTTCTGCTTTCGTTTTGCCAAAAGATTAGAAACTAAATTCGATGTGTTCGAGATCATCTTCTTATATTGGTATTCTTCCTACGGTGTTTGGATGAGAATCGTTAAATTCCTTCGGTGATAATCTCATTGCAGAGATATTAAAAAGCAAAACAGGCGGTGCTTGCAGCCTCCAAACCTTTAAGAATGAGCTCTCACTTCTTGGGTGTTCGCTTCTTTGATAGATAATCTCATAAAATACACCAAGGAAATCTGGTCAAAATTTTGCATCACTTGTCAGATTTCTAAGAAGATTGTAGAGTCAATTCAGAATTTTAAATAGCTGCTATTAGTCCAGGATGACCATTATATGCCAAAGAGCTGAGCTTTTACTTAACAACATAGCCCTGCCGTTGGTAGTGTCTATATAACAGGAAGAGGAATTGTAAATGAACTTTACAGTTATCTCAATTCTGGCCTTTTTTTTTTTTTTTTTTCTAAACAATCCTTCAATTATAACCTTTTTCTTTATTTGTCTAAGAGAATTCAGTGAAGGCAGCATCCAAATATCAATTGTTTTTAAATGATTAAGATGCCCTGCACATATCTGTTTCTCACCTTCTATTTGTTCCAACAAACAAGTATGCAATATGATGCGACTGATAATCCCACAGGCTGGCAATTTGGTGGTAGTACTGTCCACATGGCTTTTTGTTTTTTATAAAATTTTCAGTTTACCATATGAAATAAGAGTAACTACCTGTACTGCTGTAAATTCTATACTCAAACAATATATCATTATGAAACATAATTACGAACTGCATATCTTCTAGATTATTATCTAATGTTCAGTCATTTAATTTCGTTGAATAACTTGCTAGATCTGAGAGGCATTTTTCTTTTATTGTCATGATTTTCCATGTACTTCCTGACTGTACAAAGCAAAGAAGCAGTGCAGCCTTGAAGCAATTACATTCAATTGAGAAAATATATGACGCAATTGGAGATATCTGACAGGGTTTTTCTATTAGTAATGGACTCTATTATATCCAATCAGTGTCTGTGTTTTTGTTTTATCAATTTTGCATTTTCTAGTTACGAAACTTCAATTGATGTGTTTTTTGTATTTGTTGTTAGCTCTAAGTAATTTCCTTGTTTGTGGATTGGCTTTAAGTTCTAGTATGAAAATGCCTCGCTGATGTTTCTCATCTTCCATTAAGGGATACACTATACATACACACCATGCATATTCAAAACAACATCCCTGGAGAACCCAAATGGGGAAGTAGGAAGCCTCCTCAGTGCTTACAACCTTGTCTTCGATTTTTCCCCCTTCAGTTACCTACATCATATGAGTTATAATCTTTTAAAATATGATCTATTTGCAATATTATTTGCTTATCTTAGGTCTTGGATTTGAGTGACCTTGAGCCTTAACACTAACTTGTCTAGTTTCAACTTCAAAGGATTGGAAAACTCCCAACATTGAGCATTTATGAGTGCTTGTTACAAATTGAAAATGAATTCTAATTAGTAAAAATGCACATGTCAGAATTTTAATTGGTAAAAATGCACATGTTTATATTTTTCTCACATTGGATGGATCTTGGTGTAAGTATGGCTGTCTCTATATGCACCTGATTGAACAACTGCTGCTGTTGTCTCTTTGCAATAGAGTAACTAGATCTGCAGATAATTGTCAGTGGTGCTTGTCCATTTATATTTAAGTCCTTAGCCTTGACAATTATTTGCATAAACCTCTTCTAAGAAGGGATTTTGATAAGATATTGGATTAATGACAATTCTGTAATATTTGAATCCTTTGAAAAAAGGTGTTCTAGGGCCTGTTTGATAAAACTTCTACTTCTGGATTCTATGGATTTTGGCTCCCAGGGAGCTATTTTGGAGTAGAAGCGCGTTTGATAAGTCCAGTTGGATTCCAACTCCCACAGAGTGAACCAGATTCAGAATGGCTCCAGAATCCAAATTTTTGGTGTCATAAATACTTGCTCTAAGCTGTTGGATCAACTTTTTGGGAGAAAGAAAAGAGTCGACCCTCACATGACTCTCACTTTACCACCACCACCACCACCACCACAGTCGCCACCACCCACCACCCACCGCCCACCACCACCACCACCACCACCACAACCACCACCACTGCCACCACCCCCACCACCGACCACCCACCACCACAACCGCCTCCGCCGCCACCAGCCACCAGCCACTTCCACTATTGCCACCACCACCACCACCACTGTCGTCGCCGCCGACACCACTGTTACCACCACCACTGCCATCACCATAACCACCACCACTGCCACCACCGCCACCAACCACCACCACCACTACTGCCCACCACCACCACCACCACTGCCCACCACCACCACCCACCACTACCACGACTGTTTTTCTAGACTTTAATTGGGGAATAGTGTGTTATCAAACATGTTTCTAATCTAAAGATGCTCTGGAATCCATTTTAGAATTGCATTATCAAACAAGTTTCTACTCCAAAATAAATCCTGGAGTAGCCTGGAGTAGAATCCAAATTTGAACCACAATCCAGAATCCAGAAGAAGAAGTTTTATCAAACAGGCCCTTAGAACACATATTACCAAGCAGCAAATAGGTCAGAACAGTGTTCTTAGACTAGTTCTGGAACATATTTGCCAAACAACCTTAAAGCCAAAAGAACAGTCAAAGAACACTATTTTTAGAATAGAACAGAAAAAGACGATCTCTTCTGGTTCAGAACAAGAACAGGTGAGAACGTTACCAAACGTAGCCTAAAATTGTGATGTGTGACCGGCGATGCCCATGGTTGTAACTCGGTTCCCGTCGTCTAATCGTGAAACCATCCATCGAAAGGACTGAGCACAGTTAGCATCTCTTTGTTACAGCAAACACATTCTCCTTGGCACGAGACACGATTCTGAAGCTAGGGTTTTTTTTTTGTTACAGCGAACACATTCTCCTTGGTGCGAAACACGATTCTGAAGCTAGGGTTTATGGTCTACAGAGTTCAACTTAATCCATGGAGGCTTTCCTAGGGTTCCAGCAGAAAAAAGAAGGGGAAGATGACAAGTCCTGCAATTACAAGCTGGTTCCATGGTTGAGTTGGGATGAATGGAACTTCCTCAGAGAATCTATATTCTCATCTTCTCCAGACTTGATTGCTGTGGCTCTTAGAAGAGTAATGCTCAAAACCCTACAATAAGAAAAAGGAGTAACTTTGAATTTGAATACTAATTTATGTGTGGTTTCAGATATCTGCGTGGCGAAGCAGAGGATGTCTTCCTGTTGTGATTGATGTTACGGCCTCTATAGTTGAAATTCAACAGAAAGATTCCTTTTTCGGGTACCCTTCTTCTGTTATTTCTAGTTATCTTTTCTTCTAATTTTCATGTAGTTTATAATCTTTGGTTTGCTACTTTTTGTCTATGTATATTAATGCTCTTTTTCTTATCGAAAACGTCACTATTGAAAAATCAAACGGCCATTGTTGCTGCAATTGGCATCATCAACATTTTGTTTGAATTATCTAGTGTCCTTGTGTACAACAAACTTGTAGATGTCTTTGGGTGATGATGGGAAAGGCTAAAAATTTTAGAAAAAAAAAAAAATCCTTTAACTAACTTGATGTTGACAGTCCTAATGGTTGCTGCCTAATTTTTTTTTTTTTTCATCTTTGTCTTGGTTGGCTGAAGGGAGGGTTGCACTAATGATGCTTTGGAATCAGAGGAAATGCTGGCTATGCTGTATTGCATGGCTATCACGAGGTGAGAATTTTTGTTGTGAATAGCATCCTTGAGTATAATTTAGGGTTTTTTATACTTACACATGTATGATTTTTTCTCTCGGAATTATTATTTATGCATGTGCTGATTAGGACTACATCGACTGTATTAAAAATCTATTGACTGATGCAATGTAAAATTTTTTTTATGACTTGATTAAAAATGTCAGTCACCAAAAAGATGATCATAGCATGAAGTCATATAAATTTTCTATATGAAACAAAGGTACAGAATCACTAAAAAAAAGAAAAAAAAAGGAAACGTGGGGCGAAGTTGATGTTTGAGAGGATACTACATTTTTCCTTCAATATTTTGTGCTCTACAACAGGTTTTTGCCATGAGATTTATCAATGGTTTCAGCATATCATGAACTTATATTTTTTTTCCATTTCCAGAAACTATTTATATAGACCCTTCTAATTTTTAAAGGAAATTATTTGTGAAAATTTACAGTTATCCTGTCTGAATCCTGATATGGTTCAAAGCTGAATTTATTAACCTTTTTTTTTTTTTAATTTTATATTTTTCATACTTGAGATTCACCATATGATGGTAATGTGGTGCTAATCTATGCTAGAATATGACTGTTTCTCTTCCTATATCTCTAAATGACACATTTAAGTCACATTTACTCTAATATTCAGTTTGATGCGGGATCCGGGTTGAGGAAACCCTAATTAGATCCGCTAGTAGGCCCACCCAAACAATAATCAACTCCAATAATGATATAATGGCAGAATTGTAATTAACTCAAAAACTCAACCAGTGGTGGCAATTTGGTAATTATTCAGAAGTTTGAAATAAGTCTGGAGAACCAAACAGACCCTTATGATCCCTTAGGATGAAACTGGAATTATAATAAAGAAATAAGGTTAAACTTGGAAGAAAGACTTAAAAGGGACAAAATAAGATTCAATATCAAAGTAAGGGTATTTCTGGAAACCAACAATAAAAAGCTTTCTTCAACCTCAAGCTATTCACATTCAGACCTTGAGGTGGCAAATCAGATTGGGTTGGGGGAGGGGAGAACTCAGCCAAAAGCTCCCAGATTGACCTGAAACTGGGGAAGCAGAATCATAACCTTCTATTGTCTTGAATCTGACCAAAGAGAGGTCGATACAACCAGCAAGGGTAGGAAATAAACCTCTGAAATCAGCTAAAACGATAGTAACAGTTTGCAGGTCTGGTTTGAAGCTTGAAGTCCTTAGCTTAGATGGCTTTGGCAGGTAAGGGGATATAGGGTTAGAGTCTCTTAGGTCCAGGAAACCTGTACCAGAAGTTCAGGGGAAAAGGAAAGGGGATGAGGAGTACGAAGTCCCTTGAGTGGGCCGGAACTGCGCCCAGAACAGGGGAGGGGCCAAGAAGAAAGAGGAAGAAATAGGGAAAGAGGGAGAAAGGAAGAAGAAGAAGGGGAATTAACCTAAGGAGAGGGTTGTCTCTGATCTCAGAGATGAAGGAGGGGGGGAGAGAGAGAAAGCACACACCAATTCTGCCCGTAGGCTCACAACCACAATATTCACTTCATTCTTTTCTTTCTTTAATCTGAAAATAAAAGTCCTATTACATGTTCTATTTAAAAGAAATACTTTCCTAACTAATGAAATAAATCTAAGTAACTAAATAAAATCCTAATTAAAGATGGAAACCATAATCTACTAATTGCCTAATAAAATATTACCTAAACTTCTAATCTAAAATTCCCAAAAATAAAAGATTACAAATATTACAATTAAAATTAAATCTGATAAATATTCTAATCTATGCCCATCTCTACTTGTGGGCCTGCTGCTGCATCACAGTTTGCATGTATTTAGTATGTCTATGGGGATGGCCATCTGTTACATAATGACGACTTGATAGAAAGAACAAAGTTAGGTGTATGCACTCTTATGTGTTTGTGTTTGTGGTTTTTTTTACCCTGGGAAGGCTTGTGAATGGTGTCATTGAGAAAACACGTAAAAAAACAGAGGTTTCAATTGGTGATGCGGCTGATGCAATTGGAATACCACGTATGCTGATCGACATTCGCCATGGTCAGTAGGTGTACTTTTTCTTATGCCCTGTGTGTATGTGTTTCTTTTAGGTTCTTGATTATTTATCTTTACCTTTGCTAGCCTGAGTGGTTACAACTGTTGATATATTCTTTGATTTCATTTGAATTTATGTAGAGGGTTCTCATCGTGATCTCCCATCACTTCAGCTAGTTCGTCTTGCCTCTATGAAGGTAAACCATGTTATTTGGTGATCACCGATCAGCTCTATTTGTTAGAGTTTTTCCTACCTCTTTTTTTTGTATATATTTGTGGCTGCTTCTCATAAGTCGGTTGCAAACCTTTTTATATCTCTGTGATACACTGTCACTGACTTACTGATGCACTAACACAGACTTACTTAGAGTTAAAAGAGTGGGGTTATTAAATAAAGTCAGTTACTTCTTGTGTTTTGAAGTCTCTCTAGTCCTTGATTCAACTTTTGAGGCTTAACTTAACTTCTACTGGTTCTCTTTCTTAAGGGTTCTGATTAAATCATCTGTTCATCCTTATGTACAGAAATTGTCCCCTTGGCAATAGCTGAAAGTCTGTGTAGATTCTTGATGTCCAGAAAGGTTATGTTGAGATCCTCGATGTCCAAACCACCATGGCAATTATTACTAAAAGAAGGAAATCACATGTGACTCCCCATATTCACCTTGATCCTTTTCATTAGATTGAATTTTTCTGCACCACTATATTATCTACTTTATCTCCTTCGTCCATCTTCGTGATTGAAGGAGTCAAAGCCTTGCGTTGGTTTGTGTTTGCTGCTGTAATCTTTTTTTTTTCCTTCTTTCCAATTTGTATGCTTTTTTTTTTTACCTCGTCTTGGGAGTTTGATTGAATAAATTGTTATTCATAAAAAAAGAAGTGTGGGATTACCTCAACATACTTGTATTCTGAATTCCCAATATACTCTTAATAACTAATATTACATCTTAAACTCATGGGAATAGGGTATTGCAAGCAGAGACACTGAAGCAGATCAAAGAGAGATCTGCAAATGATGGGCAATCGAGAGAGGATAAAGAAAGAAGAAAGGGAAAAGACAGGAGGCTGTTCAAGGATTGTGAACAGTACCCATGAATAATAACTGAAGGAAAGAGGAGAGAGGAGAGACAGAGGGGCAACATCCTCCAACTAAAGCTATTAATTCATTCAATTAATCAATTGGGGGGAGGGGTGTTACAAGCTTTAAATATGAAAGGAAATAGAATTCCACTTAAACTGTACTTCTTAATGGGGAAACAAATGACAAAAATTAAACTTCTATAAACAATAAACGACTCCCCAAGCTAGACTAACTTTTCTCATGAAGACTCTAAAATACTTAACTGATTAGAATTGTTAAAGCCTAAGTCTTCTATATAACTTGGGCCCTACACAACTAACCAAAATATAGGACCCTTGAATAAATAATTTAACGCCAACTATATTATGATCTGTATTTTTGTTCATCCCCTGAGACCTCCACTTTTGGACTTTATAATTGAGCCCATATCAAATAGAAACATTCATAACAAAAGACCATAACCAAGTACTATCAAAATAAGATCAATTTTTAGACTGAGCCTGCATTGTTTCCCCCTTTGTTAAAAAAATCATCCTTGAGTTTTTGAGCGTGAGAGGAATAAGAACACTTCAACTGTTGCTTGCGGCTTCTTGTTTGCAACTTGAACCAAATTTAAAATATGAAGTTTTGATGTTGCATTTATGTCTTGAAACTTGTGAGGAAGAATGAACTCATGATGTGGATCAACTTTTGTAATTTTGTTGCATTAGGATCTTTCTCAAGCCTATTTTCTGCTCGAAGGGGAAGAACTTCCTCCATAGGCTTAGTAGAAATAACAAGTTACCTCTTTCATCTCCTTTTGTGGCTTACACCGTTGATGTTTCTCTAACCTGCTTTAAAGTCCTATCACATTGCAACGCTTTCAAGACAAAAGTTTGTTGTAGATGAGAGGGCTTTAATGTACAAGAGTTCCCTTGAGTTCCCTTCACGATCAAGGACAATCTCCGTTCTTCCTTCCATGATTGACCAACTATGATGACAAGTTTGGAAGAATGAAATACATGACATCTAGCACTATCAAAGTAGGAAGAATTTGATAATTCAATGAAGACATCACCAGTAGATAATCTAATCCGTCTTAGACAACATCTCCACCCATGGATTGCTAGACAAAATTCTCATTTTGTCCTTCATTGATGAATAAGGAAGAAGTCTTTCCCTTGGGCAAATGAACTTTAGTTTTGAAAAATAAGGAATTCATGATCAGATTAGGCTTTGATGCCAAGTTGATGCAGATCAGAGAGAGATTTGCCAGTGATGGGCGATTGAAAAGAGGATGAAGAAAGAAGAAAGGGAACAGACAAGGGTTGTTTAGTGAATGTGAACGGTACTTATGAACAGTAACCCTGAGAATAGTGCTTAAGAAAAAGAGGAGAGGAGAGGAGAGGAAGAGAGCAAGAGAAATTGTTTTTTTTTTTTGGGGGGGGGGGGGGGATCTTTACAAGCTTTAAATAAAAAAAAAGAAAAGAAATAGAATTCCACTTGAAAAGTGTACTTCTTAAAGGGAAGAATAAACAATAACAAATAAGACTTTTATAAACAATAAAAGACTCCCTAGAGAGATGAGAAAGAGAGAGCAAGAGAACCCGGGGGTGGGGATTGTTTACAAGCTTTAAATAAAAAAAAGGAAATAAAATTCCGCTTAAAGTGTGCTTCTTAAAGGGGAGACCAAATAATAACAAAAAATACTTCTATAAACTATAAAAGACACCCCAAGGTAGACTAACTTAACTAACGAGGACTCTAAAATACTTAATTGATTAGAATTGTTAAAGCCTAAATCTTCTAGATAACTTGGATCCCACACAACTAACCAAAATAGGACCCTTTAATAAATAAATTAAGGGAAAAAGAATCCTATCTGGCTGTGTCTACCTGCGTCCAGACATAGGAGGTGTGAAATGACCACCCAACGCCCCTAGTTGGATGCTTGTGCGTGTGCTCTCATTGGTCCCTGTGCTGGTGCAGGAGCCACACAGCCGGATAGGAAACCCTTTCCTCTAAATTACAGCCAACTATATTACATAGTGGACCCCACTACTAATTAAATATCTATTTTCGTTCACCCCCTTAGACCCCCACTTTTGGGCTTTATAATTGAGCCCATTACAACTAAGAACGTTTGAAACAAAGTCCATAATCAAGTACTGTCAAAATAAGACAAATTTAGACTGGGCCTGCATTATGCACCCAATTATGCAGAGCACCCAATTATGCAGAGTTGTTGCTGGCCTGGGTAGTAATTGTCATGACCCAAACCTGTACGAGGTAAGAGTACAGCCCTCACGGGCACTGATCTAACAATCGACCAAACAAATACAAATTAAACTTTAATTTTCTTAAAATAATCCAATTTAAAACAATAAGCAAAGTAGAAAACCAACCAAAACCTACTGGTGGCAATCTAATTTGTATCAAATAAAAAGATAAACATCTTTGAAATTTAAACCTCAAATCCTTATACAACCAATCTAGAAATTTGAAACTTGTAACTAAAATCTAATGGTGAATCCACGTGTCCTCTATGCTTTTTCTTGTTCCTCTTTAGCTACCTCATCATCTGTAATGTCATTGTAAGGGGTGAGCTCGCTAGCACAATAAGACAAAATATTACAGGAATACAACAAAAAGGTGAACAATGAATCAATTCAATTCATGAATGTAAAAAAACTCGATTTCACATTTATTCTAACACATTCACACTTATTCCATCTTTTTAATACCATATTTATTTCTATTTCTGGCCAACTGCCACGAATAACTAGTTACAATTGTTTTAGTAGAGAATTTGCCACAACCAAAATATATTCCTGGTCATCCGTTCATGACCCCATTCTCATTCATCCGTGGCGTAATGGTGGGACTTAGATGACAATGACTCTTCATCCTATTGTCCTCATTTAATCTCATAATAGACACAAAGTATAACTAATTATCATTTTCTTCACATTCTCAACATTCTTCTCTTTCTAATGTGATAAACCATTATTAAAAGATGCAATTCTTACAAGTGAATAACTAATTACCATTGTTCTAATAGAGAAAAAATATATTCTCGGTCATTCGTTCATGACCCCATTCTCATTCATCCGCGGCTTAACGGATGGGACTCAAATGGCAATGACTCTCCATCCTATTGTCCTCATTTACTATCTAATAGATACAAAACGTAATTAATTATCCATTATTTCCACATTTTCAACATTTCCTTTTATTATATGACATTATTATTAAAAGATGCAATTCATTAGAAGTTACAATTCTTATAAATGAAATACTGAAATGGAATAAAAACAAATTTTTTTCTCATCACATTCATATAAATAATAAATCATATAAACAACAATGAATAAAAAGAACAACAATTAGCCATCATCAAATAATTAAACAACACCAAAGCATAAGGCATAAACCTGCAGTTCGGTGTCACCCTAGTGGTGTACACTTGTAACATTCCACTTACTTCTTTTCTCTGCACCTACACTGATCGTCCTTTCAATAGTCAGCAATGCAGTATGCAACCTGTGTGTATTATGAAGCTTACTAGTACTATTCGTGTACCGACTACCTAAACATTATCTAACTCACTCTTAAACTCCACCTCCAAACCCTTTAGACTAGGTCCCTAAATAGTACACAGACCAATGTAAACACCTGTTTATATATTAGTAAGTAACTTAGAGTAGAAGTCAGTACTAAAATCAGTTTTAAAATCAAAACTAAATAAATCAGTTTTCCATATTTAATAAATCAGTTTTTAAAATCAGTATTAAGAATTGATATTAGTATTAAAAACTAAGTATTAAAATCAGTTTTAAAATTAATATTAAATAAATTAGTATTCAATATTAAATAAATCATTTTTTTATTTTTTATTTTTTTTTATTTTTAAATCACTATTAAGAATTAAAATCAGTATTAAAAACTTAGTATAAAATCAGTTTTAAAAAATCAGAACATAAAACAGTATAAATATCTGGGGTGTCACAGTAACTGTGGATGGGTCTTGTGTGGAACTAATGGTCAACCAGGGGCTGATTCACTTTCACAACCTGAAAAGGCCTTCCTACCCTTTGTAGGTGTTGTGAGGCACACACCTAGATAAGAGATAATTTTGGGATTCAAAGAGACGGATTCCTTCATTAGCATGAACCTTTCAATGGATAGTTGGATACATGTGGTCTTTACTTGAGAATTGACTCGTAGGGATTGGAATGAGTTAATAACAAGCTTCCTAAGAGACTGATCTGTGAGCCCATATTTGAGGGATTAGGTTTGCATTCAGAATAGTGTCTTAGCTTTAAGTTAAGAGCTTGAGTTAGACTGGGATATTTATTAGCATGGATAGAGTTCTGTTTTGAGGCTACTTAGTTAAGTCAGTTCGTGAGAGTGAATAGTAGTCCTTTTATGAGTCAAGGTAGGTAATTTAAAAGCTTATATATATGAAATATTTCATAAAAGCTTTTATGAATGTAATTTTCTCCGTCGTATGGTGTGATTGATTGATAGAATGAGTTTTTTTAAAGAGTTTCGACTCTAATGTGCTTAGCAAATATGAGGACTTGTGAAGGCTCCCCTCTTGGTCGATTGCTTTTCTCCATTTCTTCTTTCTCGATTTGGTTCTTCCATAGCCTAGTGATATCTCTCAACTAGTCTTTTATGATAGTAGATTCAAGCCAGGAAGAATCCAACGGGAAATTAGGTTAAATAGGATTAAATTTGAGCAGTCAAAAGGAGTAATTAAAACTCAGATTGTTCCAAAAATCAGATCGAGTGTTGTATTTTGACAGTGCTGCAGAATTCGAAGAAATCCTGATGGCTGGATATGGAAGGGCAGGAGAATCCTTGTTCAGCTACGAAAGTAACAGCAGAACTAAAACCAGTACCACTCGATCAAGGATTTCCAGGTCTGAGCTCAGAAATTCAGAGAGCAATAGATCAGAAACTGATGTATTAATTTCGAAGTAAACAGATAGGAAGATATGGGAATATGAGATTAAATAAGAATAAAAAATCAGATTAACAAACATAGATATCACAATCAACAGAATAGATGAACAGATCTGACATGTTGAGAAGAATTGATAGGATAGCAAAATAGATAAACAGATAATAAGGCAGAAATCCACCTAACCTGTGAAGAGGAATCCACTCTTCCTCAAAGGAATCCACCTTAGTCTTCTCCCAGAATCCACTAGGTAACACCAGTGAATCCACATGGTATAAGTACTGAGTCCACAGCACCAAATTCAGAAACTGAATATTTCTTCAAATCGATGAGATAATCTGAAGGCCTTACATGTAGTTATAACCTTTCTAGCCAGCAATAGGATAGCATAAGCACTGAATTACAGGTAAGCTTTATCCGAACGAAAGAACTAGAAGGAAGGGGGTTCCACATGCCCACGTGGTCAGGGTGGAGAGAGTAAATGTCATTGCAGAGTCCATATGGTCAGGATGTGAGAGAGCGTGAGAAAGCATCTTCACACTGTTAGTGTGGGGATCTTTTTCCCTCACAAAGAAAGAAAAAGAAAAAAAAAGAAGAAGCTAGAGATAAGCTCCTAATTCAGGGCAACTCGTGGAGACAGGATAAGATAAGGATAAAGCTAAACTGTATTGCTAACATCAGGCCTAGCCTACTCAACTCATGTACCTCCCATGTAGTTTGCCCTTAACTCAGGTACACCTCCAAACCTTTCAAACAATTACAACTGTACCCTGTTTTCGGATGGTGTTAAACTTTACACCAAATGGACAAAAATACCCCTAGACAAGTTAAAGGCAAAATTTCACTTTCAAAATAAAATTATTTTTCTAAACCTTTACTCCTCACTCAACTCATCACAGCATACAAGTTCATTTTCACGATTTTGAAAAGGAAAATCCTTTTCTCCACGGCAAGGTCGGAGCACAACACGCAAAAGAAGGAAAATACTCTTCTCCTGCACACTCCGGCATGCAAAGCTTGATTGAATTTTAGTTCCGTTTTCTACTCCGGCGATAGCTAATTTGGCGATTTTTCTTCTCTGGCGATGATCAATTGGATTTAGATATAGTTTAAGTTCTATTGATTTTTCTCTTTCTTCTCTGATGACAGCTACGACATCGGCGACTGGCGACTAAAAAAGTAATGGAGCCCCTTAATTCAGTTTAATGCTGCTAAATAGGGCATTGATGATCAAAATTATACTCTGGAAAGAAGGCACTTCTGGGTTTCAGTTTAATTTATAGTTGTCAAGGAGACAAGGCGATCCAAGGGGTTTGGGGCCATCCTGGGCGCCTAGGTACCTAGGCAACGCGCCTAGGCAACCAAGGTGTTCCCAGTGTATTTTTTTTATTTCTAAAATATTAATGTTATATTAATGTTTATATATATATATGCAACATTCTACATAAATAATTAGCATTTAAGACATAGCTTAATTAATATGAGAAAACCAACAAGGAAACAAATAATTGAGTTAAGTAGGCAACACGTATTTATGACTAACATTTGCTTACTTCTAACAAATTTGACTGAAGCGTAACTTCTTTAATATAGTTCGGATTCAAGCAATCTCGAATTCATTGTAAAGCTAGCATAATCAGCTTTCCAACAAATCCGAGATTGCTTGAATCCGAGTTATAATGAAGGAGTTACACTCCGGTCAAACCTTGTTCGGAGTACGTGAATACTGTTTAAAGTCATTTGAATGTAAATTATTTTTTGGGCATCAAAGCAAGAGATTATTTTTGCGCGCTCTTGGTTTTTAGTAATGCTTTACTATAAAAAGATTTATGGAATTTTTATATTTGAAAAAAAACCTAGTATTTGGAAGTTGAAAATCGTCCCCGTACTTAAAAATACGGTTCTTGTTCTTGAACTGCAGGGTTGACTTTTCATCCTTTGGAATTTGTATTTTAGACTATTTTTATTGAATTCAAATAAGGGGTATTTGCTTATTTGTGAATAATATCTTAAGTAAATGAAATTCAGAAATCAAAGGGAAAAAAAACACATATAAGACCCAAGGCGACCGTCCAGGCATTTTGGGTGCACAAGGCGTCCAAGGCGACGCCCAGAGAGCCTGGGCGACCGCCCAGGCAACACTAATAAGGTGCCCAGACACCCAGGCCCTTGAATCACGCCTGGACGCTAGGCGACACCTTGACAACTATAGCCTTTAATTCCCCATAGCTGTAGGCGATCGTGTTGGTCAATGGAAGAAAATAGCAGTTCATATTTTTCTTACTGAAATACTACACCAGAAAATCTTCTTTCCTATTATCCTTCCCAACAAAATCATGAGCATTCATCCTTTTTTTAATGGCCATAAATCCAAAGTCTTCACCAGACCAGACAATTCTAAGCAAAGTATCCCCTTGCATAACCTGTAACCTTTTGTCTCCGTTGTTTTCTCTTTCATGATCTAATCCTTCATCCTTCTTTGGACCATCTCGATCTCATCTTTTAATATTTACAGATGACAATCATGAATCATCAAAGCTTATTTGTCCAATAACAATACAGAACTCTGATTTTTACAAACCTCTATCCTCTCCAGTCTCTCGATTTAACACAAAAAAATAAAACAAAAAACAAAAACTCCTAGTCTTCCGGTGAATGGAAGAACTCTAACCATTTAATCATTCGCTATTCTACTACTCTTTCCATTTATTCCACCCAGATCAGTTCTTCCTTCCTCTTTTCAGTTTCTTCTTCTTCATCTAACTGCTGAACTAAATGAGAAAACAGGAAGAAGCTTTACTTTACTTTGCATGGAATCGACTTGAAATAAGAAGCAATAACGTTATTCCCTTCAAGCAGTAACGTTCATCAGTACATTGTGGTCGACGAGGAAAAGCTACAGCCATGAGATGCTTCGACTCGGTTTGAAATTGAAAAACCCTTACAAATAATAAAACCATAGAAAAAAGAAGAGTTGAAGGGAGATTTGAAGCAAGTTCAGATTCTTCCCTTTGATTGTAGACAGCAAAAGGGTAAAAAGGTCCGTTCACTTTACTTCTAAGTCTCCAATGAACTGACTAGCGTTTACTGCCCTAGTAGTGAAAGAAACTGTAATGTCTGAACAGATCTGGACACGGAAGGGGTCCAGGTGATTGGACTAGTTTCTTCGTCCAGTTATGATCCAGCCCTGTTCCAGGTCTGACCCAGCCTTGGTCCAGTTCTAACCGAGCTGACAGCATAAGCAATGCTGTTCTGATGGCATGCGGCTCTTCTTCCTTTGTTCTTCTGGTCTGCATAACTTTTCTTCTTGTTCCTCTTTTTCTTTGGATCCTATCATATTATTTATCTTCTTCTCTGGCTTTCCAAGATTGATACCATAGTTCTAGTTATTTCTTGCTGGTTATCATTTCTGAACTGCAAATCTGAGTTCCTAAGATCTTGAATCTAGCTTGAAAACTAAGCTACCTGGGTTTCACCTAATTATACCTCTGATTTTCAAGATTAATATATCGTTAGATAGCTCTCAACTGTAACTACACTCGACCTGAATTTCTGGGTGATCTGGCCATTGGGTTGAAAGATATCTACTTTTTTCTTATTGTAATTATATCTTCAGTCCCTGCTCTGTTCTATTGACATCCTGAAAGATCCTGGTTGTGATCTTAGTTCTTGCTTCTAGATTCTTTCTAGAATCCTGAACTGCATTAAATTGGAACTAATGAGATAAGGCTTATAACCTATGTAGTCCCAGGTCCTTTATATGATGATAAAAAAGTTGATTAGAAAATACTCATTAGGATTGATGTTGATGGTTATTTTCCTCATATTGCATCTAATAACATGTTTATGATTATAGTCTTGAAATCATGCAAATCTAACCCTTCTATCATTCAGAATCTTTTTTGAATTATTGGGTATGACATACGTCACTTTGAACTCTAGAACTAAGTGTCTGCCATCTATTTCTGATTGCTTTGGCCATTTTGGGAAATAAGAACCTTTATGCAGCAAAACCATTTGAAGAGTTTTTAATTGTCAATTCAAAATCAATTTGCCATATGTAACATCCCCTGCAGATTTTCATACTTTTCAAGGGACCCTAGTCAAGATTAGTTGGTTTAGCATGCATGAGCATAATCTGGGAATTCAATTGCTGTAGCTTATTTTTTCACTCGTGATAGCAAAGCTCTGGTAGTTTTCTAAACCTTTTCTAATTTCTACCGTCCTTGATGAATCTCTTGATTGGCTTTTTACCTAAGGAAATAGGATGCCCATAGTTATGGGGCCACCTCTTTTCTGTCTTTTCTCTACAATTTGTTTTATATACTTCCACAAACTCTTATAACTTCTTGAATTTCTCTATGCTGTGGAATATCAACATTAATTTAGATTCTTTTCTCTTGACAATTTTAGGCACTTGATTGGTTGCGATCTTATTATTGGGAACCTCAAAAGAGTGCAATTCCATTTCAGAAGGATGGGGTTGGTAGCATTAGAAAAGAAATCATGCGTGGACTGCGTGAATTAATCTTTCATCAAAAGGCTAGGCAGTTTATGCATTCAATCACAGGAAAACGTGAGTATAGAAGATTTTGCTCCATTAAGGTTACACAGAAAGTTATTTTCTATATATATATATATATATATATATATATATAAATGATAAATTGATGAAACTGATGATATCCTTACTTTCCATGGATGACTCATCTGCCTTTCTTCCTCTCCTCTCATGCACACATATAATTATGCAACTGTTGATTGATTATGGTGAAAACTGAAGAGTGAAAAACAATGAATTAATGAGACAAAAACTGAAGAAGAGGAGTGTAAAAGAATAAAATATTATGGAACTTCAGCTTCACTTTGATGGGAGATTATTGCTGCTTGGACAAATAGATTTGATTATTTTTTGATAAGCAAATAGGTTTGTTTAAGTTAGGCTTTGATAATCAAATAGGTTTGTGTACTTTTTTGGCTTGCCTAAAACAATTTTTTTCTTATGTGAATTTCTATAAATACATAAATGTATTTGAGTTCTAGTTTATTTTATTTTATTTTATTTTATTTTATTTTATTTTTTTTAAAGAATCTATGGTTAATGGCTTACTAATCCGGTCCTTAAACCCTAATTTCTAAAAACACAATCTAAGGTAATCAGACTGCTGATAATAGAGCAACTATGACCTGGATGTAGCTGTTGTTAGTCTAGCTCGAGGCCTTCCAAAAAGCTGGGGAATCTGGTAGGGCTCTGATCACAGCCTGGTTCTAGTTTTTAGAATTTAAAACAAAGAATCTATGGTTAATGGCTTACTACTCCAGTCCTTAAACCCTAATTTCTGAATTCAGAATCTAGGGTAATCAGGCTGCTGACAGACCCTGATAAAGCAGACCCCTAAATTGGGGTTGTGTAATTAGGTTCCAGGTTTAGCAATTGATCGGTTAAGCACAGAATAATGTAAGTCCCAGAAAATCAGCACACATATTAAGGAATCAGAATAGGAAGTGAGGAACATAATCAGAAGAAACAAATCTGATTATGTAACAGAGTACAGGATTAATGATGTTTCAGGTTTTGAAAGCAGAGAAGATATGGAACCAGAAAACAGAATAACAGGAAAATGCTATGAACTTGTATTTGGGGTATTCATTATAAGCCCATTGTTTATACTTAATAAACATTGTAGCTACCAAGTGGTGCTTGGTAGAGGGGTTGTAGCTCCTTTGTGCTGAGATCATCAACCAAGTGGACAGATGGAAATGCAAGGTTTGCTGCAAGGGCCAAAGGAAAGGAAACAGTGGTAAGTCAAATGAGAGGAAAGGGCAAAGGCCCAGCTGAGGATCCTGTTAGAGTTGAACAGAGAAGACATCAGCAGAGACTGACATGGAAGGGAAACATTGAGCAAAGGAAACATGTTAGTCACAATAGCTTCAGAAAGGCCTCTTATCAATTGCCTAGGAGACAAATGACCAAGCTACTTGGCAAAAACCCAAAAGGTTTAATTCCTATTTTTTTTGGGTGCTGTTTCAAGTACAATGAGTATGACCCCAAAATTTCAAAATGCAAATTCAATGTTGGACCAAGGAGCTTCACAAGCAGAAATCCTTTTGCAACTTTGATGGACTCTTCAGTTGACTGCTACAATTGTCATAACTTTGGGCACATTGCTAGAAATTGCAGAACCATGTTTGCATCTAATCAGTTTCATGCAAGAAGACGGCCACAGAGTCAAGGAAAGATACAGAAGCCACAAGGAAATCTCATGCAAAGGCCAAGGAGTTATGGAAGGAGAAATCCTATTTCACCATATATGGGGCATTTTGTGGAATGCATTGTTGTCATGGGCATGGGCACTTTGCAAGAGATTGCAGAAGAGTACCTCCACACAGGCAATGACAAGGAAGAACAAAGCAACATCATGAGGCCCGGCAGAGCAGGAGAATTTCTAAGAGGCAACCACAACAGAAACATAAACAAAAGTTTCCAGCTGTTAGTTGAACTGTATAAGAGAATGGAAAGAAAAATCCAATCAGAATTCACAGGTAGCAGTGAACAGAGTTTGGAGAGAAAAAACAAATCAGAGGCAAACATCAATTCATTGATTGTGTAGACAGACATCAGAAAATTTACATTGCACATGTCTGGACAGAGACTGAAGAAGAAAGCAGTGATAAGCCAAACCGGCGATCACTCCCATAATGAAGAAATTAGCTGTGAACCCTACCTGAAATGAAAATAGAAAATTGGAGTGGATGCATCTCCCAAGCGCTAGCTGCACCGAGGCACATATGGTAAGGGGAGCATATGAAAGGAGAAGAATGATGCTGAAAAGGGGGGAAAAAACTTCGGTGAGTGCTTGATGAAAAGAGTTGCTGAATGGACTTTAGGGTAATCAGTTGGTACCTTGGCATTGTTGACCAAAAAGGGATTTCATGCAACCCTTTGGTATTGTTATCAGAGGGGGAGAAAGATGCCACTGTATGTTGCTGGTGTTGTGTCTGTGTGTTGCCAACCCTTATAAAGGAGGAGATGGTTGAGCTTAGTGTGGTTGTCATGTGTTCAACACACTATGTTGGCAAAGGGGGAGCTTGTTGAAGAAGATAGAACATTCAGATGGCCAGACTTAGTTGAAAGTGAAGCAATTTAGCAAAGGAGAAGTGTACCAGAAGCCAAAAAAAGGCAGAGAAGAAAGTAGAGTTGGAAGGTCTCAAAATAACCAGGTAGACGAACTGACGGTCGACCTGTTGAGGCATAGGCGATCGACTTGGTAACTTCTTGAGAGCACCTTGTTAAAGTAGGACGATGTAGCAGTGGACCGGGCTTTGGCAGACGATGCTTCTTGAGAGTTTCTAAACCTAACAAGAGTCGAACGACAGCCAGACTAAGTGGTGTTTTTCCTATCGATGGCGGTCGATCAGCTTCGTGAATTTGCTTGCTTGCGACTTGGTTTCTTGTGGGTCCCATGATTTATTGACTTTGGATTTGTGTAAGCCTATAAAATCCATACTTAGTCCATTCTTTGGATAAGTCTTGAAGCAAAAAGAAAGAACCCTAAAGTGAGAGTTTCTCGCATCTCCAAGCCCTAGGGGTTGGTGCTCCTCAGTAGTTGGTACTACCTAAACTAGGGGATAGTGCTCCCAAGGATCAAACTCTCGAGTCTTTAGGGTGTTTTGGCTCTCTGAGAAACTGAGATTTTCAAGATCTCGGCCAGAAACTGCAAAAAATCTGCGAAGGCTAAAAAAGTGTGTTTTGGGCTTGAAATGGTCATTTTAAGGCCTGACACTCCAGGAAACCTTATTTAGCATGATAAACACATTTAAACCATAAAATTGTAAAAATAATCACACATGGTGATTGTTTGAGTTTACACACATGTTTGGCAGTGTCGGTTTGAAGTTCAGATATAAACTTAGAGTAATATTGGCTATTCTACATAATGTTACACTAGTAGAAGATTAAAGAATACCAAATGAGATGGTGAATTTATATTTTAAGAGAAGA
Organism: Protea cynaroides; assembly: GCA_028583415.1. Lineage (NCBI taxonomy): Eukaryota > Viridiplantae > Streptophyta > Magnoliopsida > Proteales > Proteaceae > Protea > Protea cynaroides. Next base: position 56,575,832 of record CM053266.1, on the reverse strand, counting down.
ATAGACATAATAGATTTAATTAGTTAATTGCCATAGTCGAAAAACCGAAAGTAGTTAAGTAGACTGTAGTCCATACAGATACAATCATAAATTCATAATTGATAATTCATACAAATACTCAAATAGTCAAATACAATGATACCCATAAGTCCCAACTCCTAAGTCCCATCTCCCCATCACTCCATCCCAATTTCTAATACCACGTAGAGTGTCATGGCGGATCTAACTCATAAATTTGCCGACGCCAATTTTCCTTGGAATGAGCAACAAAGTCATGCCACGACCCCTTGGAGCGGAAGAAGTGCTCATAGTCTTCCACATGTGTCCTAAATATGGAATCTTCAACGTCTGGAAGGACACCTAATAACCTATCCTTGGGTACGTTTCACCAAACTGTGAATTATACTTTGAACTATAACCGTAGCGTGAAGATCCAGACACATATCCCATATGACTAAATGGTGTCTCTATCAGTGATAGCTACGACATGAAGGTTTGGCCACTCGGAAAGGAGAAGAGGTTGTCTACAAAGTTGGATCTAGTATGTGAATGAGTATCCATGGAAGAACCATATGAACTGGGAACGATGTAGTAACCACCACTGTACTCTGACTTGGCCCTAGTGGCATATCTGGGAGCGGGAAAAGATAGGGCGCTCCGCTGCCCATGTCCATGCTATCCTCAATAGTCATTCCTCTAATGGTGGAAGACAGGCTATCAACCTTAGGCACGGAATCAATATAATCATTGTCGTCTGAAGGTTGAAAACGGAGATGAGGCCCCCGCGTATACCCGGCGCGTGATGAGGATGGATGTCCACCATGGTCTGTATCCTGTGTGGTGTGAGTATATTGGGTTTCCCCAGTGTATTTAATAATTGGCACTAGTGGTCTTAGCTTCAACTGTCGCTTCTCAAGGAGATCGTGTTGCTCATATGTGGCTCCACCACCACCTTGATCATCCTTGTCATCATCATTACTTGTAGCATATTAATCATGCTTATCATCCCCATCATCACCGCCTCTACCACTACTAGCAGGTGGGGTCAAACGGTCTTGGCGACTCTGTGTGTACGCAACCCTCGTCCGAGGACATAAACTGGTTGACATTAGCACCCATTTGACTAGCCAAATTAGGGTCGGGCCTCCCCCTGCCTCATCCATCATTGGTGTCCTTGTTCCGCACCCACTCCAATAAGGGATCCTCTTCATCTGACTTTATCTGGAAGATGTCGGCTAGCTCGATGGGGGCATTATCAATTCCTATGGTTGGCGTATGGACTGCGTCCTCACCCTGATGTTGTAATGCACATACACCAAGTCATTCAGCCATTCAGAGTCTAATCTATTCTGCCTCTTGGAATGCATGAGGGAAAAAGTACTCCAGTTTTGCTCACAGCCAGATGCGGAAATTTTTGAGAATACTTTGATTGCTATTTTCCTCAACTCAGATGCATCTCCGCCATACAACACCCACCCATAATTTAGCTGCATAGGAAGAATAACAGATTTTAATTACATATCTCATTTACTACTAAATTCTAATATATTAATATATTATGCATATAAAATTAGATATGTTACTTGCAAATTGCAATTTCCATACCAGGATCAGTAGTTTCTCGGCCAGCCAGTGCAGTTAGATTTCCAAATCTCCCGAGGCCATCTTTGAATGTTTTAATCTACACCCATTTGGAAACTTATAAAAATTAACCATTAGAATATATGGGCTTTCCAACTTTCCAACAACTAAACATACAAGTACGAATCATCTCCAAGTTTGCAAGTGATTGTAATGTCGAACTTGGTTGGAGCTTTGCCACAACATTTTTGACAGCATCGATAAACTCAGAATTCAATCCAAGTACTTGCGAATATTGGTACTTAAGGTTCAAATAGTATGCAGCAAATTATGACAATAGACACATGATCAAAATCATATACTAATTAATAATTTGTTCGTATATAAATTGAACTAAATTAAAAACATTATCAAATTTACTCATTAGCCTTATGCAATGGATGCATTAGTTGGCTCTGCCATCGATCTTTGATAATTTTAAGGAAAATTTTGCTACCATGTGGTAGCGCAACGTATACCCATTCTTTTAACATATCAATGGAAGCATACAAAAGTGGCATAATGGGCTTCAATGATGTATCTACCAATCTAAGCACCGTCACCACTGGCTCCAATACTGTGACTACTTCCTTCAAATTTCTTCAAAACTCATCTGAAGCTATGGTAGTCTGTGCTTCCACCTCACTAGAGGAACTTGACTCCCTCCAACAAAATCAGTCCTTATATGAAACATCGATCTGAGGCCTACCATCTTTGCCTCAAAACTCTTTAATGCTATATAGTTGGTCGTAAATCTGGTAACGTCGGGTCTGACCAAGTCCCCCTCCACATTTCTCCCTAAGAAAGTTTAACAAATAGCAATGGTTGTATACAAATGTTGTCACTTGTCTAGCTCTATCAACCGCTTGCTTTACTTTGCTAAGTTTGCCCATGTCCTTTAACATCAGATCAATGCAATGGGCTGTACATGGAGTCCAGAAGAGGTTGTACCTGGTTTTATTTGTCATCATCTCCCATGCCTTCTTATAATTATTGCCGTTGTTCGTCACAATCTGGACAACATTTTGGTCCCCAACATCAGCCACTACTTTCTTCAGAAGACCATAAATATAATCGACATCTTTCTTTACAACAGATGCATCCACAGACCTGAGGATACTGTCTTCCCATCACAGTAGACCATGAAGTTGATGATGGATTTTCTGGTAAGGCCAATCGAACCATCACACATAATGGTCACTCCCTTTGTCTACTACATTGTCTTCAAACTACCTATCCAGTCTTCTGCTTAGGCAAGTATACATTCATGAGCTGATAGGCATTGAGGCCTTTAACCCCAGAACCGGCCTTAGCAACTGCATCAAGCATCGTCTGATAGTAGGGGCCTATGGTGGCTTTTGCTAGGATGTTATGGTAGAACATCCATTTAGCCAGAGCATCCCCAACCCCTTGCTTTATGTTCTGCCAAATTTGCTTTAATTTCTTTCGTTTTTTGCTAGGCATCCTTAAAACTCCAAGATCCTGACGTAATATCTCAACATAATCCTCATCCCGTGGTTGTGGCTAGGGTTGTGCTATTGTACTATGTGATCTTCTAAACATACCTGCCAACCCCCGGCCTTGTGGTTGTGGATGAGCTGATCCACTACCACTGCTACCTGCTCAGATGGACCTACCCTTCCCTAGAATCCCTCATCCTATCCTGTTCCATCTCATGAGTGACTCTACTACCTGCTATCGTCTGTCTCATTTGTTTAGCTTCAGCCTCAGTCATACTAGTAGTATCAAAGCCATCATCAGAATCAGAGTCATCAATAGCTCCTCCCATGGTGCCTTGAACTGCCTCCTCAAATTACACCCTAGCTTTCTCTTTTTTTGCCTTCCTTTGCCTTACTCCCTTTATGTGTTTGCCTACAGCCCTAGAGATCTCCACAGGAACCATAGTACATTTCACTCCATCAGTACTGGTCCCACTCAAATATTGCTTAAGTCTTGTGATATCACTAGACATAAGCCTTTTCCTACAAAATTTACTCTGGGTCTTCCCTCTATCACCGTCAATGGCCACCCCATACTGCCATGCCATGTTTGTACGTCCAGCCTCTCCTCCTCCTCCATCGCCCGACGGCCCCATCCCCGAATCAGCCATTATCTTTCGTTAGCACTATTACATAAAATAAACAAACTTACATATTATATAATAGGTTTAATATAACAAAACTTAAAATGGTATAACATAAAAAGCACTAAATATGACTCAAAAAACATTGAAATTACATCTCAAAATTTTCTTTAGAGTACTTTTCCCCTATTTTTCATAATTATTTACGTATAATTCTTAATTTCAGATATTACATAATAATTTTTTTTTGGAAAAAAAATCCGACACTATGGAACCGTAGATTGGCCAATGGTGTTTACACATAAAATTTTGAACACCAACAGATCAATATTTATCATATTTTTTTTTCTATTTTTATTGCTTGAAAATACTTTTTTTTAAACAGAAATTAATATATATATATAGGAAAAAAACTGAAATTGTGACTGCGTAGATTGGCCAACAATGTTCAACATCAATTGATTAATATTTATCATATGTATTTTAATTTTTTATCATTGGAAAATAGATTTTTTTACATGAAAATTAAAAAAATAAAAATATATTCAGAAATAAAATTTCAAAATCTTGAGCTTGTAGATCGGGCTCACGTGTATCACATAAAAATTTCAACATCATCTACCATGTAATGATCATGTTTATGTAAAAATTTATTTTTTGCAAAAAAAATCTTGCCTTAAACAGTAGAACTGATGATGAACGAACGATCTCCGTTCTTGTACCCTTGACAATCTCGTGGAAAGATTTTTCAAAAATTTCAAGATTTGAAGGCTTGATGCAAAAAAGAGAAGAAAAGAGGCAATATGACAGTCACGATTGAAATTTTGATCAAGCTATTTATGAGTTTAGACCAAAAATGGTCGAGACTAGTTGAAACCAGTTGAGACCAGGTCGAGAACTGGTTGAGACGTGTCGAGATCTAGAATCGTGGCCTAACTTGTCTCGACCACTTCGAGAAATTCGAAATCTCGGCTAGATCTCGCCAAGATTTTAAACCATGGGTGCTCCTGATAGTGGGTGCTATTGAATTGTATTATGCATTATCCTTGGGATAGGATTTGGGTTGTAGCCCAAGCTACCATTTGCACCGTGGACGTAGGCACACTACCGAACCACGTAGACCCTGTCTTGTGCTTTACATTCTTTACTACTTTATGGTTGTGTGAATGTATGTGAGCACTTAGTAGATGTGGTCACATGGTTGTGAGTGCATGTGGTTGCGAGGTATGTGCTGGGCTTTGAAGGGTTGTGGTGTGATTATGAGCATGAGCATTTGAGAAATTAATGTGACTTGGGATTGAGTTTGTGAGGCACTGATTCCCCCCCTCTCTCTCTTCCCTTTTCTCTCAGTGGGTCATTGTTTTCAACACTTCTGTGGTGCTGGGGAGAAAATTTAGAACCTTCTGAGATTTAGAATCTAAAGTTCAGGTGATCCTTCTGAACATTATGCCTAGGGTTGCTCAGAAGCAGTAGTGTACACAGATTATTTACTGATGATTGGGATCCAATAACCAGATCCACAACTAGACAGGAGCATAGTTGTCAAGGCGTCGCCTAGGCGTCCGGGCGGTTTGTACAGGCCTGGGCGCCAGGGCGCCTTGTGGTCGCCCAGGCTAGACAGGAACAACATTTATCGGGCTATCGGGCAGATTTATTAACATTTATCGGGCTATCGGGGAGACTTATTTATGACAAATATCATTTAAGAAATGATAAAGAATCATTACTTAAGATATTATTCATAAATAAGCAAATACCCCATTTGAACCAATAAAAATAGTCTAAAATTCAAATTCGGAAGGAAAAAAGTCAACCCCCTGTTCAAGAACAAAACCAATTTTTGGGTGCGAGGACGATTTTCAACTTTTAAATGCTAGGCTTTTTTCTAAATATAAAATTTTTATAAATCTTATTATAATAAATCATCATTAAAAACCAAGAGTGCGCCAAAATAATCTTTTGCTTTGATGCCCAAAAAATAATTTACATTCAGACAACTTTAAACAGCATTCCCGTATTCCCGCCTTGGATCGCCTTGTCGCCTTGACAACTATGGACAGGAGTGTTTTGCCCTGTGTGCCTCCCCTCCCCTTTTTTTGTGGGTATTGGGAAGTTGAACTTGGTGGCTGTTCTTTTGGTAACCCAGGGTTTGTCTGGAATTGAAGGGGTGAAAAATTTTACATGGCAGAAATCCCAGGGGCTTATGGGTTTAATATGTGAGGACGAGTCATTGAAAATGGGGTTTCTTTCCTTGCGAACCATTATGGCTTATGGAATCAGTGAAGGGTATCTGGGGGTTATTGTGGAGGGAGATTTGCTTACCATTTTTTGATGCATTCAGGCGGAGATGATTGCCTGTAGAAGTTTATACACCATGAAGCACATAATTCATTTGGTCTTCGCCTATATCCATGCAGATGATTGAGCTAAACAAGCGGTTGTCATACCTAGAATTGTTATGGGAACTCCATGCATTGTGATGTTTCAGTTTCTATTCTGTTGTAGGCTTTGGAAATTTCTCAGTTTTCTTGCCTTTGTTTGTGAGGGTTTTTTTCTCTTCTCTCTAGGGGGCTGTCGTTTCATACTTTGCCATTTCTCTCTCAATTCAATAATCTTTGTTGGTAATAATAAATTACAAGAAAAAGAAGCGTAAATTCAAGCTGAACTCCATTTTGAATTTCATTACTGAATTTGATATTTCATTGCACAGAGGAAGAGCATATCCTAGTGAAATGTTATGCTTCTTCAATGATACAATAACATTTCCTTCAACGAATTTTCAGGACAGAAGAGAAAATGGTTGTTAGATAAATTATTTAGATAAGAGGCATGCTTGTACTGATAGGCCTGTTTATATTATGAGTGATTGAACACCTTACCTCATATATTTCCAACATCGGTGGGAAATTTTGTTTTTAGTGACTTTATTTTGATTTTAGGTGTTAAACAGTCTGAACTGTGGTGTGGAGGTACAAACTTCTTCTCTCGTATGGCTGGGAAGCTCCAATCGTCAAAATCTCGAGGTATGATCATCCAATCTGATTGCAATCTCTTGATGGGACCTGTCACATGGTAGGTCCCAACACCTCTATGGTTAACCGTATCTAGTGTAAACAATGGGGGACAGCTATTGCCTTCTTCTCTGCATGTGTGCTTGCTGTCATGATCAAAACTTTTTGATAAAATGGATGACCATGTCATCAACCGACTACAGCCAGTCAACCATCCAAGACTGTTAGAGCTTGGATATGCATCCATAGATGCAGTAAGAGGTCAATCATCCAGGCTCTTAAAGTATGCCTTGATGAATGTGTAAAGGGCCAAACCATACCAAGGGCATCCTAGCCCATCCCACAATCTTATGCCACTGTTTTTGAGCCCACCCAATCTACTTGCTGATCTGTAGCTCACAACTGAAACAGAGGCTGCTAACTGACCCATGAGTTGTACCAAGCACCATAGTTGTCAAGGCGCCAAGACGAACCAAGGCATTGGAGGCCTGACGGGGCGCCTGGATTTCCAAGGCGTCACAAGGGCACCTGGGCGGTGCTTAGGTGATGCCTTGACAACTGTGCCAAGCACAAGACCAAAAGTTGCTCTTTTAAATGGCAAATTGCACTGCTGAATCCCCTGGTGGATTTAGGCTCTGCGTCTTGGACAATATACTCTGTGCACCCTAGCCTTTAGGACTGCCCATTTGTTCCTTGTCAAGTTGTTACTGTTGCATAGTGGATGTTATTGTAAAGCAAAGGCAATCCTCCAGCATAGGCATCCCCTGTAGTGCAGACCTAAGATCTGTCTAGTTTAATTGTTTAGAGGGTCTTTTAAACTTAAAAAAAAAAAGAAAAAAAGAAGAAAAGAAATCGAGATGGCTAAAAATGCAACGTTTAGCATGTACTGATCATCAGTGGTGGGTAACTGGTTGGTGCTCTGATGCTGGTCATGTCTCGATAGAAGAAACTGCTTATTTGGAGGCCTTCACCTCTGCTACTAGCTAGCTCTGTCACATGCCCCATGTATGCTCTAGTGGGTAGTCTCAGATGGGGAGGCAGTCCACCCTGCGAGAAGGGGAAAAAAAATGAAAGCGTCTCATTTTTTGTTCCATCTGAACTTGATGGTTGGAAAGACAAGGAAAGGATCCCTGATGCCTAGCACTTTGCCATGTCCCCAAGCATGACCTGGTCAGGGAATCCTAGACACCCCTCCAAGTGACCTTACGTCCATCCCAAATCTGTTGTAGAATAAAATTTTGTTTTTTGTTGGGGGGAGGTTAATATAATAAATCCATTGTAGATGATTCTCACAAGTGGCCAAAAGAGCCATAAGTTGGGGGATTGGGATCTAAGTACACAGCACCTCTGCTTAGGGGGTTTTGTGCGTTTGGGGTTATTCCAAATGGAAATGCTGAGGGGACCACCCCTTGAAAGCAGTCCCCAAAAGTATCTATGCTGTTTTGGAATCACAGGCAACCAAAAGAAGCCCTTAAGGCTGTCTTGATTCCAAAACAAGGTAGGTACGTAGGGGATGTTTTGAAGGGGCATTCCCATTACTTTATTCCAATTTCCAAAAGAAAGCAGTAACCTCCTTGGAAAATATATTGGCTTTTTGGAGCAAAGAACATTAGATTCTTGAGCTCTCTGAATCAATTTTATCCTTAATGATTAAGTTCCTACATATGCATCCAAAATTGGCACTCCTTGGAATCCCACATCTTTCCTTTCTGGCCTTACATCATCTGTGGGTCACCATGCTGATCCAGAATGGCACCTTGTAGTGCCACAGGCCACTATATAGGTTTGAGTGGACATCCATAAAATGTTTGAACAAACTCAAAATTTACGAAGATCATAAGATGTACCCATGACTCCATATAGCCTAGATCAGTCAGTGCTGCAGCCTAGACTGCAATACAGGTTGCAGCTTATTAAGAAGACATTAATATGTGTATTGAAGTGTCTAAGGTTCCAGTGTTGGTCAATATTGGATTATTCCCAACACTCCCTTCCCCGTAATGTGATCTGCTGTTGGTGGGAAAAGAAAGAAATTGAGGGGAGAAGATTGATTGCAGGATGGAAAGATAGATGAGGGGGAGAGAGAAGGGAGATTGTTGGGAGAGAAAGAATCACAAATGGGAGGAGGAAAGAGAGAAGATAGAGGTAACAATCTCAATTCCAAACAAACTAACTATTTTCCATACAATAAAATAATTAGATTTGGCCATAATAATCAAAGCAGGAAATAAAAATAGAAACAAAGATTGACCCACTCTCCCAATCACATGTTGTATTGGAGATTTCCTTAAGTTAACTAGAAAATTGAAAATAGAAACTACTCAAAAACAGAAACAAATAAAAAAGGTAACTAACTAAAAAGGAAGTTGACCTAAACAAGATTGGATTTATATTAACCTAATCCAGTCCAATTATTACAATATAATAATAAGGAAATAAGATCCAAACATAATCTAACATGAATGTCAACACATGAAACAGTAACTCATGGCAGGTCTAAACCAGAGAATTGGTTCAGAATTGAACTAGATCAAACCAACTCAACGCGTAGGAACTGATTTACTTTATCCTTTCTAGCAGAATACTGCATTAATTCCCACTTATTGGAAAAAACTCGCCCTCGAGTTTTGTAGAATGGGAGGATCATCACCATTCAATTGACATCATCGAGCACTTGCTTTGACTTGTTGGCAATCCAATGCCTCTCTTAAATATCAGCAATGGGAGATTATCTCAAATACACAATTTGTGAAGGAAGAATAAATTCAACGGCTGAAATCTCTTTAGAAACAATGTCAAATCGAGTGTCTTCAATTGGTATCTTTTCTTTAGTCTCTTCAATCTCAATCAAAGCGTTGTTTTACTTCTTCAACTTGATCTTCACCCACTGGATCATCTTCTTGCTCTTCCATCCATTGTTCAACAGTTGGGTGTAGCTTGTCGAAGGAAGCATCCAATGATTCCAATCGTATGAGCAGGTACAACAACATCTAACTTAATTTTTCTTGCAGTAGATAATCCTCAAGATGCTCATTAACTATTCACAACCGTTCCTTTTCGCTTGAAGTTCTTGAAAGAAAATAAATCTCAAGTAGAGATCCATGGGATCTACTAGCAGGTTTAGCTAATACCAAGTAATGTAGACCCACAGACGGATCTACTGGTAATGGGAAGAGAAAAAATTGAGAAGAGAAGAGAGATTGCTAGATGGAAAGAGAGGGGGGAGAGAGAGAAGAAAGATCGTGGAGAGAGAGAATCACAAACGTTTGGGAGAGGGGGGGGGGATTAGAAGCAATAACCTCAATTCCAAACAAACAAACTATTTTCCATTCAATCAAATCGTTGGTTTTGGCTATAGGTCTACATAATTTTTAAAGACTCAATGCAGAGAAAATATAAACAAAGATTGGCCCAATCTTCACATCGCATGCTGTATGCCTATATGGGAGGTTTTCTAAACCTACTAGAAAACTGAAGCTGTATGCCTATATGGGAGGTTTCCTAACTAGAAAACTGAAAATTAAAACTATTAAAAAATAGTAACAAATGAAAAAAGAAAACTAAAAAATGAAATTGACCTAAACAAGATTGGATTTATAGCAACCTAATCCAGCCAGACTATTACAATATAATAATAAAAAAAAGAAGTAAAATCCAAATAGAATCTGGCATGAATATTAACAATGGTAGGTCTAAACCAGACTTGGTTCAGAATTGAACTAGACCAGACCAACCCAAGCTGCAATAATTAGGAAAGAGTCAGTAGAGTCTATCTATTTCTCTGATTCCTATGGTTGTTTTGCCGAAAGAAAGTAGGTCTTGGGATTTTTAGTGATTTCAATGGTAGGTGAAGCAAGAGAGGAGGAGAATGATTTTCGTCCTCCTTTCTTGCAGAATTCTGCATCACTATGATGCAGAACAGCCCTTTATTTCTTCTCTTTCCTGGTCAAGTTTGCCCTTCTTTTGGATGGCAGTACACGTAGCATGTGTGACCCCTCTTTTGAGTAGCCATACACAGATGTATCGTTAACGTAACGGGCTCTGTGGCTTTGATTCCATGTTGATTATCAAACTCAAAAGGTTAAGCTGTTAGGTGGAGAGGTGCAACTGGTTGTGAAGTCCACTAGGATCTTAGAGTTAGTTTATATGAGCATAGTTGTCAAGGCATTGCCTAACATTCAGGCAGTTCTTGCATGCCTAGGTCACCAATCACTATATTGTTCAAGGTGCCCAGACAAAAAGTAGGGGGAACAGAAAGGGAACAATTAGGAAAAGAGGGAAAATGGGGAGAAAAACCAGAGAGCGAAAAATAAGAAGAAATTTGGGGAAAAGAAACAGTAGCAGCTGGACAGCTGCCACTACTGCCGGAAAGAGGAGGTGGAGGAGAGAGGTATGTACTTGAAACCCCTGTAACATTGCCTCTTCCGCTGCAGGCATCAGAGTGGAAGAAGACCAAATGAATTTCATTGTTTTAAAGCTATAACTTTATAGAAGCTATTTTTTATTTTATACATTGTCCCCCATATATAAATTTCTTTTGGATGGGTATTGCCCCCCATATTCACAAGTAAAAGAAATAAAATTTTTATTTTACATATATGCCCTCCCTCTAAATTACATTTAAAGGAAAGAAAAGCCATATTTTACATCTATAACCCCTTTGGTATATACACATCTTCATCTAGGTGTTGCCTAGGCACCAAGTTGACAAGGCCACCGCCTAAGTTCACTTCTGCACTATAATAACCATGGATGTGAAATCTCAATACTCTCTCTCCTGTTCCCCTCTTTTGGGTGGCAATATGCGTGGCATGTGTGGCCCCTTTTTTGAGCAGCTCTACACCACTGTATCATTAGTGTAATGGGCTTGATGGTTCTGATATTGTATTGAAGCATCCAAGATCCTAGAGAGTTGATGTGGGAAAGTTCCCATTAGTGTATGTGAATGCTTATCATGTCCGCCATAAACCTTTCAAGCTTTTGTAGTCTATTCTCCTGAGTTCTGATTGCTATGACCATTTGTTCGCTTTTGTTCTCTGGAACTAACTTGAAAAGGATGGTTGGTAGGAAATCAAGGTTTTGTTAATTGCTGATGGATGTAGAATATGATTGCAGGTCCTAAAAGGCAAATTACCAAGATTCTGCGAAATATTGTTCAGTTATATTCTTTGTACCCCTCAGAAGTAGTTTCGGTGTTATTGGAGTTCGTACTGAAGGCGTCTGATTCCTCAGCTGGGAATGTGGTAGAGTCCTCTGATAATTTGCAAGCAGATGACTCTTTTGGCAATTCAAAAATCCTCACATGCACAATTGATGACTGGAAATACGTAATAATGCGGCTGTCAAGTAAGGAACCAGAACTGCTGCTGACCATTCTCAAGGCAGTTCTTGAAATGATCGAGACTCAAGAAACCATGGAATCTGAAATTGGTAAATTTTTATACTCCTTGGGATTAGAGTGTTTATCTCGAGTTTTATGTAGGTTTATGTGCGATTGATCTTTTATGGGGACCTCTCTGAAGTTCTAATTTGTTGTGAGTGCTCTGTGAGATTGTTCATTGAGGATTCTTGAACATGTTTATCACTGAGACAGCATCCTTGACATTGTCTCTGCAAAACCACCTTTCAGCACTCATTTTTTTTATCTGATCTGGTGATTGATGCTCAAGTCGATTTCTCTTTTAATGATAAAATATTTGAGTTCTCTTGTCTGCCTTTCCTTCTATTGTTTCTGGATTGGTTATTGAATAATAGTAATCATATGATACCTGCCGCTTTGTGACGTTGTTTTGCATTAAAAATATGGAAATAGTTTATCATATGTCTGGTCTAGTGTTAAACTAAGTGGTCAACCTTGAATTGGTCCACATACCTATGCTCAATGTTTAAGCATAAAAAAATGTTTGTAGTCCAATACAAACAGCTGCATGGTTCGAAACTGCACAAACTTCGAGGTTTTCTATTTCATACTGTTTTCTTTTCTGTTTCAGTTTCACTTTCTTTTCCCTACTTTTCCCATTATCTCTTCCGCTCCAACTTGATTCATGAGAACAGCTGCATCTTTTGTATGTGCCATAGGTATTAAGGAAATTTTAAATTGATGTTAATTCTTGTTCAAGTTGGGCATGGAATGCAGTTGCTCGAAGTTAGATCCTAGTCAATCCATTTCTAATCTAACCAGGTTGAGTCAGTCTTATTGCTGAAATTTGTTCTGGAGTTGGTTTGGATAATCTGGATCATGAGCTTGGAACTTTATCATACGTTATGCTCCCACCCCCACCTTCAGCCCTGTCCTCACCCCTTAAAAGGATGTCATGGGGGAAAAAGAAAGAGAGATCCAATCTTATTGGGTCTTTATTTTTTCCTTTTCTAATCCATTTTGATATATGGTTGACTATAGATACACTGGAGTGGATCCAAGTTGTATTGGATATAGATGCACGTTGTCTACAAAGATCTTATATGATACCTATGTTGGATTCATGCCGTTGCTCATGAAGACTTTTTTCTTAAATCTACATTTTGACTCTTTCTTTTTCATGTTTTTATGCAGGACATCATTGCATACCATCAGAGCACAAGCCTGAGATTCTTCAAATTGAACTTCTTTCGTCCCTTGTTCCATGGCTACTTGGAAATATTAAGGAAGTAAAACATCCTAAACGCACAGGATGGTTGCCTGAAACTGATGTTTCTGTGGTAGAAACAAATGCTATACCAAAAGCAACTCTAAAAGAACTCCTACACAAATGTCTTTTGATATTAGCTCAGGGCAACAAACAACTCACTGGTTCTGCACTGCTTTTTGCACAAATGGCAGGAAACAGCTCTCTTGTAGAGAAGCTCAAGAAACTGCCTGCAATAAGCGTACCAAACTATGATTTTACCATTGAAAGTTCTAGATGTACTGGGATAGGGAACACCCTTCTTGAGCAGGAGAATTACATAAAACAGGCAGCGGAAAAGCTGGAGTTTCTTAAACGGCAGCGGATGAAAGGTGAAATGCTCAATGTAGTGCCAACTATTGTTGAAGAAGGAACAGAGGAAAACATGTGGTCTATAGCCAAGACGTGGAACCCATGCCCAATTGGTAAGTTGCCTCGTACTCTAGGTTCTTCAGGCATTCTTCCTATTCTTGGCGGAACAGTTGACCATCAAAAGGTTGAAGAATTCTCCAAAGTCAATGAGCATTGGGAGCTGAATCGTTGTAGTGGAAAGAGAGAAGCGAGTTGTGATATTGGGCTTTTGGAGAGCTCAACTGCCACTAAGAAAATGAGGGAGACAGCAGATGGTGGTCACTTAGACAGTGGGGATGATCCATCACTGAGAGCCAATGAAGGCCTACTGATGATTGATGGGATTTGGAAGAAGGTTGGGGCCCAAGAATTACTGTCCATTGGATCTGCTGTAAGGATTTTGGTATAAAAACTTGCATGGTTGTTCTACAGAGGTGTGAAGGTTACCATCTAGTATTGCAAGTCGGTTGAATCCAGTCTTTTTGGATGTGACAGATAACGAATTTAACAGTTATGACAATTATGCAATGTATTTTTATTATAGTTAATCTATCTGGCTTATGCCTTTTTTTTTTTTTTTCTCTTTTTTCTGTTTGATAAGGAAGAGTTTATTGATAAATCAAATGGTTTACTTCTTGTTTCATTGTGCTTTAATATTATTGTGGTGGCAGAAAGGTTGCAACGTGGACAATGGTATGTGGGTGATGACTACTTCTGACAATGAAACAAAGCAGTTTGGTTTTATATTTTATAATGTTGTACATGATATTTTAACTCAGGAATCTGTGCTGCCTAAGGTCCCTTGTTTTCCAGGAATTTATGGAGGAAGAGAAGTTCACAGGGGAAAATGGGGAGGGGAGAATAGCCACTTGTATACTTATCTTGATAAACGAAAGGAATATTTTATTAAGAGGGAAGGAGACAGGGGATGCCCTACTTGTACTTTTCATAGTTTTGTGAGGAATTTATTTAGTGGTTGGCAAAGTTTGACTTGTAGGAATAGGTCGTACTTAAGATGTCTCCCTTCCCAAGGACTTCTCCATCCCCCTTAATATATTCTTTTAATTTATTCAGAAAAGTGAATAGTCCAAGGGGGGCCTCCCATCTCTGTCTCCCCATGGACTTTCCCCCTAACTAATTCCTTTAGTTAATATCAGAAAAAGAAGTATACAAGTGGAGGGCCTCAGTCCAGTCTGAGAGAGGACTTTTCCTTTCCCATCTTTTAAATTCCTTCAAAAGGTCAAGCATTTCGGAGGGCTTCTTCCTACCTTTCATGGACTTCTCCTCCTCAATAAATTTCTTGTATTTTTTATATATATATATAAAAAAAAATCGACTCCAGAATCCAGGTCATATGAGAATTTTATATCATGAAGCTCATCACATTTTCGATGCTGAAATTCTGTCTGAGGTAGGAACTTGACAAATATGAAGTTCTTTCAACATGCCTTTGAAATTGCCAGGTGTCTTTAAACAACTGATGACAGGTGAATACATCTCTTTTATTGAATCCCAGATCTCTTGCATTGTGCCAACTATAAAGAAACATAAACATGGTTGTTGATACATGATTCAATTCCTTGCCATTATTTGAGCATGTTCCTTTACCCCCATAGGTCTGCCATGGATAAACATGGATTTAAACCAGACTGGGCAGTGACAAATCCTTTTTTATTTTTCTAGGTAAAACGTGACAAACCTTGCCTGTATTGCTTTTCTATTCTTTTTTTTTTTTTTTTTGGGTGGAATGCATGTATTGTTTTTCACTTCCTTATTATAATATGGGTCTATTCTTTTCTTTTCTTTTTTTAAATTATCTTTTTGTTACTATATTCCCATAGATTACGTGCTTAAAAGAAGATCCAGTCTGACAAGTAATTTAAATAAAACTAGCTTAGGAGCACAGCTGCTATAAATTAATTAATTTACAAGAATGAGATGGTCTAACAACTCCTTGGATCACTACAAAAAAAACTTTAAAAAAGTAATATATATATATATATATATATATATATATATATATATATATATATATATATATATATATATATATATATGTATCACCTTACGTAATTTCTAACCTTTCTATATATGTTTAGCACACTAATTGAATAGAGTGATAGCTGTAGATGAAAATGGAGAAGCAGGGAAGAGCTGGTCACTTGGTACTTGTCCCATGTCCCCTGCAAGGCCACATGAATCCCATGCTTCACTTAGCCATCCTTCTTCACTCCAAAGGCTTCTCAATCACCATTGTTCATACACAATACAAATCTCCTAATCGTTCTGGATACCCACCAGACATCAATTTTGAATCTATATGTGATGGGTTATCAGAAGGTCAAGAAGTTGAGTTTGTATCTCTCCTTTTGAAACTTAATCGCAATTGTGAAGCTCCATTTCGCGATTGCTTGATGCGACTCCAATCTAAGAACCCTCAAAACAAGGTTTTGTGCATTATCCATGATGTTAGCATGTATTTTCCACTAGCTGCTGATGATCTGAAGCTCCCTAGATTTGCCTTCCGAACAAACTGTATGACTTTCTATGTTGGGTATTTACTAACCATGCAAAAGGGTTGTCATCCAATCAAAGGTAAGTACTTGACTTCATATATCCAAGTCTCTATGGACTTTCTTTTTGTTACTATTTCCAGCTTTACTGCTAATTAGCATGATTTTATAGTAGTGCTATTTCGTGTCTCAGATCAAGAAATGGAGGAACCAGTAATTGAGTTGCCATTCCTTAGAATGAAGGATCTCCCAGAGGTAAAATCATCAGATTTGCATGTACAAGTTGTTCGGATGATTGATTCAACAAGGACTGCTACTGGAGTAATTTGGAACTCCTTCAAGCAACTTGAACAGAATGCTTTGCCAAGAATTCAACAAGATCTTTCTGTACCTGTCTTCCTTGTTGGACCTCTCCATAAATACTCACTAGCTCCTGCTATTAGCTCATTAGAAGCAGATCAAAGTTGCATTACTTGGCTAGACACCCAAGCACCTAGATCAGTCATCTACATAAGCTTTGGTAGTTTAGTTACCATCAGTGGAAGTGAACTGGTGGAGATGGCTTGGGGGCTAGCCAACAGTAAACAACACTTCCTATGGGTAGTAAGACCTGGTTCAGTCCAAAGCTCAAAATGGGTTGAACTGCTTCCTAAAGAATTCGAAGAGCTAACATGTCAAAGAGGTCGGATTGTCAAATGGGCACCACAACAGCAAGTGTTAGCTCACTGTGCCATTGGAGGGTTTTGGACACACTCTGGTTGGAATTCAACAATGGAGAGTATAACTGAAGGAGTTCCTATGCTTTGTTCACCTAGATTTGGGGACCAGATGATAAATACAAGACTGGTAAGCTGTGTATGGAGAGTGGGAATACAATTAGAGAATGGGTTATTAGAGAGAGGATTGATAGAGAAGAGCATAAGAAGAATTACAGTTGACAAAGAGGGGATGGAGATGAGGGAGAGAGCCATGGTTCTTAAGGGAAAGATAGAACTTTCATTAAACAGAGGTGGGTCTTCTTCTATGTCCTTAGAGAAGTTGATAGATCTTATCAGAAGTAGATAGAGTGCACTTTGCTATAATGTATGATCATGAAAATGAACTCTCAAATCTTGTTACTGATATTATGTAAAAGCTGCAGAGAAGAACATGCAATTACAGTATCTATCCTTCATAGGTTCATAATTAGCACTCATTATGTTTGTAGACTCTAGTCATTATTTACTTAAGAAAAATGATTTCAGGCATGTTCTTAGATGTCATTGTTAAGAGCCAATAAGATGTAATCTGTGAAAGTCAACTTTTAAACACCTATAAGTTCTCCCATATATAGATCTAGATCCAGTTGTTTCCAGCTGGTTTACATAATTTTCACAGAAAGATTGCACTTGCTGTATCACCATTTCTTCTTTTATTTCAAATTCTTGCAAAAATGGTGTCTACGGGCATACGGTGACAATATACTCGAGATCATTTATGGTTTGAAAAAACCGGATTGGAATCGGCCGAATCAACTCACTTGATCCGAATAGGTGGGTCCCAATTCGAATATCGGTCAATTTGTATTGGTTTTGGACCTTGCCAATCCCGATCCGATACGGAAACCTGACAGATTTTGAGGATCGTACAGGTATCAGTATAGATCGGTTGGATCGGGCAATCTGATCCTATCCGATCGCCATTAAAGAGCAGCCTTCTTCTTCATAGTGGAACAGATACTTCAGTGTTGGATTTCTTGCATACCTGAAATTTGATCGACTTGAAAATTTCAAAGGAGTGTCATTTTAGTTTGCAGTCCAAGAAGCAACCAACTGATGGTGACTGAACGGCAGAAAAAGGAAAAAAAATGACCGGAGAAGGTGAGTGGAAAAATGCATCAGTTTTTCCAACTATGTAGTTGCAGGATTTTCAAACCTAGTTTTATTCTCAACTAACCATAAAAGAAACTCTTGGGTCCTCCTCCCAAGTCAATAAAGGGGCTATCTTTATTGTAAATCAAAGACATAGATGTAGATGGGGACATGCAATAGCGAGGATAATACACATGCAATTGATATGGAGATTGCTTGAGAAGAACAAAAGTCATTTGTGTACGTTTGTCAAAAATGATGGCATCAAATCGATGCGCACATGACTTTCTTTGAACGGTGAGCAAAAGTGATATTGTTTACAGGTGAGCATTAATGATTTATTTCATTTTATTCTCTATAAATAGGGAGAAGAGAAGAGGGTTTAAATCATCCATTGTTGGAGTATGTCTTATGCATAGAACAAGATAGAAAGAGAAAAGGGGCTCTTGGGTTTTTGTAATACTTTTCATTTGAGGTGGAGAGTATAAGTTGAGAGTGGGTGTACAAAGGGTATCCGGATTTAGATACAGGGTTTGGTTTGGGTTAAATCTAGAGTTGTTGATTATACAATTGTTCTCTCGGTTCTCTTATAGTGAAGAAGATTCAATTACATCCGTGGACGTAGGCTATGTACGTATAGTTGAACCACATAAATTATTGTGTCTGTGTGTGTGATTGTTCTTTTCAATTTTACGTTTTTACCTCTTTTAAACACGTAGACTCCACACGATTATTATTTATGAAATTACTATTCATAGTTACTATTCATTGTACTATTCATGGTTTTCTTTTGTTGTTGAATTTTCTTGTTTATTTTACACACTGTTGGGAAAATGATTCTGCGATTATTTTCCTAACACTTTACGGTATTCATCTTTTTTTTGTTGAACTTTCATTACCCGGTGCCTGATCGGTGATACAATGGCTAGAAAAGCATCATTCGATCCAGAAAGAATTGACAAAAAATTATCCCATTCATAAAATCTGGCTGAACAATAATTTTTAAGTTTAGATTTCTTTGAAGTTAACTATTAGATCTACCTCAAACTTACTGATCACTTTTTTGTTGAAATACTATTTTTTGGTACCTGATCATTGGTACACCCTCCACTTTTTTGTTGAAATACTCTTTTTTGGTGCCTGATCATTGGTACACCCTCCAGAAAGGCCTAAAAAATAGAGCTGGATTTGAAATTTTGTACAATATTCATAATTACATATTTTTTCAAATTTTGATTTCTTCGAAACCAACCATCCGTTTGAATTGAAATTTTGATAAGAATGTCGTTTTTAGCTAATTAATCTTTCCCTCACGTTGATATGATGGCTGAAAAACGATTTGCCAAGTTTTCAATTACAAAGATGTTCACTAGTTTTTTCTATTTTTCTAATACATGATTATTGCAATGTAAGATTTTTTTCTATTTTTTTCTATTTGTTTATTTTATATGATTTTTTTTTCAATTTGTTTCAATATTTTAATATTAAAAATGATGGATTCCCATGACTGTACAACAACAACAATAACAAAACCTTATCTCAACTAAATAGGGTTGGCTAAATGGATTCTTGTACTCTAATCAGTTCTATTCGATGTCATACTTGAAACAAGACTTAAGCTATGCATGTCCTTCCTCACCATCCCCCTTAGAGTCATCTTAGGTCTGCCTCCAACTTTTTTAAATCATGTAATTTGAATCAAATCATTTTTATGTACTTGAGCATCTAACAACCTTCGTTGAACATGACAATACCAATTCAAACGATTTTTTTCGTAGCTTATCATGTATCAACGCTATTCCCAAATCAACTCTAATATGATAATTTTTACTTATCCTTCTTAGTTTTGCCACACATTTGTCTCAACATCTTCATTTCATCTGCATTAAGTTTATCTATATGATGCTTCTTAACTGCCTAATATTCCACATCATACATCACAACAGATCGGATGACAATCCTATAAAATTTTCCTTTGAGTTTTAAAGGAATACGCCAATCACACAGTACTCCTTCACCAAGTCATCTGCTTCAACTTCCCATTAAGAGTGATTCAGGTCGCTAGAATACAAGCTGAGGTTGCAGGCTTAGGTTTAATAAGCGATTGGTGAAATATTGAAGAGGAATTAAGCTTCAGTGCCGACTTGCAAGAATTGCAGAGAAGATGGAGTTGCAAAGGAGTTGTTGGTAAAAAGGGGTCGCTAGGGAATTGCAGGAAAGAAAGAGATCCAGGCAAGATGGGATTGTAAGAAAGAGAGATTTGCAAGCGAGATGGAGTTGTAGGCAAAGAGGAGTGGCAAAGGACGATTTTCACAAACGACTCTTGATTTGATTCAGGGGATTTCATTGCAAAAATGTCCTATTTTGTTTGTTTAGATGTAAGAGCAATAAGGTAAGTTCACATGATCTTAAGGGTAGTTTTGTCTTATAGAGGGTTAAGACTTCATGATGTCATCAACTAACGATCCAAAGCTAATGGAATGGACCTCTCTGTCACAAATCTCGTGCATTGAAAGAGTTTCGTGTCATTTCTTGCAAGTCAGGATAGTACTTGACTAAACGAAGAAAACCTTGACTAGTAAAGGCGCTAAGCCTTGACTATACAAGCTTGAGAGCCAAGCCCCTTTATTAGTTTGGTTGCTTGCTTAGGTTTGAAAGAGCTTAAAACTACTTCCTTCTCAAAACTCCTCTAGCCGCTTGACCTTGAGTACTTCTCGCTTTAAAGGAAAAGAGTTCCGACTTCTGTTACAGTAGCAGACGAGTGGAAAGGCTAAAAAGAAAGGAAATCTTTGCTCCAAAGATTGAATTTCACTATTAACCGTAATCAAAGTTTTGATCTCCACCGCCTGAAAGGTAGTGAAATTCGAGTCACCAGCATTCAACCTTCGGATCATCTGCCCGAAACAGATCCAAAAGTGGCTTCTGGCCTTGTTGTCCATAATACTAGCTATAATAAAGAGCACTACTTGATTTTTAAGGGAAGGTCCATGTAATTTTCCCTTAGGTTCCATTTGTTTTGATGTACCATGCAAAAAACACGTAATATTTTAGGAGAAAGTTTCACTAGTCTGCAACTAAGGAAAGGGATGGTCTAGAGCATCTCACCCTAAAAATGGTTTAAAGCCCCCCTGTATTTGAAATTCCCATAATAGTTTTCCCTTTTATCTAATCATCTACAAAAGCTCCTTTTTAAAACGGTGTCCCTAGCAAATCCCCCTCTAGTATTTTATATGATTTTTTTTTTCAAATTTTGTTTCCAATAGGTAAAAAAAAAAAAAAAAAAAAATTTACAATTACCTCTCTAATGTTTGCTCGAATTCCAATTACCTCCCAAAGATTTCAAACAATTACAACTACCTCTGCTACATTCTCTATATATAATATAAATAAACCCACTCCGTTAGGTATTTTCTATTAGATGCTAACGTGTAATGACCATTACTTTTATAATGGCCAAACTACCCCCATTAAGGGGTGAGGTAGGGGTGTCAATTTTGGCCATTAAGAAGAGGAGGGAAAAGAGTATACTTTACAAATGAAATTGAACCGGATTCATTGGGTGAATAGGTATAACTATTCAAAGAGAGACATTCTTACTAAAGGGGTTCGATTTGAACGCTTGGATTGGAATCGATCAATCTAAGCCATAAAGATTTTAAGGGCACATCCATTCAATGGAATAGATCCTTTAGGAAAAGGTGTGATTTCAACCCTTGGATTAGAATTAGACAATCCAAGCCGTTAGATCGTAAAGGTGCATCTGTTCAATGGGACAAATCCCTTGGTAAGGGGTGCAATCTGAACCCTCAGATTAGGATCTGACGATCTGAATCATTGGAATGAAATGACACACGTACATCTATGGGTGCCTTGAAAGGACCTGTCATAATCTATAAAAGGGAAGGGTGGAGCCTTCATAAGACACAAATTTAAGAGATTAATGCTCTCATCCTCTCTCTCTCTCTCTCTCTCTCTCCCTCTCTAATAGCTTATACCATATGTTGTCCCTCTATCAAATTTACCATTGTTTTTTTCATACAAAATCGATTTTTGCCATTATCAATCATTTGCATTTGCCTTAGCACTATTCCAAAGTACTCGAAGAGGCGCATTAGACTAGTGCAGGTTTAATGTGGGAAGTCGAAGCTGCTTTATCTTGAAGTCAGATTTACAAAACAACACAGTTGCACCATTGGGGGCAAATTCTATCTTTAAGATAGTATCAATTGTGATACGAACCAACTTCAAATATATTATCTTGAGTGTCTGTTACAGTCCCCATCATTAGAATACGGTTCTTTCAAAAAATAAGTAAGTGATTTCTCATAGAAGGTACTAATTTACACTACAATCTAAAGATAAAATTTTAGATAAACTTTATATGAGACAATTTTAGTATATTTCTGCATTATGAATGCTCTTTTTAAGTTCATGCTTAAAGACCTCAAGTGATGGTATTGCATGATGAGTAAATAAATTATATTGAATAAGTAGGGTGTGACAAACCCATTCATTAATCAGTGTCGGGAAGGGAGTCTATCTCTGTTAGAGGGAGTGGGTATATGATATACCCATGCTTAAGAGTTTTTCATTTAAAATATTTTATTTCACCTCTTGCATTGCATTGTTTCCAAGTATTGCTTGAAAGTGGTGAAGGATGTTTTAATAATCATTGGACAGGTGTTTTATCGGGATTGGAGGCTTCTTCCATAGTTGCTGGTCATTGAATATATGTAAATACGACTTTAAAGATTTGGCAAGTCTATAAAGATAGTCAGTCCCTAGAGACACGTCTAAAGAAGGCTACAACATGGTGCGTCATCTCCTTTACTTTTCAAAGGATCCATTAATTACAATTGTACAGGTTAGGTTTTGATGCATTGAATCATTTCATGTTTGAATTTGAGAGCATGGTTTTCATATGTAGTACGTACGGTGTTGGTTGAAATACATTCTCAACTTATTCAAAAGTGAATTGAAGCCAAAAAGTGTTGCTAATCTCACTACATTATTGAAACCCATTTTAGCAGGAAAAAGATATATATAGTTGGCCCTTGGTATGGGCTTATGCATATAAAGGGTATTGGCCAGGTCTTTTTAGATCTTTGTTTTGATCCATCAATATTTGTAGTTTTTTTGGGCCTGTGAAACCTATGCTTATTTTGGGTTTAAGTTCAACAGATCATTGACATTGCACCATTGCTCATGTGAGAAGATTATGTTGCAATACAAGTCTATCTTGGATTGTGGTATGTGGCAGTGTTTTTTACTCATGGCTATGTTGGGTTTCTTTGAAAATAATAATAATAATAATAATAATAATAAGATATCTGTTTTTTTTTTTTTTTTTTTAAATAATTCACTTTGATGGTTGATTAGTATAAATGGATTTTAAATTTGATTAGATTTTAAACTTGTAATCTGTTGGAAATTAAAGTCAAGTGGAGGAAATTGTTTAAAGCTAGATTGCATTATAACTGACTAATTAATGCATGAGAACGGGAAGATATATGTTCATGAGATACGTGCAAGTTTTTGCATATGAACTTTTTAACAATGTTAGCATTGATTATTCTGACCAAATATAATGGTTTGCTAGATCTAACATACAAGTGGAAGTGCATAATTAGAATTATGAGAGTGTAAAATTCCCTCCATAAGTATACGTTTTTGACTGTATGATATTGATTTTGAGTATGGTATTATCCATGAAAAAAAAATAATGCAAGGGTGTTTTTTGTGAAAATGCAAATTGCCCATGAAAAAAAAAAAGGTTTGAATTATGCATTGGCCATACATGAGAAGTTAGAACATAAATCCAAAATAATGACAGTTAGGGCCTAATTGGTTGGCTTGGTTGATTGTCTATCTAAGACAACAAACATGCACTCTGGTTGGATAAATAGTATATCAGTTTTTATGCAAGTAAATATATACATATAAAATTGCATGGTTATATGCATTAATAATTTTCTTATTTGTCCAAATATAGCTTAAGTGGCTTGATATATTTGATACGTTCGTAATTGTGTATAGGATAATAAAGATGGAAATGTGGGGGTTGTAAGGTCTCCCACTAAAGATATTGGTATTGACATAAGTGAAATATTATAAGGTAGATATGCCTTATCATGGTTTCTCATTAGTAATTTATTTGATGAATCCCTCTATCTCGTATCTAGTTCTAAAGAGAAGATAAATAACTAAGGTGTGAACCTTATCAATCCTTCTGATAAGAGCTAAAACTTTTTTATGGGATGTGTAATGCTGTTTGATTAACAGTATCAATCAAAAGATTCTACCATAATTTCGTAAAAGCATTTTATTCTAGTTTGAAACTTTGAATGCCTATCATAGAAGAAGTAATGCTTGGAAAATTTAATTTAGTGGCTACATTTTATTTGTTTGTGCATTAAAATCAGATTAGATTTTGGTTAGTCTAAGTTGTTTGGCATTTCAAGCCAAGTGGTCTTTTTTAATGATATTAATGCCAAGAGATATTTGTATTATTTAAATGCTTGATTCAATACATTTGACTATGCTTATGTTTATGGTTGGTATATTTTTGGGTTCTGATAAGTTCAAATGTTGGCTTAATAAAAGCCTGAGACCAATTTGAATTGATCAACTTATCCAAGATACTTAATTGAAACATGTGGTCTATTCATAAATAAAATTCTATATATATGCATGGATATAATTTTGTTGTGATGATATTCTTAGTCATATTTATGTTAATTACATGCTAAGGTTTGAAATAAGATGCATGGTACCAAAATATGATAGGTTATTATATACTCAAAGAGAGTATGGTCAAACCGAGGGATTTTATATATAAAATGCAAGTTTTGCAAGGTGAA
The DNA here is from genome assembly GCA_028583415.1 of Protea cynaroides. NCBI lineage: Eukaryota > Viridiplantae > Streptophyta > Magnoliopsida > Proteales > Proteaceae > Protea > Protea cynaroides. The sequence goes on along the minus strand of CM053266.1, from coordinate 56,550,879 downwards.
TTTATTGAAAAGAATAATAAATATATACGAGTAGAACGATTTATCTCTACTTAAGATTTTTATGGTTATGGAATCTAGAAAATAAGCTTAGAATCGAGATCACTAGCATGCGTAATAAAAGACATGCATAAGCATGTATTGGTGAGGGAGTAACTGAAACCTATGATATTGATTTCACCATGTAAAATCTTATGAGACGTTGTAAGATTTAAAGATCAAGATAGGGGCCAAGTGGCTAAATATATCAATGACAAATATATGATAAAAATTGAAATCGATTGTGTTATTTTAAGTAGCAGGCATAAAAGCAAGAAACACAAGTGTCATGTAAGACAAATATGATTTGACTGGTTGTTTAAATGTCTAAGGACATCTAAAACATATATGTCTTAGGTAATTGTGTAATATATCTGGAGAAGTTAAGGAGGCAGCGCGTTTTTATTCAGTTGGGGCATTTCTAATTGAAAAATTATTTAGCTTATGACCATTATTATAGTATTCATTTAAAGAAATGAGCTTAAGGTCCTTGATTTATAAGTCAAGGTGATAGAGACCCAACCTCCGTGAAAGGAGATCTCTAGAATTAGGTTCAAAGGGTAAAAACGAAGTCACTGGATAACTTGACTAATATTATTATATATTGCTTATTTCGGTTAGATAAGAAGATAGTACTCACTCGCGATGACAAAGGGATGTTTTTAAACTTTTAATCAGCCAAAATCTCACGGATTTATGGGGGTATATTAACCGTAGTGCATACTATGGGTTGACTTAAATGGATATAAGAAGTGTGGTTGCTTCCGATGAGAATTTCTATGGACGATCTCTAAACATTCATGACCCAAGATAGGGACAAGGTCAAAATGTCCATTTATAAAAAGGGTATACTGAAGGGTCGAACAAGTAGGACATGACTGGTAGGACAGTTGGCTACACCAATGAGAAAAAGTTCAATGAGTTTGACTCAACCCGTATTCTGTAGCATGGCTTGCCAGACCTAGTGCAGATTCATGTCCAAAAGACATTTACGACAACGTGTCTTATTGTTTTAAGGTGCTAAGGCTATCATTTGTTTTATTGATTTTATTTTGAAACTTGTGGGGCAATTATTGTATTTTATCTATTTAAAAATAAAGTTTAAAAAATAAAAACTGTTTTGTTTTTGTTTTTTATGGTTTGAGAGGAAGTTGAGGGGGAGCTGATTTAGTTTTGGTTTATGTTGGGTCAAATACAGTTTATCCTGTTTGAACCAAATCAAACCAGATTCATTGATTGAATATGTATAACTATTCAAAGAGACACATTCTTACCAAAGTGGTTCGATCTGAACAATTGAATTGGGATCAATCAATCCAAGCCATTAATATTGTAAGAGCACATCCATTCAATGAAATATATCATTTGGGAAAAGGTGTGATTTCAATGCTTGAATTAGAATCAGACAATCTAAGCCATTAGATCGTAGAGGTGCATCTGTTCAATTGGATAGATCCCTTAGTAAAGGGTGTGATTTGAACCGTTAGATCAAGATTTGAAGATCTGAAGATCTGAGTCATTGGAATGAAAGGACACACCTACATCTAAGGGTGCCTTGAAAGGGTATGCCATAATCTATAAATAGGGAAGGGTGGAATCCTCATAAGACACAAATTTAAGAGATTAGTGCTCTCTCTCTCTCTCTCTCTCTCTCTCTCTAATAGCCCATACCATATGCCATCCCTCTGTCGAATTTACCATTGTTTTTTCATACAAAATTGGTTTTTGCCATTGTCGATCATTTGCATTTGCATTAGCACCACTCTGAAGTATTTGAAGGGGTGCATTAGACTAGTGTATGTTTAATGTGAGAAGCCAAAACTGCTTGACCTTGGAGCCAGATTTGCAAAACAACCCGGTTGCACCATTGGGGGCAAATTTTGTCTTTTGGACAGTATCAATTGTGATACGACCCAACTTCAAATCCATTATCTTGAGTGTCTCTTACAGTCTCCATCATCAAAATACGACTCCATTAAGAAACAGATAAATTGCTTCTCATATAAGGTAATAATTTACACAACATCTATAGTGTAGTGCTGATCGAAGGGAATTGCAATTTGCTATCGGTAATGATTTGCTTCATCACTGTTCCATTTCATTCATTTGCCATATTATTTTGGGTTCAACAACCATTAAATAATTAACCTGGTTTGAGTTCAGCCGGTTTGGTAAAACTGTGGCTGATGGTAATGTTAAAATATGGCCATTCTTCATTTTCTTTGATATTCTTCTAGTATTGCCCTTGGAGCCGGATGGAACTTGATGAATACTTATAGACATAATGGATTTAGGGATCAACCTATCTTTGTCTAGACTGTAGATTGCCTTATCCAAACTGATGGGAGTAAATTTTGGCTCTTAATTATTTGCCTCTCTTAACCAACTCTAGGTAAGCATCAGCTAGAATTAGCCTATCCATATTCATCCAGATTGGCATCAGTCAGATGCCTCCATCTTTGGTCTGTATGTAACTCTGGGATCTCAAATGGACCAAATGCATTAGCATGCAATCGTAAATCCAACATAAAATTTAACCTGTAGATGTGGGAAAGGAATGAGTTGATCTTGTGCTTTTTCCTTGGTTTTTATTGTAGATAAGGATGAAATCGATAGATGAAAAACCACAAAACCCTAGAAGTTGATAGATGAAATTTGAGGTTTTCTAATGCGTTTCGGTGTTGCCGGAGTTACGGTTGAAACTTGCCGGAGAAAGGATTCGCTGCTGGCTCACTGCTTGCTAGAGATGAGAGATGATAAGGTTCAGTGGAGATGAGAGATGACTATTCCCTTGAGATGAGAGATAGTAATGAGAGATGTTGGAAGTGGTTTTTAAGTGAAACATATAAGATTAAATAAGTCATTTAACATGGAAGTGATTTTTCCGCTAGCAAATCATTTAGGGGTAAACTTGTCTATTGCATATTAAGTTTAGCTAAGGATGTAAACGGATCGGATTTGGCATGGATAAGCTACTATTCAAATTCGAATTTGACTCCAAACCACCCTACTCGAATCTGCCTCCGACTGATGTCTAAAAATTAAATCCAAATTCGAAGTCGAATTCTAACCTGATATCCGGTTAAAATCATATTCAAATCTAGATTAAAACAAAAAACACTTGTGCTAGTAAAGAACCTTTGCTTCAACAGAACTTCCTTTGATGAAAACTAAGATCAAATATTTTCATCGTACATGAAATTTCAACCGGTAAACATTGAAACAAGTTAAACTCATCGTCCTCTCGTGAAACAAGATCAACAATCAGGTAATTCTAGAGAGAGATGGGTCTTACTTGACTCGCCGGCAATAGTGAAGAGATGGAGCAGCAACTACAATCAACGTTGAGTTTTGAGAGAGAAGATAGGGCGGAAGCTGAAAATGAATCTTGTCGTACGTCTTGCATTGAGATTTAGAGAAATGAGAAGCCGTCAACGGCTTTGGTTAAGTGGAGATGTGACACCCTAGAAATACGGTAGGTGCAAAAGATTAAGTTAAGTTTTAATATTTTTTAATAATGGAAACTAAACCTAAAAATGCGGTGATTTAGGTTTTAACATTTTTTTTGGAAACTAAATCCTACAATTATGGTAGGTAAAGACGAAAAATCAAATTTTAATATTTTTAAATGTTTGAATTGTATTGTAACTCTCTTCAATTAGTATTTTTTTTGTTTGTTTAAAGAAGGAGATTCTATTGCAAATTGATACGGGTTACAACTGAGACTTCAAAATCATAAAGATCCTGGAGATTGGCCAAAGACTCATCCCAACAAATGGTCTAGCCTTCCTAGCTAGGGAATGAGCTATCGTATTAGCTTCCTTAGGAATAAAAGAAAAGGAAATATAATTACATACATCAGCTAGAAGAAGAATATCATCTCTTATTGGATGAGCCTCAATAAGATAAGGAACATCCCTATTTTGCAGATAGCACACAAGACTTTCACAATCCGACTCTACCACCACCTTGAGAAAACCATCCGACATAGCAGCCAGCAATGCTGTCCGAATGGCTAGCACCTCATCCACAATAGCAGAATTGAAACACATCATCACAGAACTTGCTTTAAGAGGTTTGCCTTCGTAGCCTGTAAAAATAAAACCAATACCATCTATTGTACATCCTTCTTGATTAGCAGCATCAGTATTAATTTTCACAATACCAATATCAGGTGGTCTCCAGGCTTAACCTGAAGAAGGGTATTAGTCTGAGAATAATAATCAAAAGCTAAAGAAGTTTTCTGGAACACCTCCATTGGATTTCATATTTTACTATTAAAATAAAAATCATTGCTTGCTTTCTAGAGGAACCAACACAAAAATGTAGCCCAAGTCCAGATTCATTGAGCCTCATATTTAGAAACTTAAAAAAATGGACTCCCTTGCAAAATTCATTGATACAGTTAATATTTTGATCAACAAGCACTCTGTAAGAAATCGACGATCCAAACCAAACCGCCTTTGCAAATGGGCAGAAAAATAAGATATGTTCTATGGATTCTACCTCTGTACCACATCACCTGCAAGAAGGATCATGAGAAACACAATGATATAATTTGATATATGATCACATCGTCATAAAACACTAAGAGATTTTATTTGTATCGTCTTCAATTCATTTATCATTTTAACTAAATCTAACCCTATATACTTAAACAATCACACGTTTAATGTAAAGCAATAAAATCATTTGATCCTCCAATAAATATAGAGGTGAAGACGATGAGTTAAGTTTTAATTTTTTTTTTGAAAAAAATTGGAAATTGAACCCCATAAATACGATAAGGGAAGACCTGATTTAGGTTTTAATAAATTTTTTTGAAAATTGAATCCTAAAAATATGGTAGGTAAAGGCGTAAAGTCAAGTTTAATATTTTTTAATATAGAAACTGTTTAAATACTTAAACGAATTCAAATCCGCATCCATCTCCGATCTCACCTATCTATCTAATTCCGTTATCCATTTACATCCTTAAATTTAACACCGTCAAAAAAAAAAAAATAAATAAATAAAAAACTGTAATTATTGTTTGAAATATTTGAAATTCGGACAAACATTGTAAAGAAATTTTACATATGAAATGGTACACAAAGTGCGTTTTACATCAAAACAAAACGGCAAAGGGCAACTTTGGTAACCTGAAGGTCTCTGGCTCCAACGTGGCCAATGGAGAATTTACAAAATGGATTTCCTTTTATAGTGTTTTGGCTGTTTAGGGTTTTAGGCTCTTTTATCGTTGATGAGTTCTTTGGACCAGTGGGAACTGACGGGCATCAGCACTGCCCTATTGTGTTTGGGTGGTTTTAAGGATTTTGGGTTTTCGATTTCTTATCAGATACAGTTGAGTGCTTGTCATGTGGTCACTTCGCAGAGCTGCTTATTCTCATCTCAGGTAATGATTTTAGCTTCATTTCTTGTTCAGTTTGTGGGTTTTTATATTCTGCTGCAAATGGATAATTGATGAATGAATTTCCTTTTTTCTTCAATTTCATCAGTGTTCTAGATAAATGCATTCTCTCTATCTCTTTTCTATGTGACTGTGTTCCTTGCTCTTGCTTAAAACCATATTCTTATACGTGACCCTTTAAACTTTCCAATGAGTTCTAAATTTTTTTTTTTTTTGGTAAAAATGAGTTCTAGAAATGAATTGGTCTTTTGTTGTATTTTTCATTTGAAGAAGGATGGCCTTTATACTGATGTCCTTTCTCTCTCTCTCTCTCTCTCTCTCTCTCTGATGGTTTATGGGTAGAACTGTTATAGATAAGTAAAATGTTTAGTCACTTCTAATTTTAATATTTCTTACACTCTCAGGAGTCAAGGATGCCGTGTAGGGACCTTGCGAGCTTGTTATACTAAAGTCGTTGTACGAAGTGATTATGTAGAGAATGCAGTGGGTATCGCTGGCCCTATTGAATTGGTATCTGGTGTGTGTCTTCTTCCAAAGAGGTTTTACCATTCTCCTTCTAGTCATGTGTACTTTCATCCGGGGAGTCAAAGTCTCTCTTCACAAGCTGGTGCAAAGAGTAGTGAGGATGAAGAAGACTTGGAAGATGGGTTTTCTGAACTTGAAACACCAGATAGCATGGACTCCATTGAGGAGAGCAACAGAGTGGAAGAAGTTCGCGAAGAATTTGTGTCTGGCCCAGACCTTTCGGATGTTGATTCTGAAGCCTCCTTGAATGAGCTGGACTTGTCAGATGCTGAAGCTGGTGCAACTGATGAGGAGTCAAAGAAGAAAAGGTCTCCTATGGATTTATTCTGGGCAATTATGAATGCTTCCCATGTTGAAAGTGGCCTTGAGCAGTGGGTTGCAGAAGGGAATCATTTAGGTCGGTCTGAGCTATCATTTCTCATGCTTACTTTTCGCAAACGCAAGATGTATGGAAGGGCCTTGCAGGTATCCTCTACTTGATCCTTGTTTTATATGGATAATTTTACAAAAAATTGCCTCTCGACTTGATCCTCATATTTATAAATCTATGAACTGCTTGTTAATTGTTTTTTAGTGGCTGCTATTGATTCTATATAAGAGGAAAGAAAGAGAGTTGAGGAGCATTGGATGTTTCAGGTTTTCTAATTTTGGCATCAAATGAATCATCTACAATTTTTTGTGTTCTGCAGTTGCTCTAAATTTGGATTTTCATTGAGGCATTCTTTATAACTATTATTCTCATTTCTAATCAGTGTTTGTTCAGCTTTCTTTTCTGTCTTTTTGCATGTGTTTTGTGCTTAGGTGACACATCAGTGAGCAAGTTTGGTCTGAAATATTTAAAACTGAGTAAACGGGAGTAATGGTGCCTATATAAAAATTGTAGGAATTATATTAGATTTTTATATTATAAGAGCACTAAAATGTTCCCAACAAAAATTGCCGGTTGGGGACCCTTCTTCTTCTTCTTAGGTAAATTTTTTTTTTATTTTTTTTATATATAGTTTTGGCCTTAACAGGGAACCAAAATTTTCATTAGTTCTATGATTACTTCATCTCTACTAATGTTGAGAGTTGTCCCAGACTGGATTTTCTTTCCAGTCTAAGCTGGCTGACAGATTTGCATTTTTTTGAAAATCTTGATATATTTCCTTTCAAGTTGTTTGTTTCATCTATTTGTAAGTGATGACTACTGTTTACACATACAGATTGTCGCTTGGGTTTGATTTTAACTTTCTAGATTTCCTCATGATATTTGTATCCTTCCTTACACAATGTAGGGCATATACAACAGAATGTAAGTTATATTTTTATGCAAAGTATTGTATACTTAATGCAGGAAAATTACAGAAATGAGCTTATTGTTGTCAAAATGACGACTGGGATGGGTTATATAAATACATTGGGTTTATAGTCCTATGGTTTTGATTATTAGGAAATCTTTGATGGGCTTGGTAGGAAATATGAATATTACTTTTGTTTTATTTAAGCTGTGTTAGAGTCTACTTTCTGTTTTATTTTTCCTACTTAAATTTTGAATTATAGGTTTTTTTTTTAGTTTCTTTTTCCATTCCCTTGTGGAATTAAGAAACCTTTTGTAAAATGACTTCCTATTCTGTAGTAGAGTTATATGTCTTATGAGTTGAATTTGGGGTTTAACCCTCTATATTTGAGTTTGTTTGGAAGATTATGGAGCCTAGGGGTCATGAATTTGGTATTGAAACAATAACCATTCCAGTTTGTTATCGCTGTGGGGATACTTGGGATGGGAGTGGTTTCCCTAATCGAGGATGAATTCTCTGTCTTTATATTTTATTTTGTCTTCTGAATGTGAGGTGTTCAGACTGGAAACATCGGATTCTATGGTTGTGAATAAGAAATGGCATTTAGACTCCATTTTTTTCCAATGGATGTAAGTAACGTGAAGTTGTTATATAATATGCACTGTTGGAAAGACTTGACTTGGCTATAATTGTTATATAATATGCACTGTTGGAAAGACTTGACTTGGCTATGATTTTAGCTTGTCAAGAAAGCTATAAACACTTGTTTAGTCCTCAAATTATCTTTGTGAAATGTGGTTATTCTTTCTCTGTGGTAAGTGAAAGAGGATAATTTTTTTGTCTGTGTGGGTGGGTTGGGTTGGGGGGCAGTGGAATCAACTAGTTCAGTTTCCTAGTCTAGGTCTCCCCAAGTACCTGTGTTCCTTATCCCAACAGGTTAAGTAATGTTGGTTCATCTCAGTACACGTAGAGCACCTGGTGTTTCTAGGAAATATGCTATTTAATTCATGGATTAATTGAAGATGTGTGAGATTGGCTACAAGCTGAATAGCTGAGGGTGGGACTGAAACCATGCTGGGAGCATCCTGTAGTTTTGTCCACGTGAGGATCATGATAGTTTTCCCTACATATCTTGTAGGAGACATAGTATCTACCAGTCAGGGTTTACTTAGTTATCCTGTAGGAGACATAGTATCTACCATTAAGGAAATAGGGATCTTGGAACTTTGTTTTCCCCTTTTTGGGTGGAGGGGTTGTTAATAGTTTGAAACTTTTGAATTATGGTTGAAGAATTAGCCTTTTTGACTTGTGAACCCTGTATTGCATGCTGTGATTCAGTCTAGGTTCATATGATGTCATTTGCTTTAGAAGAAAGATTAATTTGATTGGCAATACCGCTCAATCCTCCCCTCCCCTCAAATAGTATTTCTGTTCCATTGCCTTTGGAAAATTGTGTGATTTACAACTTCTTGCCTTCGTCGGTGAGTCTACCTTAAATATTAAAGTATCACTTCACCGGTGATACATGCTGGATTATGTTCAGGAGTGGGCATAGTTTATTGCACTTATGGGGAGAGCCTTTTGGTTTCTTCGTTGCTTAGTCATTTCAGAAGTCCTACTTGATTTAACTAGTGCTAATTGTATTAGGTTTAAATTTAAGTCTGAATAAGAACTGATTGAGTCAACGTAGGTCTTTGTTTTACCTTTACTTTCAATTAGGATCTTTATTGGAGTTGAATCATCATAGGAATGGTGTTTTGAGTTACCACGGGTTGATGGTGAATCCCGATTCTTCTTCCTTATTGTTGTTATTACTTCAGATACTAAATTAAAATTCCAGCATCAGGGTTCCTCTACTAACTAGCTCAGTTTGAGCTGTTTAATTCAGGTTCAAATTCTGCCATATTCTTCTGCTTGATCTCAAAAGCTGTGCCTTTATACTTTATTCAACTGGATTTTATTTGCATCTGTTTGAATCTATTCTCTTCTCGTGATCATTTTATTTCTTCTATGCTATTTTTCCCCATGATAAATAACATTTAATTATTGAAAAGAATAAAATAGCACCATAGTAAGCAGTCCTCTAAGAGGGAATTAGCTCAAAGAGCTAACCTGCTTCATTATAACAGTATCCATGAGTGAAATACTTATGACTTACAAGGGGATGGTGTGCCCAAACATAATATAGGTAATGATTCCAGAGCCATTAACTGTTGGTTCTTTTCATATGAATCCAATTATTGATCTGCAGAATAGCCCCATCTAATTGCATTTTTCAACTTTTAAGATAAACTCTCTCTCTCCAAAAACACCCTACGTTATTGTTCACAGAACACGTGACTATATCCAAAGTTCCTAAAGCAAAGAGACATCATTTGGGATCCACCTCCTACAGGTTTGCAAAATTGGACTTTAATGGCTGTTCTTTGGGAACCTGGATCCATCTAGAGTAGGGGTGATTAGATCATCCACAGGGGAAGTTTTGAACGCATATTCTGGTCTTACTGGAGTAGGTCAGAAGGATACTCGATCAAAGCTGAAATGTTTTGGCTTAAAGAGAGGAGAGAGGGGAAAGGGGGGAGGGGGGAGGGGGATTAGAGAAGGCTTCAGTGACATCATAATTGACGTTAATTTGGAAACCATTATAGTTGTTTGGGATAGACAACCAATGGAAGGTCTGTGAAGATTCCTTGATAAGATTAGCTGCATTCAGTTCCTGGCTTCTCAAGTGAATCGCTCGTCTGTTTGGAAGCTGAGATCAGCTAACTCTGGCAAATGAGTTGGCTTGGGGTAAGTAGGTTAGAGTGGAGTTCAGGGAGTTTTCTCGCAGTAAAGGGCTAGTGCTTCTTTTGGGTTTTGGTGCCTATTGGGCTTATAATGGATTTCTATAGTTAGATATTTTGGGGTTTTCCCTTTGTACTGATGATTCGGTTCTGTTACTGTATGTGACCTTGTATTTGTTCTCGTTTATTTTCATTAATAAAATATTCATCTGTTGCTTGTCCCAAAAAAGAAAAGAAAACTTGGTTGATGTTTTATCAAATTCTCTGTTGTTTTTTTATTTTTAAAATTTTTTGGGGCAGGGGTGTTCCTGTTGCTTTTATTTCAAAACTCAGAGAATTTCATCTTTTTGGTTCTTTAGCTATTCCTGTCCTATACCATCATCTGAATGGTGCTAGACTTGTGGGCCCATATCACAGGGGTAAAAGATTGCTTTATATTCTTCTTGTAAGTTTACATTGGTTATGTTGGTGAATTCCTTGCATATATTTTCAGACCCTCAAGAACGGTTTCAGGCCTGTTGAGATGGAAAGCAGAACTCTGACAGGGGCGATCACAAATCTCTATGCTGTCTGGCAATTACTGTTGTGGAAGAGGGATCTGCTGTGTTGAGTTGAGGGAAGGAAGATTGTTGTTGTCGGAACTTAAGATCTATAACTCATATGTTGTATGGAGTATAGGAGGCGAGTTGTTTGGACTGATTTGTCCATTTCCTTATATTTTGAGACCTGGCTCTGGTTCTTGGTTTTCTAGTTTGATGGAGCAATGGTTTAGGGCCTTGAGCTGGCGCCTTGAGCTGGCTTTCTGGGGGGTGTGCTCAGGCCTTGTTGGAATCACCACCCCCCCGCCCCCGGGTTGGGTGGGGTGAGAAATTGAGTCTTAATACTAAACTGGGGTCATTAAATCGTGAAAACTTCAAAATGAATGATGACAAATGTGAAAGGTTTTTTTTTTTTTTTTTTTTTTGGTGGTAAGAATTGTGAAAGTTCAGTAAATTGAAATAGAGAATATATTAAGTTGCTGCTTGACTCTATTAGTTGTTCCTTTGTGGCATACTTCATCTATTTGTTTAATGCTCGATTCCTATTTCTCTTATATTTAAGGATTTGATTCAGTTTTTTTGTTTAGTTCCAATCCCTCCGCGTCCGAGTTTGATTGATGAAGCTGTTCCCCAATTTCATTTCCCAGTTTTTATTTTTATTTTTTTCATCTTTGCCTTGCAGGTCTCTGAGTGGTTGGAGAAAAACAAGCAGCTGACCTTTGAAGAACGAGATTATGCTTCTCGCCTTGATTTGATAGCCAAAGTACGTGGCCTCCAGAAGGCTGAACAGTACATTGGGAAAATCCCAGAATCGTTCAGGGGTGAAATAATTTACAGAACTCTTTTAGCTAGCTGTGTTGTAGCTCTCAATGTAAAGAAAGCAGAGGAAGTGTTCCAAAAAATGAGGGACCAGGACTTTCCAATCACAACATTTGCTTGCAATCAGTTGATCCTGCTCTACAAGAGATTCGACAAGAAGAAGATAGCTGATGTCCTATTGTTGATGGAGAAAGAAAATGTCAAGCCAACCCTATTCACATACAGGCTCCTAATAGACACGAAAGGGCAGTCCAATGATATTACCGGTATGGAGCAGGTATTAGAGACCATGGAGGCTGAAGGGATCAAGCCTGATATCTTTACCCAATATTTACTGTCCAAGTATTATATTAGGGGTGGCCTCAATGAGAAGGCAGAATCAGTTTTGAAGGAGATGGAGGGATTCAGCTTGAAGGCAAATCGTGGGGCTTGCAGGAATTTACTCCCACTTTATGCGGCCCTTGGCAAAGCTGATGATGTGAGTAGAGTTTGGAAGGCCTGTGAATCGAAGCCCCAGCTTGAGGAGTGTGCAGCTGCCATCGAAGCTTGGGGAAAGCTTGGGAAGATAGAGGAGGCGGAAGCAGTCTTTGAGAAGATGTGCAAGACTTGGAAGAAGCTCCCCACGAAGAACTATACTGCACTATTGAGAGTTTATGCAGACCATAAACTTCTGTCCAAAGGAAAGGATCTTGCAAAGCGGATGGCAGATAGTGGATGCCATATTGGCCCATTGACATGGGATGGGCTCGTGAAGCTCTATGTGGAGGCTGGGGATGTGGAGAAAGCAGACTCAATCCTGCAGAAGGCAGCTCAGCAGGGCTCAATCAAGCCATTGTTTAACTCTTACATGGTTATCATGGATCAGTATGCAAAGAGGGGTGATGTCCATAATACTGAGAAGATGTTTCACAGGTTGAAACAGGCAGGATATGTTGGTCGGCTTCGGCAGTACCAAGCTCTTCTCCAGGCCTACATAAACGCGAATGCTCCAGCTTATGGCTTTAGGGATAGAATGAAGTCAGACAACATATTCCCAAATAGAGCATTGGAAGCACAGTTGGCACAGGTAGATGCGTTTAAAAAGACTGCGATATCAGATCTGCTCGACTGAAGGCTGATGAAATCTCTCTCATCTTTGGAGCAGAGATTTTTTCCAGTTGCTGTGCTGTTCTGATTCTATATCATATACATCAAAACTTTAGGTTTAGTGAAGATGAAGAGTTGTCCTTCCATCTCGCTCCAATTTTGTTTTTTCCCCTTCTGTTATCCTCATAAGTTCCATCTCTCCCAATGTTCTTTGTCTTGTGTCAGATAGAAAATTGAGTGTTCAAAAGACTCACTTCGGTAGTACTTCACATTAATGTCATCTCTGTCTTTCTCTCTCTCTGTACTGGGTGCATATAGTGTAAATTGATCTACTGGTTTGTAATGGTATGATCCATGGCAGGGTGGAATTTTTATCCTTATGGGAGTTGGTTACTTTACTTGGCACACAAGGAACGAAAATACCAACGCCACAGATACTGTAATATCATATTCAGTATAATCTTTACTTTCGATGCCTTCAAGTTCAGGATCCCATTTGACCTGCTTTGATAGCCCAGTGAAGTGGCTGTGAAGCTGTTTCTGTGAGACTCGGACAAATGTTGGTGGACGTCAGTACATCACTGCGTTAGCAATATCTCCACCGTGACAGATTCAAAGATTTGAAGGGAAAGACTATCAATTGAGAAAAAAAAAAAAAAAAAAAAAATCGTTGCCCATTCTACTCCATGACATTCAGCCACAGCACCATCTCCTGAGAAATTGACTGCAAATTATGCTGCTATTTACCTCCACCTATTTTTTTCCCTGTAGCCTTTTATCTATTTACCCTCTGCCATTTACCAATTTATGCCACTTATAAATGTATACAGTACACGTGTAAATAATGCTCTTGGTTCCATAGAAAAGAACACCATAAACCAGGTTAAATCTGGTTCCATGGACAGTTTCTTCACTGCTTTGTATTTAACTGCATTTGAAATTGTTCCACTTCAATATATTTATGAACAGTTCTTCAACTTTCTTTTTTTCTTTATTTTTGGTAATAAATTCTTCAGCTTTCTTGCAAATAAGAAAGTTGGTCCTCTTTCATCGACAAAAAAGAGACAGCTTTCTCTAACTTGAAGGAGACTTGGATCAAAAGAAATAATACTAAATTGATCATTCTCCCAAAATGAAATTACAAACAAGCAGAGCCAGTTTCAAATCCTTATTTCTGAAAGTAGTCTAATCCAGAAAAAAATGGTGACAAAGATAGCCACCAACCAAACTGAGCTATGGAATGCTCAGAAATAATTGCTGGTGTAGAATTTTTTAAGGAAGTCTGAATTTCCTGGGTCCTTGCTGGTACGATCCTGTATCAGTCCCCCGCGTCTTACCACATACTGCCCTATGATGTGGTGCCGCTGCTTTGCATGCTGTACGATGTTTCCTAGCTCCTCCGCGGCCTTGAAAAGAAGCATGTCAATCACCTGCAGATACACAAATATTTATCATAAACAAACCAAACAATAAATTATTATACAGCACTGAATTATACACCCACAATAGAGTTAATAATTAAGTAAACTGGCACATGAACTAAGGGCAGAAGAGGAAGCTAAAAAAACAATGCACTTTTCCCTTGACCTCACATGCTAGATGGCATACATAAATTCTACAGCAAATTTTATAACGAACATGCTGAAAGAAAACAGAGAAAAGGGTTTTCAGCATTCCCATTCACAAGGACCTGAAAGAAGAACATTTCCACCACAATATAGCATCACAACAAATAGATTTTTGTTTCATTTAGCCTCTTCATTCTTAAACAGTCAATGGAACTTCTACTTCTATTTCTTGATTACCTGTCAGTGTGTCTCCCTTCTGAATTTGTGAATTTGGAAAGCAATCAAAAACAAAGAGGATGACCAAAAACTCTGTTTCTAATATGGTTATAAAATGTTATAATGTTTGATATATTTTCTCACATTTTTACCCCTTTTGAATCTGAAGCAATAATCGAGGTTGCAAGAGGGAGGGGTCAAGTATCCAATTATTGGTAGCATAACTCATGCAGAGCAAGAGAAGTTGGGAAATAAGTAGAGTCTATATGTTTCGCCATTCACCATGTACGATTATTTCAAAGCCAGGAAGTGAAGACGGAAATTCAAGAAATAAAAAGAGAGAGAGAAGAAATAAACTTAAGGCCACATGTTTTCTACAAGTTGAAGCAATCATTGTAAACTTTTTTTGTGGGACCCACATGAAAAGGCTTAAGAGCTTCTACCAGATAGGTGCAAAAAGTAGTGAACTGTAATTACAATGGGAAGATTAATGAAATGGTCGATCCAAGTTAGTTTGGTGTTGTGGAGTTTTGTAATAATTGTAAGTGGGCTTATGAGCCTTTTGGCTTGTTCATACTTCAAGTTTTGTAATAATTGTAAGTGGGGTTACTAGTGGGCTGAAATGTTTTACCAACAGCCCAAAAAAGAAGAAACAGAAAGGCATTGATGGGAAACAACTCAGAACGTAGGCTAAAATGGGGTTGTTTTCTACCATCAAGGGTTCAAGAGATACAAAAACCGCCGGAAATAGAGTTAAGTGAGGTTATTTGTCTTCAGCAAAAACTTCTTTTTTTGGGGTGTGGGAACAGACTAAATAATGGCTGCACACAGCATGCAGGCACAAATTCTAACAATAATTAATCCAAATGTTTTTAATGGACACATGGATTCACAGGCTCACTTTGAAGTGGATCCTTCAAACCCTAGGTGCATTCCTAGGTAACTATTTTCTTGCTTATTATCTTTTATCATTCTTTTTTTTCTTTTTTTTTTGAATAATGTTTCTACTGTTATTCCTCTTCACTTCTACTTCTTACTGTATTTCAAGAGCCAGTACAAAAGATACAACCAGAATTTATCCATTGATTTCACTGTCAAGCCATCTTCATATCACCACAGTACCTTCCTTACACCAACCCCAGTCCCAACAGAGGGGTTGCACCCTTTTAAACTTTCTATTTTTATGTTTACCATTAACATAACTCCATATAGGGTTTCCAGTTTCCACCGGATGTCCGGGATGCATTTGTGCTCAGCCAGACCATTTCAAAAGCTGATTGGTTTGTACTCCTTGTAAAAAAGGCAGAAAATTCAGCAAGAGGCCATTAGGGGTGGTGGGAAGGGTGGGGATGGGACCACTTTAGCAGATGCAATCTTGAAAAAAAAATACAAATAAATAAATAAAAGCTAAACGCACCCAACCCGATAGCCTTCCACTCCTCTTCCTCCGATCACCTTCCCATCCCACCCTTCAGCCGAGATCTGGTCTTCTTAGCCACTTCCAGCCACCTGAAACAGAGGAGGGAGAGAGAAAGCCCAACTTCAACCCAAAATCAACTAAGATGCGGTCTTCTTCCCCCTCCAGCTACCACTAACAAAGTTGATGTCCTCTCTCTCTGAGCCCTCTCCCCTATTAGGCTGTCTGGGATGCCAGTACACCTGGTGGTCACCTCGACCATCCTTTGAGCATTCTGTTTTCCCAAACATAGATTCCAGCCACTAAAATCTAAATATTTTTTTCAATGGACAAACATCAAAATCTACATTCTACTTCCGCCAAATCCTAATTTAATTAACCAGACCTATTGCACTAACCCACCATAATTTTTTAACCATAAACCCAATTAGGATTTTATCATTCCTAGTTATGCAAACAGCAGCTATTTTCCTTTATTTCTGTTTGCATACCATTTAGTTTGGCTTGTGGTACTGGTTGAATTTTGTTCACTCTTTGGAAGCAACCATGGATGTGTAACTCTATTTCTATGTTGAAGCATCCTTAGTAGTCTCACAGAAACAGAATACAAATAAGCAGTGGAAAAGATGCAGACCGAGGCACAGGTCATGGTGAAATTACATGGACAAGAACATTCGAAACCTTTGTTACCCTTAGACAATCTGATGATCTGGACGCCAGTGAGAACAAGCAAATGAAAGTGATCAACATCAATTCCCTGGAGATGGCAACTATGAAAAGTAATATTCTCCAGCAATAGCGGATAATTAAAATAATGCACATAAAATTGACCACAGAAACCTTAAACTTTAAACAAACTCATCATCTGGATGCTCATCATATTATTCTCGGCCAAGATTTAGAAATTTTTTGAAGATCTATCTAGATGACCCTATGATGAGGGAGGGAATCCCAGATAATCAGAGTCACAATGAACTCGTTAGAACCAGAATATAAAATTCCCAATAGCACAAGATCCAACAGTTGGATGGGGAACCATATTTTAACACTATATCCAAAGATGAAAGCGATCCAAGGATTGGATCAAGAGATATGGAAGAGTACTTGGACTGTCAGAACTAAGAAGACAAGCAAGTGAAATTCTGATGGAAAATCAGATCTCTAAATCTAACCAGCGGATGGAGGATCAGATTGGGTGGTAATGACTTAAAATATAATTAAACAAACATATTAGTATATGATGTCGATCTAATGGCGGAAACAAAATCTACAATGAAATCCTAATGGTGATGGAAGGTGGATGGCAGCCATTAATGGAGGATGATAAAACCAAATTAATGGAGGGTAAGAAGAAGAAGGATATGAATTTCAGGATTCACCACCAAGGGGTTCCTACTGAATCACCACAGCATGAAGGCACGCTGAATCACCACAGCATGGAGGCACACTGAATCACCACAGATAATCATATTGGACAACAGCTAATCAATTTCATTATTCATTCTCAAATTCATCCTCAGGCTTGAAGCCCCTTACAAATTTATGTAGAAGACTCCAATCATTAAGCAAACTAGTCCTAGAACTCCAGACAATAACTTACCTTGGAGGTAGTTTATTTATAATAGAACTTAACCTAAACTAAAAGAAAGCAACTTAAAACACTTAAAGAAATGAAAGACTTAAAGCTGTAAAAGTTTTATCTAATTAGATAAAGACTCCGACTAGATAAAGACTTATCAAATGGAGGCACTTGCAGAGCAATGACTCACAGCTCAGTACTGTAGTTTGGATCAATACTGGACAATATCTATCCAGATCTTTCTGGATCAGTCCATAAAGACAAAATGTTGAAGAGTGGGTCGATATCATTATCCTACCATTATCTTGTGGACGTTAATTGAAGGTCTTGCTGCTGAGTCACCAGTTCTTTTTACACATCAGCAGACTTCATCTAGATTTAATTGTTTGGGTTTAATGTCTCAAGTTATGTTCTGAGTTGTCTATAATCTTAGACTTATATTGGTTTTATGTTTCCTAGTATGGATAGATTTTCTAGTATTGGTAGGAGTCCTCTTGGATGTAATCTTTCTATTCTTATGTAGTTCATTTTCTATTTAATAAAATCACCAGCAGGAGGAGAGGACACTTACGATTCTCTCTCCCTTTTCTCGGTTTCTCTCCATCTTCTCTTTCTCTCTTCTTTCTTTACTTTGATAACACAAGAAAAGTAAATAAGTATTAGAGATCAGTGATATATTATCCCAGATCGGATCATACTCGTTCAACCAATCATGCACTGTTCTAGAATTGAACATCCTTGTTCTGTACCAGTCTGGATTGGGCAATCCAGTACCAAGTTTTAAAACCATGTTGTAGAGTGTTTGTAGTAATTCTGAAGCACCATTTGTATAACCAACAATTTCAACTTGTGTTTGGACGGGGGATTAACTCCAAATGCAATTGAAATCCTCCATCAATATCTTCTAATTCTTACTCGTTCTGCAATGCACTCAACTGGTCATGTCCCTCTTTTCTATTATGAGATAAAACCCTTTTGTCGTTGCTTTTCTAATTTTTCATACCAAAGAACTCATTCATTCAGCGAACAAAGGGTTGCATAATCCCAAGTCATCTCATGGTGCATGACTTAAGGTCCATAACCTGGTGTAAGTCCTAAACGTAAGCATTTTTTGCATGAAGTAGCCACCCCCAGACCAAGCGTCTCTTCATCTTGGCATCCCAAGCTTCTATCATCACATTAAGCAGCAGCCCTTATGGGGATTGAATGACTTAGGTTTCATAAACCAACCAGTACATATGGTCAGGTCAGGTCAGGTCAGAGAACATATTTCACAAGGATAGAGTGTGATAATATTCAGAACTGGTTTTAGGCTTTTAGCCGAAAATTACGCTCATGAATAAAATGTAACATTGAAGCTGGGGCTTCACAGTTAATCCACTAAGATCTACAACAGTATTTTGAAGCAACCCCCACCCCCAAAAAAAAAATAAATAAATAAATAAATAAATGCACAGCACCTTTGACAAGAATATCGAGCATCAAAGGCTTGATTAATGGATGGCTTATGATAAACAATAAACAAGACTTTAAATAGAGTTGAATAGTGAAGCAGTATTTTCCATTTGATGTTTGGTTGGACAGATGAAGCGAATGACAAAGGCAAAAGGTGGGTTGGACTCATCACCTTTTAAGCTTTCATATGTTCTCTTACAAATCCCCACCAAATTTATTGGGTTCTGTAGCAAGCCTATTTGAGAAAATGAAAGAAAGTTGTTGGGAAGGTATGAACTCCAAGACATATTCTCAGGGCAGCTAGAAACTTTAAAAATGTGAGAAAGTGGACAAAAGTGTACTTTCTCTACAGTTTCACAGCCTTAGTAAGAATAGGCTTAAATAGAAAACCAAAGGGGACAAAAGCGGCATCCAATATGCAAATCCAGAGCAAGGAAACTAATCTAGATTTGACTTACCAGCATTCCAACAGATATGAGAAACAAAAAATAGATGATTATACTAAGAATTAAGGGTAAATGATGTACATGCTAGTGTATGCATTAGAATCTTATACACCAACACCGTATTGAACATTGGATAGTGGGAGGCATCTCAGTCATTCGATCCACTGCAGCTACACCACCCACTACCTACTGCCACTACACAGGCACATCACTCATCCCTCACTCCACTGTTGAACCCTCCACATCTCTCTCTCCCACTTGCCGCTGCAACCCATTGACAGCATCACCCCTTGCATATCCCCACGCTCCCTTCCCCTCCCCCGGCAACCTCTCTTTCTCCCTCCTCCAGCTCCCTCTCTCTGCATCCCGGCTCCACCTCTTTCAATTAATCTCTCTGGAAAACTGGCATAACAATTCCCTACAAAACCCTCTTTCAGCTCCATCTCTCCAACCTATACTAAGACTTGTAGACAAGAGACACCTCATTCCTGTCCCGGTGTGACGTAAGGAAATAAAACACACATAGTTGTTAAGGCGTCGAGGTGAACCAAGGCGTTGGAGGCTTGACGGACGCCCAAGGAGACCAAAGCGCCATCAATATGCCTGGACGCCCAGGCGACGCCTTGACAACTATGCAAACACAAACTCCACAACCTCTTCAAGGAAATAAATCATCCTTCCACAGTCAATCCCCAAGGATGAAGAAAGAAAAATCGAGTAGACTTGAAGAATATGATCTGGTCAAAGCGAATCTAAGAAGTGAAACAACTTTCCAAACGTAGCTCTAAGAGTCAGCTCCGCAGGGAACATATACCCCTTCCAGCACCATCATGTTGCCCAGAATTGCTCTTGAAGTGCAGATATTAAAGAAGAATGGAGGTAGCCATGCCGGTCCCAGTAAAGATGGGATCAACTTGCTGTACTTAGGGTCTTGGGTCGGGGTGTGAAGGGGGGAAGCGAACCCACGAATTCACTCGTTCAATTTGGAGGGAAAAAAAATACAAAATCACCAAATGTGGACAATAGCCCAACCTTCGTTTTAACATTGAGAACTCAATCACTAGAGTTCATCATCTGTTTTAGTTTTCCTCCAGTCTACCCAAATAACCAATAGAGATATTCATTCAGCATAATGCAGCTAAAGGAGAAGAATGGCCTATTTTTCCTTTGAGAAAGGTGAAAAGAGAAGAAAGTTTCAGAAATAGTGTTTTCTCCTCTCACTGTTTTCTCAGTTCCTAAATGAAAAAAAAATGTTGTTAAGCAGCAGGGAATGGAGGAGAGGAACCTTGAGTTTAAATAATCATGGATGGATCATGGACTTCTGTTCACAAATTAAATATATGTAAGCAAATATATGTAAGCTATAACAGAAGGAGTTTGAGAAGGATGCATCATCTCCAATTTGAAGTTCCAACTAAATCTGTCAGGTGACCATCTATACGCTTGTTCCAATTTAACAGAATGCATCATAATGACGAGTGAAAAGCTTTTTCCATTAAAGTGATTGAAATCTCAGCATGGTCACTAGTTTGAATAGGTTACAGCTCCGAAACTCAAATTCCACATAAAAGGACAGTAAACTCGGTACAGAAACTAAAATCCTTCCTGAACAGTTTCGAAGAAATGCAACCCATCCAATCTGCGGAAAAGAGTTGGTCTGTCAATTTTTCTGGTGGGTGGTGCCTAAAAGATGCAGAGAAGGGGACACAGCAGAGAGCAGGGGAGACAGAGTGGGGATGCAAGAGACGGTGCTGTCGGTGGGTTGCAGTGGCCAGCAGGGGAGAGAGAAGGAGAGAGATGTTAATGGTGCAACAGTGTTGAAGAGATAGGGATGCAATGGCGGATAGATTGGCGGGTTAGGATCTTTTTTCACAATTCAAAGGTCAATAAAGTGCTGGTATGTATGATTCTAATATCCTCCGCTAGCTTGTAAATCCCTTGCCCAAGAAATAATTTAAAAGAAACTATTAACAAAAGCCTAACTATCAAATATATAGCAAAGGGAGTACCGTCATAACAGATGATCAGATGAAACTAGCAAAAATGGAAGAGGAAAACTGGGGCACTGCCTGCTATAAAGAAGAATAGGGAATATGAGAAAAGAAGAAAGAGGAACAGAAAGTTACCAGGGATTAGATGAATCAGATTGAAGAAGAAATAGATTGGAAAGAGAAGAAGGAGAAGCAGCCAGAAATCAACAAACATAACGGTCCTTATCAGCTAAGCAGCCAACACATTCAAAATTTTCAGTAATTTTGAAGCCTGTGAATCGACTCGACTGGGTTACATATTTATAGACAACAAACTTACCAACTCACATATCGACTCTTAATCCACATAATAACCTGAAACTGACCTCTAAGACGGATTGGGATCCTCCGTATTGAGGCCACCCCTACAGTGAGGATCCCATCCACTTAAAGTGGATCTGCGTGTATCCCAATGCACTTTGAGTGGATCGGGATACGTGCCGATCCACTTTGAGTGGGTGGGATTCTCACTACATGGTGGCCTCACTACAGAGGATCTTTATCCCCCTTAAGACTCCCTAACAGCTGGTATTGATTTCTATTGACATAAGGAAAGGACCTCCTAACAGCTGGTATCAATTTCTACCAAAATCTAATATTTATAATTCAGCAATTACAAATTTCTACTGAAAAAAATAAAAATAAAAACTAGATTGACACTAGTTTGAGCAATGGATACCTAAACAGACCCAAGGTCATGGGCTTTGGGCAATATTTCCTCATCAATGCCCCATTAATTTCAGATAACAAGAGATACATCTACTCCAAATACGCACATAATCTGACAGGCATCAGCACTCCATGTGCCAACATAAAAGATATATAAAGATTGCATCCAGCACTCGGTTCGCCAACGTAAAAGATATATCAAGATTGCATCCAACTCTGTGTGTGCCAACGTAGAAGATATATAAAGAATCAGCCTTCTAACTTCAAGTAATTTACTAGTGTGTAGAGGCAGAGAATGATATTTGTGAGAGGTTACCCTCATCCTTATGAACAATCATAAAAAAAAATCTCATTTCATTCCATTTCTAGGAGGTCTTTGATTTACATGTGTAACTTTGAGATAGGCTGACCAAGATACATAAGCAGATAAACAAAAATAAACTGAATTGATGTACGTTCATAATAACAACGATTTTGAAGGAAATAAAAATACAAAATTTATAGAAAAGAGTATTGCTGATTTGGGATTCAATTTTATAAATATACAACAGACAAATTGGCAGTAATTAGATCTTAAAAAGATGGATTTATGGCTGCTGGACTGAGAAACTAGGAGCATCACTCTTGGAGTTTGCGTTGTTCTTGACCTATACCATTGTAGATCATTTGGGATTAACCAAACAAAGGATTGACTGAAACAGTGAGAAAAAACCTGCTACTAGCACTGGATCAGTCATTCACAATGGTATGATAGATCAAATCAGTCCTGTTTGACAACGATATCATAAAATCATAATTTTTAGACCACAACACAAAAAAAAGGCATCGACCTTCAAAGTTAAGAAAATTCCCATGGTTGCACAAAAATACATAGACTTCATACCTTAATTTAGTTAAAATACATGAGGTATAACCGTAAAGTATAATGCTTGGATTCCTAATTAGACTATCACCTAGAAAATAAAAATCTGTACCAACACCTTGACAAAATTCTGTTCATAACTCTACTAAACCAGTTTAGAATTGCAAGATCATGGTCTCATTAGAAATGAAGCTGAATAATCCCTTCAAATCACATCAAAATCATCCAGACAAACAAGTTCTGAACAACCTCACCCCTACCCCAAAGAAGGGAATTAACTATTCCCAGATTTAACAACTTAAACAAGCATCTTCATATCCAGACCCATAACAAAAACTAAATCAAGTTTAATGACAACATAAAGCTGACCCAAATTGCATGAATAATACCACAAACTGACCCTACTAGCACTTGGCCCCTACACCAAACGGATGAAGGAAATTACAAATTCTCCTCACAAGAATCTAAAATGTGAACTGTCATGACCATAACAAATTATTCCTGTTTAGGTAATTTGATTAGTTTCTTAAATAAACCCCCACTTATATGTGTTGGACTGACAGTCCTAAACCTAAATCAAGCAAGAGCTCAATGTATCAGGTTGACAGTCATACGAGAGCATCTCCAGCTATTAAAAACGACATTTGGGATACTACTATTCTCCTCAAGGAAAGTCACCCATGCGCTGTTTGCATGGGAAATTTTCTTTTATAGTCAGGATATGGATCATTATCACCACTTTTCTTTTGTGTTGTTTCTGGAGGAGCAAAACTAGTCCACTTGAGCATCATTTCTGTACAATTTGAAAGATTACTTATGTACATTTCCAGGAAGACCAAGATCTTCCATTTCTAGCTCCTGGTGATGTTCTGGTGAACATACTGAGTTACTGACAAAGTGTCAGGTTTTGTAGCAAGACTTCTATTTTGAGAATTTTTAATTTAGTTAAGAGTTTTTTTTTTAGGTTACATTTTTTGTTGTCTGGAAACGCAGTCAAGCACTGTCCAATAATGTATGTATGTGAACCTTTTGAGGCAATTATAGGCCTTGGGAGACAATTCTAATTGGTCAATAGGTCAATATATCCATGCCATTCTTCTATCCTTTTATTTTTTTTCTTTCAAACCAACTGAAACCAGCCTAATTCTCTCCTCCTTTCTATATCCTATTTTTTCCCATCTCAACATGAAATCATTCTGTTTTTGAAAGTCTTTATTTTTATGTAAGAACCGTTGTTCTTCCTTAGGATCAACCATAATCGTTGAAATGCATGGTAGTATGCCAAATTAGCAAAAGAGTCCTTCGTTTGATAAGGCATGGATTGTTTTATTAGGTTCCCTAGTCCCTACCAATGAAGTGAAGGGTCTCAAAACTATCAGACAAAGAAACGGACATTAAAAACTTTTTGGAAAACCCTAGCACATGGATCCTCAAAAATTGTTGTTTCAATCCAATTACTTGGTATAAGGCTTAGTTGAGAATCATCTCAGAAGTGAATAATATGATATGTGGTTTGGGACCACAAGTATGAAAAATTAGAGATATCTCACACATGAAACAGACACTTTTTGAGGTTTGAAGATATTTTGATCCTTAGTTGCTCTTCCTTTTTTCCCCCTTTTCCTTAATGCAAACTTACCAGGAGAACAATTAAGTCCATAGTATTACGGCATACCTGAATATAAAAATTTCAGGCATGAGTAACAAAAGATAACCTTCCAGAATACGAGTTTATGAAGAGTTCAAACACTCATCAGCAAATCAGACACCACCCCCCCCCCAAAAAAAAAAAAAAAGAAGAAGCCGAATGCACCATGTTAACAATCACAAATCAATTACAACTCCAGATACCCAATTAGAAAAAAGAAAATCCAAGCAACAAATGGAGGGAGAGTAAACTACCGATTACTTATCCGACCATCGACACGAAAACAATAATCTTAAATAACAAAAACACTTAAAAACAATCCAGAATTACAAATCGCGAATCTGTAAAAGACAAAAATTCAAATGCCCTATGAAGGAAGACAAAATAAACTGAGGAGATTTAAGCACCTTAGGGTCTTTGACATGGGCATTCTTTCGGATTTCAGCTGAAACTGAGGAACGTAGCTCCGATTTCGTGACAACATCTTCAAGATAGTAGATATCCATAATGGTTGGGATCGATCGACACGCTTCCCTAAAGAAATCAAAGACACGGGTTTTAGCCTCGTTCAGGCT
This sequence comes from Protea cynaroides, assembly GCA_028583415.1. Classification (NCBI taxonomy): domain Eukaryota; kingdom Viridiplantae; phylum Streptophyta; class Magnoliopsida; order Proteales; family Proteaceae; genus Protea; species Protea cynaroides. The sequence goes on along the minus strand of CM053266.1, from coordinate 56,525,936 downwards.
TGCAGAATTTGGTGGAACCTTGAATCCTTTGAATGCCATTGTTACCCTGCAAACTCTGTCTCTCTCGAATGAAGAATTTCAGCTTTTGGTTGTGGAATCTGGATTGTTTGACGGCCTACAGCTTTGGAAGAAGCAGTCGAACTAGTAGAGGGTGTCAAAGGAAGGGTCTGTGATCCGGTTCAAATATGGAAACCCGGACTATAATGGAGGAAAACCAAACCAGTCCAACCCGCCAAGACTCAGATCCAAACTCATCCGGTCCAATTCAGGTAGAATTTGTGAATATTCAGCCCAAATTGTTGCTCCAACCGAGTCCAACTCATCTGATCTCAAACCCAATACGATTATGAAATTGGTAACTTTGAGGCCCAGTCTCAATGGAACCAGCATTTGGAGTCCACCTCACTTTTTTTTATTTTTTTATTTTTTTTTATTATTGTTTTATTTCCCTTTGGAAGGGCAAAAGTTAACCAAGTAGCACACCTGGAAAAGAACCTAGTTTTGCTTTATTTTTTCCATGTGGATGAGTGATGTGGCAGTTCTACCCATTAGATATAGGAATATTATTATTGATATCGATGTGTGACACCAGCGATCGGTGGCTGTTGGATCGTGCAAAAATCCCACCCCACCCATCTCAAATACTTAAGTACCCTTGTATTTTTTAGGTTTCTGTGGTAGCTCAATGACATCCCATGAAAGGAAACCAATGTTAATGGGCCATTGACATAAGCCGACGTTAAGTAGATAGAGTCTTAGATATATAAGGAATGGCGTAAAATAATTATATGTCAAATTTCATATCCTAATGTTTTACCCTAGAAAAAAAAAATTCAAATCCTAATCCAAGTTAAGGGAGTAAATCAGGTCATAAATGGTTTATAGTTTTGATTTTGATTTGAGTCAATGTTAATAGTAGAAACAAAAATCCAACCTATTAATAATAGTTTTGTTGGTTTCTTATAGATTCCAGATAATTGGTCCACAAAGGTTTCTTATTGGTTATGTGGGGATGTAAATGGATCGAACTCGAATCAGATACACTATCCGAGTCCGAATCCATTTACCAACTACCCTATCCGAATCCGATCAGAAATCTGACGGATGAATAAAAACTAAATCCGAATTTGAAACTTAACTAGATACCTGGTTAAAATTTGATTCGAGTACGAAAGATGGAATTAGAATATAAATTGTATGGAAAATGAGAAAGAAAAAAAAACCCTAATTTAAAACAAATATATAACCTACCCTCAGAAAATAAGAGACGAAACCTTAAATGGCTATATAAACATTAAGCTATATGCGTCTTAACACTAAAACCTAAGGTTATATGCGTCTTAACACTAGGTTAAATGGAATGGATATAATCCTGACCGTTTGACTGATATTCAAATTTGCCTCCGAATCTCGCCCATGCTATCCGAATTCAAATCAAAATCCAATTGTTTGAATTCGGATTCCCCTAAATAGATGTGAATTCAAATATGATTCAATACACCAAATTGCAACTTGAAAACTTATCATGACTAAGTCTATAGTTCTTTAATTTGCCGAATTAATTTGGTTTAGAAAAATAGCTTAAGCCTTAGAAGTGTCTTCAACCTATCATCATGTACCAATTAGTAAATTGATAAACCGATTAAAAATGGGTTTAAAAAGTAACTTAAGTCTCTGAAGTGTCGTCAAGACTGTTCCTTAATTCCTCCATTAAGAGTTGAAATTGAAGACGAACTTTCCAAACTAAAAGTGACTCCGTATAAACTCAATATTGAAGAATCCATGACCATTTGTAGTCTAATATATATTCCTTTGCTTTGAATTCCATAGATCTCTCGCGTCTCTAGGTCCTCCTCCAAGACTGTCGCCATCATCTTTGCCAAAGAAGCCAAAGGCTTTGAGGAGCACCACCACCACCATGGGAAAGGTTTTCGGGTATGTACAATGCTTGAAAGTGATTAAATTGTCGCCATCATCCTCAAAGCCAAGCACCACAACCGTGGGAAAGGTTTTCGGTTATGTACATTGCGCGAAAGTGATTAGACTGCCACGATAGTGGTGGTGCTCCTCAAAGCCTTTGGCTTCTCCGACGAAGATGATGGCAACAACCTAATTACTTTCGAGCAATGTACATAGCCAAAAACCTTTCCCATAGTAGTGGTGCTCCTCAAAGGGGTTGCCCTAAGTGAGTAAGGCCAGATTTCACCTCCTGCGCCCTGATTTACAATCAACCTTTGGCTTCTCCGGTGAAAATGATGGCAACAATCTTGGAGCATGACCCAAAGAAGCAAGGGATCTATGGAAATCAAACAAAGGAATATAAGTTAGACTAGAAATAGTCATCAAGTCTTTACTATTGATTTAGATGAAGTCACTACTGATTTAGACAGTTCGTCCTCAATTTCAACTCTCAATGGAAGAATTAAGGAAAGAGTCTTGAAAACACTTGTGAGACATATTACTAATCGATTAGAACTATTGGTTTTTTCGATTCAAATCAAAACTGATTCAATGATTTTCGTTATATAGGCCGGCCCTCCCTTGGGCTGGTTTAGACCTAACCCTAGTCTCTCTCTCTCTCTCTCTCTCTCTCTCTCTCTCTCTCTATACTTGTGAGCTACCAAGGGGGAGAAAAAGTGTGCAGATTTTTAGTGCCATGTAGGCACCCTAAGTGACATCTGGGATTGACATTGGGTTTTGCCTAGGTTCCTAATGACTCTAGGGTGAGGGAGGACATTGGATGATCCTAAGATGATAGGTAATGACTCTAGGATGAGGGATGACTGGATGATCCTAAAATGGCAAGTAATGACTCAGGGTAGAGGATGACATTGGATGATCCTAAAATGGCAGGTAATGACTAAGGGTGAAGGATAAAACTAGATGATCCTAAAATAGCAGCTAATGACTCAGGGATGACGGATGACATTGGATGATCCTAAAATGGTAGGTAATGACTTAGGGGCAGAGGATGACAATGGATGATCCTAAAATGACAAGTATTGACTTAGGATGAGAGATGACATTGGATGATCCTAAAATGGTAGGTAATGACTCAAGATGAGAGATGACACTAGATGATCTAGGGTAGGTAATGACTCATGGTGGAAATAAGGCCGGAGAGAGGTGGCAAAAATGGGGTGCTTATAGGGGCATAATGACCCTCCCCAACAGGGTTAAACCCTTTCAGACCAATACGAAAAAGAAGTTATCCTTCTTGTTATGGATAGACGAAGAAGCACCCTTTTGGACAGCAAGACGGGTAGAAGCCTGACGCAAGAAGTAGTAGGTCCCATTTTCCTACTACTGCTTCGTGAAAAGAGACTTCCATTTTATGGGAATCAAGGAGAAAAGATCCTGAAACATGTCCTCGGTCGGAATATCTTCGAGGTTAATGAAGAACACTATGAACGTTGTAATATTGGCCCAGTCATTGAGAGCCAGTTGGGCAAGGGCAATCTAATAATGCTACAGGATATCTACGGCGATGGGGGTGACCAAGAAACTTGAACCAGCGGGAAACATTTCCTCGCATACTACCATCTTGTTAAGATGCGATTTATATACTCAGTCAGACTTTACCGGAACATCTAGCTGTACAGTTAGGGGAATAAGGTATTTCTCTAATCCCCCCCATTAGCACAATTATCTTACTTTCAGGAAACAACTCGATTCAGTAGGACCTGGTATAATCTGCCCTCGCACTTGAGGATGAGGCTATCCCGGCCTCCCTCTTAGCTAATGTCGGGGCATCCTCAAGATCTTCATCCTCTGGGGTCTCACTGGAGGGTCCGTTGGCTTAGGTCTCCACGAAGGTTGAATCCTCCTATCTATGATTATCTTCGGACCCGTGGTAAAAGGAGAAAGAAAGCAGGATAAGAAGAAAAGAACTTGCTAAGAGATTCACCATATGAGCTTGAGAACAAAGATCAACTATTCCGGCGGAGTGGTGACAGAGGTTTTGAATGTCTAGCAAGAAAGGAAAAGAAGCTGGTGTTGGGGGGGGTGGAACAATGATGCCAAGGTGACTCAAATCTTCGGATAATGGGAAGATGCCACGTGGCGGCACCCGAGCTATGCGCTTTGGCACCATATCCGAAGCAACAATGGCAGAACGCTTCGATTCCGAGACTTTTGGCAATGACAAATCATATGGCGGATCTTTGTAGGGTACTAACTTAGGCATCAGAATGGCCTCAGGATATTCGAACCCACCCTTGATTACTTGAGAAAATGTACTATCTCCAATTAGTCAAAAAAAGTCACACCTTTTTTTATTTAGCTATAAATATCGCGAGTAATTCTCCAATATTCGGATTCTTAAAAAAAAAGGATAAATTACACATACTACCCTGTTGTTTGGACTAATATCACCTACCACCCAGTGGTTTTGAAAAATATCATATACCACCTCAAATATTGAAACGTGTAACATAGTGACCCAATTTGTTAACAGACCAACGTTAAATGATGATGTCAGCAAATATTAAAAAATTTATGGACAATACTCCTTTATTATAAATTTTAGTGTCATTTTTACCCTTCAAGTTATTACCCTACCCATTACCCCACCTATCCTCCAACCAAATCGAAATAGCAAACCTAATTTTACCTCGACCAAAGGATCCTCTATAGCACCTCGGCAAGGGATCCTTTGTAGCCCACCTCACCAACAACTGGATCCAACGGCGGCGACTTAGTGCTGACTCGGCAACAACTTAATGTAGACTCAACGGTGACTTAGTGTAGACTCGGCGGCGACTTAGTGTAGACTCAACGAGTGCATCCTTCTTCCTTCTTTCTTCAACCTTCATACCCTTCTTTGTAAGGTAATACTTCGTCAACCTTCATTCTACTGGGCGATGTTTTGAATATGTTAGGTCATTTCTTGGATTATATGGTTAACGATTGATGTTGTTATTTTCTTCTTATCTTGATGAATTAAGGTTTTTTTAATCTTATTTCTTTTGTGGTGCGTTCTATTTCTATTGCCTGGATCAACAATTAATTTGCGAGTATTTTCTCATTTGAAGTTTTAATTGAAGCAGTTAACTTTTTTCATCCAAACTCCAATTTCCTCTCGGGGGGAGGGGGTTTAGTTAGTCCAGAAATCCCACCATTGTGAACCAGTACATGACTGATTAAAGAGATTCTTAGAGTCAAAATTGCACCAATTTTCAAGGGTTTTCAATAGACCATCTGGGTTTTCAACCATGTTGAGGTCGCATCCTTCCTGCCTAAAGAACCCAGGAACTTTGTGGTTCTCGTCATCTGGGCAGGAGAGCATTCCACGACTACCTGCTTCAAGTTGGAGGCTAGACTTTCCTTCAGCTGTACATCTGACCATCTTGTAAACTTATGATGAAGAATAATAAGTAGTAGAAAAAGAAGAAAATAACAAAAGTCTTTTTGTTAATGTGAATGAAAATAATAAGTATCATAGGTGAAATAGGTTCATACTCAACTCTGTTGTCTCCAAACTGCATGTTTCCTGTTTTTTCCTCTCTGTAGCAAGCTTCAGATCCATCCTCCTCAAGTTTTGGTCTTTTGAGAGAACCTTTACCCAAAAAGGGGCTAGAGTTACAACCTGAAGCTGAGGCCTGACCACCCTATTGCCTACGCAACATTTTCAAAGAAAGTCCAAACTCATTCAATGGCTTCTCTTCTGTCCCTTTCTTCTGATGCCTGATAGATGAACCAAGAAATAATAAAAAGTTATGCAAAAGGAAAATTCAGGGCAAGTTAAAAATTCTCACTGATACAGAAGATATGCACCATAGATTCCTCATAGTTAAATATAGCATCTACAAGAGCTCTTAAATTTTCTTCTTCAATGGGATCCCAATTTCGATCAAACAATCTCAAGAGATTTTTTTAGTACAGGCTTGACAATTTCTTTGTGAATGCCAATAGCCTTCATTGCAGCAAAGGTCTTTGCAACTCTTGGATCCGCTGTCATTTCTGTTCAAAATCTATCATAAGTGTCAATGTAACACCAGCTATCTTTTTTCATTGGGGTAGGTGATGCCAAAAAGTTTACTATTTCGTCATGTTGGAAACATTTAAAAGGGTAAGATACTTTGAATGAATGTGTTTATGTCAATGATATTGCACATACTAACTAAGTACAAAGCCATAGGGTGTACAAATAGAAACAAAAGAAGAAACTGCCCGATTGGAAAAATTGGAAAATCACTATAAAAATTTCCAGATGTAACAAAAAAGAAAAGAAAGAAAGGGAAGATGGAAAGAATGGAGAATGGAGAAGAGGAAGAGAGAATCAATGTATTTTTCCTCTTCTTATGTCCTTGTATTTATAGAAAAAATAGGTAACAAGATACAACTCAATCTCTAAGTCTTAGAGATGTACTAAAATACAAAGACTAATAAAGGAAAAAAATAAACTAACTTATTCAATAAGACTAAGACTTAATTCAATTACCAATTAGACAACTAGACTATTTAGGAAAGCAAGAAAGTAATAGAGTTAAACATATAGTATCAAACTAGAACCGTAACCACTATTTCTGGCTCTGATACCACAACAGTATCGTAACACCCTCCCTCAAGCTAGAGCATGAGGGAATATGAGAGCTTCGGCTTGGAACAATGTACCAACGGTAGTAACAACAGTAGTAGGAGCAACAGTAACTGTAGTCGTGACTGCAGTAGTAGTAGCAGTAGAGGTCGCATCACATGTAACTAGTAATATTAAAGGTTGCATCACGTACTACAGTAGGCTCCGACACAAGCAAGGTAGTAGTAGGCTCCAACATGAGCAAGGTACTAGGCTCTAACATGAGTAAGATAGTAGTAGGCTCCAACATAAGCAAGGTAGTAGTAGGCCCCAACACGAGCAAAGATAGAGAAAAGTGTCTCTTCCATGAGTAGACACGAACTAACAAATAATAATAATCTTCAACTGATGACTTGAGCAGATAAGTAATCTTCAATTGATAACTTGAGCAGATAAAAATCTACAATCTCCTCTTCACGTGGAGCATGCAACGTGAACAAATAATACAGATGATGCAAATAATACCAATTAATGCAGACTAAAATTGAGAAAACCTAATTGAATCCAATATGGGCCCAACCAAATAAAATCAATCAAAATAATGCTGAAAATTTTCCTTACATAACCAAACAGGCCCTTATGGTAGAAACGTAAATAAGTCAAAAACTCAACCAGTGAAGGGCACTTTTGTAAAAAACAGAAGTAATCTTGCACTAGCAAACAAGTCCTTTGGCTAAACTGGAAATAGAGTTAAAGTGATAGGGGTAAACTTGGAAGGGAGAATTAAAATAGGATAAAACAGAATTAAAAGTTTAAAGAGGGGTATTTCTAGAAATCCTAGTTAAAAGACCCTTCTTTAACCTTCGTTAGAGGCTATTCACAAACATAACCAAAGAGGCAGAACTGGGTTGAGTTTTAGAAGAGAAACTCTCTCAACAAGCCACAATTTGGTTTAAAACTTAAGGGGGTGATTTGTAACTCATAGGGCTACTATTTCCAACTAACAGTTACTCCAAACAGCAAGGAATGGAAGAGTATTGAAGAACTGAAACAGGGTTTGGCAGTACAGTAGCAACTAGATCTCATTGTAATGTTCAATCTCTCAAACGTGACGGACTTAGGGTATGTGGCTTGAAGGATTGGGTAGCCCTGATGTGGGAATTTAGTCTTCAAAAGCTGGAGCTAAAAGGAGAAGACCTGAGATAGTTCAGATTCAATCTTGGGGTTGTTAGCATTGCCAATAACATAGCACAATTTTAACGAACAACAACAGAAAGGAAGGATCAGAGCAACAACTAATCAAGTTAACCGAAGGAATACTTGGCAGTAGAATCAGGTTAATTGAAGGAAGAGAGTGGAACCATTCCCTCAACAACTACTTATGGAACTTTTATTTAGAGGCATAAAAGGTAGTAAAACTTTTTATCATATCATGAGCAAAGCAAATCAGATTTGGACTGACCAATAGATAGCAGTAGCAGGTAGGGCAAATGTGAAAAGGTAGAAGTAGCAGTAGTAGCAATGGTGTGCAGCTCAAAAAGGCACCCGCTCTGATACCATGTAACAAAATAGAAAAGAAAGAAAGGGAAAATGGAGAGAATGGAGAATGGAGAAGAGGGAGAGAGAACCAATGTATTTCTCCTCTTCTTATGTCCTTGTATTTATAAAGAAAATAGGTAACAAGATACAACTTAATCTTTAAGCCTTAGAGATGTACTAAAATACAAAGACTTATAAAGGAAAGAAATAAACTAACTTATGAAAGAGATAGACTATCTTAGGAAAGAATAGATAGCTTAGTCAAGAAGACTAACACTTATTCCAATTACCAATTAGACAACTAGACTATTTAGGAAAGCAAGAAAGTAATATAGTTGGATATATAGTATCAAATCAGAACCGTAACTACTGGTTTTGGCTCTAATATTGTAACAGTATCGTAAAGCTAGACACCTTGTAGAAGCCAAACTACAAAAGAAAAATTTACAAACACCTTCAACGACATTGCCACTAAAAGAAAAGGTTACAAAGTTCAAAAGATGATAAACATACAACAAAGTACATGATGATATATTGAAGATCAAAGAAATTCTTGGGAACAAATTCCTTCCATTTTATTTTCTACTATCCCCGCTAATGGATGTTAGTACATTTCCATATGTAGGAGAATCTTAACTTGGTGTTTTCTCATTTGATTTTTTATTGTCCCTTGTAATGGATGTCATATTTACCACTTTAGTCATTTTCTCAACTTTTATATGCTATAATATCCACAAAAAAAAAAAAAAAACTTTTCAAAATGAGTTCTCTATTTGCTTCTGAAACTTAAATCATAAGCATCCAATGTGACAATGTCATGGCCATAATTAGTCATTCTCGAATGGAAGTTACATGATTTCTTACAACTTATTCATTATTTGTTTATTCATTATTATTGTCTTCATCGAGACAAAATTATTGTATCATTTCAAGGATCAGTTAAATAATCAATAAAGGTCATGATGCTACTAAGGTTTTTTATTTATTTATTTATTTTTTCAATGTCATTCATTTTGTTTTGATGCATTCTGATTGATTTTTTAGTCATCTTATAAACATCATATACAATGGCCGAGAAAGTCAACATTTATTATAATTTTGAGAGTTTCAGAGAACTGAGATTAGTGGATGAAGATACGTTTAGTTATATCTACTTGGTCCATGATGCATATTGTACAGTTCTTAGGGATATTCTAGATAGGAGGAGTTTGACTTTTTCGGTCAGGGCATAAATGCCAATAGGTAGTAGTTTTGAGGTAAACAGTGATTCAGATTATTAAAGATTTTAAGAATATTTAAGGAAGAGGGTAAAGCTATTCCTCTGTACATATATGGAGTCAATGTAGGTGAGGCCACAACAGAAAACTATACCATAAATACATATCCCAATGCAATGATGGCTAAACCACCCTGTAGGCTATCCAAGAAAATTGTTGTGAGGATGCCTGTCATGAAGTTGTCCATACAACAACTACCTTTGATGCTATTGATGTAATTGCAGATAGGGAAGGTAATGTTGTGAGGACTTCTACCCGGTTAGCAGTGAGTGTTGATGGCAGTACAAGGGGTGATGGCAACAACACTACTGTTACTGAAAGTATTGGCATAAATAAGAATTCTACCAGTAGTAGTTCTGGTAATGCCTTGGACGGTAGCAACATGATTATCAAGGAGAAAGTACCAACCTTTGATTTAAGCATTAATCTTGAAAGATCATTTGATGATGCATTAAATGATAATTGGGATATTGGTATTGTTGACATAAGAGAATCAACTATTGATTACGAGAACGATAAAGAGGGGGATGATGAATTGGTGTTGTTGATATAAGAAAATCAACTATTGATTACGAGAACGATAAAGAGGGGGATGATGAAATGGAAGGTGAGGAGGTGGAAGTTATAGGGGAAGGCTTGGAAGAAGATATTACCCTTTCAGAAATTGAGGAAGAAGAAGTTCAGAAGGAAGACATTGTCCGATATAGAGAGGCTGATATTGATGATTTGGATAGAATTAATATTGAAGTTGACTCTATATTTGAAAATGTTTATGTATATAGAAAAACTTTGCAAGATTTTGTGATACAAGAAGGGACAAACATAATAAGTTTGAAAAATGAGAAGAGTAGAGTCATAGTTGTCTGTTCTAGTGATGGATGTCCATGGAGACTTTTTGTTGCTGCAACATCAGATGGAAGCACTTTTGTAGTGAAAGCCTTTAATTCTCAGCATACTTGTGCAAAGGTGGGGAAGAACAAAAATGCCACATCAACTTGGATAGCATAAAAACTTGCAAATAGGTTAAGGGAAGATCCTGATATGAAAACTGAGAGTATGCGTGCTGCCCTTAATGCAAGGTATGCTGTTTCCCCATTTCGAATGCAACTATTCAGGGCACGGTTGTTGGCAAAAGAAGATAGGAAGTTTCAAGAAGTCCTATGTTACCCTGCCTATGTATGCTGACATGCTATTAGAAAGGAATCCTGAAAGTTTTTTCAAAACACAATATGAAGAGATGTCAGAATTAGTACTGGATCCTATTTTTAAAAGACTATTTGTATGTTTAGCAGCATGTAAGCAAGGATTTCTGAAAGGATGTTGGCAATTTATTGGAATTGATGGCTGTTACCTAATAGGAATGTTTGGTGGGGTGTTACTGGCAGCTACACATGGATGCAAATAATGACCTATTTCCTCTTGCATTTGTTGTTGTTGAATCAGAGAACAAGGATAGTTGGAGATGGTTCTTGATCGCACTTTTTGATGCAATCTACTACCATCTTAATGGGTATCCTCTGATATTTATGTTAGACAAATAAAAGGTAAGCAAGAATAAATAAATTTTCAGTTTGAGTAATTTATCATAATAAGGATTCCTATGACATTTTTCTTTTCTTGTTTGTTATAGGGTTTGTCAGATGCCATTTCTGAAATATTTTCAAGTGCCAACCATAGGCATTGCTGTAGGCACTTATATAGTAATTTCAAACTGAAATTCCTAGGTTTAATATTAAGGAGGTTATTTTGGATAGCATGCAAGTCTTATAAAGGTTTTATGGATGAGATAAAGGACCATAAAAGGAAGATTTGAGATTAGTGATAGCAACAGCAGTAGGCATCTGGTGGATTTAAAAATGAACAATTGTGATTGTTGTGCCTGGGAAGTTAGCGAACTTCCATGTAATCATGCTCCATGTAAATATAAATCAGCAGCAATCTTATACAAGAGAAGAACACTAGAGGATCATGTGTCTCTTCATATTTCTCTCTTGATAAATGTATACTCTCTTGTGCTGAGATGATCCATGCTTTACCTAGATTGGACACAATAAAAAGCAAGGGAAATGGTACTGTATTACAACCTCCACCATATAGAAGGCCATCTAGTAGGCCTCATAAAAATAGGATGAGGAGGGAAGCTGGCAAAGAAGCTCTAGGGGATTTTAGGAAGAGATCATCTTCTGTGAAATGTGATTTCTACAAAGAAGTTGGTTACAATAGGAGGACCTACAAAAGAGCATCAGTGAGAGGAAAGGCCTAATCTTCTCAACAAGGAGCAGCCACTTCAAAGGTATAATTCATTTTCTCTTTTGTCTATGCCATATAAAATTCCCAAGTAATTTCTCATACGGATCTTCCTCTTATGTTTATGTAGAGAAAAATGACAAATGTAAGGCAAGATGGACCCAGTGGCTCCCAAATGCATACCAAATCTACAACTCAAGAAACTAGTGTCCAGCCAGACAAAGGACAATAATGGCTACAAAGGTAGCAAAGAATAGGATATTGGCAACAGAAGCACTTATGAAGTAGTTTGTTTGTTAATGTGTTAATGTGTTAACAAGTATAATGTCAGGAATATTTTTTTGATGATACATGGATTGTAATATTTTGTTTAATTTATTCCCAGGGTGTTTTTGATGATACGAGCGGATATTTGATGGTTTTAATTTTAATAAGAATATTTTAAACAGATATTCTCCTTACTGTCGTCTCTTCTGATTACACTTAATAGGTTATGTTACCGGGTTTGTGCTTAGGATCTCAAATGAAAGGTTTTCCTTTCTAAGCAGTGAAAGAAAGAGAGAGTAAAGGAGCCAGGTTTTCCTTTCAAAAAAAAAAAAAAAAAAGAGTAAGGGTTTTGCATCCTTGTGTTCATGTATTGATTCTATTCCAACTTAGTTATCCTTGTGTTCAGGTTTTCCAATTTAGTCAATAATGAATATGACTCTAAAAATATCAACATGGTATTTGCAAGGTGTAAATTTTACAGAAGGGAAAGCCTGTAGGGACATTTTAACAGTTTAAAAAGATGTCCATCATACCATAGAGGTAAGTTAGGAGCAGCTATAAAAAAAAATTTCCAAACAATGTCCATCTTCATTATGATCCAAAAAATATAATCCACAACACATCTTAAACCCAGAATCCCAAAACAGTAGCTATTCCCTAACCCCTTGAACTGCTTGGTATGACAAGTCCTATAGCCTTCAAAAGAATTTCAATTCCCTTCCAACTAAAAGAGACAAGCAGACCACTGCTCGCTCAAAAGCAATGGACTAGTGGGTAGTTCACTATCTCCTTGTTTTGCATAGATTCCACAGGTTACAAATAACGAGGACAAGAGACGACATTTTTACTACAAAAATTCAGAGTTTAAAAGTTGAGATTACATTGCCTCTGGACATAATGTATTTCATAATTTTATAATTAATACAACAAAAATAACTACAAACATCACTAGTATGCATTAACATAAAATCTTCAACGCTTCACCCAAATTCTCCAATTGCCTCAATATTGTTTTCGTAGTTAGGATCTCATCTCTCAAATGATGAATTTGTGGCCTAAGCTCAGTCACAATGTTGTTGGGTACATCGATAGGGGCACCAGATCTAGGATCTTCTGGTGGTGCATACCAACTGAAAATTTTGGTATACAAATCCTCTCTTCCCCGGGTCCCCGGCTCCCATCCTATCCAACCATTGGAGTTGTGAGCCGGCTCAAACTCCAATGGTTGGATGGGGTGGGAGCCAGGGAGGAGAGGATTTGGACTAAAAAATTTGCATAAATTGTCTTCACAGTTATAATATAACTGGTTCTTGTTGTGTTTTGATTCCAATATCTTCACTGTAGCTACTTTGTTGCACCAACATTAAACATCTAGGTACTTAAAATAAGTAGTGTTTCTACTTGATGATGACATTGAATCTGCAAAAGATGAAAGTATACCAAAATTATGGGATCTTCATCTAACCTGTTGATCACATTAACCATGAGATTGTTATTGGTAGTCACATTAACAATAGGACCATAAACTTTCCATTAAAAAGCAATGCCAATAACAAAATAAGAACCCAGTATTAGATTTGAATGGCCTACAGATCTCATAGAACACAATGGTAATGGAATATTAAAAGTAATCACATACCTGTTGAGTAGTTTGATCTCCCTTTAATCTTCAAGCTTTGATCGTAATCCCTCGACCACAGTATTCCACAGTCTCCAGAGGATATCTCTGTTCTCTTGCTAATGGGTGCAGAGAGAATTATTTCACGTACTGTGGTTGTGGGGACTCTGATCTAGTATTTATAAAGATACTATCATAACTCCTAATTCTCTTCCCATAAATAGAATTAGGGTTATCAATCTCAAACCAGTGGCAAACTAACCGAATCGGTTTTTACCTTGTCAATCAGACTCCCACTGAACAACTAGTTTAGGTAATTAATGGAGCTCACAAATCCAACAATCTCCTACTTGAGCTAAATTAATTACAAAACTATCATCAGTCAGTGTGACCATGGAATCCAACACATTAAAACTGTCACATAACTTTGACCCGTCCATCATGCATACCAATGTGAGCAACAATGAATAATACACCTCAATATATAGTGTACAAACTTTTATCAGCTACAATAGAGGTCTACTCAATACATGGATCTCCTGAGATAATACATGAAAGTAAACTTCCATGTGAGTCTAAACTTGATTAAATAACCTTTAATCCCAAACATTTATGGGCAAAATTACATGGTATTTAAATGATCCAAAAATACAATACCATACTTTGGCCAGACACCGCCTTAACACATTGGCTAAATACTACCTTTTAACACCTTTTAACACTTTAGCTAAATACTGCCTTGTATCTGTGACATGTCAAATAAACAATAACAATAACAATAAAAATAAATGCTAATGTAAATATGATCATAATTAACATTCAAACCACAAAATTACTGTGTCTGAACAACATGAATAAAAGTAAATAAGAACCAAGAATAACTAAAAAATCTTTCACTAATTGAGCACATCAAAAGAATTAACAACACCCATGCTAAAAACATGTCCTTTGAAGACTCCTACTGGTAAAACCTTCATTAAAGGATCAACAATCATCTGATCTATTGAGATGTGCTCCACCATGATCAGACATTCAGTCATCTTCTCTTTTACCATCAAATATTTGATTTCTATGTGTTTAGAAGCACTTGACTTCCTATTATTCTTTGCAAACGATACTGCTGGATAATTATCACAATATATCAACAGGGGTCTTGAAATAGAATCCACAATCTTTAAGCCTGAAACAAAACCTTTCAACCAAATAGCTTACTTTATAGCTTCATACAAAGCTATAAATTCTGCATGCATAATTGATGTTGTTACAATCGACTGCTTAGCACTCCTCCAAGAAACAATACCTCTTGCCAATAGAAAAATATACCCTGAGGTAGATTTCAAATCATCTGTGCAACCCCCATAGTCTGAATCTATATATCCTACTAACTCAAGGGTATCACAATTGCCATAAACAAGCATATAATCTTTGGTGCTTTGTAAATATCTCATGACTTTCTTTGCCGCTGTCCAGTGAGTACTTTCAGCATTTGACTGAAATCGTCCCAGCACACTCACTGCAAGGGCTATATTAGGACGAGTGCATACCTGTGCATACATCAAACTTCTAACTGCAGGTGTATAGGGTTTGTTTGCCATTGACTTCTTCTCAAAATCATTCCTTAGACATTATTTCTTGTTCAAATTGTCACTCTTACTCATAGGTGCATCTATATCTGAACATGTAGACATATTGAATCGTTTTAGCACACGATCAATGTATGTTTTTTGAGACAATCCCAATAGACCTTTCTTTTTATCATGACAAATCTGAATACCAAGTACAAATATACTATCTCCCATGTCCTTCATTTTAAAATTCTTAGACAAAAAATTCTTTGTCTTGATAAGTAAACCCATACTACTACTGGCCAGTAGGATATCATCTACATATAAAATTAGGAATATTAAACTACTCCCATTGATCTTCATATAGATACATTGATCATTTATATTCTCTATGAAACCAAAAGAAGATATAACCTGATGAAATTTCTGATTCTATTGCCTGGATGTTTGCTTTAGCCCATTAATGGACTTCTTGAGCTTGCAGACCATGTTCTCCTTACCTTTTTGTTCAAAACCTTCTGGCTGAACCATATAAACATCTTCCAATAGCTCTCCATTTAGAAAGGTTGTCTTCACATCCATCTAATGTAGTTCTAAGTCAAAATATGCTATCAATGCCATGATAATCCTGAAGAAATCTTAGTAGAAACTGGAGAGAATGTCTCATTGTAGTCAATTTCATCTCTTTGCTTGAACCCTTTTGCTACCAACCTTGCTTTGTAGCGTTCAACCTTGCCCTTGGCATCACATTTAGTCTTGTACATCCATTTTTAACCTATGGGTATATAATTTTCTGGCAAATCCACAAGTTCCCACACTTTGTTGTTATCCATAGATACCAACTCATCTTTCATGGCTTCCACCCATTTAGGTGCATTACTGCTATTCACAGCCTCTTGAAAACTTGTTGGATCTTCCTCATGTCCTATATCATAATCAATCTCTATCAAATAGAGTATATAGTCAGAAAGTATAATAGATTTACGTGGTCTTGTAGACCTTCTCTCTGCCTATGTAGACTCTTCGACTAAAATATCTTCAATTGTAATATCAAGTTGAGCAGGGACAACCTCAAGTACTATGTCAACAGCATCTGGTAAAGTCTCATCTGGATGAGGTGACTCAATAACAAGTTCAATTTCTACCTCATCAAAGTCCAGGTTCCTTGGTTGAGATTCCTCACTTTTATTTTCAATAAATCTTGCATGACTGGTCTCCACTATCCTGTTAACTGAATTAGGACAATAAAATCTGAATCCCTTGGATCTAGCTGGATAACCTACAAAATAACAGCTAACTGTCCTTTGATCAAACACCCTTTCATGGGGATTGTATAATCTCGCCTCTACCCTGCATCCCCACACATGCAAATGATGTAAACCAGACTTCCTACCAGTCTAAATCTCAAAAGGTATCTTAGGGACTGACTTGCTAGGCACTCTATTGATTATATATGCATCAATTTTGATAGCTTCACCCCATAGAGATTCAGGAAGATTAGTGTTGCTTATCATGCTTCTCATCATATCTTTGAGGGTTCTATTCCTCCTTTCAGCCACTCTATTTTGTTGTGGGGTCCCAGGCATAAAATATTGAGCTACGATTCCTTGTTTGAAGAGACTTGACAAATGGACCAGGGAGTTGTCCTGAGTCACCTGGTCTACCATAATATTTCCTTCCTCTATTAGACCTGACAATCTTGATTCTTTTATCAAAAAGATTTTCCACTTCAACCTTAAATATTTTGAAACTGTCAAGTGAATCCGACTTTTCTAAAATAAGAAAAATATAACCATATCTAGAAAAGTCATCTGAAATGTGATAAAATATCTATGCCCACCAAGAATAGGAGTGAGAAAAGGTCCACATATGTTAGTGTGAATGAGATTTAAAATTTTCTAACTTCGAACTGTAGATTTCTTTCTTGATCTAGTCATCTTTCCTTTCATACAGTCCACACGGGCATGCATATCATCAAAGTTTAACAGCTTCAATATTTTATGTTGTATAAGTCTTTTCATCCTTTCTACTGATATGTGTTCTAAACATCTATGTCATAGCATAGAAGATTTGCTATCAAAATTAAATTGTTTAAAACTAACATTCATAACCCATGGGGTAATAGAATTCAATTTGCAGAGGCCATTAATATTGCAACCATCACCAACAACATGAGCATCAAGAGATATAACAAAACCATCTTTATTAAAAATAATATTATAACCAGTTTGAATGAGTCTTGAAACTGAAATTAAATTTCTCCTCATAGAGGGTACATAAACTGTGTCTACTAGATCTATAAGTATAAATAAATCCTACCTACTCCTATGGCTTCAACTCCTACTCGTACTCCATTGCCCATGTACACGCTGACTTCGTCCTTGCTGGGCGTCCTGTTGCTTAGAAACCCCTGCAAGGAATGAGTAACATGGAAAGTAGAGCCAGAGTCAAACCACCAAGAATCCACAGGAGCATCAATTAGATAGGATTCAAAATAGACAAAGGTATGAGAATTACCAGTATTGAGTTTCTTCTTTTCCAACCAGGCTGCTCTAGCTTTGCAATCTTTCTTCATATGACCAGATTTCTTGCAATAGAAACATCTAATAGTACTTAGATCCTTCTTCTCTTTATGTTCTTTGGCACCCTTGTCATAGGATTTTCTGCCTTTATTCCAGTTATTCTTTCCCTTCCTGTGAGGCCCAAATCCATGTTTTCCCTTATTCTTGTCATATTGACCTTTGTAGGTTGTTAAGTTAGCACTCTCAATCTTCTGTTGTTTAAACAATTTTCATTTTCATTGCAGACTAAAGTGAGCTCATCCAAGGTCCATTTATCTTTGGCAGTCTTGTAGGCTGTCCTGATGTGTTTGTATTGCTCTGGTAGAAAATACAATATAAAATGTATCAAGGCATCCTGAGTAATTGGATTTTTGAGTCCCTTAAGTTTCTCAGCCACTCATTCCATATAAGTTATGTGATCTCTCACACTCCCAGTCCCATCAAATCTAGTACCAGTCAAATAGTCAACAGTTCACCCACTTTCCTAGTTTTAGAAGCTTCATATATACTTAGCTTGAACAGCTTCCAATAGTTTCTTTGCATTGTCTAAATCAAGAATGCTAACTAAGATAGACTCAAGGACAGTCCTCTGAATAACCAATGAGCACTTTTTATTTGTATTTTTCTATTTCTCCATAAATTACACATCTGCCTGTGTACTATTTTCTGTTATGGGTTCAGGTTTCTTTTCTCTAATGCCTATGTCCAGGTCCGAGAGGCCTATTGCAATCATTAATTTCCTAAGCCATTTTCTATAGTTGGTTGCAGATAACATAGGTACAGCAGCTACGTAACTTGCTTGAATAGACATCCAGTGGTATTTAATAATTATAATAAGTGACAACTATACTACATAGTAAATGAATGTGATTCCATGATTAATCAACCAACAACCAATTAGCAAGAAAATTATATACCACATATGCAAGCTAATTAATTCCTTTGAAAGTTTCAATCGGACTACATATACATCCTTGGGACGATATATGTACTGATGCTTTCAATATCTGTGCTAAACTACAAAAGAATAATGGTTTTCAGAATTCCATCACCTTTGGGTGAATGTAAAATCCCTAAACCAATACCCCTCAAACCATGTGTATGATCTTTATTTAATCTTGACAACACCACCTTTAAGTGGACATTGCCTACCTGAACTGTTATAAATTGTGAAAAACTTTGAGTTTGAAAACATCACAATAAAACTGAATATGCTACTTTGGTGGTCACCATCCAATCCCATTATAATATTTACAAAACTCGAATTAAATAGCAAAATGGGAATATTTAACATACATATTAAAATATTTAAGCATTCATACTCAAATATCACACATCATGCACCATACATCTCATCATGCATTTGGTAATTAATAAATGGAACGAATACTGTATAAAAACCACAACCAAGTTCCAAAATTACATTAAAGTGTACTGCTTTAGCGAAAAACTCATTCTCCAGTGGTCAGAAAACACTCATACTTTATACCAGAATTTAGGGCACGACGAGACGAAGCCGACGGAACAAACCGCAGGTCCATCACACCTCTCACGGGCCGACACCCGCTTATTAAAGGGCGCGTGACCCCACTCTCCGAGACTGGTCTTTTAAAACCTAAAATCGGGTTAAACCAAAATCGCCCGAGCCTGTTTAAGTTGAACCGGACTGGACCGACCACATGGATCACCTTTCGGGTCATATTTTGGGTCGGCCTATCGGGTCAAAATTTTGGGTCTCGGGTCACCCATCGGGCCAAAGATATTCGGGTTGTGAACCAACGCACATGTTATGCCCCATCGAAACTGGGGTTGGGCCTAAAATCGGTTCGGGTTTGAACCGCCCAATAAGGTACACGTGTTGACCCGCACGTGCACCCATATGACGTTAGCTGAGTTGACCCGATCTGATGGTTCATCGAACTAGGCCAACTGGCTGGGTCGACTCGCTAGGGTTTCTGAGTCGACTAACTTTTTTTTATTTTTATCCAGCCAGCTAGTGCATCTCACTTGCTTCTGTCGGCGGTGCGTGAGAGCGCGTTTGGCGTCAGACGGCCATGAAATTTATATCATTGTGACCGTCTCGACGAGATCTTCAATTTGATATATTATTCTTGACCTTTCATCCATCGAAAAAAAATTCTTTTGGTACGAACGTGATTTGGTCATATTCGTTCGAAAATTGAAAAAAATTTCAATCCTTTCAAACAAATTCATAGGTGGAGATGTATACTATATTCTACCATTGATTCTAGGTTTGTAGGTCTAGCTCTGAAACCAACTATTAGATTTGAATGACCTACAAATCTCATAGAACACAATAGTAATAGAATATTAAAATTAATCATATACCTGTTGAGTAGTTTGATCTCCCTTTAGTCTTCAAGTTTTGGTTGCAATCCTCGACCATAGTCTTCTACAGTCTCCAGAGGATATCCCTGTTCTCTGGCTAATGGGTGTAGAGAGAATTATTTCACGTATTGTGGCTGTGGGGACTCTGTTCTAGTATTTATAAAGATACTAGCATAATCCCTAATTCTCTTCCCATAAATAAAATTAGGGTTATCAATCTCAAACCAGTGACAAATCAATGGAACCGATTTTTACCATATCAATCAGAGTCCCACTGAACAACTAATTTAGATAATTAATAAGACACTAAAGCCTTCAAATTACTCAAAACCATACAAACAACTTCAAGCTGTTTCTCTAGATTAGTACAGTCAACAGGTCAGAAAGGAGTGAAGTGGAAGGCACAGTTTGTGAGAACACCATATGGACCCAACAAAGGGAAAAAGCTGAAACCTCTAATTAAACAAAGGGAAATAATATATCTAACCGGGGAATTGAATGTGCATTGGAGATTGAGTTGGAATCCTACCTACTTTCATAGAAGGTCAAGATTTGGGGATCAGGAGTTGCATGAAATGATTTATTTCTTCGGATTCATGTTGAAGTTCCCATTGATATGATGAATGGGCCATATAACTCGTCTAAACCTCTCACCTTACATCCTTATAAAATCAAAGCCATAGTCCACAGAGTATCATATCACATAACTTCTAAATTATCTTACATCCTTATAGAGTGGCTCGGGAAGGATTATAATAGTTTTGTTGATTTGAAAAATAAGAAGAAAAGAAAAATCACTAAAAAAACTCACATAGACAAGGGAGCATAAGCAGCGACTGCAGCAACTATGATATGGTATCCGAAAGATGGGGGAGATCGATGCATCACCAGCGATTGTGATTTCAAGCCAGCGTTGGGATTCACAAAGCGGGAGAGAGGAAAGAGAGGGGAGACCGATACTCACCAGTTGAAGAATGATGTTGCCGGAGATTCATGATCGATGCTGCCGGAGCTTGAATTTCGATGGTGTCACAGAGAGAGAGCTCGAACTCTAGAATCGCGAAGGGGGAGTGAAATATGGGTTTGACTGAAAGTGAAAACGAAGTAGGTTATTTAAAATAGAAGGTTAAATTAATAATTTTAATTTTTTTCAATTTAAAACAATGATCATATAAATGTCTTCCAGTTTTTTAAGTTTCTACCGTCAATTAAATGGGTACGGATGATATTTTTCAAAACCATTAGGTGGTAGGTGATATTAGTCCAAACAACAAAGATAGTACATGTAATTTACCTAAAAAATAATTGCACGTAGAGGAATACTCCCGTACATTTTCGAATCTGTTTTCCCGGATTCAAATCGTCTCCTCCTTGTACTTTAGGGAGGAGGGACGGCGACCCCAGTGGATGGTCACCACGTGGGGGTCGGATGAATCCGACCCCTCCGTTTGAGCCAACACTCCCTTGTCGGCTCGGCTTGTCTGTTCTAACGGAGAGGTCGGATTCATCCGACCTCCACGTGGCGACTATCCATTGAGGTCGCCGCCCCTCCTCCCGAATCTCAGGAAGGAGACGATGTGAATCCTTGTTTTCCCATCTTCTTGGACTTTGTGGGGGGCAAACTTGAGTGGAGGTATGCAGAGTTCCTAAAATAATTAATGCAAATAGATATCTATATCTAACATTCTCTAGTTGGTAGCTTGTTTCCCAATTGGATGTATTGGAGTGGTCCGAAAGCTAGGAGTGTGCTCTCAACCCATTCCAGCACTCCGATGTATCAGCCAAAACAAAGGTAGCGGATCCAATTTTTTATGCTCTAAGCTCTCTAACCATTTATCTCATGGGACCATTTCGACCTCTTTTTACCAAAATCTCGTATCCCTTCATACGACATTCCATCTGTTTCTTCTGCTGCTAACTTAGACATTAGAGTAACCTTACGATATTCAAAACCACCCCGATTGCTTAAGAAAATGTACCATATCCAATTAGTCAGAAAAAGTTACACCTTTTTATTTAGCTATAAATATCATGAGTAATTCTTCCCAATTCATATTCTTAAAAAGAAAAAAATTGCACCTAGAGGAATACTTCCGTGCAGTTTTAGAGTCATTCTTCCCAGCTTCTTGGACTTTGTGGAGGGAGTCCGTAGAGTTCCAAAAATAACTAATGCAATATCTATATCTAACGTTCTCTAGTTGGTAGCTTGTTCCTAATACATCCGTATGGGCATGGATGAACTCTAATGGTTGGATCATCGCTGGAGAAGATTTCTATCCGAAACCATGTGCCAACAACCATATATTGAACTGATGATACCAGGATTTTCAGTCACCAGCTAAAGTTGTATGATAGGGGTTGGCTTTCCACGTAGTTGTTTCTTCTTCCGTTTGATTTATGTTGTTATCATGAATAATAAATGTATTATTCATTGCTAAACAAAGTATAGGTGCGAAGAGCAAAGAATATATATAAATAATATCGATCACGCTTCGCTCTCATCGTCTTCATCTAATTTCTAAGATGGGTTGATGAACGAAAACCTCACACTGTTGTGTTTGTAGGGTTTGGCAGCGAATGTAAGTTGAGTAAGGAGCAGGTGTATGAGATTGCACATGGACTTGAACTTTATGGGTTACCTTTTTTTGTGGACTTTAAGAAAGCCATTGTGGGCAGTGGAAGACAATGATGCATTACCACCAGGTTTCAAGGTTAGGACAGAATGCTTGGGGTTGGTTTGTATTGGGTGGGCCCCACAGATGGAAATCTTGGCCCACCCATCCATTGATGGGTCCCTGTTTCATTCTGGGTGGAGTTCCATTGTGGAGACTCTCTAGTGTGGTCATACTTTAGTTATTTTACCAATGGTGATGGATCAAAGCTTGAATGCTTCATTGCTGGTAGCTAGAGACGAGAGGTAATGGTTGTGGAAGTAGAGAGGGAAAGATAGATCGTTTGAGAGAGAAGGTGTTGCTAGAGCTCTGAGGAAAGCTATGGTGTATGTAGAAGGAGAGAGAGTGAGGATCCAAGCTAGAGAGATGAGTAAAATCCTTGGTGATCTTAATCTATTTCAAGGTTACATTCATGGGGTTGTTCAGCATTTGAAAAAGGGTTCAGAAAAAATAATTCACGTGCATACTTTATATTTTTCTTGGGATTTTATCATCTTTCATATTCAATGGGTCTCACGTCTTAGAGATGGATCCCTCACCACATAGACGGTGATGGGATCCTATGGAGGATACATGTATAGCAAGTGATCCGAAGATACTGAACTCCAAAAATAATTTGTTTTCAATGTTTTTATTTTTATTTTTTGGTAAAAGTTTTCAATCATGATTAATTCTTTTCTTTATGTATTTTAACCGGTTATTATTTAATGAATGGGCATGGCTTCCCGCCCCCACCCCCGGCCCCGCCCCCGCCCCCGCCCCCGCCCCGTGCGGTCTTTATTGCTTATTAATTAATGGGTAAGGGTGTCAAAAATGGGTCTGGCCCGATAGCACGGATCGCACGGATCGAGCCGGCCCGATATAACCCGAACTTAGTTCGGACCGAACTTTAATGGACAGGTTTCGGTCTTGGCTTGTAAAGCCCAACACCATTTCAGCATAAATCGAAATCAGATCCGACCAGTCCTTAAGAAGCCCGAACTATCCCGAACCAATAATACTTAATCCGAACACCGATAAGGTCTATCCGGGTCCACTTTCTTAATTTTAATAGTTTTAAATTTTGATGGATTATATTACACTGTTATAGTTTACTTCTTGATCCAAAATATTATATGAATCTATAGTTGAAAAGAGTATGTTAATTGTTACAATTTATTGAATTACATGCATATAGAAGGAATGATGCTAATTTTATAGATAGAAATAATAAAATAGACTATATATTTTACATATAAAATAGGCCCGATAAGCTTGATAAGCCTGGTCCGGACTGAATCAGTCCGAAATCACCTCAATAAGTCCAGCCCGATAACAAACCGACACCGGACCAGTCCGATAGTTATTGTGTCCAGTGCAGCCCAACTCAGTTCGAACTCTTAATGGACATGATTTGGGCTGGGCATATAAAACCCGACATCGATTCAGTCCAGACCGAAATAGACCCGAACCGACCCGTTGACACCCCTACTAATGGGTATGGGTTTCCCACACCGCTGGCATAGGGAATCACCCATACCCTACCAATCATGATGGAACGGTTTTGTTGGAACGGTGAGTATTCCTTTGCGTGTAATTTTCTTTTTTGTAGATCTATATTTGAAAGAATTAATCGTGATATTTATACTTACACTAAAAAGACGTGACTTTTTCCAACTAATTAGATATAGTTCGGAGTCAAACAAATTATTCGTATTATTCGGTCAGTTAAATAATTCAGCTAATTAAACAACCATGCATGTTTCTCTAGGATAAGTGAGAAGAAGGTAAATTAGGCTACTTTCTTGAAACTCACTAATAACAAATGATATACGCTATTTTATAAGAACTAATTAGCAGAACATTACAGTGTAAATTGGTCCAGTTTCAGTTTAATCGACTGGACTCAATTTGGTTCGAGATATATATATTAGACATAAATTTTTAATCACTTTCGAGCAAACCTTTCCCCTAATGGTGCTCCTCAAAGCCTTTGACTTCTCCAGTAAAGATGATGACGATAATCATGGAATAAGACTGATGCGTGTCGAGCGCAATAAAAAATAAATTACTCTACTTACAATTAATAGCAATGACAAATAAAAGTCGATCCACAGAGACTAGTTAATCAAATTGTCTATTTACCAAGAAAAAATGGGGGGAGAGTTCTTCTGCAATTTAATTGACAACAAAATTAAGTAACAAAATATCAATGGAAGATGATGTCAATTCAAGAAAATTTACTCACGACTGCAAATTGATCATTGACCTCATATATATATATATATATATATATATATATATATATATATATATATATATATATATATATATATATATATATATATATATATTATTCAAATATTTAACTAAGGATTATCAAAAAGCCAGGCAATTCTTACTTTTCTTAATTTCATTAATTTGAGTCCAGCACACAAATTAATTCTTATCAATAAACCAATTGGTATTAAGCAATCCTCATGAATTTACTGATAGCATTACACTCTCGGATGGAGTTAAAGATGAACAACAATCTAATAAACGTCAAAATATTTAATTCATTTTATGTTTCCTTTAAGCAAGTAACAAAAGCTTGAATCATAATTGTTCTGCTCAATTGTTATTTTTTCTGAACACCATAACAATTACGGATTATGGATTCAAGTTAGCAATAAATCACATAACTCAATCAATTAATAGACCTCTTAATAAACTGAATCATACAACCATTAATTTGAAAAATCAAAAAACACAGATATTTAAATAAAAAAATAATTAAAATTAAGAACAGAGTCTCACAGTTTTACTAATCGGATTGAATTCTCCTTGAATCGATTAAAGAACTTAGTCAGACATGATAAAAAAGAAAGACAAAAGAAATAAAACTATCATCTCAATAATTCTTGGATGATCTATTAAGTAACATTTACATTGCTTAAATAGCTAGAGTAAAGAAGATTAAAACTGGTATGTCTAGAATTGACAACCTTATTACATGAAAATAAAGATTAAATAAAATTCTCTTGCCTAGATTAGATAGAGAATCATTCCATCATTAACCAAATGTCACCCCTAGACTTGCCAATCTTTGAAATATTTCATAGAGGTATATATTCTTCTCAAGATTACTGACAATCAATTAAATCCTTTCAATAGTAAATCTTCTATGTGTGGTAATCTTCCTTATCTGGTTTGAATTTAAATCAATTTTTCAGAACAGATTTTTAGATTATGTTTGATTTTTATAATTTTTTTCACATTAAAAACCTGTATGAAATTCAGAAGGTCATTATTGAAAATACCAGAATTTTTTTGATTTTAAACATAAATTATCAATATTTTTCACCAATGTCTTATATATAAGGAATCATCACAAATGAGTAATATAAGACATATAATATGTTAAATAGACTAAATATAAAGAAAATAAATATATAAAATTATGAATCCATCAAGGTCCTAAAGAAGCAAGAGGTCCATGGAAGTCAAAGCAAAGGAATATAATGATGTGAACCGAATTCGGCTTATAAAAAATAACAGATTGGGATAGTGATTTATACAAAAGGGACGTGAAGTGCAAAAATGAATTCTGAAAAATTTTCAAGATTTCAAAAATAAGAAAGTAACTTTGATTGAGTGAAGGTAGAGTGACTTACTTCTCTTCTAGGATGTAAATCAACTCAAATGGTGGTCTACAACTCTTCTAGAATATAGGTGAAAAATAAAGTTCTAACTCTTCTAGGATAGAATGAAGTTTCTTCTAGATTAGATCTGTAGCTTAATAAATTTGTAACTCTTTAAAGATGCAAATAAAGATAGGAAAACTACAACTCTTCAAGGTTAAAGTAAAACTCTTCTAGATTTTAAGATAAACTTTTCAAGGTCAACAAAGGAGAAGATAAATTTCAATCTAAATTTCATTTACCAAATCATATTTTTCTATTATATGAGAATAAACCACTATTTATAGGCTTAACAAACCTTAAATAAATCAAAGTAATCTCAATCATCCCCTATAATTCTAAGGTTGAGATTGTACATAGAGAAAATAAAAGAGAAACATAAATAATTTTAAAATTACAATACATAAAAATTTGTCCCAATGTCTTGATTATTGTTCCAAGGCATTGAAACTTGTTCCAATGTACATTGATGCAAGCTTCAAAGTTTTGATGTAAGTTCTGATATCTTGATGCAAGGTCCAATGTTTTGATGCAAGCTCCAATATAGAGAAGATTTTACAATCATTAAATAGAAAATGTCACATCACTCTCCACTATGGACTCGAGAGACCACCAGACCACCAGAAAGGGACTAATTTCAAGGGGGCTAAGGCCAAGTTTTTTAGTTCTTTTGTAGCTTGGTTCATAATTTGATCTTGGACCAAATGGGCTTTGTGAGCTTGGGCTTTGATGTAATGGCATAATTGTTGAACTTGGATGCAATTAGGTTGCATCAATATAAGTTAGACCAAAAATAATCGTCAAGTCTTTACTATTGATTTAGACGATTTAGACGAAGTTTGTTCTAATTTAGACAGTTCGTCTTCAATTTCAACTCTCAATAGAAGAATTAAGGAAAGAATTTTGAAAACACTTGTGAGACTTATTACTAATTGATTTGGAATCATTGGTTTTCTATTCAAAATTGAAACTGAATGGATTTTCATTATCAAAACCCAAAATCGAACCGATAATATACAATTAGTTTTACAAATTTTACAAATTACCCACGTGCGCCAACAATCACATTTGAACTGGTGATATGAAGATTTTCAATCCACTACTCTACCAGCTAAGTTTGTATGATGAATTGTCTTTCTATGTAGTTGGTTTTTTTTCCCCCATTTGATGAAGGCTAAGTTGTATTGAATTTAAATCACTTTTATATACATGCACTCTCTATGAGGTCCCATCACTGTCATGTGGTGTAAGACCCACATGTAGAGTGTGGGATCTACTAGAAATGACCGGTGATGTGATCCCAACGAGGATACAAAAACATGTTCTTCCCTTGTTTGTATGGTAGATAGAAATAAATATCAAGTGAATCATGTAAGATATGTGGGCTGTAATTAATTATAATATCGGTTAGACAGTTGTTCAGTGGGAGTCCAACTTACAGGTGGACTAATCTTAGTCTGATTGTGAGATGAATCAAATTGTTTCACCGTGAGACTGAACCAGTATTGGGTTTGGTATTCTTATATATACCAATTGATTAGAGTCCCTGCAGTCACGGTAATATTTCCTCTCCTGTTCCCATAATCAGAGAGAAGCATAGAAATCTGCCGGAGACTGTAGAAGACTCAAATCACAGTGAAATTCGACGGAGAACAATCTTCAACAAACGGGTATGTTTATTACTTCTTTCAATTCATTACATTGTGTTCTATGTTTGTATGGAGATCCTAGGGTTATTGAAAACCCTATTGGGATGTTTTCTCTGAATGAGTTGATTATAGAACCCACAAAGAGATAAAAAGAATTAACAATTGGTATCAGAACTATTCCATACAAGTACAGATCAATGAACTAAGAATAGTATATTGATTTGAACCTGAATGATTGATTAAAATTTTTTTTAGAATTTTTTCCGAATTCAAAATCGTATCGGTAAATTTTTTTTCTAATCGATGAAATTTGGGGTATTGTATGTTGGATTGAAGATCTCGGAAAGAGGAGTCCAACGATATAAAAATCATCGTCGGAATCCTCTGGACGCGTCGCCGAAAAAAGTGCGTGGATTTCATGCGCAAACGGTTATTTAAAAAATAAAAAAAAAGGGCGGCGACAAATCGTTGCTGGTTCGACTCGACGAGACTCGAAAACCCTAATTTGAGTCCCGCTGAGTTAAACCGAAGATCAGGCGAGTTGACTCTGGGTCAGCTCACCCGAAATGGGTCGGTTTGACCCGAAGTTTGGTTACTCAATCCAAAGGGTTGACCCAAGATCTGACCCATATACCCGTACACATACTCGGATTTTTTGACCCGAAAACCCGAATGTTGGCCCGAATATATCCCCGGTGACCCATTTGGTCGGACCGGGACCGGTTTAACCGTTTCGGTTAGATCAAAACTGACCGTTTTGGTTCTGGTCCAACCGATCGGGTCAGTGCTGACGTCATGTGTCAGCGGTACACGGTTTGAGCCGCAATTCGAGATTCGAACCGCAGTTTAGCGGTTCAGCCAATCCGAACTGGCTCCCCAACGATTGGACCACCCGCCACCTTTATAGGGATCGTGAGGGCGCGTAGAGTGTCGGATTTCGACGCGATTTATTCTTGCAGTTTTGTCTCGTCTTGCTCTTCAGTTTGATATGCTATATGGGTATGTTTGTTGACTCTGGGACATGTATTTTGTTAAAAAGCACTCTTTTGGAACATGTTTTGCAATTTTTAGTGCATAATGTTCTGTCTATCTTGTCCCAAATACACTGATGAGTACATGTGCATGATTTATGAATGATAACAGGTTAATTATGTCATTCATGATTATTTATTCCCACTAAATGACTGCAAGTAAGATTTTGTTAATGTCACAATGGAATTGGGTTGGTTCCACCAAAGTGGCATTCTTGATTGCATTAGGACATTCTCAAAGCTCAAGATATCTTACACCTCTGGCAGTCAAAGATGGCAATGTCCACCCAAAGGTGGCGTTTCCAAAGTTAAAATATAATCATGCATCAGATTGAAAAGGTTTTAACTTCGGGTTTTTCAGACACCCAAAGGTGATGGGGTTCTCGAAGGTTTTTATTCTTTCGCAGTTTTACACAGATACTAGAGGACCAGTGCATTCTTATCCCAAAGGATAAGTTTGTAGTTTCGATTGACTCTAGGGAGGTATATTGATGCTTGCATTTGTAAACATATACATATTTGCTAGCATATCTTGTATGTTAACATGAGTATTTTCACATGCTGGAACTGATTTAGTGAATTGAACTCGTGTTTTGATTACATAACAGGATGTCTTCTACTAGTATCGATATGTCTGCTATTCCTATTCTGTCAGGATCGAATTATAAAAAGTGGAGGGAGGAATTAGAGATTACTCTAGACTTAAATGATTTTGACATAGCTATTACAGATGATAAACCTGCTGAACTTACTATTGATAGTACCCTAGAGGCAAAATTAAAAATGAAATGGTGGACCAATGCCAACAAGAAATGCATGCTTATAATTAAGCGTACTGTACCTGAAACAGTTAGGAACAGTATTACAGAAAAAAAGAATGCAAAGAAATTTTTGAAAGTCATCAAAGATAAATATGAAGTTTTTGATAAAGGTGAAAGGGGTGCCTTAATGGCAAAGTTGACTACTAACAAAATTGATGGTGAAGCTAGTTTTAGGGATCAAATTGTTGACATGCAGGGTGCAGCTAAAAAACTCAAGGATATGGGACACCTTGTAGATGATGAGTTTCTGATTCATTTATGTATAAATGCTTTACCTCAGAAGTACACTCAGATTAAAGTTGCTAGCAATACTTCAGTTACTCCATAGTCATTCAATGAATTCATAGGTATATGTGTTGAAGAGGAGACTAGACTAAAGAAGGATAAAGGTGAAAGTAGTGCCACAACCTACAAGAAATACCCTTACAAAGGTAAGGGAAAACAACCTAGTTATGGACCCATGAGAAAAGGAAAGAGTTACTCTCAGAAGGAGAAGAAACCATATGACAAGCCTAGAGGGGATGTAGAACATCAAGACCATAGAGATCTTACAAAGACAGAATGTTTTTGGAGCCACAAGAAATGACACATGAAGAAGGACTGCAGAAATAGATTGTCCTACCTAGAGAAGAAGAAGAAGGAATCTGGTATTTACCTCTCTCTTGTTTGCTTTGAATCCTTTCATATTGATGCTCCTGTGGATTCTTGGTGGATTGACTCGGCTTCCTCCATTCATGTCACTCATTCCTCGCAGGGGTTTCTATCCAGGAGGACGCCAAACAAGGATGAGGTGAAGGTGTTCGTGGGGAATGGAGTAGAAGTCGACGTTGAGGCCATAGGAGTAGTTAGAATTCATATAGATTCTGATATTTTTATTGATTTAGAAGACGTTGTATATGTTCCCTCCATGAGGAGGAATTTGATTTCTATTTCTAGACTTGTCAAGAAAGGCTATGGTTTAATTTTTAATCAAGAAAGTTTTCAATTGTCTTATAATTCTTGTGCTGTTGGAAATGATGTTATTATTGATGGGCTTTATAGATTAAATACTGTTCCCCTCATGGTTATGAATGTCTGTTCTAAACGTTCTAAACTGGATGAAAATTCTGCTACCCTTTGGCATAGACGTTTGTGACATATATCTATAGACAAGATGAAAAGGCTTGAGAAGGATGGTGTTTTAAAATCCTTGAATTATGATAATATGAATGTATGTGTTGACTGTATAAAAGAAAAGATGACAAGGTCAAGGAAGATGAAGGCTGTCTGTAGCAAGGGATTGTTAGATTTGATTCATACTGATATTTGTAGTTCTTTTCCTACTCCCACACTTGGAGGACATAAATATTTTATTACATTTACTGATGACTTCTCTCGCTATGGCTATATATATATATCTCTTATCTGATAAATCAAGTTCTCTGAATGTCTTCAAGATATTCAAAGTTGAGGTAGAGAATTATCTATCAAAGAAGATCAAGATTGTTAGATCTGATAGAGGAGGTGACTATTATGGGAGACCAGGTGATACTGATCAACATCTTGGTCCTTTTGCCAAGTATTTACAGGATCAGAGTATAGTACGTCAATACACTATGCTTGGTACTCCACAACAAAATGGAGTAGCAGAAAGGAGAAATAGAACTCTCAAAGATATGATGAGGAGCATGATGAGTAATACTAATCTTCCTATATCCCTATGGGGTGAGGCATTAAAGACTGCAACCTATATTCTTAATAGGGTACCAAGTAAATCAGTTTCAAAGACACCATTTGAGTTTTGGACTGGCAAGAAACCTAGTGTGCTTTATTTTCATGTTTGGGGCTACAGAGCAGAGGCAAAATTGTATAATCCTCAAGAAAATGTGTTTGATTCCAGAACAGTGAGTTGTTATTTTGTGGGTTATCCAGACAGATCAAAGGGGTTCAGATTCTACTGTCCTAATTTCTATAAATAGGATAGTGGAAACCATTCATGCCAAGTTTATTGAAAATACTGAGGAAATGCTTCAACCAAGAAATCTAGATTTTGATGAGGTTGAAGTAGAGACTGTCACTGAAATTTCTCAGTTACAGGTGCAACCTATCATTCCAGAAGAACCTGTGATGGAGATTCCTGAGACTGTTGTTCCTCAGGACCCTATTCAGGCTGATGTTCTTGTTGCTATTGTAGAGCCAGAGGGTGAATTAAGGAGATCCACAAGGCCTCGTAAGTCAGCTATTTCTTCTGATTATGTAACTTATTTAACTGAGAATGATTTTGATATTGGGCAGCAAGAAGATCCCACAAATTTTCAGGATGCTATAAATAGTAGCAATGCATATAAATGGCTAGATGCAATGAAGGATGAGTTGATATCAATGGACCACAATAAGGTATGGGAACTTGTGGATTTACCTAAAGGTTGTGTTCCAATAGGCTCAAAATAGGTATACAAGACCAAGTGTGATTCCAAAGGTAAAGTTGAGCGCTACAAAGCCAGATTAGTAGCTAAAGGGTTCACACAAAGGGAAGGAATTGATTACGTGGAAACATTCTCTCCAGTTTCTAAGAAGTTTCTAAGGACTCATTCAGAATTATTATGGCATTGGTAGCTCATTTTAATCTAGAGCTGCACCAAATGGATGTGAAGACAACATTTTTAAATGAAGATTTGGCAGAGAAAGTTTATATGGTCCAACTAAAAGGTTTTAAGGAAAAAGATAAGGAAAATATGGTCTGTAAACTTAAGAAGTTTATTTATGGACTAAAGCAAACTTCAAGGCAATGGAATCTAAAATTCCATCAGATTATATCTTCTTTTGGATTCATTGAAAATTTGTTTGATCAATGCATCTACATGAAGATTAGTGGGAGTAAGTATATTTTCCTTGTCTTATATGTTGATGATATCCTATTGGCTAGCAGCGATATGGGCTTACTTGTTGAAACTAAAGGTTTTCTGTCTGAAAATTTTGAAATGAAATATATGGGAGAAAGTATCTTCGTACTTGGCATAGAGATATGTAGAGACAGAAAAAGGGGACTACTGGGACTATCTCAAAAGGCATATATTGATCGTGTTCTCAAGCGGTTCAATATGTCTACCTGTTCAGGTGGGGATTTACCCATGAGCAAAGGAGATAAGTTAAATAAGGAACAGTGTCCAAAGAATGATTTTGAAAAAGGCTTTATGAATAATAAGACATATGCTTCTGCAGTAGGGAGTTTGATGTACGCACAAGTTTGTACTCGACCTAATTTGGCCTTTGCAATGAGTGTCCTTGGTTGTTTTCAATCTAATGCTGGTCCTACTCATTGGACAGCAGCAAAGAAGGTTATGGGATATTTAAAGAGGACCAGGAATTATATGCTCATATATCGCAATGGTACTACCCTTGAGGTAGTTGGATATTTCGATGCAGATTTTGCTGGTTGCACTGATGATCTGAAGTCTACCTCAGGATATGTTTTCATGATTGCAGGAGGTGCCATCTCTTGGAGTATGTAGCTTTATATGAAGCTACTCGTCAAGCCATGTGGATAAAGAACTTTATTTCTAGCTTGAAGGTTGTTGACTCTATTACTAGACCTATTTTGATACACTGTGATAACAGTGCTGCAGTGCTCTTTGCAAAGAATAATGATAAAATGTGGTGGTTCTAAACACATAGAAATAAAGTATTTGCTGGTGAAGGAAAAGATCAATTCTAAAGACATCACAATTGAGCTCATTTTGACAGATTACATGATTGTAGATCTTCTGACAAAGGTTTTGCCAGTGAAGGTTTTCCAAGACCATATGTCGAGCATGAGTGTTGTTGAGTCTTTCGATGTCATTAGTTAGTGGGAGATTTTTCACTTGTGTTTTATATAAACTTTGTTTATGTTTTGATTTTATCTAGACATGATTATTAATGAAAAACCATGGTTATTTTTATTCAGCATTTATTCATTGCTATGATTGTTGTATTGTCTTTTACATGACATGTCATTTATAAAGGGCGGTATTAAGCCATATGAACAGGGCAGTTTTAGCCATAGTTCACGACGGGGCGGTGTGCCAAAGAGTGATATTGACCAAAAGGATATGTGGCGGGTTACTACGGTCAATATTAAGGTTTATTGCTTGTGAGATTTATCAAGGCAATTCAAGACTCACATGAAATTATATTTTCATGCATACATCTCAAGGCGGTTCATGTTGTTAAGCAAACCTTTGTATGTGACTAATAGAAGGTTGTACACTTATTGTTGAAGTGTACTTCTGCTGTTTTTCAACATTGGTAAGCTCGGTGACTGGATCAAAGTATATGATGGGTTTTGTAATTGGATTCCATGGTCACACTGATCAATTGGTGATTTATAATTAATATAGCCCAAGTGAGAGAATGTAAAATATATGTGGACTGTAATTAATTATAATATCGGTTAGACAGTTGTTCAGTGGGAGTCCAACTTATATATAGGTGGACTAATCTTAGTCTGATTATGAGATGAACCAAATTGGTTCACTGTGGGACTGAACCAGTATTGAGTTTGGTATTCTTATATATACCAATTGATTAGAGTCCCTGCAGTCACGGTAATATTTCCTCTCCTGTTCCCATAATCAGAGAGAAGCATAGGAATCTACCGGAGACTATAGAAGACTCAAATCAAAGTGAAATTCTACGGAGAACAATCTTCAGCAAACGGGTATGTTTATTACTTCTTTTAATTCATTACATTATGTTCTATGTTTGTATGGAGATCCTAGGGTTATTAAAAACCTTATTGGGATGTTTTCTCTGAATGAGTTGATTATAGAACCCACAAAAAGATGAAAAGAATTAACAAATCCTACAGTGTAGTGGTGGGTCCCACACTACATACAGGGTTCTGAACTAGAACTAAGTTTGTATGGTAGGTAACTTTCCACGTTGTTCTGTTTGATGTATGGTAATGTGTCTGTCCACGTCGTTCGAAGTTGATTTATTTTGTTATCATCCATAAATGCATTATTCATTGCTAATCGATAGGTGTGAAGCAAAGAACATATTTAAAGATCACTCTTCACTTTCACCGTCTTCATCTAATTTTCTACAATGGCCGCTGCAAAAGATTCAAAAGAACTTCATGTAGTGATGCTTCCTTTCTTAGCTTTCGGTCACATGGTTCCTTTTCTCCATCTCTCCACAGCTTTAGCAAACGCTGGAATCCATGTTTCCTTCGTCTCCTCTACCAAAAACATCCAAAGACTTCCCAAAATCCCTCCTCATCTCTCTTCTCTTATTCAAATGGTTCAGCTTCCCTTGCCCATTGTCAATGGTCTTCCCCTCGGTGCTGAAGCCACCACCGACATCTCCATGCACCAAACTCCTTATCTCAAGATTGCTTACGATCTATGGAAAAAACCCTTCAAACAATTCATCGATCAAAACACTCCTGATTGGATCATCCATGACTTTGCTCCTTACTGGATCTCTGAGTTCAACATCCCACACATCTTGTTCTCTGTCTTCTCTGCTTCTGTTTACAGCTTCTTTGGACCACCAGAGTACTTATCTGACCCAAACAAGTACTGGACGTCCCCAGGACTTTTGTCATCTCCTCCAGAGTGGATTACTTTCCCATCTTCAGTTGCATTTAGGAGCTACGAAGCTCCTTATGTCCTTGCAGGGTTCTTTGGTACCAATGCATCTGGTGTCAGTGACTCTGAGAGGGTGGCCACCTGCATTCAGTCGTGCCAGGCGGTTGCTTTACGAAGCTGCAAGGAGTATGAAGGTGAGTACTTGGATTTGCTAGAGAAATTGTTCAAGAAACCTGTAATCCCAGTTGGGTTGCTTCCTCAGGCAGTGCCAGAAAGAAAAGAAGGTGGTTTGGCTGAGTGGGAGGCCACATTCAAGTGGCTTGATGAACGGAAACCTCATACTGTTGTGTTTGTAGGGTTTGGCAGTGAATGTAAGTTGAGTAAGGAGCAGGTGTATGAGATTGCACATGGACTTGAGCTTTCTGGGTTACCATTTTTATGGACTTTAAGAAAGCCAATGTGGGCAGTGGAAGACAGTGAAGCCTTACCTCCAGGATTCAAGGTTATGACAGAATCCATGGGGTTGGTTTGTATGGGGTGGGCGCCGCAGATGGAAATCTTGGCCCACCCATCCATTGGTGGGTCCTTGTTTCATTCTGGGTGGGGGTCTATTGTCGAGACTCTCCAGTATGGTCATTCACTGATTGTCTTGCCATTGGTGATGGATCAAAGCTTGAATGCTTCATTGTTGGTGGAGAGAGGTCTGGCTGTGGAAGTTGAGAGAGGAAAAGATGGATCTTTTGAGAGAGAAAGTATTGCTAAAGCTCTGAGGAAAGGTATGGTGGATGTAGAAGGAGAGAGAAACAGGGTCCATGCCAGAGAGATGAGTAAAATTTTTGGTGATCTTGATCTACATCAAGGTTACATTGATGGGTTTGCTCAATATCTGAAAAGGGGTTCAGGAAAATAAGTTATTTTCAATGGTTATTAATT
The DNA here is from genome assembly GCA_028583415.1 of Protea cynaroides. Lineage (NCBI taxonomy): Eukaryota > Viridiplantae > Streptophyta > Magnoliopsida > Proteales > Proteaceae > Protea > Protea cynaroides. The sequence continues at coordinate 56,489,676 of CM053266.1, read as the reverse complement.
ACTTTCTTTATGTATTTTTACTTCAATCAATGAATGGGCATGGGTTTCTCACGCCGGTCTTTATTGGTCATTAATTAATGGACATGGGTTTCCCCACAATGCTTCTTTATTGGTCATTAATTAATGGACATGGGTTTCCCCACAATGCTGGCATATCCCCGTGAGTTGGGATCCAAATCCTCTCCTCACAAAGGTTTGGGAGGAGAGTCGATTTTTATCAGTGATGCCCAACACGTGAGTATTGGGTGACCAGTCGACAAGGTGAGCCAATAGGGGGTATTGACTTATGCATCGACTCGGATGGAGGGCTCAAATCCAGTCAACACCCACATGTCAGGCATCGACTGGTGGAAGCCGACTCTCCTCCCAAACCCCTAGGAGGAGAGGATTTGAATCTAGTTAGTTGAAACTTAGAACCACATGGTGTGAGAGTAAGGAGTAAGGACCACTGCTTATAATTTACTTTCTTTACTGAGGTAGGAGGGATAAGAGAAGGGAAGGTGAAGGGAGGACAATGCTGAGTTAGCTAGCCTTTATTATGGGTATCTTGAATTTTTCGATACTTATGGATTTATAATTTGCTTTGAAGATTGACTTGTTCTGACATTATTGGTGGCCATTGAATAAGAAATTTTTTTGAGATTTGTGATGAAGTCCGGAGCCCTCAGTAATCTCTTCTGGGGGGTGATGGGGCTTCGCCCTTGAACCACGGTTCGTCCCAACCTAGTGAACTCACATGTTATGTTCTTTTCATGTGTTGTTGCCTAAACCACAAAGAAAAGAGAGCAAGGGGTTTACAATTTTTAGTGTCATTGAGACGATCTCCATTGTACTACCTCATTTTAATATAATGAATCATCTTCAACTTCTCCCGTAGATGTCGCACACCACATTGGTATGTGAATCAAAACGAAAGCAAATAAGAGACACTGAGATTTATGTGGTTGTTTATGAATCAGTTTGTATGAAGTTGCGGAATTCCTCTCTCCTTTCATAAGCTTGCGAGTAGTTAAAAAAAGTTAACTAATGCCATTTTCGTTCCTCTTCTAGTCTTTTATAAGGGAGAGGGTTCTTCAAGTGGCATTGGACACTTTAAAGTGCAGGTAACAATTATATAAAAGATAAAGAATAAGACACTGACGTAGCTTCCCCTTCACCGTTTGGAGAACCTTTTCCCATATTATAAATAAGATGTTTTACCCAGCCAACACTGGTAGCAGTGGGCATTAGGTGGGTCAGATAGGAGAAGGGTTGCCAAAGCCTCCTCAGCCTACCCATTCAAGGCCTAGGAGGACAGGCCCTGTCTAAGCCAACACAAACTTGGATTTGAGCTTGCCAAGCAGAGCACAACCCATGCAAACTTGTTAATGCAGTAGTTAGGCCCGAGCCTCAGGTTGGGCTTGCAATAGGGCTGGTTTCAGGTTAAGCCCATTGAAACAAACAAACTTAAAGCATTGGCTGTCATTGGTTGTAAAGTAAATAAAAAGGAAGGAAGTAAAATTTTTGTAGATTTTCAATGATAAATTCTTCCTAACCTGTTTGTAGATTTTCAATTATATTAATTTATTTTAAATATAAATAAATATCATAAATCATACTAAACAACTATATTTGTCATAATGTATTATATAATTAATTCTATAATACATGCCACAGAGAGTCTAAGTATCATTACCAGATATGGTAAAAAATTTAAGTAGTTTATACAATCATTTTGTATTATAAATATAAAAATTCCTTTTTAATGTTTAAATTTTCACTTTATATTTTTGGCAAGAAAAGAACTTATTTATTTAGTTATGTGTTACTGTGTTACACAAATTCAACATAGTACAATTTGTCTCTAACCAAGGATTAGATTGAAGTCAACCATTGTATACACTAACAACAGGACCCTTCTAGTTAGAGAATCAACAATGCTATTTACAACATTCAAAATAAGACTGTAAATGAAGAACATCCTCCAGAATCCTGAATACATTGGAAATTTTGGAGGATGGTCTGTCATTACAAAAAATTCACAATTTCTAGTTATCAGTCTTTACCATCACCAACTCAAAACCTTCATTAATGACAACCAATAGAGTTGCACGGTTTAAAACTACACTTGACTTTCCTTTAATTCCCCTTGCAATCAAAGTGAGTCTTAGCTCCATCACTTGCAAACAATGGAACTCTTAGGATGTGTTTGTTGTATTGTTGGAATGCATTCTTAGAATGGAGAATGAATTTGTAACATAGAACAATATAGAATACATAATCTAAGGTTGGTGATTTTCTCAGTGCTAAACTGGGTAATAATCCATCTTGGGTGGGGTTTCATTGAAGGAAGGAACATCCTTGTGAAGGGGTTGACTTGGAAAGTTGGTAAGATTCTCAAATTAGAATATGGGATGATTGTTGGCTCCCAACCTCAAAAGAAAATAAGATTTTATAAATGTAGAGTACATTGAATGTATAGTAATGGTTATAATTCGTATTAACAGCTATTCTGGGAGGAATGTTTTTATGTGATGCTAACAATTTAATAACAATCTTTGTAGCTCTAGAATGTTTCAGTTTATGCTCCTACCTATTATCTGGATATACCAAGAGAGATATACGGTCTAATGAGGCTACTATGAAATATTTACTCATGGGTGCGGCAATTAGCTCTTCTATTCTATTCTGGTTCATGGTTTCTCTTGGCTATATGGTTCATCCGTGGGAGAAATCAAGCTTCAAGAAATAATGAATGGTCTTATTAATACACAAATGTATAACTCCTTAGGAATCATAGGACTTGTATTACGTGTCAGATTTGATTGATCCAATTTTATATAATTGGAAATATGATTTACTTTGTGCACTGATCCAGCCAGCTGAAATTGAAGCAATCTAAAAGATACCACTTCGATGGTTCCCAGATGATGATAATCTGATTTGGAAGTACAAAAAAGATGGTAACCTTACTGTGAAATCGGTCTACCACATGCTCTCAAATATGAGGGAAGAAGTACTCTTATTGAATCCTTCCTCATCCAAAAAGAAGCACTGGCAAGAGGTTCCTCACTGTGTCCGGCGGAATATATGGAGTTGTAAGACATTGCCAAAAATTAAAGACTTTCTTTGGAGAAGCTGTGCTGGTGGAGTTGCAATGTGTGAAGCTCTCCATCACAGACATATACCAGTGGATTTAATATACAAACGTTGTAGATTAGAGGAGGAATCTATTGATTACACTCTGTTGATGTGCCCATTTGCCTGGGCTGCTTGGCTTGGCTCAAGTATGGCTTCTGTAATTCCACAGGAGCAAGAAATTAAGCTACATCAATGGTTGTTGCAAATCTCAACAATCCCCTCGATTTCCAAAAGTCAGGGGAGACAGGTCTTCTCCTTTGTTGCATTCATGTGCTGGCACTTATGGAAAGCACGAAATGAGTTTTATTTCGATCACATTGATATCTCTCCCATGGAAGTGTCTTGCCGGGCTGAGCAAGCCTGGTCTGAGTTTTTTGAAGCTCTCTCTACCAATACATCATCTCAAGAGGAAACTCCTTTAAGGCTACTTCAAATTATTCATGGAGATAGCCACCTCAAGGATTTCTTAAGCTGAACTCGGATGCTGCATTTGCGGATAAGTCAAAAGGAGGAATTTGATATATTATCAGAGATGCTTCTGGTTCTCCTATTTTGGTGAAATCTGAGACAAAGTCCTTTTCTTCAGCAACTGTTGGTGAAGCTATTGCTCTCCGGGTAGGATTAATGGAGGCTATTAACATGGGAATCACTCACCTTCAACTGGAGTCGGACTGTTTATTAACCTCATTAATGGGTCCAGCAGGGTGGGGGAAGTGTTTGTTATGTCTGTTGTACAGGATATTCAAATGCTGGTGGATCCGAATCGTCTCCTCCCTGTACTTCAGGGAGTACAGGGAGGAGGGAGACGTCTCCGTCCGATAGTCGACACGTGACTCTCGGGAAAATCCGAGCCCCACGTCCTAGCCGACATCCTCTGTCGGCTCTGCTTGTCGGCTGGGTGTCGGCTCGGCTTGTCGGCTGGGTGTCGGCTCGGACGTGGGGTTCGGATTTTTTCGAGAACCACGTGTCGATCATCCGATGGGGGCATCTCCCTCCTCCCTGAAGTACAGGGAAGAGACGATTTGAATCCAATGATGGTGGCTTTGGGAGGAGAGTTTTCTTTCCAGTTTGTACCAAGGGGGGTTAATGTGGTGGCCCATACCCTTGCCAGGAGGCCTTTAACTAGTTCACGAATAGTTACTTGGTCTGTATCCACTTCATGGTTAATCGAATTATGTAGAATGGACAACCTGGCTTCTTCCTGTTTTCTAAATGAATAGATTTTTCTTTGATGAAAAGAAAAAAAAAAAAAAAAAAAAAAAAAAAAGATTCCAAATTAATGATGTTAAAAATGGAAAAAGATCATTTCTTGATGTGGAGTCCATTCAGGCATAATCCATTGACTTGTGTGTCACGTAGACTTCAATCATTGGATCATGACTAGAATCCCTCCAATAACAATTGGACCCAAATATGTTAAAAAGCTCCCTCTCACTAGAACGCTGATTTGCGATAGATGAATGAATAGAGCTGAAGCCAATGATAGATTCATTATCAAAAATTCAAGATGGTATTACGTTTTCCATCTCATAAGTTTGTAAGTTTGAGTTAAAAAGCTCCCTCCCACTAGAACATTGATTTGTAACAGATGAATGAATAGAGCTGAATCCAATGATAGATTCATTATCAAAAATTCAAGAAGGTATTAAGTTTCCATCTTAAAAGTTCAAATTAGTTAAGGGTGTCAAAAATGAAACTGAAGTGTGAACCGAAACCAAACCGAATCTTTTATACTGCAACTGACAAACTGTTTATTAAATGGAGCGATTTAGGTTTGCAATTTGACACCGTTTACATAAACAATTCGATTCAGTTTTAAACCGCTTAATCGATGAGGCAAACCAATTTAAAATGGTTTAACCGAATCTATTTAAAATTGTTTAACCGTATACCTATTCAGTCATTTATCAATTTCCCTCGAGCTAAGAAAGTAAAAGACCTTAATGTTGAGCTGGAAATCCCGCTATAATGTTGAGTTTAATTGTTTTCCTTGATGGTTTGTAGATTTTTTTTTCCTAGCAGATGGTGAGATTGTAATTCATGTAGAGACAAAATGATAACAAAGACCATTGATTTTGGTGATGATTGGCAAACCAAGCCCTAAAGAAATCATTTACAGAACTAGTAATATAAACAATTTGCAAAACCACAACTAAAACCATTTAAACAGTTAAACCGAAAACCGTTTAAAAACCGATAAACCTTAATCGTTTACTAATTGGTTTCAGTAGAAATTTTCAAACCAATTATTAAACTATTCAATTTCGGTTTCACTTTTTTGCACTTAACCAAACCAAAACCGAACCATGAACCCAGAGCTGCACCGTTTAACACCCTTAAAATTAGTAAGTGAAGGAACTCTTGCATTTATAGGCATTCAAGATTTCAATCTTAACCAAAATGAGATTATTTCAACACCTCCCTCACTTGTAACCAGAAGTAGAAAATTAATAAAACCCAATTCCTGGGTAGATTCAGAGTTCTACTATTGAATGAATATCTTTTAAAATTACGTCTCTATGCATTGTCAACAATCCAACTTAAAACATGTGGCATATGCTATCGAATGAATATCTTCTAAAATTACGTCTCTATGCATTGTCAACAATCCAACTTAAAACATGTGACATATTTGTGTTACAATTCTTGCAAGTAGTCAAGTAGGGATGCATTCCAAAGTTGTAAATGAATGAGACAATAAATACTATGGGCTTCATGCATTATTGAGTTAGGAGGTAGCCTCCACTCTATTCTTTTATTCTATTAAATTACATCTTTCACCTTAGTTTTTACTTTCATTCTATTAAATTACATCTTTCACCTTAGTTTTTATGGATACAAGATAAGAAGTACAAAGAAATTTAAGTAATTTATACAATCATTTTGTGTTATAGATATACAAATTTCTTTTTAAAATTTAAAACTTCATTTCATATTTTTGTAATTCCCCTTGCAATTAAACTAAGTCTCAACTCCAACACTTGCAAACAGTGGAACACTTACGTTGTGTTTGTTATGAATTGTTGGAATGCATTCTTATCATAGAATGATTATGAGCTAAAGAGTAAGGCATTTTCGGTCTAGACTCAGAACGTAGAATAGATAAAAAACGTGAACCAAAATAGATTTCTTTTTCTTAATGCTAATACATGCCAAGTACTGTTTTTATTATCTCACAAATGTCAAATGTGTTCTTGATATCGTGTTGATTATGCCAAGAGGCATAAGACAGTTGATTGGCTTCCAACCTTGGCTTGTTTTAAGGTTTGAAACAATGACAATGACAGGAACCAAAATGTCCATTTAACCAACTTACAGGAAATTTGACACTTAAGTCATCCTAAGTATATGAAAAGTGATGCACGTGCTCAAGCAACAAACGTGGGAGAGTAAGGTTAATTTGGAATGATAATAGTAACCATGGTTTTTGTTGGGTATAAATGATATCAAAATGTGGTTGTTAATATTTGGGCTGCTCAAAAGGAATCAAGAGTAATCCCTTGATGGTTGTATACGTGTCAACCATCATACAAGGCCACATCAGGAGTTAGAGAAAGCCAGAGATCTTGCTTAGTCCAAGAGCGGCGATTGATCTCGATCTTAAAAGCGTAATATCAGGAGGGATTTGATGGCATTAATTGCGGCAGATGATCATTAATGGCAGGTGTAATAAATGCTTACCAACAGAGATGGGAGGTATTAAATGCATTGTGGGTTGACTAAGGTCTCGTTTGATAACACTCCAACTCTCATGGAGCTATTTCTGGTCCAGAGTCGTTTTCTATTTCTTCTCCAGAGTCAGGATTTTTGAAGTAGAATGATGTTTGATAACGCTGCTCTAAAATCAAAAGATTATGCTTCCAGAATATTGTTTGATGGTGGTGGTATTGGTGGCGGTGGGGGGTGGTGGTAGTGGTGGCAGTGTAGGTGGGTAGTGGAGGCGGCGGTGTTGGTGGGAGTGGTGGTGGAGACGATGGTGGTGGTAGAGGCGGGGGTGGTGGGTGGTGGGTGGGTGGGTGGTGGTGGTAGTGGTGGGTGGTGGTGGTGGCGGCAGTGGTGGTAGGTGGTGGGTGGGTGGTAGAGGCGACAGTGGTGATAGGTGGTGGCGGCAGTGGCGTAGGTAGTGGGTGGTGGTGGTGGAGGGGGGGTGGTGTTGGTTGTGGCTGGGGGTGGTGGTGGTGGTGGCGGTGGTGGTGGTAGGGATGGTGGCGGTGGAGGGGTGGTGGTGATGATGGCAGTGCCAGTGGTGGTGGTGATGGCAGTCGGTAGTGGTAATAGTTTCAGAACAAGAAAAGTAAGTTTTTTTAGCTCCCAGAGACATTTTTGGAGCGGTTCACTCCATGGGAGTCAAAACTTGAACCGTTTTTATCAATCGTCATTCTACTCCGGATTAGCTCTGGAGCTAAGAAGTAAGGAGCTAGAGTGTTTTCAAACGGGGCCTAAGCCTGCCACGTCACCTCAACAAAGAATCTAATGGAGAAAAGGGTGTGCACTGTGTACGAGGCAAGGGAGATGACGGCTTATTACACTAAATAAGCCTGGTGACAGGGACATAAGGGGTTGAACACAGAAGATCTTGGAGATATACTCCTCTCTTGGGGGTCATAGGGGTCATGGGCTACCTACAGCCTGATGATGATGCATCGAAGATCTGAATGAGTTGGCTAAAGGAAGCTTGCTCGACAAGCTTCACGTCTGGGCTATAAATAGCATAAGAATGCAAAGGAAAGGGATCCGAATTTTCACTCTCTGAAGGTAATCTTACCATACCAAATTTCATTTAGAATTCCCTATTCTTACACTAAACTGTTATCTCTTCACCATGATAAACCATGGAGGAAAGGCCTTGTTGAACTCCTGTACCTCAGTTCCTTCTCTCTAAGGAACTTGTGTATCTTATCCTTGAGTACCATTATGTTTGTCCTGGACTATACTAACTTAGGCATCGGAGTGGCCACGGGGTAAAATCTACCCACCTCAATGTGTGTTCTTGGTCTGCAGATATGTGGCAGCATCTTGTGCACTGGGTGAAATCCAGCGACAACAATATCGATCAATAGAAAAGTGTCATGTCAGCATAGTATCAACCAATGGGAGCATGAGACATCACCTTGGCAAAACAACATCCAGAGAGAGCACAACACATCGACCTGCATACCAAGACCAATAGCGGTGCGCTCGGCCTGTCTGCGGATAGTCTGCCGAATACGCAACACTCATTGCCTCATCCCAGCATTTATTGCACTAACTGTGTCCCGAACACATAGCATTTATTGTGCCATCCCAACATTAATTGCAGTGATTCCAAACACGCACCTTTTATTGTGTCATCTTAGCATTTATTGCATTGATTGTGTCTTGAACCCGCAACATTTATTGTGTTACCCCCTACTCTTCCGCCACACTATGATACCTTCCAGATCGTCCAACTGGAACTCAACACGTTAGCTTACACCTTACTCTCAGATCTTATGGAGGTCGCCCATGTTTGTCAGCAAGTTGTACGCCAAACACACAAGCATACTTGACATACAGTCATCCATGTCATGCTTAAGTCAAATCCAACTTAAACCACCATCATAAAAGGACATCAACACATAAGTCCGAGGTTAGACATTTATTACAGACTTCCATTACACTTATTGCGTATTAGAGCTTTCTATTGCTCCTTATTCTCATCATCTGGCTCATTCACATTCGAGTTGACCTTATTTGTTATTTACTATTACACTCGAATTCCGACTGAACTAGAAGTGTGAGTGAACCGCCATGAAACCAACGATTCACACCAGGATCTCAATAAGACCGTATCCACTTATACAAACCATTGCACATAATCATAATCAAAATATAAATAAATACAGCGAAAGTATTAAACTAAATGAACTGAGTTCTACATTGTAAGTATAGTAACCAATTATTCTCCACACCAAAATGTAAATAAAATATCTTTACACAATTTATGAATTCAACTGAAATAAAATAAAATAAAATAAAACCATCCTAGAGGTACTCGTAGAAAGGGTACTCGCATGAAGCGTCATGCTCGTCCTCCCCTGCTTGCACTTATAAAGCAGCAACACCTCCATATACTGGAGCGTCCACGTAGTCCTCCACAATATAACCTGCATCAACATCTAAAAACATGTATATATACAAGGGTGAGCTCACAACTTAGCTCAGTAAGAAAATCAGACAATACAATAAACAATATGCATGAATAACATTCACATTTGGTATGGTTTTTAAGTTTGCAATGTGCTATAGAAAGGATTGGCGGCCACCGCACCTCTATACACGAGTATGTGAATTCGTCCAATGGATCAAACACCATTGTCATCCCACATGCACCCACCATGGAATAGAGATAGAGCTAAAGTGTCTGAATCACACACCGTCAATACTTCCCCTGATACCCTACCCATACCAACACGTAAGCCCTTATTGGCGAGGGCTTGCAAACTAAGTCTGCAACTAACCAATCCTACATGTCATCATAGTAGGCCCTATCCCAGCATAGCTCCTTACAGCATAGAGATAGGGCTCGAGTCTGGTGGCCAGGTCAGAGACCACAGTGTCACGTCCTCCCCCTGATACCCTACCCGCACCAAACATGTTAAGATAGTAGCGATAAGAAATGATGTTAGTGTGAGGAATGATCCAAGACCCCAGGCCCTCCTCATTCCACACACCAACGAAAACATTCACATGTCTAACACACAATCCTAGCATAGCGAGTATGCATGAACAGGATATAATACTGAAAGAAAAGATGACATGTGAATATGCACAAGAAACATTCCATAGCACAAGATAATTATTAACAACGTTTTACTGTTATTAGTTAATTAGGGTTTGGGTCTGATTCCCTTACCTGATGCTCTATTGCTTACTTGTTTTGCATCACAACGTCCAATCTTGTTATCACAGGGTCCTACACGATGTTAGGGTTTAATTAGAATTAGTTCCTTAGGGTTTTAAGTTGATCGCAAACCAACTGGGTCAAAATATATCCAAAATAGTGCATACCGGTTGCACGGTTGCATGTACCGATCACTGCCCTGTAGGGAATGGTGCGACCGGTATGGTCAACCAGTCCCTTCATGACCAGCTCTCGAGAGGTACCGGTGGCAGTACTGGTCGCATATAGTGCAACCGGTGTAGTCGACTAGTATTCCTCCGGAAGACCACCAACTTGGTGTTCGTCTTCTGTCGGTCGCCCATTATGGCTTCTAGGGTTTTCCCTATGCATTCTAGGCCTGAGCAACGTATTAGGGTTTATTTAATGATCCATTTAAGTCCTAGTTTTGATTATCCTTAGCCTAGAATTCGAATTTAGGGTTTATTGACTGTATTAGGGTTTGACGGTAAATTAAGGGTTTTAGATCAATACCTCGCCTTGCATGGTATTGATCAATCATCCACAATACTTATCCTAGAGGAAAATTTAGACACTCACCGTTGGTTTACAAGCTATGGTGTTCTTCGTTCAACAGAGGCTCCTCTTCAACCTTTATCGGCTCCTCCTCCTCTTCCGATCTCCTTCTCCTCTCTTGGGTTTGTGAGAATCAATCAAAGAGGTTTAAGGAGGTTTAGAGGTCCTTAAACAGACTAGGATAGGGTTTTGGAAGGTTCTCCTCCGCTAGGAAAGTCTCTAGGATAGAAATTTGGTAAGTGGGATCCACAGAGATTTGTTTTCGGATCTAACTAGTCTGCCTGGGCAGACATACCGGTCGACCGGTATGTAGACCGGTATGATGAGACTGGTATGAAAATTTATTATACATTTGGTTCGTTTTCGTACCTGATTGTCATCCGCTCATTTCGTCTGGTCCGATTATAATTGGAAGACCTGTTACAACATGAAATAGAGGTTTAGATCGGGTTCATGGAGTGCGGATCTTACACTTACTGTGTAAATATTGACTTAGACATCGAAATGTCACATTGCCTAGAGCCCAACAACCCCCCCTTTGTTCACCTTGTCTATGTGCTTTCTACAATTATCTCATCCTCGAAGATCTTGTCTATAGATTCTAGCAGCAAGAGTTCTAATCCAGGTATTGGACACGGTATTGGTTGTCTCTTAAACACATCTTGATCCGATCTGGATGGGATTGATGTACGGATGCCATGAGAAACTAACACGTGTCTAATCCTCATTAAAATAGTATTAAATCAGCCTAGAATGAGGGATTGGCCGGGTCCAAAATGGATATGAATCGAGCGGATTGGCTTATTCGATGTCGATACTGATACCTTGAACCATGATAGTAACACAATTGTGACAAGGTTTGAAGGCTTGGGATCGAATTAGTCAGATCCGGATTGGGATTGATGGCTGACATTAATCTAGTCGATACTGAGTCAATTTCTAAATCCAGGAATCGAACACAGCATCGGTCGTGTTCAAAACGAATCCGATCCAAAATCTAGATCTGATCAGTGTACGGATCTAATGGGAAACCGACATATAATCGATTCTCATTAAAATAATATTAAAACTAACTGTGATGAGGGATTGACTATGTCCAAAACCAATGAATCAATCAATTCAATCGATTTGATACTGATACCTTGAACCATAATTCTGATCAATACCGATACCTATAGTCTATGAAAATTTATTAGTGGTTAGAGATCAGTCTAGATCAGCCAATTCAAAGAAGGATCGATGATCTAGTATTTGAATCTAGTTGAAAATAATATTAGTAAGAGATTGGATCCTCGATGATGTAGCCTTTGAAACTAGTTGAAGATAATATTAGTAAGAGATTGGATCCTCTCCTCGATTGGGAAAGCTCAAATGCCCCCATGATCACCATCCGTAAAGTGTAAGACCCTCTTTTGGAGTACGACGAAAAAGATTAGTTTACCAATTATAGTAGTGATAAAGATGGAAAAAAGATGAAGATGTTTACATTTTCATAATTATTTTTCTTTTTCTTTTTTGGATTTTTTTCCAAATTAAACTCTATTTATTTGGTTCTAAAATTTTCTATATTAATAATATTTTATATAAATATTTTGCTTCATACGAATGGAAGGTTTCACTATTTTCCTTTCTTGTTTAATAGAATCTATAGGTCCTTCCCAAAACTAGAGTTTGGAGCCCAATGGTATATATATATATATATATATATATATATATATATATATATATATATATATATATATATATATATATATATATATATATATATCTTCTTTATTTTTGAGTTTATTGAATATATTTGATTACTCATCCAAAAAATATATATGTTCATCAAATGCATTCTGCAATATATATATATATATATATAAAACAATAGTGGGACCCAACATAATCTAAGTCAGTTGTTATGTTAAATGGATTCCATAAACAATTCTGGAAAGCATTGCAATGAAGGGAAGGTTCAGAAGAACAATATAATAATCTGGAATAAATAATCAAATAGAATACATTATCTAAGGTTGCATGTGGTGTACTTAAATGGATTCGAAATGATGTTAAAAAACTCCCTCTCACTAAAACGTTGAACTTGTAAATGATTAGAGCTGAATCCATGGATAGATTTATTATTAGAAATTCAAGATGGTGTGAAGTCTCTATTTTAGGGGCCCGTTTGATAAAATTTCTATTCTGAATTTTTTATTTTTGATTTAAATTTCTACTTATGCTCTAAGAAGATTCATGAGTATTTGGAAATAGAAACATATTTGGTAATGTAATTTTGTCATAGACTCCAAGGTGGTGGTGGATGGTGGCACTAGTGGTGGTGGTGGTAGGCGGTTGGGTGGTGGTGGCAAAGGGTGGTGGTGGGTGGGTGATGGTGGTGGAGGGTGGCAGTGGGTGGTGGTGGTGGTGGTGGGTGGCGGTGGTGGATCGGTAGTGGTGGTGGAGGATCGTGGCGGGGGTGGCAGTGGGTGGTGGTGGTGGTGGTGGTGGGTGGTGGAGGTGGGTGGCGGTGGTGGGTGGGTAGTGGTGGTGGAGGATCGTGGCGGGGGTGGGTGGTGGTGTTGGTGGTGGTGGAGGGTGGTGGTGCTGGTGGTGTGTGGGTGGGTGGTGGTGGTGGCGGTGGCGGTGGTGATTGGTGGTGGTGGTTGTGGTGGTGGCGGTTAGTGGTAGTAGTGGTAGGGGTAGTTCTTTCTTCTCCCAAAATGTGTTCCAAAACAAAAAAAAAACATCTATTTGGTACTTCAAAATTTTGGATTCTAGAGTTCTTAGGAGCCGGTTCATTCCGTGGGAGTAAAGAATCCGATCAATTTTACCGAACGTGATTATACTCCATTTTGACTTTGGGAGTCAGAATCCAATTTCTGGAGTGGGTCTGTTTGATAAAACTTTTACTTCTGGATTCTATGGATTCTGGCTTCCAATGAGCTATTTTGGAGTAGAAGCACGTTTGATAAGTCCGGTTGGATTCCAACTCCCACAGAGTGAACCGGATTCAGAATGACTCGAGAATCCAAAATTTTGGAGTCATAAATACTTGCTCCAAGCTGTTGGATCGACTTTTTAAGAGAAAGAAAAGAGTTGATTTTCACTTGACCACCACCACCACCATCGCCACCACCCACCACTGCCACCACCTACCACCAACACCCACTTCCACCATTGCCACCACCACCACCACCATTGTCGCCGTCGGCACCACCACCACCACCACAGCCACGGCCACCCCTACCACTGACGCCACCACTACCACCACCGCCACCACCACCACCACCACCGCCACCACCCACCACTACTACCACTATTATTTTTCTAGACTTCGATTGGGGGGATAATAGGGTATTATCAAACATGTTTCTAATCCAAAGATTTTCTAGAATCCATTTCAGAATTACATTATCAAACAAGTTTCTACTCCAAAATAATCCTAGAGTAGCCTGGAGTACAATCCAAATTTTAACTAGAATCCAAAATCTAGAAGCAGAAGTTTTATTAAACGGGTCCTAAGAGTTCCTACTAGTTAGTGGAGGGATTCACACACACACACACATATATATATAAGGTAGATGCAAATTCTCTCCTGTTGTCAAAGAGGCGTCAATCATGATCGCACTGCTGGGGCCCTTCACCCGGCGCGCATATAGATACATCGATGAAGGCAAACCATGTGATCACAGCTAGCTCAATTGGCCGAGGTTTAGTCTTAACCAATGTGAAATTACTCCCAGTATTATCCCTCATGTGTTGCCCCTCTTCTGGGTGGCAGTACACATAACTAATAACTTGTTGGTAACGATATGATCGTTAATATAATAGAACATAGCCCTGGTCAACTTATGCTTGATCAGTTTGAAGTTATAATGGTCCCAAATTTGGGTCACTGTGGTCCCTCTTTTGGGTAACGTCCCTCTCACATAAATTCTCTCATGTCGTCAAAGGGGCGTCAATCATGATCGCACTACTAGGGCCCTTCACCCGGTGCGCATATAGATACATCGATGAACGCCAACCGTGTGATCACAGCTAGCTCAATTGGCCGAGGTTTAGTCTTAACCAATGTGAGATTACTCCCAGTATTATCCCTCACATGTTGCCCCTCTTTTGGGTGGTAGTACACATAACTGATAACTTGTTGGTAACGATATGATCATTAATATAATAGAACATAGCCTTGGTCAACTTAGGCTTGATCAGTTTGAAGTTATCATGGTCCCAAATTTGGGTCACTGTGGTCCCTCTTTTGGGTAACGTCCCTCTCACATATATAAGTCAAAAGTAGAATGAATAATGCCCAATTTTTGGGAAGATTCAGAGTTCTGAACATCGAATGGATCTTCAATGACAAATAGAAGGATCCAAATACGTTAAAAAGCTCCCTCATTAGAACATTTTTTTTTAACAGATGAATGAATAGAGCTGAATCCATTGATAGATTCATCTTCAAAATTTAAGATTTGTATTAAATTTCTATCTCAAAAGTTCAAATTAGTAAATGGAGGGAACTCTCACATATATAAGGCACTCAAGATTTTAATCTTAACCATTGTAAGATTATTCCTACAATCCCCTTCACGTATGCCCAGAAGTAGAAAATGAATAAATCCCATTTCCAGGGTAGATTCAGAATTCGCTATATTGAATGAATTTCTCTGAAAATTACGTCTCTATGCATTGTCAATAATCCAACCTAAAAATTTGTGACATATTTATGTTACAATTTTTGAAAATAGTCAAGTAGGAATGCATTCCAAAGTTCCAAATGAATAAGGGTGAATACATGGATAGATTCATTATCAGAAATTGAAGATGGTAATTTGGACTGAAGTAGAAAGTGAATAATGCCACATTTGAGGGAAGATTCAGAGTACTGCTATGGGTTTAGCCTCATAATTAATTTTCTATTAGTTTCTAAGTAATCTCACTTAAGTAGGGATGCAATCCAAAGTTGTAAATGAATGAGACAATAATATCGGCTTCATGCATCATTGAGTTAGGTGGTAGCCTACACTCCCTTCTTTTATCTATAAAATTACACTTTTCACTCTAATTTAATGGATATCGAACAGAATATAAAAAAATAAAAAAATTAGATAGTTTATACTGTTGTGTTATTTATAGATATAAATTTTTTGTTTTTAAGTTTAAGACTTTATTTCACATTTTTTTTAATTCACCTTGAAATCAAACTAAGTCTTAGCTCCATCACTTGCAGATAATGAAACTTTTAAGTTGTGTTTGTTATGTACTGTCGGAATCTTACCATAGAATGAGAATGAGATAAAAAGCAAGGCATTTTCGGTATGAGCTCAGAATGTAGAATGGATGAAAGTCATGATCCAAAGTGGATTTATTTTTAATGCATTTTATGATCCAAAAATGAGAATGCATACTAAGGGGCTGTTTGATAAAACTTCAATTCTAGGATTCTTATTTCTGGTTCAAATCTCTACTCCAACTTCAAAAGGATTCAAGAGTATGAGGGAGTAGAAACATGTTTGTTAACCTAATTTAGTCATGGACTCCAGAATAGTGGTGGGGAGTGGCGGATGGTGGTACTAGTGGTAAGTGGTGATGGTTGGTGACGGTGGTGGTGGGTGGGAGGTGGTGGTGAAGGGTGACGGTGGGTGGGTGGTGGTGGTGGAGGGTGGTGGCGGTGGTGGTGGGTGGTAGTGGATGGTGGTGGTTGTGGTGGTGGGTGGTAGTGGATGGTGGTGGCGGTGGTGGGTGGTTGGTGGTGGTGGCGACAGGGGGTGGTGGTGGTGGTGGCCATAGTAGGTGGCGGTAGATGGTGATTGAGGATGGTGGTGGTGGCGGTGGTGGTGGGTGGTAGTGGATGGTGGTGGCGGTAGTGGGTGGTTGGTGGTGGTGGCGGTGGTTGGTGGCCACTAGTTGGTGGTGATGGCGATGGTAGGTGGCGGTGGGTGGTGATTGAGGATGGTGGCGGTGGCGGTGGCGGTGGGTGGTGATTGAGGATGGTGGCGGTGGCGGTAGCGGTGGGTGGTAGTGGATGGTGGTGGCGGTGGTGGGTGGTTGGTGGTGGTGGCGACGAGGGGTGGTGGTGGTGGGTGATAGTTGGTGGTGGTGGTAGGTGGTGATGGCGGTGGTTGGTGGCTGGTGGTGGTGGCGGTGGTTGGTGGCTGGTGGTGGTGGCGATGGTAGGTGGCGGTGGGTGGTGGCGGTGGTTGGTGGCCGGTAGTTGGTGGTGGTGGCGATGGTAGGTGGCGGTGGGTGGTGATTGAGGATGGTGGTGGTGGTGGTGGTGGGTAGTGGTGGCGGTGTGGTGGTGGTGGTGGTGGTGATGGCGGCAGTGGGTGGTGGAGGGTGGTGGCAGTGGTGGGTGGTGGCTGGTGGGTTGTGGTGTTGGTGGTGGTAGTTGGTGGTAGTAGTGGTGTGGGTGATTTTTACTCCAAAATTATGCTCTAAAGTCGAAAAGCATCTATTTGATGCTCCAAAAAATTGGATTCTAGAGCTCATTTGGAGCCGGTTCACTCATGGATTCTCCAGAAGTCCGAACCGGGTTACGAAACAGGCTTCTACTCCATTTATGCTCCAGAAGTCAGAATCCAACTTCTGGAGTGTTACCAAACACCCCCTAAATGCTGTTTTTGTTATCTCATAATGTGTTCTTGATATCATGTTGATTATGCCAAGAGGCATGGGACAGTTGACTGGCTTTCAAACCGCTTGTTTTAAAGTTCGAAACAATAATAATAATGATTGAGGAACTAAAATGTCCATTTAAACAATTTAGAGGAAATTTGACAATTAAGTCATATCAAGTATATGAAAAGCATGCTCAAGCGGAACCAAATCCTCTCCTCCCCGCCTCCCCGGCTCCCACCCTATCCAACCATTGGAGTGCATTGGAGTTTGAGCCTGCTCACACTCCAACGGTTGGATGGGGTGGGTGCCGGGGAGGAGGGGAGGATAGGATTTGGACCCTGCTCAAGCGGCAAATTTGGGAGAGTAATGTTAATTAAGAATGATAATAGTAACCATGGTTCTTGTGGGGCATGAATAATACCGATAAATAGAAACGTGCCACGTTAATTAACATAGTATCAATCAATGGGATCATGATACGTCAGCCCGTGCTCCAATAGCAAGAGAGCACCAACACGTCGGCCTACATACCAAGACCAATAGTGGTGCACTTGGCCTGTCTGCAGATAGTGTGTTGAACACGCAACAGTCATTGCTTCTTCCCAGCATTTATTGCACTGACCGTGTCCGGAACACGCAACATTTATTGTGTCATCCCAACATTAATTGCATTGATTGTGTCCCAGACAGGCACCATTTATTGTGTAATCCTAGCATTTATTGCACTGATCATATTCCGAACACGCAATATTTATTACGTCGTCCCCTACTCTTTCGCCGCCCAATGATGCCGACAATATCATCCAATCGGAACTCGACACGTTAGCTTGCGCCTCACTCTCATAACCTATGGAGGCAAGTACCCCCGGCTTGTCAGCAAGCAACATGCCAAACACACAAGACACGCAACTGTCCATGTCATGCTAAGTCAAATCCAACTTAAACCACCATTATAAAAAGACATCAGCGACATAAGTCCAAGGATAGAAATTCATTACAGACTTCCATTACAATTATTGGGTATTAAAGCTTTCTATTGTTCTTTATTCTCAACCTCGGTTCATTCACATTTGACTGGATCTTATTTGTTGCTTGTTGTGCGAATATTAACTTAGGCATCAGAGTGGCCACAGGACCCAGAGCCCAACCCTTCTTTGTTCACCTTGTTTGCGTGCCTTCTGCAAGTTATCTCACCCCGAAGATCGTGTCTATAGATTCTAGCAGCGACAGTTCGAAATCCAAGTATCAAACATGGTATTGGTCATCTCTAAAATCTATCTAGATCAGATCGGTGTACGGATACAATGAGAAACTGACACATGTCCGATCCTCATTAAAATAGTATTAAAACAACCTGGAATTGGGGATTTTCCAGACGACCGAATTGGCCGATCGGATATCGATACCTTGAACCTTGATAGTAACACAATTGTGACAAGGTTTCAAGGCTTCGGATCGGATCTACCAGATCCGGATCAGGATTGATGGCTGACTTTAATCCAGTCGATACTGAGTCAGTTTCCAAATCCACGAATAGAACACAGCAGCGGTCATATCCAAAATCAATCTGATCCAAAATCTAGGTCTCATCAGTGTATGGATCCAATGGGAAACCGACATGTATCTGATCTTGATTAAACTAGTATTAAAACAGGCTGTGATTAAGAATCAACCAGGTCCAAAACCAATATGAATCGGTCAATTCAGTCAATTTGATATCGATACCTTAAACCATAATACTGACCAATACCAATCGACACCTATAGTCCATGGAGATTTATTAGTGGTTAAGGATCAGACTAGATCCACTAATTCAAAGAAGGATCGATGATCCAGTTTTTGAATTTAGTTGAAGATAATATTAGTATGATCCTAGATCCTCTCCTTATTGGGAAAGCTCAAAGGGACCTATCACCATCCGTAAAAATGTGAGGCCTCTTTTGCATTACGAGGAGAAACGTAAGTTTACCAATGATAATGGTGATAAAGATGGGAAAATAGTAACACACATCGTAGCCACAGGACAAAGATTGGGAAAATGGTTCACTTGCATGTACTTGTATCATTCATGGGAACCTATTACCATCCATATCCAATGAGTCCCACACTCTAGAGGTGGGTCTTATACCATATCAATGGTGATGGGATCCTATGAAAAGTATATGTACATGCAGGTGATCCAAACTCAAAGATTGGGAAGACTTGACCTGTTTTATTTTTTTCTTAATAATTTTTTTTTTCAGATTTTTTTTTCCAAGTAAAACTCTATTTGTTTGATTATAAAATTTCCCACGTAAATAATATTTTATATAAATATTTTGCTTCATGTAATTGTAAATTGAGTATATCTAGAATAAGAAATAATAAAAAAAAAACATTATCTAAGTTCGCATGTGGTGTACTTAAAATGGATTCCATATGATGTTAAAAAACTCCTTCTCACTAGAACTTTGAACTTGTAAACGAATAGAGCTGAATCCATCGATAGATTCATTATCAGAAATTTAAGATGGTGTTAAGTTCCTATTTTAAGAGTTTGAACTATTTCGTGGAGGGATTCTCACACGTATAAGGTGGATACACATCATCTCCTGTCGTTGAAGAGATGCCAACTATGATCGCACTGCTGGCATTCATCTGGCGTGCATACAGATACATCGGCATGCGCACCGAGTGAAGCCAGTCAGGTTATCACTGCTAGCACATTACCCATCATGTGTTGCCTCTCTTTTGGATGGCAGTACACGTAACAGATAAGTTGTTAATAACGATATGATCATTAATATAATAGAACATAGCCCCGATCAACCTATGCCTGATCAGTTTGAAGTTATAACGGTCCCAAATTTGGGTCACCACCGTCCCTCTTTTGCGTAACGTCCCTCTCATGTACATAAGTCAGAAGTCGAATATATAACGCCCAACTTGTGGCAAGATTCAGTTCTGAATATCTAATGAATCTTCCTTAAAATCACGTCTCTATACATTCTCAATAATCAAACTTAAAATATATGACATATTTATGTTATAATTCCATTCTAAAGTTCCAAATGAATGAGACTGAATACATGGATAGATTCAGTATCAGAAATTAAAGATGGTAAGTTGGACTGAATTAGAAAGGGAATAATGCCACAATTTGAGGGAAGATTCAGAGAACTGCTATGGGTTTGGTGGCTGGCCTCAAAATTAATTTTCTATTAATTTCTAAATAATTGATGCATTCCAAAGACGAAATGAATGAGACAATAATAACGGCTTCATGCATTGTTGAGTTAGGTGGTAATCTCCGCAGTAGGGATTCCAGCCGTAATCTTCGACTGCACGATATGAGAAGATCTTTTTCCCTTTTATAGATACAAGACGGGATATTAACAGTATAATATCTCTCTATCACTGATATTCCTCTCTTTCATCACCCTGTGGGGCCTTGCTTGTATGCATACTATGAGGTAGTCCTTTCGAGTGAGCATTAACTTCGCAATGCAAAATATTTTTGATGTTCAGAAAAATTATTAAATCGAAAAAAGGATCGATACACAAAAATGTACCTCCACACTTCTCACATGGGTTGGTGAAAATGACCACTTGTCGTTTCTCTCGAATGTCTGTGCGTGCACTCCTATATATAAGCCTCATGTTGACACAAAGTTCACGTAACTCAGCAGCAAACCCCTTTTTGTTGTTTCTTGATAGGTGATACTATGCCGAAAATTGATCCATCATTTGATCATACTGATTTCTCTTATTAAAGAAAAAAGATCATCTCCCATCGTCCAACTTGCCAATTATCCATCGAACAAACGCAACTGGTCCACAAGAGAAGATCCAAGTCCTTATTAAGTGGTCTTAGTGATCAATATTAATATTATTGAAAGATAATGTGTGTGTGTGTGTTTGTGTTTTTTTTTTTTTTTTAAATTTGAAGATGACAAATCACTTGGGCTATGTTTGGATGTCACGAAAAGAGGTTTTTTTTTCTTTTTGTCTTTTTTAAATGAAGGAAAAAAGTAAACATATAAATTCATAATTTTTGTCATTTTATATATTTTTTTTCTTTTTCTTTTTGTTGACAACCAAACATAACATTGGTTTCAATATTTTCCTTGTGGGGAAAAAATATATTACTTAAATTACTCCATGACTCAATTCCAAGTTCCCAACTAAGATATTAAAGTCCAACCAACTTTGTGGACTTTCCATCTAATGAGTTTGACACTAACATCCCTAAGCCCGTAAATGTATAATGCCATCATGCAGGTCACCTTAACTTTCCGGTCAAACTGAAAACGTTATCCTCAACACGTTTATGTTAGAAAAACTCATCCTCTATCCATGGGATTTCATCAACATTTGTATTCAGTGGGTTCCACTATCTAGGGGTGGATCCCACACTATGTTGTCAATGATGTGATCCCAAAGAAAATATACGTGCAACTGATCTGAACTCCGATGTCAAACCAATACATCATGCACGGTTGAGATCTCCATTGTCGCTTGGCAATCACGGCAAAAGATTTCGAATCACCTTTCAACGCCTTGGGTGGTTATCTCTTGCAGCATTTATGAGCATTTATGTGGTACTTACCTTACCCTTTTCCCTGTCAGAATAATCTTTACATGAACTCATACTTTTAGCATGTTCTACCGTCTATTGCCAACCATACAATCAGGAAAACCACTTCGGAAGAAAATCGTATCAAATCTTTTTTTTCCTATTGATTTCTTGCAATACAAACATACCCTAAAAGTAAGGTTTTAAATCCAAGTATCGGGATCCAAATCCCCTACTCCTAGAGGTTCAGGAGGAGGGGCTCCACCCCTGTTAGATGGTCAACACATGGAGTTCGAGTGAATTCGAGCCTTCCATCCAAGCTGACACCCCCTTATTCGCTCAGCTTGTCAGCTAGGATGGAGAGCTCAAATTTACCCGAACCCAGGTGTCGGCCATCCATTGGGGTTGCCACCCCTCCTCCCAAACCTCTGAGAGGAAATGATGTGGATCCAAGTATCGGACATTGTATTAGTCATGTTCAAAATCGATCCAATGCGGACTGATTTAGTGTACAGATCTAATGATACGCTGACACGTAGCCGATCCATAAAACAGGGATCAAAATCGAGTATAGAATCGGGGTAGAAATAGTCTCCAGTCTGAGTTTGGGCGGGAGGCTTGGCGGCCCTGATGGATGACCGCCACCTGGCTCTCGGGTGGATCCGAGCCGACATCCCTGTCGGCTTAGCTTGTTGGCTCGAATGTCGGCTCGGATGGAGGGCTTGGATCCACCCGAGAGTCAGTGACGGTCATCCATCTAGACCGCCAAGTCTCCCACCCAAACTCAGGTGGAAGAGGATGTGAATCCATAGAATCAAGACCAGTCACTCTCAAAACAATTAATCGATCCAATATCGATACCTTAAAGGCTTAAAACATGAGAGAGAGAAAGAGGGAGACTTCCCACTCGAGCAACAAACAATGAATTGAACGGTGATAATTTTTTATCATTACTTTTGTCTTATATATATATATATTTTTTTTCTTCGTTTTCTTTTCTTGACATTCAAACATAACCTAATGTATTTATGCCTAACCTGTCCAATTCACCGAAAAATTAACAGTGACAGCAGTAGGCAGTCGGAAAAAGCGGGAACGCGTTATAGGTCAACCGTCAAAGTCTTCCTCGAAAATTATGTAAGACTTTGGTGTGTCTAATTGGCAATTTTGAAGGGAGAGAGAAAGAGAGAGAGAGAGAGAGAGAAGAGAGGGAAAGAAGACAGAGAAGAGAGAGAGAGAGAGAATTTAGGATTGACATAACCATGAACGTGATATCATCGTGTAATAATTTGATTTCTATCATGCGATTAAAATGATATCTTGGTGTCACTAATTTTAATCTAAATCGCATTATGAATTTCTTCAATTCTTAAAATTTTCAAAAAAAAAATCCAGATTACAAATTTAGAATAGACTTGTGGACTGGGTTTTGCACTTTTGTTGAAAATCTAGAAGGACGAGCTTAATTTGCTGACCTTGAAGTTGATTTTGATCTGTGAATCTATAAATAAGATACAAAATGGCCCATTTCCATTTTCTTCTCCAATTAAGAACATGCCAGGCTTCAAGGTTACAAAGAAGCATCACAAACACCTTAACTATCCCTTCCCATCTTCCCCTGAATCCATTCCTTTCGTTCAAGGAAACCTATTTTTCAATCCTCAATCGGTTCCTCAACAACATGTCTTCCATGTTGGAAATGATTTCTTACTTAATTGGAGCTCAATCAATGGTGGGTATCTCTCTGTTTCTCATCGTTCTCAACCCAACAGAACTATCTGGTCTACCATCCCTGGACAAGCTTTTGTTTCTGCAGCAGTTGCAGAGACAGAGGTGGAAGAGAGTAGAGGTTCCTTTGCCATAAATGATAGGGAAGTTCATTTGATCTGTAATCATCAATCCATTGAGGATATAAGGGTGATAAATCATCAATCTGATATTATTGGTTATCATGATTATCCATTTGAGTCTTTGAAATTGAACCAGGATACTAATAATGCACATTTTCCATTTGTGATTATTACCGGCTGTGTTTTGTTTGAGAGGAACGACAAAGAAAAGATGCAACTCGACAAATCCAACATTCATGGAAAGTTGGGTTTCAAGAGCAAGGGTCTGTCCGTTTCTACTGCTAGGTATTGGGTTTTGTTTGATCAGAAAAACCAAAATCAGATTGCGTTTCAAGTGAAGCTTGGGAAACCCAACTTTGAAGTTCATCCGAGAGCCTTGCCAAGAACTTCTAAGAGATTCAGGGCTCTTAGGCAAAGGCTACAACGGCTTCGGAGACGTCGTCTTGGATGGAGTTATTTTATCTCAAGATCAAGAACCTTCAACTCATTGTCATACTCAGAGGATGAAAAGGAAGAGATGGAAGTTGCAGAAATAACAGAATTCAACAGAGTTTTTATCACATATTCAAGTGAGAGAGATGAGAGGTTTTACGGTTTTGGAGAGCAGTTTTCTCATATGGAGTTTAAAGGCAAAAGGGTACCCATTTTTGTTCAAGAGCAGGGAATTGGGAGGGGAGATCAACCCATCACCTTTGCAGCAAACCTGCTCAGTTTCAGGTAAATTAGATTTTAAGTTGCTAATCCTCTGTTCATTTCATTCTATAATTTAGTAAAAAAGAGGATCTTCCCATTTTGCAGAGCTGGTGGTGATTCGAGTACTACTTATGCTCCTTCTCCATTCTATATGACATCAAAGATGAGGTCTTTGTATCTTGAAGGATACAGCTACTCTGTTTTTGATCTGACAAAACCTGATAGAGTTCAGATAATGGTAATTCCTTTCAGTTATTACATCTTATATTATCCAACAGGGATCTGGAGTTGGAAGTCTTACATTTTGTATATGGTAATGCCTACAGACTCATGGTGATTCTATGCAAGGAAGGATACTGCATGGGAGCTCACCCTGTGAGCTTATTGGAAGGTTCACAGAGACCATCGGACGGCCTTCTGAAATTCCTCACTGGATTATCTCCGGAGCCATTGTTGGTATGCAAGGTGGCACAGACGCAGTCCGTGATGTTTGGCAGTTATTACAGGATTATGATGTTCCTATTTCAGCATTCTGGTTGCAGGTAGTCCTGTCACTTATCTATGAACATGCTTTCATAAGAAATATAAACATGAATATATAATTTTATGTACAGAAGAGAATGTATATGTTCGTATCGATGTCATTGAGTGGCCGATTTATATAGGACTGGGTGGGTCAAAGAGAGACAATAATCGGCTCACAGCTCTGGTGGAATTGGGAAGTGGATTCAGAACATTATAAGGGATGGAA
Organism: Protea cynaroides; assembly: GCA_028583415.1. NCBI lineage: Eukaryota > Viridiplantae > Streptophyta > Magnoliopsida > Proteales > Proteaceae > Protea > Protea cynaroides. Next base: position 56,464,669 of record CM053266.1, on the reverse strand, counting down.
AAGATTAGTAAAGGATCTTGGTGCTCAAGATATCAAAGTAATGACATACTGCAATCCTTGTCTGGCTCTGGTATGTATCTTGTATGATCTTATGTACATTTTGATCTTTATCAAAGTTGTGTTTTTTTATGGAATGTTGAAGCATTTACTTGCCACTGCAGGTTGATGGGAAGCCAAACATAAGGCGAAACCACTTTGAGGAGGCCAAGAAATTGGACATCTTAGTGAAACACAATAATGGTGAAACTTACATGGTCCCTAATACTGCTTTTGAAGTGGGGATGTTGGATTTGACACACCCTGATACTGCACCTTGGTTCAAGAAGATCTTGCAAGAAATGGTTGATGACGGAGTTAGGGGGTGGATGGCAGATTTTGGTGAAGGTCTGCCGTTGGATGTCTCCCTTTATTCAGGTCTGAAATTTTGCCCAATTTCATTCGCAATTCAGTTTACCAAGAATACTGACGAGTTAGGAATCAATGATTAGGTGAAGATCCTATATCTGCTCATAACAGATACACCGAATTATGGGCCAGATTAAACCGAGAATTCGTGGAAGAATGGAAATCTACTCGTGTAGGAAAGGAGAGGGAAGATCCAAAAGATTCTTTAGTCTTCTTTATGAGGGCTGGTTTCAGGGAGAGTCCCAAATGGGGGATGCTCTTTTGGGAAGGTGACCAAATGGTAAGTTGGCAGGCTAATGATGGAATCAAGAGTGCTGTTGTTGGCTTGCTCAGTAGTGGCATTTCTGGTTATGCTTTTAATCACAGTGATATTGGAGGTTACTGTGCAGTAAACTTCCCTATCTTCAACTATAGAAGAAGTGAAGAATTGCTTTTACGATGGATGGAGCTAAATGCATTTAGCATGGTTTTTCGGACTCATGAAGTAAGTTTGAACTGCCTTGATTCCATGAGTGAACTGAACTCAATAGTCAATACATTAACATATATTATCTTGCTCTTTATCATAAACAGTTTGAAGACATGAATAAATCGACTAAAAGAATGATTTACTGATCCAACTAATTCGTTTAACTGTTTGTTTTCCAAACAGGGAAATAATCCATCAATGAATAGCCAATTCTATTCGAATGACCGTACCTTATCGCATTTTGCCAGGTTTGCAAAGGTGTTCAAGGCTTGGGAATTCTACAGGATTCAACTTATGAAGGTGATATCAGCTTTATTCATATATCTACTCCTATGAATTTATAGAAATAACAGCTTCAGCTTCAATGGAGGCTCTAACATGCCTTTAACTGATTTTAGGCTTCCTCCTTCTATCCAAACAGGAAGCTGCTCAGAATGGCCTGCCTATTTGTCGCCATCTTTTTCTCCACTTTCCCAAGGATGATTATGTGCATAATTTGACCTACCAGCAGTTCTTGGTTGGTACAGAGATCTTAGTGGCACCTGTCCTTGACAAAGGGGAGAAAGAAGTTAAGGTCTATTTCCCAGTAGGAGAAGGTTGTTCTTGGCAACATATTTGGACAGGAAAAGTATTTACTAAAGAAGGTGTTGAAGTTCGGTTAGAAGCCCAAATTGGTTACCCTGCCATATTTGTAAAGTTTGGCTCCCAAATAGGGGAGACCTTCCTGAAAAACCTAAGATATTTTGGAATTTTGTAAATATAAATTTTTGAAGTCCAATTCAAAATGTTTTGGGTGTTACATATACCCTTTCAATCATCTAGGAACTTGTCTTTTAGTATTCTGTTAAACCTAAAATCCAATTTCTCCATACCAACAATATCTGGTCCCCAAAGGAGCTCATATGCTATTGTTTATGTTGTGAAACTCCTTCAAGAAATGGTCCATATTTGCAGGCTTTTAGATACTTGTTTGGTTGCAGGTGAACAGTCCCTCATACTTCAAGTTCCAGATGTTCCTTAAAGGGCCCTAGGTGATGTACTGATAAGTCTGAAAGTTATAGCCAAATTTTTACTGTGTTTACAAATGTGCTGCCCTTTCTCATGGTCATATGCATCTTCTGGTCAAATTTGCATCCAGGACATACCTAATCCTTGATTTATAAACATAGTTGTCAAGGCGAACCAAGGTGTTGGAGGCCTATCCGCCTACGCGATCAAGGCGCCCGATTTTCCAAGGCATCACAAGAGGCCTAGTCACCTAGGTGGCGCCTGGGCGCTTAGGTGGCGCCTCGGCAACGCCTTGACAACTATGCTTATGAATACAAGCTATCTTTAATGGTGATTGGATGCATCGTTGGTTTTTAAGCGTTCAAATGATCATAGGCTTTACAGGAATCTAACTGCAACCTGGTGGCAGTATTATGCCTTTTTCCTTGCTGCATAAATGCCTATCTCCTTCCAAATAGGTATTGGCAATTAGCCTGCAAGTATGTAGTTCTCAGAAATATAGATCTCATATTGAAAAGAAGAGTAAAAGAAAAAAAACCAAAGCAGCATATTCTTTTGGCGTAGCATTATTATATATCCTGAAAAACAAAAAACACTACATGGTTGCTTTAGATCTATTGACATCTCTTCTGGGACTTCTTTGGTTTCATTAAACTGATCAGAATGTAGATCTACCATGTATTGCTTTTCCACGGATTTGTAAATGCTTAATTTTCAAACACATAAAAGATCTGTGGAAGCAAAATAGTCTGACTTCAGCACCATATCTCTGAAATGCTGAAATGGTTGCATTGATGACAAAACCATGCATCCTCTCATCAACAACCTTCATATTCAAAAAAAGCATTTTGGCCTTCAGTATGAGATCCTTATTTTATTTTTTTTTACATGTCAATGTTTAAAGTACTAGCCCACAAATAATTCATAAGCGCAATGAACTTGAAAAAAAGGGCCAAAAGGAAGATCCCGTTCATAATAAAGAAGCAAAGTTCAATATATGACATATTGAATACATTGATTTAAAGCACTCCATTCAAAAATGGGCATTTGTTTCAGTTTCTAGTGACTGAATTGAGCATCTTGTTCCCTAATTTTTACTGTTTGGCTAGTGGAACCATACCTGTTTCATGCATTCTATAATAAGATTCATGAATCATATTCCCATAATGGCATCTTTATACTGAGCAATCTCCAAAGCTCAGCATTTGGCTTGAAAAATAGTTGCCTAGAATGGAATATCTTCCGATCTTCTTGCTAGGTTGCCTAAAAGCACTTGTGCTTTCTAGCACTATGCCTTATGGAATAGTTGAAAAAGCGCGACTCTCCAACCTGCAAATGAAAGAGGGATGAGAAGGAGATAGAAGGGACAGACGTGAGAGGAAGAAAAAAAGGAGGTTTTGTTATAGGTCAATTAGACCACCACAACTTGAACACAAGGCATTACAAAATAGACAAAATTACAGGTATAACAAAAAATATGAACAGTACTTCCCCTGCTAATAACACCAACAGGAATGCCCTTGGATCTCCTTTCAGCTAGAAGCAAATACAAGTCAGTACTGGCTGAAACAGATATAGCTATAGTAATTGAGTTTGGTTTTATCATTTCAATCATCAGCTGCGTCAAAATTTGCAATGTTTAAGAAGAATAAGCATTGGGTTTACACTTCCTGAACGTTACAGTTGAAGACATGTCTGGGTCATAATCTTCTGAATGCACCATGACACATTTAAGAGCCTCCTCAAGTTGCTGTATACCAGGATCATGAGTCATGACCATGTCACTTGATCGAGATCTACTCCTGCAAGCATCATGTACTGGAAAACTCTATAAAGTTTGGCTGAAACAGCCCCCCCGACCCCATCATACCACTTAATATCATCTCTTGAAACAACATTGCAAATTCATCTGCTACTATTTGATAACCATATCAAGAGGGATATACACTTGTATCAAATTCTCAATCCTGTGAGTGGAAAAAGCCCTCTCTTTATAGTGATTATTCAATTCTGAAATAAAGCAAGCTTAAAAAAGAAAAGAAAAGACATAATAGTGTGATTTAACTTCTAAGCTTAAAAAAGAAAAGAAAAGACATAATAGTGTGATTTAACTTCTACATAAAATCAACAAACTGATGAAGGTGCCAACATTCTCCACCAGAAAGTCTTAGGCGTTGTACCCCAGACCTGTTACTAAATCCAGTCTTGGGCAGAAGCACCATGAACCATCCATTCCAATGGAAAGATGGTAATCATTTGATTATTGTATATCCCCTAAATTAGGGTCAATCTCCAACAACAGAGAGCTAGTTAACAAGGTTGAGGAGTTCTTTGGAAGATCACACTTTTGTGCAGTCATTATGCTTTTTTCTAGTTCTGTTTGACTTGCATTACTCAGTATTAATGACCTTAACCTTTAAGATTTTAGTTCAAATTTCTTTCTGTTTCCTACTTTCTTTTTGCTGTTAATCTATTCCTTTTCTACAAATATCCTGGTCAAGAATAACGACATGGAATTCTATCTATGGAAAAAATTTAGGAAGGTGGAGGAATTTTCAACATCTATAAGATGTATCACATTGACTTTCTTATTACTGCTAATCTCATGATTCACATGGTTGACATTGACAGCCTACACACATAGCCCTGTGTAAGCCTCACCAAAGTGTTACTTCTCTCATGATTTTAGAGCTTTATGATGAAGTTTCAATAGTTAGTGATAATGTAATCCATTTCAGACTTTTTTTCCTCCGTACTAGCATGGAATTGCATATTTTTCCTAACTATTCTAATTGATGTTTACAAAATATATGCTATGAATTTCTGCAATATGTGTGTTTTTGTTCAATTTTTGCATTGGGTGGAAACATTATGATATGCCTAAGTGAGACAGTGTGATACAAAAAACTAAACCAAGTGTAGATGACAAATTTCTTGTTGTCTTTTGATTTTGTGGTCTTACATTAGTCTTATAAGTTATGGTATCTGAGATAACAAAAAGTCACTTCAAATGCATGGATCTTTTTGGGTCTCCATCCTTGAGTGCTTAGATAATCACAGGGAGCATAATTAAAAGATTGAGGATGAAGAAAGTTGTGTTACTGAATATATTTTCATAGACATGCTTTTAAGATTCGTGGCGCCATTGAAGGAGCTCTGAATCTTGTGGGAAGCTGGAGGATGCTTTCCATTTCGTTGCACTATTGGATGCTGTAGGAGTTGAGTGCATGGCGTGAGCTAATAAAAATCTCATCATGGCAATCGAACCCTTTGTTGTTAAGTTTCCATCTCAAAAGTATGAACTAGTAAGTGGAGCGATTCTCACATATATAAGGCACCCAAGGTTCTAGTCTCTAAGCAATGTGCGACTATTCATAACACTTTCCTTCATGTGTTGCCCTTCTTCTGGGTGGTAGTATACGTGGCATGTGGTTCCTCTTCTGGGTGACCGTACGGAGTGAACCTCGAGCTCTGATACCATGTTAAGTTTCCATCTCAAAAGTTCGAATTCTTAAGTGGAGGGACTCACATATATAAGACACCCAAAGGTTCTAATCTAAGCAATGTGGGACTACTCCCAACAGCCTTCCCCTTCATTTCTACATCTACCTCTTCTTGACAAACTTAAATCTCTATTAAAAACTGGAATCAATAAGCTGGTCCAAGCAATCACTGTAAGATTTATGTTATGGGTTTCATTAATTACTATGCTAGTTGATTAGTGGGAGTCTACGGATATTTAGTTGATCGGTTTTGGTGTAGTTCTCCATGAACTGAAGAAAAACTAACCTGATCCATTGTAGAAATGATTCAGGGTTTAAGATAGTATTATATATATTAGGCAATCCTAATTGCTTATTTCATCTCTTTGCTCATCTATGCACTTAGATTGAAGGGAACCTTCTAGGGTTGTGGAAGACTTGAATCAAAATTATTCTATACACAATGGAAATTTTTCCAATCTTTAATTAACAAGCACGTCTCAATGATCTCCTATGTGGATCAATAGAGTTGTGATTAGAAACCCTATGAATGTATTAATATTGTTAACAATCACAACCAGTAATACATGTTGCATTTTGTATAACATTTCGCACAAAATAGATTAATGTTATTTTTTTTTTGGGGGGGCAAATATTCAATTTTATAATTTTTTAGATTTTTTTTTTTTACCAGGCTGATACAGGACCGATATTATAGTCGATACCAGAAAGGTATGCCACCTCAACATATTGAGCTTATAAAGATCGATATAGTGGATACATATCCAATCCCGTATCGATATCCCAAGTGATCGATACCCTTTCTGATACCATGAACTTAAACCATGAGGGGGAGGTTTGTCCAAGAAACCATTACTCAATCCTTGAGTACCATCAAGATTCTAAACTGCAGCCTGCCATTGGTTCTTCAGAATTCATATAGGAGTATAGACTCTCCAGCGATAAATCCACCTAAAGGTCTTCTCTAATCTCAATCCAGAGCATCTCATGTTCAAATGGTTAGTGCCTTGCCCTACAGCCCTCACTCCCCATCTTATGGCATTGGCTTCGCCTGGTTCCACACCTTGGCGTCAATCACAAGCAAGTACCCAAGCTGTGACTCCAACCGAATCCACTCTGAGACGCCCCAATCTCAGGATCCCCGACCCTTCAAAAATCAAGGGCCGGAAGAACATAACTACAACCACCACCACCATCACCCCGTCCACAACCACAGACGTTTTATGCCTTATGGACAGCCTTAAGCTCCCTGTACCAGAAGACATCTATGCTTATCTCCTCAAAGAATGCACCGATTCCAGAGAGCCCATTAGAGGCTCTGAAGTGCATGCCCATATTAACAGAAGCGGTCTCAAATTTGGGTTGCCATTAGCTAATCGCTTACTTCTAATGTATGCTGCCTGTGGTCGTTTGAATGCTGCCCGGAAGGTGTTCAACGAAATGCCCATTAGAAGTTCCATCTCATGGGTGACTATGATTGCTGGTTATGTCCATAACGATGAACCCAGAAAAGCACTTAAATTGTTTGTTAAAATGCCACAAAGTACCAGCTTGGATTCCACTGGTTTGGTCGTTGTTAGTGTCCTCAAGGCTTGCTTCCAAACGGGTGACTTTGGTCTGGGGAAGCAAGTCCATGGATTGGTACTTAAACCTGGGTTTGCTAAAGATTTGTTTCTGGGCAGCTCGTTAGTTGATTTCTACACGAAATTCGGATGTTTAGAAGGTGCAAGATTTGTGTTTGAACAAGTATGTCGTCGGAATACAGTACTTTGGACAGCCATGATTGCTGGGTATTGTAGAGAAGGGCGGTTTGATGAGGTTGCAGAGTTGTTTAAGGAGATGGGGAGAGAAGGTGTAAAGAAGAACCACTTTACAATGTCAAGTGCTCTGCGAGCGTGTGGAAGGATTGAGGATGATGGGCTGTTGGGTAGGCAGGTCCATGCCAATGCCATCAAACTTGGGATCGAAATGGATCTCTATGTGCAGAGTAGTTTGATTGACATGTATGGGAGATGTGGGCTCCTACACGATGCAAGAAGGGCGTTTGAGATGGTTGGTAATCAGAGGAATGAGGTGTGTTGGAATGCCATGCTTACTGGGTATTTGCAGAAGGGGTTCTATGGTGAAGGCATCAAGTTAATGTATGAAATGAAGGCAGCTGGCCTGCAACCCCAGGATTCATGGCTCAAGAAAGTAAGGTTGGGTTGTGGCGATGGATAATCTTGAGATAGAGTGATGGCTCTAATAGCTCTGAGTTCGTTGAAGCTGACCTTATCTAATTTCATGAGTTGCCAAGACACCCCCTTTAATACATTTTTCGGTTCTTCTTTTGGGCTCCAACATATAGAAATCTTGGGTTGGGAACTTGGGAACAGCTATGCTTGGATTGGGCCAGTACGATGTACAGTCCCATGAACGGAGGCCGGAGGAATATAATACAAAGATAAGTTTTTTTATTATTTGGAAAAAGACTCCACACCCCCGTAGTTCGGTGTAGATTCTTTCCCACTTTTCTCGAATGATTGACGCACTCTCTCCTCCTTGCCTCTGTGGGTTCTCTAGTAGTTTGTAAGCCTTCTCCCCGTTTACTTATAGGGGATGGGGATGGCATAGTTAGTAAATACGGGTAGGGTGGCGAGGACTTGGGGATCCTTGCATGGAGAGGATTGGCTACGGTAAAGCCTGGAATTCCCTTCACATGCTCCAATTTTTGGATTCATCCTTGCTGATTTGTCGTACAGCACAAGATCGGCTTTGGTCAATCCCAATTCGGATTAGGCTGAATCGGCCTGTCCATGCTGTGCCCTTGAATCTTAGTTCAATACGGTTTTGATTTAAAATATGGGAGCAAAAATTCAGAATTAAATTCCATATACAAGTGATAGTATGCCATATAATCAACAAAATAACCTCATTTAATCAATAAGTTCAATGTTATTTCAAATGCATAGGTCAAAATAATGACATAATTCATCTACTAGGAGCTCTCATCAAACTTCCCTAGGAACTCTGAACAAGTTCAATGGTATGAATGGGGGGTTGGAATGCATTGTTTTGGCTAATATGGTCACTTTCGAATGGAGGAAAGAAAAGAGGGATTGCATTTGAAAAATATATATTATTTTGTTATGATCCCATATTAGTCTTTAGAAGTTAATCCCATATCGGTCTTCTAAAGAGTTTGGTGTGCATTGAAATGTTCTTGGGTTCTCTAACTTTATAAACTTGTTTATAGGGGCGAGTTCTCCCAATGTTACTATCAGTGATTTTAGAGACTCTTGAATAGAGTAGAGCCTCTTGGAAAGAACTACCTAGTCCAAAAGGTGCACCATAAAAAAATGAGGGTGTCAAACGCTGACCCTCATCAACCAGAATGAACTAGTAAAAGCCCAACACACTAGTGAGTATAGGTGCCGGGCCTAGCCCAACTATGGACTGATCGGCCTCAGCATTTGGTTGTAGCTGGACGAGCGCCTGACCAAGATTGACTGGCACTGTCTTTTTTTTTTTTTTTTTTTTAAGGTAAATAAATATTCTATTAAAACCTAAAGAGGAGAGAGAACACAAACAAACAACCAATACGAAAAACCCTAATAAAAGACCAACAAACAAAGGACACAAGCCGAAAAGCCAAACTCCAAAAGGTTGAGGGATGATGACTCTAAATTTGGTTGGGGCAATCTACACCCTTTTGAGTCGTAGTAATGGGGAAACTCGGGCTCAAATCTATGCAGTATAAGTCTCGTATCTCAATCCATCATGTGCAGTCCAATCCGCTGATACCCCACCAAACCAGCATTATTAGCCATGAAACGTGAAAGGAGCTCACTTTTCCTCTCCATGGCCCTCAACCAGACCCCTTTTCTACTTCCTCTACCAAAAAAGAGGTCCCTGCAGGAAGCAGCAATGATGGCCTAAACGAAGCAATGGAGCCTTTTCAAATACTTCCCTCCTCCAAAATGTCTCTTCCTGGGATGCTGCAAAAAGCTAACCCTAAATTACAGAAATGCCCTTTCACTCTCCAAAAGCACATTTCCTCCTTCCCTCTTTGGTTCCATCTCTGGGTTTTTCTGTGTCTCTGTTCATTAGAGAAGTTACCTTCACAAAATTTCCATCTGATTCTGATTATTCACCAAATCAGATACCCAGAATGGATTCGACAGATTTTACAGCATTGCCACTACAAGAAGAGCTGAAGTTCTCACTTCCTGATTCATACAATTTGGGTTTACCCTTCATCAGTAATTCTCAGGTAAGCTCAAATTCGGACTCTAACTTTAAAGACAGTGCTGGTTGTGGTTTTGATTTTGATTCTACGGTTTCTGTTGAATACTTGGATTTCCTTCAAGCCCAATTGGATTTTTCGGGTAATGTGAATGCAACCCAAGCTATTGATTTTCTGAGAAATGAGAATGTGGGTTTTGATGGGTTTTTGGAATTCAATTCCATTACCCAAAATACAATTCAGAAACTTCATAACGATTGCAGTCCAGAAAAGAATGTCGATATGCAGAAATCTGAGGTTGCTGGAGAAGTGGAAATGGATGTCCCTACTATATCTATTGAGGTCATTCAGAACAAGAGGCCATTCAAATGTTCAGAGTCTGGGTGTGACAAAACTTTTAGGAATCCACAAACCCTAAGACTCCATTACAAGTCTCACTTCACTAATGAAGCTCTTCTTTCTGGGCAATGGTCTGATAATTCAGTTTCTCAGGCATCCAAAGCTGGACACAGCAAGAAAGTCCCATGCCGGTGCCCTGTATGTGGCCGGACCTGTGTGGGTCTCTATGAACTTCGCCGGCATTTTGGCCGGAAACACTCGGAAGGGGAGAAGCTGCACATTTGTAGGAAATGTGGGAAGAAATTTTATGTGGAAATAGACTTGAAGGATCATGAGAAGCTATGCGGTGAGCGGATTGAATGCAAATGTGGCTTGACATTTGCATTCAAATGTAACCTTTCTGCTCACAAAAGAACCCATCCTGAATGTGCCGAATATTCTGTGAAAACATAGAGCTCAAATATTTCTTGGAGTTGTTAGATTTCAAGTGGGTTCTTGATTGGACTGAAGCTGAAAGAATATCGTTGGTTTGGCTTCTTATCAGACTTGATCTTGTTTGGAAACTCATGGCATTACCAAGAACTACGGATTCAACATGAATTAGGGTTCCTCAATTCACAAAAGCTTTTTCCCAACTAAATGCAGTTGGCTACGTGGATTCTGTTCACCATTTTGCTCTATTTAAATCAATATCGGTAAATTAGGGTACTCATATCAATAAATTCCGTTACTGTAATATCATTTTCTGTAAGAGATCTTACTGGAATGTATATATGGATCACTCCTTACCTTTGAGTTCTTGGCTTCCTACTTAGGTAACTAAGTCTTAATTCTGGTTCTCATTTTGATATGTAATCACTATCAAGAATGTTATTGTTAGATCCTTGTTCTAAGTTGTAAATATATAGCAAGAAGCTTTAGTAAATGTCATATTTCTTTTTCTGATTCTGCAGTTCTTTTGCTTCTTTTGCCTGCACCTTTACGACTAATGAGTAACTGGTGTCATCTAGTTTTATGAAATGGATCTTGTTGCTTTTGCTTCTTGTTTCCTGTATTTGATTCACTAGGATGCAGTAATGTTATTAAAATTGAACTGTAAAGGAGAAGGGGGAAGAGGAGAAGAACTACAAAACTTCAGGAGGAAATGCAGAAGAGCAGAAAAACAGTACTTGTCAATTGCAATTGATATAGTGTGGGATGTCACTGTGTTAGGTCATGATCTAAATTTCAGACTAGATCAAATTCCAAAATAGATCCCATACACTGGATTTTTGATATTTTATGTTTGACTTCATTTGATTTGATGAAGATCTTTTTAAGGGATAATTTTTATCATACCCTTAACTTTGCTTATATTTACTCAAATTCCCCTACCCCAAACTTATTTTCTACTTCCCCATAAACATGAACTTTCATCTCTCTTTCTCCCATGGTAATTCAAACTCTTTAGTATACCCCTATCTCCCCGTAGCACCCTCTTCAAAGCCCCACTCTCTACCCTTGACCTACCATCCTACTCCTGACTCTTGCAGACAACCTTGTGACCTCTGACCTGCCCTCACACCCCCAACCATGATCTCACCTCTAGCTCCCGCCAACTCCTACCTGTCAAGTTTCCAACTCAAAAGTTCAAACTAGTAAGTGGAGGGACTCTCCATATATAAGACCACAGGATTCCAATCTCATTAGCAATGTGGGACTATTCCCAATACTCCCCCTCACATGTAACCCCACCGTTAGGTGGTATATATGTGGTAGTATATATGGCATTACATGGCACTTTTCAGGTGACTAGTCTCTCTTCTTGGGTGACTGATCCCTCTTTGGGTGACATATAGTCCCTCTTTTGGGTGATCGTCCCTCTTTGGGTGACCATAGCCCGTCTTTTGTGCATCTGGCGTCCTTCTTTCGGTGACTTGGCCTTTTTTTTAGGGTTATTATGAGAGGGAACCTGGAGCTCTGATACCATGTCAAGTTTCCAACTCAAAAGTTCGAACTTTTTGAGTTGGTGACACTGTCCCCCAACCTCACCTCCCATAGCCACCATCCTTAACCTTAGCATCCCTCTGCCTGTCCCCATAATCCTTGTCCCTTAGCTCACCACCCATGAGCTCGCCATCTCTGTCTTCGTAAGGGCCAAACAAGCCATTTGTATACCCACCTCTTCACATAGATGATATCTTGCCACATCCAAGCTTTGCATTGTGTAATTATAGATCTAGCTTTGTTTTTGAGTTGGCTCCTTGAGTCACATTTGTCTAACCTCTACTTCCTAGCTTCCACGATGACCTCACATATAAGAGTCCATTGTTGCCATGGCAGTTTTGTTGATTCTCAATGTTTGGATGTAGCCCCCCTCCCCTCCTCTCTCTCTCTCTCTCTCTCTCTCTCTCTCTCTCTCTCTCTCTCTAAGTTCAGTAAATTAAGGGAGAAACTTGATGAACTTAAAAGCAGGCATTTGGGGGATTTCTAATTTTTGCAGCATTTGCGGGAAGGGGGTGTTGCCGGAGGATGGTTGCAGGAGGAGAGGGGAGGGAACCAGGGGTAATTTAAGAATTTTAAATTAAAGTGAGAGAAAGAGAGGTGGAAGTTTACTTTTCTAAGAAATCAAAAAATAAATTTAGGGTAGGAAGCCTTATCCAGTATCAGTAAAAGCAACCGATTGGTTTGGGTCGCCGCTCCTTTCGGAGTAGCCCACAACCCAATATATGGTATGGTTGGTCTCCAGCTACAGCACATTCTCCACATTCAAGGTATCTCTAATTTCTTCATGTCATCTCTTTTTCTTTTTTTTTCTTTTTCTTTTTCTTTTTCTTTTTGTACTGACTTTGGAAGCATACCTTTTCTTGGCTAGCGGGAGTTTGAAAAAAATACTAAATATAAGATAAGTATAGGGGAGTGATAGTAAGTAACCCTCTTATTAACAAGAGGTTTTTCTATCACTGGATGGGATTTGGATGTGTAGCAAGATTCAATTGAAGCTTGTTTCAACTATTGTACATGATTGTAGGCTAAACCCACACAGCATTTCGTACTTTTATTCTAATCATATAATGGATTCAAATTTTGAACACATCTGGACAACAATGTATACTGGGGTGCTTGTGACTAGACTTGTGGTACCACTGGATCCATGAAACAGATTTGAGGTTGTGGCAGTGTGAACATAGGATAGATGTGCTTGCTTACTGATGAAAAAAAAAAAAACCTTCATTTGTAACCATCTTAACCCAGTAAATTATGTATCAACTAATGATTGAACCCATGAATACATTCAGTCCCATAATTAGGGTCATCTCATTGTATCCCTTTTACAGCCTTGGATACCTTGGTTACTTGGTAGGACCAACTGAATATGGTTTCCAGCTTTGCCTAGCATACATTTTTTTTTGTTTTTTTTTAGGGGGGTGGGTGGCAGCCATTTATTAGAATGTATTTTTGGTATTATATTTTCTTCTTTCTGTCCTTTTCGATGGTTGAAAATACAACCATGCTTTTTTGGGCAAAGTTTCTCTGCACAGACCGCAATACCCCTATAGCTAAGTGATCCGATTCCCCCCCCCCCCCCCCCCCCCCCTATCCCTCCCCCCCTTCCCCCCTATTTAAGGAACCGAAACCTTTCCTCCACGGCTCCTTGACTCCCACTCCATTCAACCGTTGGAGAGGGTTGAAGTTTGAGCCGGCTCACCCCTCCAATGGTTGGATGGGATGGGAGTCGGGGAGCCGTGGAGGAGAGGATTTGGACGCCCTATTTAAACTTCTGTCAGGACTTATTCTAAAGGATAATTCGTTAGAAAAATCTAAGGAAACCAACATGGTGGTGACAAGAAGTTAAATCTAATTTGATACACCATCATAAATTCCAATTGATGGATCACCGCACGTATTTAAATCCTCTCAAGTTGGGTTTGGACATGAGGAAACCAAGCCGTTACTCAATGAGCGACAGCTGGCTCCTCTTTCATCGTGTGGACAGATCTTCACGGAGTAAGATTGGTTGGAAGAACCAAAAAACACTGAATGAATGACTCAAGTCAAAATCCTTGCACTCTAAACTACATTTTCATTCTCTTCCAACGAGTCTGCAACAAAAACAGAGAGAGGGTAAACCGTGAGATCCCACCAGCAGCGGCGGTGAACAGATTCATTTCGTTTCCATCGCACCAGCAACGGTGGTGACGGGAGGTGACACTTCCATCGCACCAGCAAATTTGAAATCACAACCTGGGAAGATTTAAATCCAAATGGGATTTAAGAGAAATACTCCACAGAAAATTTGAGTTGACAGCAGACTCTGGAGAAGCACTCAAGCAATTAATTATTCTGGTTGAAGAAAAGCCCCAAACTATTACCATGGAGGCAGAGAGAGATGCTTATACCTCTTCCAAGGTGTCGAAAGAATATATTTTGCTTTCTAAATTCTATCTAATTCAAATTTGAAATTTGAGTTTTGCGATCGACGATTTCAGAAAGAAATAGATTTGCAGGACTCTTTAGGAAAGAATGAGTGTCAACGTCAACATAGGAGAGCATATAGAGAAAGTGAACGACAAAGAGCTGAGTTACAATGAATTTGTGAAGAGGTATATGGAGAAGAACCAGCCTGTGGTTCACAAAGGACTCATGGATGGATGGAGGGCTTGCCGTGAATGGGTCAGCAGGAATGGGCAGCCCAATCTTCAGTACTTCTCTTCTCATTTTAGGTATTCCAGAGTTCACAGATCAGAAGAGAGTTGAGATGTGTGTCTCAGATAGACTTTACTAGTCATTGGCTTGAGCTTTCAAATTGCTTCAGGCAATGGTGATACCCTGCTATATTTAAATGATTGGCATTTTGTGAAGGTGCGTATGGTAGTTGGATATCATTCCCTCATTTTATTAGGTATTCTGTTATAACAGTACTACTGCATGGTGATTGATTCAGATATGAGGTTGAAAGTTTGTTGTCAACCAAAACCGATTGATGATCCTGATTAAGCATTTTACAATACGAAAGAACATGATTGGTAAATGCACATATATTCATGGGCTTGCAGTTCTGTATCAATTCTATTTCTAAACTGTAAATCCATATATATATATATATATATTCATTACTGTTACTAGGTGATGTAAGAAGACCTAGCAGTCCATATGCTGATAAAGAAAGATCTGGGGAAACCGACCTCACATTGCATTAGGCTTCATCAAGCCGCCCCCAAGCCCTTCCCCCCGCCTCCGCCTCTGCCTCCCCCTCCTCCTCCTCCTCCTCCTCCTCCTCCTCCTCCTCTGCCAGTCATCCCCTCCCACTCCCCTGCCTCCTCTACCTACTCCGCCTCCTCCTCCTCCTTCCCCCCTCCGGGCGACCCCCGCCTCCGGGTGCCCCCCACCTTTGCCCCCTCCCACCGTCCTTCTAGCACCCCTTGCCCCCTCCAATGCCCCCCGTCCCCTCCTGGCTCCAGGCTCCCCCGCCCCAGCCCTGGCTGGGCAGGGCCGTCCCTCTGGGCTCCAGGCGCCCACCCCTTTGAGGAGGAAGACATTGTTCTTGTTAGTAAATGGTGAAGAGACGGAGACAACGAAGGCAAACAGAGACCGGAGAACAATTACATTGATTACCTGTATATGCGCTCAACAAGGCATCCGATACTCCACATTTAGTTTCACCTTTGGATTAAAATTGTTCCACATGTCTCCCATCAGATGGACAATTGCCATCTCCAATTGCCGTACCAATTGGAGATGATTCGGACACAGGATCAGGAAGGGAAGATGGGAACTTCAACAGAGTCCATCCCAACCCTCAAAAAGAAATATATGTTTTTTAAGAAAAATTTCATATAGTATCTAAATACTTTGAGGAACATCACCTATCACCTAAGATTTTTAAAAACATCACCTACCATCCAAAATTCCCAAAGGTTTATCAAAAAGACCCAAAGTCTTATGACGGAATCGTTAAATGCTGATGTCAACAGTTAACAAATTTTGGATTAACAGTAATACCTTTATTGTAAGGGAAAAAGTTGAATTTACCCTTCAATAATTTTTAACCCTACCCCCAAATCATGTTCTTCTTCCTCTTTTCCCAAAGATTGCAGCTCCAATTACCATGGGCTCTCTAAATAAATCCTACACAACTCATGGTCTACAACCATTAAAAACTAATTAGTGGAAAACAACAGGCCATCATCAGCAAGGAATTGAATAATCAAAATAAAAAATAGATTAGCAGATTGCAAGAAAATGTAACAAGACAAAAGGACTCCATAGATGATACGTAGATAAAAAGAGATGTGAAAAAACAGCCAATTACAAGAATTTAATCAGGCAACATGTAGATCTAAACAGCAAATTACAAGAATTTAATCAGGCAACATGAAGATCTTGAGGTGGTTCGAATGAGGTTAGAAGGTCGTTACAGCGGTTGGAGTAAAAATTCTTCCGAGATTTGCTGCTTCTGTTTAATAACGCCATCGTCTTCTTCCCCAAAAGCTCTCCTGAATCGGTAGCTGCTGTTGCATTGAGGCAGCTAGTTTCTAAGGAGTTAGTTAACAGAAATTGGAAGTTGGTTCGGCCTAAAGAAGAAACAGCAGCTCCCACACCCCCTGTTCCACCTCCATTTAGTGTAAGAATTTTTAGATTCCCTTTGGGTTTTTCTCATGTGATTTCTCATGAATCCTAACAAACACACCACACATATTTCTAGAATACCATGGGAATTAAAAAAAGATGATAAAACACATACCTCTTGTTGTAGATTGATTTTCGATCGTTTGCTTTGCTTTGAATGCTTGGAATGCTTGGATCAGAGTCTTCCACAGCCTGTCAGAATCCCTTGACCTTCTCTCTACGTATGGGAACAAGAGAAGAAAATAACACCGTAGCTGTGGGGACTCTAACCATGGTATTTATAATACCACCCCCAATCCTGGACCAGTTCCAGAGTGGACCAGGTTGATCAATCTCTAATCATACTTAAACCGGTCCACCTGTAACCAAACTCCCACTAAACCAACTAACCTTATAATTAATTTAACCAATAAAAATATCTACAATCTCCCACTTGAGCTATATTAATTGTAAATCACCATTGACCCAGTGTGACCATAGAATCTAATTACACCAAAATCATCATTTACTTTGATCAAGCCATCAAGTCTACCAATGTCGAACAACATCGAAAAATACTCCTACATCCGGTGTACCTCCTTCTGTCAATCACATACAGAGGTCAACTTAATGACATAAATTACTTTGAGATGAATACTTGAGTCCAATGATCGAATTATCGTGATCTCGTTACCTTAAAATCTTTATAGGCCAACGCACTTTGATATTATCCAACTTATATAGGCAAACCGCCTCTAGTTTGGACTAATATCATTCTTTGCCCTACCGCCTTCTTTAGCTAAATACTGTCTTGCAACTTTGACATGTCTTAAATAATCAAGAATACATACAAACAATAAATGCTCACTAATAATCCTGCACATTAAACCACAGGCAGAACAAACAATCACAGATAAACCATTAATTACTAGATCTCCCACTAATCAAGCAGATCTGAATACTCCCACTGACTAAGAGAATCTAAAGACTCTCACTGACAAATCTTTCAACCATTCTAATAAAACTATCTTAACCTATCTCAACATTGCCATAAAGATCAACTATGACTGGTACAACTAGTCGAATTTATGATTGTATAGTCTAATCTTGAAAATCTATTCACCACTTTACAGAACAAATATAGTCAACATTATAAATATTCATTCACCTTATAACAACATAAGCACCATAACAGCATAACTCCTTTTTATTTATTTGAAAAGAAAAACCTTATATTCTGGTACTTCAAATAACATCATTATATTTTCAATATGGGAAGCAATATGTTAAGTCAAATAATAAACATAAAAACAAAGTAAAACCAAAAACAAAAAAACCATTTGAATGTAAAAGGAAATTTTACAATGAGAAACTTAACAATTTCAACTCGTATTCAAGCCAATAGTCTTCAGAACCAACTTACTCCAAAAACCTAGGGAATTCTTGAATCTTTATCCGATAACAATATTTGGTCAAACAATCTATCTTTGATCAATTTACCCACATTTGAATAATTTACCTTGAAGTTACCCAAAAATAACCTTATCACTGGCTATATCTCTCCCATTTTGATAATGCATTCCACTAGAGCTGAATATATTTCCTAGCAAGGAATGAGATATCTAATATATCAATTACATTGGTCTCATTGTCTTTGAGCTTTTCAGCGATAATTAATAACTCTCAAAAATACTTCCTTACATTACCATTTCCAACATAATTGATAATAGAGAGCTAGGTTAATAAACTATCTTCCGATCCCTTCTGAAACATTATTCTTATCCTTTGGATTTTTCTTAGATAATCCCTTCGTAATATTTCTCATCTTCATACTGCTACACATAATCTCAATAGTAGAATATCTCACAACTTATGTAAACTACTATAAAAGATATATCTAGGTCAAACGATCCTAGACTAGCCTCTAATCTTTTCATAATAAATTTTATTCTTTGTCTCAGAAAGAGTGGGAAAGAAACTACCAAATCATATGGTACATTTACTGAGAAGGACATCCTAAGAGACATAAACCATCATCATTATATGAATCCAAACATAAATGTCATGTAATAGATAAATTACATAAGACTCATAAATACATGCAATTTATATTTATTTATACTTTGTCTCGAATAGAAAAAGATAGATATCAAAACATTCTTTGGGACAGTCATACTTGGATGAATACATCAGTGTATGAGTTTAAATACAGTATCAAACAACTAAAGACTCATACGCATACCATTTACTTGTATTAACCATATAAACTATTCATGCAAATAAATATCAATTTTTAAGAGTTAACCAACTACACATTCTCCTTTAGGATAAACATGCAATGGTCTTCTCAGTTTTTGTGTAGTGACTGCGAAAGAATAATGACTCTTGAAAATCCCACCACCTTTGGGTTAATGAGACCCCCTAAAGTCAAAACCCTTTCAATTCATGTGCATGAACATACATTTAACTTTGACAATGCCATCTTTGGATTAACACTGTCTTTCTTACCTGTTTTTCACATCATGGAGAACAGTGTATTAAAAATATATCATTTATTGTATATATAAATGCACAAATTTAGGGTTTGAGGACCACCATGTCGGAACTGAGTGTATCACTTTGGTGGATTCTACCCAATCTCCACATGATACCCATAAACCTTAATTTGAATAAAACTTGACAATGCCACCTTTGGGTGTACGTCGCCCTTACACAAGCATTTACAATTACATGAACTTTGAATTTGAAGACATCATGATGAAACTAGGTGTACCACTTTGGTGAGTTCCATCCAATTCTACAATGATATCCTCAAACCCTACTTTGTAGCACCATGTAAGTCAATAAATAAAATCTCATGCACACATATCTTTCTACATGCATCTGGTACAAAAATAACTAACAAACAAGCAGAAAACTGTAAATTAGACTAATTTGGGGCATCTTTTAGTCAAAAATAAATTTCTTAAATCACCAAACTGTGTCAAACTATGTATCAAACTGTAGAACACGAAAATACAAACACAGCGTAAAAAATCGAATCAAAATCTGAAGATCCTAGGGCCCACAATCGCTAATCAAAGTTGACACCTGCATTCTTGCATCCTGAACCGGTTTTGGGCAGTTCAGCCTGGGTCGGTTCAGTTTGGCCGGGCTCGATTATGGGCTGACCGAACCCACAAATTAAAACATTTTTTTAATGCTTTGATCTAGACCGAACCAAACAGTTTGCTCTTAAACCGAACCGCAGACCAATTGTTCAACCGTTGGTCCAACCAACCCACCTATCTGGGTTTTCAGGTCCAATTTTCGGGTCATTGGGTCAGAATCTCGAGACACAAAATCGGGTCCACGGGTCTGGTTTCGAGTCATAATTCGGGTCAGGTCAAACCATTGACCGAGTATCAGGGTCACATGTGCTGAACTACACGTGGGCCCCTGGGCGATCTAGTCTTGGGTCGGTCTTGGACTGGGCCTGATCCTTGGATCCAGGCTCGGTTTTAAACAGGCCTAGATCTTAGTTCCGGGTTGACACTGAGTCAACCCGCTAGGGTTTACAGGTTGACTCGGTGACATCAGCCCTTCCTCTTCTTATTTTTTTATATTTTTTTATTACCGACAGAGCATGGATCTCATGCGCTTTTTCAAGCGGAGCGTGAGGACGCCTCCCGTCACTTCTAGCGACGAACCTTATTCGTCGGCTCCGTCTCTCCGAGACCTACAATCCTATAAAATTTATTTTATCTTTTACAGGTTCGAAATTTTTTTTCGAAAGTCTCAACCATAGACAGGTTCCTACAAATTTTTGAGAGAAAAAATCTTTCCGTTTTCCAATCTATTCAGACATACAATCTTTACAATGCTTTTCCATCGATCCTAGATCTGTGTGGGTGGCTCTGATACTACTGTAAGAATTTTTAGATCCCCTTTAAGTTTTTCCCATGGGATTTCCCATTAACCCTAACGAACACACCACACAGATTTCTAGAATGCCATGAGAATTAAAAAGAAATGATAAGACACATACCTCTTGCTGTAGATTAATTTTCGATCGTTTTCTTTGCTTTGAATGCTTAGAATGCTTGGATCAGAGTCTTCTACAGCCTGTCGGATCCCTTGACCTTCTCTCTACATTTGGGAACATGAGAAGAAAATAACACCATGACTGTAGGGACTCTAACCATGATATTTATAATACCAACCCCAATCTTGGACCAGTCCCACAGTGGACCAGATTGATCCATCTCTAATCATAGTTAAACCGATCTACCTGTAACCAGACTCCCACTAAATTAATTAACCTTATAATTAATTTAGCCCATAAAAATATCTTACAACCAGAACCTCTTGATTCTGAGCTCGCAAAGCCCAAATCTTTTGGTCCGATCATTCCTTGCCGAAAGCATAGTTCGATCTCCATAAAGCCATCGTCTGCAGTTATAGAGAAGAAAGGAGAACAAAGAGAACAAGTTCCTGATCGAAACAACCGCATTGACAATGTGATTGAGGTACAGAACCTCACAAAGAAGACTTTGAGCAGATAATGATGTTACTTAGAGGTAGTGAACATCATTTCTGCAGATACCCACGGCTTTACTCTGGATTCTTAAGGTCTCGAGGGCCCGCAAAATTCAGGACGATTGAAAAAACAAATAATCTTCACAAACAAAATCGAAAAAAACAAACAGAAAAATGAACTGCAATATACAAGAAACAGAATATTTAATGATCGAGGTAACCTCAAACAGATCATAAAGCGTAAGTTCATCAAGAAGAATAAGGTTCATGGACGAACCAAGAAGAGGAAGCTTTAGAAAAATGCTAGAGATTCAATAGTCGGAGATTCAATGTTGCTAGAGAAGGAACAAATGGGTGGTAGGATGTTGCCAAAGAAGGAACCGTGGGTGGTAGGTGATGTTTCTCAGTTTAAAATGAGAAGGATATAAACGTCAAGACAAAATTTCAAATTTCTTCCATCAATTAATGGGGTAACATTTTGGAATTTTGAGTGGTAGGTGATGTTTTTAAAAATCTTGGGTGGTAGGTGATATTTCTCAAAGTATTTGGGTACTATGTGAAAATTTTTCCTTTTTTTAATATTATACTCTCGTCGCAGCAGTTTCGTGGTTCTAGTGGCGGAATCGGTCAAATTCCAAATCTATTGGAATCGGTTGAGAATCCGTTAAAAATAGTCCGATATCAATTCTATGGTTCCAGCACTTTTCGTTATTGGAGAATCGTTTAATCTTTCTGAAGTCAATGACCCCTCGCCATCTCCCAACACGACGACCTCAAACACTTTTATGGTTCCTGCACTTTTCGTTATTGGAGAGTCATCCGTCGATTGTGGCACAAACAATTAGGGGGTGTTTGATAACACTCCAGAAGTTGGATTCTAACTTCTAGAGCATAAATGAAGTAGAAGCCTGTTTGGTAATCCGGTTCAGACTTCTGGAGAATCCATGAGTGAACCGGCTCCAAATGGACTCCAAAATTTAATTTTTTGGAGCATCAAATAGATGATTTTCTACTTCAGAATTGAAATTTGGAGTAAAAAGAACCACCCCACTCCACTACTACCACCAACCACCACAACCACCACCGCCACCACCCACGACCGCCACCCCACTGCCGCCGCCACCAACCACCGCCCACCACCACCACCACCCACCACCGCCACCATCCTACTTCAGAGTTGAAATTTGGAGTAAAAAGAACCACCCCACACCACTACTACCACCAACCACCACCCACCACTACCACCACCCTCCACCACCCACTGCCACCACCACCACCACACCACCACCACCCGCTGCCACCACCACCACCACCCACCACCGCCACCATCCTTAACCACCACTACCCACCCACCACCACCCCCCGCCACCACCACCACCACCACCGTCACCAACCATCACCACTCACCATTAGTACCACCATCCACCACCCACCACCACTACTCTAGAGTCCATGACTAAATTAGGTTAACAAATATGTTTCTATTCCTACATACTCCTGAATCCTTTTGAAGCAGGAATAGAAATTTGAACCATAAGTAAGAATCCCAGAGTTGAAATTTTATCAAACTGCCCCTTCGTTACCTTGGGACTTTCGCTCATACAAGCCCACAGGGAGGTTCTGTAATGGAAGGATCCCCGTCGATTTTCTTTGTAAGCTTTCAATCTTCTTGGTTTCATTTTCTCTCTTTTATACTTGCGTCTCTTGCTACTCAGTAACATTTTAGATTGATTTTGCATATTTTTTAGGTTTCATTTGTTTCCTCTTCATTTATGGATTCAATTCTATAAATTTTGGATCCGTAAATTTTGGTTTTATAAAATTCTCGATGTTGAGAATTTATAAGTTGCAAGAGGCTCGGTTTTGGCGACAGTGGTGGGGCTAGTTGAGAAAGAATAACAAAAACCATAATTGGAAAAAAATAAAAAATAAAAAAGGAATCCTGGTGAAAATAAGAAGGGTATAGATGTCTAGAAAAAAATTCAACTCTCTTCCAATAGTTAGTGGGGTGCGATTGATGATTTCAGAAACCAGTGGGTGGTACGTGATGTTTCTCAAACTATCTGGGTAATACGTGATATTTTCCCTTCTTTTTTAATAAAGAATGAGAATCAATTTAAGATATCTGATGAAAAACTGAAATGTTCATCACCCTATCGGATCCCTTAAAATCGAACAATCTAACTTTGCAATTAGCAGTGTTCATCGTGTGTCCATAATATTGACATCAAATTGAAAATTGAAACTGTTGTTGCTGAAGTTGGTCTAGCTGACGTCACACAGGTGCCTAAAACACAAAGAAGATATCCGCCCGCGGGGGGATTGAATAATCCGGTGGCCAACATAGGTACGTATGATTCTTGAGAGATGGGGTAAGGTTTGAGTAATTCAGAATAGTGATTTGTCTATCTGCGTACCTCCGATCTTATGGATATTTATAGATGTTCGTCCTCGTACGGAGAGTGGAAACTAAGTTTACCTTTGAGGCGGATAAGTAGGTGGTGGTAACTGGCTTGCATGAGTTTCGGTCAGTTATGAACCTTGACCTTCAGATCATGATCCTATGGTCAATAGCAGACCCATCAGTCGATTTCCACAGAGGGGTTTAACCTCTCTAAGGCTAATATGGGATTGTACAATCTCTCTCCGTGTGCGTGTAAAGGAAGACAGTTTTTACTATGTGCTCCATGTAACTCTAGCATTCAACTTGACCATCCTGAGTTTCTCAGAGACTACCCTATTGAGCATAGTGAAAAATGAAAATCTTACCAAAAGAAAACCACTAGAGAAACAATACAGCACTTTGAGGAAACCAGCTATGGTGTCAACAGTGTAAAGAATGGTATCTCAAGATCGAAGGGGGAAAAAAGGGTGGGCGTGGAGGGGGATAAGGAGGGGAAGACAGCAAAGGATTCATTTCATTCATTTAAAAAAAAATTGAAAACTGAGAACTAGTTTTATTAAGAACCAGGAGCTACAGAAAGACAGTTTCAGACATGAAACAGTACTACAATCCTAGTGTAGCCACACAGGTCCATTGAGTACATGAATGGAAGAATTAAAGGTCCTGAACTTGATTATTTTATCCTGTCTGCCTAGTTGTTTGGGGTGTCAGCTTCAATGTTCCATTCCCTGCTAAAGTCTTCAAGAATGCACTGTCTCAAGCTTCCTATGATTCCGTAATCTCAAACAAAATATCAAAAACTAGGCATGGCCAGGTTGACATGTCATCTTCATGAATCATTCTCCCAATGCTTAAAGAGTCTGAAACCTTCATATTTACCTAATCTTAAGACACCTTCCAACATGAAGACAGCATACAGTTTCACATATTGACATCTTATTACACATAAGTACCGGCATTTTATGATCATCATTCATATTAGAATAATGACAATCTTTTAGTATCCACACTCCGACTGAACAAGGAGGATACAATAGGGTCTCCTGTTAAGTGTTACCACATTTTGAAGAACGATGCTTTTCCTTGTGAGAAAATCACACTAGGTGGCATGTTCAAGGCCACCTGTTTTCTTCCACCTGTTTCTATGTCACGTCTTTGGGAGGTTGCGTATATACACAGCTTGACTTTTCTGCAGTCAGTGGTTGGAAGAACGATGCTTTTCCTTGTGAGAGAAAATCACACTAGGTGACATGTTCTTGGCAACACATTAGGACAGGAATAAAGCCACAATCCAAAGTTTTTGAAACTTGGTTACAAGGTCCAGCTTGCTAACCTGCATTGTTTGTAGGCTTTGCTGTCCTATAAAAACACCTCCAGAAAACATCACGGCTCTGGTTTTCTGTAAAGTAGTTTAATAAAGCCACAAAGTTTTCTGGAAGCCGTAGACACGAATGATCTTCTGGGGCCTGCAACTCAATAAATTTTCTTCAGACCTACCAATAATCCCCACATGTGCATACTCCATTGATAAAGTGATGAAACCGGTAACAGTCCCTCATTATAATCTCTCTACCTGTGACTTTAGATATAAACTTGGTTGCAGAATGGCAGTCCCCACATACCCGCAAGTTCTTAATTATTCTCAAAGGGTTCCCAGGTGGCGTACTGATCAGACCAAAAGCTATAGCTAGTTTCTCACTGTGCCCACAGAGGCTGTATTCCTTCTCATCTTCCTCTACGTTCTGTAGGACAAACTTTGTATCAGGGACATACCCAATCTCCTTGATCTCTGCATACAAACTTTCCATTTTGGCAGCTATTGCATCCATCAATGGGTGTGAAGTGTCCCCAACAATGAAATTGTGGACTCTATGTTTCACTGCAATCCAACTGCAACCTGGGGGCTTTGTTACCCCTCGTTCCTTCATCAAACACCTTATTCTTGTTGCATCCCCCCATCTACCTGCTGCGGAGTAGATGTTCGCTAAGAGTATGTAGTTCCCAGAATTCTGTGGCTCAAGTTCAAGAAGATACCCTGCAGCATACTCTGCAAGCTCAGGGTTCAAGTGTATTCTACAAGCACCTAACAACGAACCCCAGACAGCTGAATTGGGTTCTAATGGCATCTCTTTAATGAAAGCCATAGTTTCAACAAACTGACCTGCACGTGCTAGTAGATCTACCATACAAGCATATTGCCCCACAGCAGGCTCCAAGGAATATTCTGATTTCATCATCTCAAAATATCCCCACCCTTCATCAATCAAACCTGAGTGACTACAGGCAGACAAAAGGTTTGTAAATGTATAATGGTTTGGCTTCAGCCCTGTGGCTCTCAAATGACGGAAAAGGTTTACGGCATCCATCCCGAAGCCATGCATCCCATATCCAGCAATCATCACATTCCAAGAGACCAAATCTCTCTGGGGCATCATATCAAAGACTCTCCGTGCTGCTTTAATAGATCCACACCGACCATACATGTCAATGAGGGAATTCCATATAAAGCTACATACATCAAGTTCATGCCTGATAATAAACTGATGAATCTCCTTGCCCTGTTGCAGAGCTGCCAACCTTGCACAAGCAGGGAGGGCTGAAACCATTGTGACCATGTTGGGTTCCACATTATGTAGTTGCATGTCTCTCAACATATTCAATGAACTAATCCCCTGTCCACTCTGAGAACAAGCAGTAATAATTGCATTCCAAATAACTACATCTCTTGTGGTAAGCTCATTGAACACAGAGCAGGCGAGTTCCAAGTGTTGACATCCAGAATACATAGATATAAGAGCACTTCCCACACCCGTAGACATCTCAAACTGATTTCTTATAACAAAACTATGAATTTCTTTCCCTAGTCTTAAATCCTTCACCTGGGCACAAGCAGCAAGAGCTCCGGATATAGTAGTGATGTTGGGGTTGATTCCTGTGGCATACATCTTACAAAAGAATTCAAGAGCTGTTTTCCCATCTCCAAACTGGGTATAACCTGTAATGAGTCCATTCCATGTAACAATATCAGGCTCAATTCCCTGTGACTCCATTTCTTTAATTAGTTCAATGGCCTCCTCACGGCAACCTTTAAGTGCATAACCAGCTAGCATTGCATTCCAAGATACCAAGTCCTTTTGTTCGATTCTATTAAAATTTTTACGAGCGACCTCTAAATCTCTGCATTTGGCATAGAAGTCCACCAGTGAATTGCTGACAAGCACATCCAAGTCCAATCCCTCTGTTTTTATGCAATACGCATGGATCTCCTTACCATGTTGAGATAAAGACAAGTTGGTACAGGCTGAAACAACACTGGCAATGGTAATTGAGTTTGGTTCAACCCCTTCAATAACCATCTGCTTGAAAATCTGCAATGCTCGAGAAGAACAACCATTTTGTACATTTCCCGATATCAATGCAGTCCAAGACACAACATTTGGCGTGAAATTATCTGAACTCTGCAACTTGAAGAACCAATCTGAAGCCTCCTCAAATAACCCATTTTGGGAGTATGCTGCAATAATTGAATTCCATGTCACCTGATTGGGCTTTACACCCTCAATCTCCATATCTTTAATACATTTTAAAGCTTGCCTGAAATCCCCTTTGGTGGCATAACCTGAAACCATTATGTTCCACATCACAACATCCTTAAGTTCTATGTCTTTAAACAACCTCCTTGCAAAATCCATTTTGCCACATTTTATAAACATATCAAGAAGAGATCTTTTCACAAAAGGATTTCCCTCAAAACCAATACTCAGCATGTAATCATAAACGTCTTTTCCTACCCTATAGTCCTTCAACTCTGAACATGCTTTGAAAACCTTAGGAAAGACAAAGTGATCGGGCCGAACTCCATCATCAACCATTAAATAGAACAACCTAATGGTCTCTTCATAATAGCTTAATCTGCAGTACAACCCTATTATTGCTGTCCAACTAAAAACATTTCGCTCAGGCATTTTATCGAATAACAGTTTTGCATTGTCGAGACAACCGACTTTGCAATAGAATTCAAGGAGCTGGCCTAAGAGAAACACACAGAAATCCACCCCAGAAACAATCATACGAGCATGAATCTGAAAGCCCAAATCAAAGACATCAAATTTTCGACAGTTTTGGAGAACTAAAGCATAAATTTCAGAACACTCATCAGGATTGCTTAAATCCATGGACTGAAGCAACGTAGAAGCATTATCCAACACCCCTTTTTTGGGAATTGAACTGAATTCTGGGACTGTTCTTGGAATGTTCTCATAGTATGTAACAGTTGAAGCTAAAATACACCATTTTTTTCTTGGAAGAAGAAAGAAACAAGGGAAGTTGGAGGAGCCTACCTTGTGGGGTGCTTCCAGATTGAGACGAAGGAAAGTCGGTGCTGCACAGGTTGCCATTGAAGCCATTTGGGTTCAGAAACCCATCAAAATTCAGAGTGGGTCTGTGAATAAATAGCTACGATGAAGATTTTGGAAGCTCATTTGATTTTCCTGCCATCTCTACGTTCTGTTGTTAGTTCTCAGGATTGCAGAAGATAATGTACTGGTTTATGAATATTGGTAATTCAACTGATTTATAGCCACTTGATTTGGTGGATTTTTTATTTTTTGAGCAGGGAATCCTACCCATGTAATTGATGGATAACGACGTAGTTCTTAAGCAGCTCAGATAATGTTGAAATTTTATTGACAGTAGAACCGAAAAAATGAACTGGACAACATACATAAACGTTTTTCAACTCATAATTTTTCTTCAACTTTCCCTACTTTCCACTTTCTTTTATTTGATGAAGTTGTTCTTGAACTTAATTCAACTATGGAAGTATGGAACCAAACAACATAGAACTTAGTATTATCCTATTTTGACACTGCATCAGTTGTCCTAAATTATTCATAGATTCATGGGAATATCTCAAACCTCTGTTTTGACGGTTGAAATCCCCACAAATAAAAATCTTAGATTGATCATTGATGTTCAACAAAAGGGTAGGAACTGATTTACCATGGAAAATTAAGCCTTGACCAACCTAAACACCCAGGCTTTCATGGAAAAAAAATCTGTATATACTAAGATTCTATTTGATTGTAAGGGAAATTGAAGGGAAGTGAAGTGAAAATTTTAAATTTAAAATGAAAACTTTTATACTTGTACCATAACATCATTGTATAAATTACTTAAATTATTTAACATATTTAGTAATGATTATTTATAAGATGTAAAATTTATTTTAGTTTTCAAATGAGAAAAATTTGGATGAAAAATGAAGTGCGTTTATAACTAAATGTGGAATAATTTAAAATTAATTATATAGTAATATGATAGCATGTGTTGTAATCATTACCAAAGTTTCCTTTTAAAGTTTGAAATTTTCGCTTCTCTTTCATTCAATTCTCTTTGCAGCCAAACAAACCCTAAAAGTTTATGTCATTAATACAAAAAAAGAACTCAATCTCTTTGTGCTAGTTGTAATGGTAATGTGGCTATTCTAACCATTTGATGGATGGTATACTACAACAATTCTGATTTCTGTAGCCTAAAATGTCCCCGATAGAAGATCATCTGTCGCTTTTCGCAGTTTAAATTGTCGTCACACACAGTGAATGATGGAAACCTTGAGGAGTCGATGATAATATTTTCCATAACGAAAATAAGAATACCATCATGAAAGATCATTTTTCACGACGATTTTATATTAATCCCATATCAAACATGATATATGATCAAAGGACCTATGGTCTATTTATCGACAACATATAAGCCCTTATTGATTATCAAAGCAACCCATTGTGAAAAAAATATTTACCCTTAATATAAAGTGGGATTCTATCAGAAAAAGGGAAGAGAAAGTTCCTCAATTGTTATTGTTGAAAATGTAATTTTTTTTTAATGGCAAAAAAAAAAAAAAAAAAAAAAAAAACCTAAGTGATCCAATATAGTTGGTTGTATATTAACCAAACAGAAACTCAAATATAGTTGTACTAGATACATGCTCTAGCCCTAGTATGCCACATACTTGTGCCGTGGCTCGCTCTCAACTCACTCAGAGCCCATGTTTTAGTTGGACGGGGCTTAGGCCCACTTATTTGGGCTTCATCTAAGCTAAATTCTGTTGGACTAGGCCTAAACTTGCCTTGACAGGCTTGGAAACCGGCCCATTACATTTTTTTTTTCCTGGCAAAACAAACATCTAGTCATTCAAAACAAAATTGCAAGAAAATAGCAAATAGCACTGAATCTTGGAAATCAGAAAACCAAACATGAGACAAGGCCTCATTGACAATCCAGGTACATGCTGGTTCCCTTTTTTTTTTTTTTTTTTTTTTTGTTCTTTCTAAACATGTCAAAAGACTACAAAAACCTAGAACAATGCCATCTTCTGTTGATCTGAACAATTCCAATAATCAACCCTTTTGCACCAGAGCTTGGCCTAGTTGAGAGAGTGCAATTGGCATTTGTTAGGTCATTGTGACCAATAATGTATCCTAAGAGTTGCCCTAATTCATGATAAGTTGTATGAAATTCGTTTGAGGTGGTATAAACATATGCAACAAAGGCCTTTGAATGCTCTTGTACGAAGAAGTGATTTACATATTGATCAAGGAGCTAAGTTGAGGTAGGCCAAAATTTACCCTAGGAGAAATGGTGACGAAAGACATGATAACTTGGGTCTAGAATCAAATATGGCTTTGAATAGAACTGAATGGAGAAAACGGATTCATGTAATAACCATCTCCATTTGGTTAGGATAATGCTGAGTAGTTGTATTATGACTGATACTATGTTAAGATCGATGTTACTTTCACATAACTTGTCATTATAGAAACAAATACAATGTAATTTGGGCTCAGATTGATCTAGCCCAAATGACCAACACTACACCAAATTGGTTGGGATTCTAGAATTTAAGGCTTGTGATTGGTATATATATTTTGGAATGCATTCTAGATTAAGAATACATTCTAAGATGACAAAAACAATGTTTGATATGGAATATGAATTCTCTTTCTTGAATCATGGATATGTTAAGAGAATGTGACCCATTATGGAGCACGCTCTTTTGCCCATTTTGCATTTGTAGTTCAGAACAGAGATGCCTCGTTTTGTAACCTATTTCCGTCATATTTTAGGAATACATACAAAACATAACCCTGATTTAGAATTGTACAATTGACTTGGTGAATGCATCCCTTTGAGCTCAAGAAATGAGAAGGCATCTCTCCTACAACGAATGAAATATAGGTTGACAAGTACCTTTTCTTTCCTATTTAACTTTTTGCTAGACGAAAAGTCATTTAAGTAGGAAAGAAATACAAAGGGCTAACAAAGTCTGAACCAGGAAATTCTGAAAAGGGAAATAGCCTTAAAAGCATACTTAGCAAACTCATATGGTAAACTACTAAGGCTTCCCTCCTTATGAAGTCAACTTGAACATGAAGACAGTGGAACCTAATTCCAAGGTCTCCAACATCACGGATATTCAATTAGAATTTTCTAATCCAAAAAGCTTAAGATTTTTTGTACCTAAAACAATGAAAATATTTTAAGTATCAACTGATCAGGTATCTTTGGGGTGGAAAGTTGATTTAGCTCCTCCGTTTAGGGACCTCTTTCTCTCAAGGCAGTAATGTATATTTCTCTCAAAAAAGGGAGTGGTTGAATGCTAGGGCCTTTTTTTTTTAAAAAAAAATTTTATTTTCAGTATTAAAAATGGTATCAGGACCATTTTGAAGGCAATCTCAATAGGACCAACCCTTGTTTGGAATCTAGTGCAACCAAAAGAAGCCCTAGGGTGCCTTAAAGTTGTCAATTCCACAAAAAAACAAGTTGGCTGGTCCTCCAGAGACCACAAGAGGAAAGGGTGGTCCCCTTAGCATCAGTCTAGAACTGGGCAACTCCATGGTTGAAAGACCCCAAAACTTCATGGGTCAAAACCACATCGAACCAGCTGGTTCACAGTTTTCTATGAATAACATCCAGTTTTTTGGCCATTTTTTTTTGTCTAAATTTTTTGAAGGAGAAATCTATAAGCTATAGGGGTATATTGGAATCTTATATGAACATTAGCAAGGAAAATGATAGTACAAGAATAGACAAGCGGCCACATGGGAAAAAAAGAAGAAGAAAGAGCCCGGATTTCAAAGAGGAGAGAGATAGAAATAGAAGTACTGCACACTGACGGCGTATAGTTCATTTTCTCAAATTTTTTTATTCTTATTCCAAGAACCTTTTCAATTGTTTCTAAACCAGTTTAACTAGGTAGACCTATATGTGTGGGATCCACATCCTCTCCTCCCAGAGATTCTGAAGGAGGGGCAGTGGCCTGGTTGAATGGTCGACACATGGAATTCGGATGAATCCGAGCCCTCCAT
Organism: Protea cynaroides; assembly: GCA_028583415.1. Taxonomy (NCBI): domain Eukaryota; kingdom Viridiplantae; phylum Streptophyta; class Magnoliopsida; order Proteales; family Proteaceae; genus Protea; species Protea cynaroides. The sequence continues at coordinate 56,432,841 of CM053266.1, read as the reverse complement.
CCAAACTGACAAATCAAGCCGACAAGGGGGTGTCGGCTCAGACGAAGGACTTGGATTCACCCGAGCCTTAGATGTCGACCATCCAACCAGGCCGCCACCCCTCCTCCCGAATCTCTAGAAGGGATGGATTTCAATCTAAATATGTGTGAGTGTGTGAGAGAGAAAAAAATAAAGAATGAACCCGTCATGGGGTGGAAACTAAGAACTAAATTGCCCTATTTTCATCTCCTTTGTGGACACAACCATCAATTAATATTCTAACGCTTTGCAGTGCCTGACCCATCTTCTTGTCTTTCCTGAGGTGAAAAGAGGAAGATGTTCATCTCAAAAGCATATTTTGTCTTTCCAGCTCCTAATTTTTTAGAGTATCCTTTTCTCCTTTATCTTTTCCAATATATATTACTTTACTGCTTCTAATCACTCGCATTTTGATATCCTCAAGCATCTCAACCTCACTTTTAGAGGATTTAATAAACTAGTGATGGAATATACTAGAAATTGAAGAGCTACCCAGTTTTCTAGAGACAGATGGCTAAAAGTTAGAGTCTAAATCCTATTAATCTTGGGTTCTTTCCCCTTGCCTTACTATGTACAAAGAGAAAAGCCATGAGAGGTAATGATGCAAAACTCCAAGATCCAAATCCCTTTACCTTCTTTTTATATACATTATATTACAAGGTAAAGTAGTTTAGATCCTTGCATGTGCATTTTCATGATTTGGCCTGAATGAGATGGTGGGTTTAGGTTCTATTCTAATAATCTTAATTACCCTAAAAGCTCAGATGATTTGGATTTTTTGTAAATTGTTTACATGGGTTTACTCATGGTCACATGTAATGCATCTAGATTTGTGCTTGAATGAGACAAGCAAAGAGATAACTCTATGGGTTGTCCATCTCCATTTAACTCAGGAGTTCTTTGGACATGATAGGGTCAAGTTGGTGATGACTGAAGAACCATCTCCTCTTAGACTTGAAGGATGAAGATTCCGAAACCTCATTATTAGAAGAATTCAAAGAATAAGAATCTTTGTCAGAATTATCGAAAACTATGCTGTGAATTGAAGGGGAACATATAATTTTTTATAATCAACTTGATTATCACAAGATAATAGAAAATTGAAATAATAATTAAATCCCTTGATCTGCCTGTTTCAGAATTATTAAGGCTGTTCTGGGGCAACCCAAAATCTAGATTGTTTTCACATTTAGGGTTGTAATTTCTCATTCAAAGTTCCATGTGGAAAAGGGTGAGTCCATGGATGTAAAAAAATTAACTTGCCTGAGATTTACAGTTTTTTAGTTCCATTGATTTTCATTATGGGATTCGGAGTGCATGGGTATTGCAATTTCAAGGCCCTCCTCAAACCTCAACAGCTGAATATTTCCAATAGTTCTGTAAGAGTGAAAGCTTTCAGTACAGTCAACTTCAACAGACAACAGGAGTGGCCGGACCAATACCTAAGAACATCAATGTCTTAAAATGGGTTTCTTAACTATGAGTGGAAAAGATTCCCTAGGTTTTCCTAACATCCAAATATTTTTTTAATTAACCTCTTAAAGAAGTCTATTTGTTAAAAAAAAAAGGATTTCATCTAGTATTGGCATTAGGTCACATGCGGAGAGACTGTTCATGTGATGTACCTATGGCATGTCCTTGGAATAGAATCTTCAAAAGTATTCAATCTCCACCCTACTCTCCTACATTCTTTAAACTAAGATTTTTTATTTTTTTTTTGGATAAAACCAATGAGGTCATAAGGACCCTTATGTGAAGGAGCACATTTAATGTTGGATCATAATATAATACTCATATTCCCCATCTTGATGCCAATCCGATGGTCCACAACTTCCTCCATCAGAATCAATAAATTATGATCCAATTGTATGATTTCATGAAGGGCCGCCGTGATCGTATGATTGTGTATCGATGGTTATAAAGCTGTGGGCACAAATAATTTGTTTCTATCCATGATAAGATTAATTAAGTAGAGTTCCCTTTGATTAGTCAAACGTAATTATGCCAGTCTTTTCCATTCTGCCTTTGTGGATGCAAAAGCATCTTCCAGATTTAAGGCTTTTGAAAAGAACCCTTGATCCATGGACTGTGTCATGACCAAACCTTAGAATGGGAGCAACTTTTGTTGGCTACTTTGACTATACTAAATATAACTTGTCGCCAGAAACTGTTAATGAAGATAAAGAAAGGGAAACTGACATTTTGTTTATGAGAGAAACGAACATCTCATACTGATGGATGAAAGCAACTAGTATATCATCATATATATTCGCTTTTCCTAGGTTGAATCCAATGATTAAATATGGCCTCATTGGTTCATTTCAACATTCCATAGGGTTCAAGGCCGGTTTGATCAGGGTTCGGCCAAAAAATCAAAAACTGATCCTTATCAGATTTATCATGAATTGATGATTAGTAATCCTTCATGGGGTATTGGATGAATATAGATCATCTACACATATGTTTATTCTCCACAAGATTCCATCATTGTGGACATCACCCCAAGGACTTAAAAAATCAACTTGTTTGATGCCGTGGCATGCGGCTTAATTGGTTTTATATAAAACCAGGTTGATTTGGGTTCAGCCATTACTGAGCCCAATCAGTGATTTGATAGACATTTATGACTTGATCTTCATCAAATGGTAGCCATGTTACATACTACGTTCCATACATGTAATGCAGAAGCAATACGTAGAATTTACTATAAAAAATCTAGTTGTTTCTGTAAAGGGGAAAAAAAAAAATTTCTTTTCCAGTTTGTCTCGTGAGGTGTTCTCACATGGGTAGAGATTAAAAATTTCTAAGAACAGTGAAAGAAAAAAAGAAATGAGATTTTAATTATTGACAGAAAGAACAGCTTTGGAAACCCATATCATACTGCGAAATGACAGAAAAGGGGAAATAGAAAATGATTTTTCACTAGAAAAGTATATATATCAGATAATAAATAAATTGTTCCTTCCACTGAAACTTCTTCCTCATGCCATCTTACTCACGGGAACACCTTGGAATTTACAAACTAATTAAATATATGAATAGATTAGAAGAATGTTCCTTCAATTTCATAATTATGGAAGTTCAAAAATATTATATTATATTGCACAAATTTACGTACATATCCCAGTTCCAGTAATTTCTCATAAGCCCATGAATCGAGAGAAAGAAAAGGAGAGAGTGTGTTTTAGAGAGAGAGAGAGAGAGAAGGGCATGATGAGATCCATCATCGCCAATGGACCAATCCATCAATGGGTCTCATCTTGGAAGGGTGCATAGCTAAGAACCTTTTTCTTTTAGACCTATTTCATGTAGGAATTGAAAGGTTTGGATTAATTGATAAGTGGGCCCTATTTAGATTAAGGAGATATCGTATAGGGTATATTAGGGTCCATCATATGATCTCTGATCATAAAAGAAAAAAAACTTTCTCCTTTTATGATTGCATTGTATTTCAAAAATATTATTGAAGAAAATTTAAAGGGATCAACCACCATCACCACACTTGGAGAACAATCAATAGATAATTAATAACTAGAATCCCATAATAGTAAACTGAGAAAAACCCAATATTTTACTGACAAGGTCATATGTTTCTTAAAGTTACAAAATCAGAGAGGAAGAGAGAGAACTATTAGCTTTTGTTTTAGTGATATTGTCATATATGTTTCTGTTTCTTAAAGTTAGAGAACTGTAATGAATGAGAGAGAGAGAGAGTTGTATCACATCTTTAAGTGGGTGGGTGGGTGGACTCAGGAGTGAGGACTGAGGAGCAGTGGAAGTAGAAGGGCAGATCAACAAGCTTCTTTCCTTCTTTGTTTTTGATATGGCTTTCATAGTGGAGAGGTGTGAGGAGATGCTATTGTCTATGGATTCTCATAAGCCAGTTCCTGCCCCCTTTCTCACTAAAACTTACCAGCTTGTGGATGATCCTCGCACAGACCACATTGTATCTTGGGGTGAAGATGAAACCACCTTTGTAGTTTGGAGACCCCCTGAGTTTGCAAGGGATCTCCTCCCAAACTACTTCAAGCACAATAATTTCTCAAGCTTCGTTAGGCAGCTTAATACTTATGTAAGCCTCTCGAACTCCTCCCTTTTTTTTTCTTTATCTGTTTCTTTTAGTTGGACTATGAGTTGGTTCTCTATCTCTCTCTCTCTCTCTCTCTCTCTCTCTCTCTCTCTCTCTCTCTCTCTAAGATGGTCTTTGCTTCATGTTAATGACTAATATTGATGGAGAAGATATTCACTAGGATTATATTCATTGCTGTCCCTGATATACTTGTTTTCTTGAATTGGTTGAGTAAAGTTGACCAGAATCATTCATTGGACAACTTTAATCAGATGGGACTTCTTTGATTTGTAAGGATTCATGATCATCATGATCACTAGTAATACCTATTCAAAATGATGTTAAGAACATTCAGAGTTTCTTTTCTCTCTTTTTTTTTTTTTTTAAAACTGGTTTTTATGTTGTAGTTCTTTCAAACTAGCTAGGAATGGACACCATCCATGAAAATGTGAATTTTGAAATGGGTCTTCTAATTTCATCAACCTGACAGGAAGCTTTTTATTTTCCTTTATTTTTTTTCTCATTTATTATATGTGCAGGGATTTAAGAAGATTGTTGCAGATAGATGGGAATTTGCAAATGAGTTCTTCAAAAAAGGAGAGAAGCACTTGTTGTCAGAGATCCACAGAAGGAAGACCAGCCAACAACACCATCAACACTACTTTGATCAACAACCACCCCAATTCCTCCATCCGGATGAAAGTGGCTGTTGGGTTGAACCTCCATTACCATCACCAAAGGGAGAAGCTGATGTTCTATCAGTTCTTGCTGAGGATAACCAGAGATTGAGAAAGAAGAACTTCATGCTCATATCAGAACTAACACACATGAAGAAGCTCTACAATGACATTATATACTTCCTTCAAAACCATGTTAAACCAGTACCAGCAGCAGACCAAAGGTCCATCAATCCAGTACTGGATCCTCCTCATTTTCAAACTCCTTATTGTGGCCTCCAAACCTTTAAGGTATGTGGTTCAGGAAGCTGTTCAGTGACCTTAACTGAGGAACCCAACACTGTCAAGCTGTTTGGGGTCCCTCTCAGTGGGAAGAAGAGACTGCACCCTGGAAAGGTTGATAATGAAGAATCATGACAAGGGGTTGTTATAGCTAGATTGCATTCATCACAGAATCTTATTGTCACCTTATAAGGGAAGCCTGTAAATAGGAAATGGACGTTAGAGCTTAGACCAAGTGAAATTGTTTAACTTGGAAATTTTTGTTTCTCTTTCCTAGATATTATAATCTTAATCTTTCCATGAAAATTGTGTTTCACTAAAATTTATATTAATCATCAACCCAGGTATGGAATCCTTTAATAAAGCTCCAAGTACCCTTGCTTTTGCCTTTCTTTTTAATGCCTTTAATTCCTGGCTTTTCATGGTTCTCCACCAATTGGAGGAAAACCAATTGAAAAACGCAAGCAAATTTTTTTTTTTTTTGGTAGGTCAGAGAAAAGCATGTTATTTATTAGTAAATCAAAATGTAGATAAGTGGGTAATGGGTACATTGATCCAAGTGTTACAACCTAGGTTTACCAGTGCATGGATTCTTACCATGTTATTGGGAATAGTCCTATATTGCTAAGAGATTGGAGTCTTGAATCATTATATATGGAGAGTCCCTCCATTTACTGATTCGAATTTTTGAGTTGGAAACTTCAATATGGTATCAAAGTTCCAGGTTTCCTCTCATGGTAATCCAAACAAAGACTATGATCACCCAAAAAGAGGGACAATCACCCAAAAAGAATGACATATATATCACCAAAAAGAGGGATGATGGTCACCTAAAAGTGTCATGTATTTGCTACATATAAATACTACTACATATGCAACCCAACGGTGGGGCTACATGTGAGGTGGAGAATTGGAGTAACCTCGTATTGCTAAGATATTAGAATCTTGGTCCTTATGTATGGAGAGCCCCTCCATTTACTAGTTCGAACTTTTGAACTAGAAATCTCAACTCACGTAGCCTTACCTCCACTTCTTGAAGAGGTTCTAAATTCAAACTCATGACCACTAGGTCACAATAGAACAACCTTATCATTACACCCCACCCTCTCTTAACTTTTATACTAAAGTTTGTCTGCCAAAAATTTTGAGATTTGAACCTTCACTCACCAATCATCATATGCATATAACATAAAATACTAGAATTAAGATAGTACTAGCTATCCATGTACATTACATGATTGTTTTCAACTTTACATGTAAATTACATTCATTCTCTCTCTCTCTCTCTCTCTCTCTTACGTTGTGAATTATTCCAACTGAAATTCCAACATATAGTAGACTGACAAAAGAATTGGACACTGAAAAGCTTGATATTAGAGCTTCCACTGACCACAAAAATGAAGGACATGACACAAAAGAAAGAAAAAAGAGAAGAAAACAACAAATGATTGTTGAAGGGAATGTATGCAGGAAAGTATTGCGGAATCATTTCACCCTGTGTTCTACATTTTTGTCATGTGGAATCTGTTGTTTTTCTTGCTTTCTTTCCGTTTATATAAAAAGAAGAGAAGCTTTTTCAAAGAGAGAAAAAAAAAAAAAAAGGAACAAACAGTAGCCGTTAGAGCATGCAATAAAGACTAAAAGAGAGAAAAAAAAAAGTGAAAGAAAAGATTGCTTCGGGATTGTGATGTTATGCGCTTCTTTGTCATCTCCTTGGTTTTGTTTCCTCGTTGTGATAACTTTCGGCTTTACCCATGTCTTGTTTTCTACCTTTCACTCATAATCTCCATAAAATGCAACAACAGCTAGTCATCAAGCGGACCAATGTTTCTACCCACCATAGACTGCTGGAGAGGACATGAGGGTCCAACAAAGACATACAAATTCAATGGATCTCAAAGAAGCTCAGCTAATGAGTACACTCATGTCTCATCTATCCAGGGTAAAGTACACATGAAGTAAATTAGTTTCATGTATTTAGTTTTCAAGATTATGTTTGTGGTATTCGAGTATGGATCTGTAATGCGAAGAGACTGTTTCGAACCCGTAACCATCAAATTACAATATGAAAATTTCACCACCACATCAAGACTCGCCCTCAATAATTTGATATGTTACTGGATGATGAAATTATAAAAATGTCTTGAGTTTTTATATCTATCAAATGATTCTAATTAAAATAATATGGTTTAACTTCAACCTCATATATATTTTTTTTAATCTTTTTTTAACCATTGATTTTTATCATGGTCATTCATATAGTATATTACATCGTAACAAATATTTTGGTGTACTAGGGTTGTCAAAACCAAGTTCACACTGGCTAAAGCCCGAAACTAGACCAACTATTTAAACATTCAATTTCGATTTCAAAGTGGTAAAAACAAAGGGAGAAGGACCTATATGCTGGGGGTGTACCCGGGGATGTAGATACCAAAGGGGAAATGAGAGTAGAAGGAAAGCAGGAATCCAGTTCGTTGGGAGAGGCCAGATTGTAGGAGAGAGAAAAGACAGTGTGTACTTCATTCCCCTCCCCAAAAGAAAAACAAAAATCAGATGGTAGATCTCAATTTCTTACGGAAAACCCATTGGTGCCCAACCAACAACAGATCAAATAAAAAACTGTTAATAAATATCTAATGGGTCGTCTTTATGACATCGGCCAATGTCAATGATCGGTTGACATTGATTCCCTATCATGCACACTCATTGTGCCATTGCAGAAACAACAATATATACGAACGATAGTTTTTGTATTTGAGGGAGAGGGGTTGGGAGATCTCACGGCCATACAAAGCCAATATCAACAAGAATAATCCACATTTAATGGGTCTTTCTACTTGACATTGGCCGCTATCAAAGCTTTCTTGAAACCGATGCCTCTTATCGCATATTCATTAGGTTACAACTAAAACCACAATATACATAAGATAGTTTTGGTATTTGAGACTGAGGGGTGAGGAGTTGTGCAATCGACGAACACCAACTGATTGTTGACTCAGGTTGGTGTCAATAAGAAAAACCCATATCTAATAATTGCCTCGTTTATGTACACATCCACACATAAAATTGAAAGGATACTGAAATGGGCCTTATCCTCTCTCTGGTATGGTTTATATTTATATTTATGAGTTATTTATGATAAATCATTTATGAAAATAAATTATGAGTTGTAAATAATAACTGTTTAATACTCTAGACATAAAGAAGTAATAATAGATTATCACAATATATCACAATAATGATAAACATCTTGTGGATTTAATTAATTCTATAATACATACCAAAGAGAGCTGTATTTTACTTACCATGCCGAAATCCTAAGTTACAGAGGCCAGAGCGGTTGACCTGCAAAACACTACCCACGTCATCAAACTAATTTATACCTTTTTCCAAAACCTTCATCGCCTCAGATCTCAACCGATTCCCAGCTTAGAAATCCAATTCATTTCATCATCAACAACCATGAATCCCTTATGCAGTGAGTTCTTGTCAAAGGATGACTCAGATCAAAACTGAAACTGTTTCGATTATTATTGATATCAGTACAAAAGAAAACCATTTATACAAAATACAAAAATGACATATGTCGGTGTCAATCTAACTAAGTGGTAAAAGGGTAAATTTACATAATGAAAATAATATAATATGATATGCCCCCTCAAGCGGACGAAGGCGAATGACAGAGGCCAAGCTTGGATATCATAAAGGAGAGTGGGCCTTGGCCCAGAGCTTTGGTAAGAAGATCGGCCCGATGAAATTTGGACTGAATATGAACCGGCTTGATTATACATTGCTGAATTTTCTCTCTGATAAAGTGACAATCGACTTCAATGTACTTGGTTCGTCCATGAAAGGCCAGGTTTGCAGAGATGAACCACAGCTTGATTGTCCCAATGAACCGAAATTGGCAAAGCATGCTCAAACCGTAAGTCCTGAAATAAGGATTTTATCCATGATAGTTCACACGTAAGCATAGCTAGGGCTCTATGTTCTACCTCAGCAGAAGAGTGAGTAACAATGTGTTGCTTTTTGGTCTTCCATGATATAGGAGTTGGGCCAAAGAATACAATATAGCCTATGGTGGACCTCCTAGTAAACGGGCAGCCAGCCCAATCTGAATCACAATATCTAGATATGACTAGATTAGTGTGATGGGTCATATGTATGCCAAGTGAAAGAGACCCTTTCAAATACTGAACAACACAAGTAACAGCCTATAGATGTGGAGTACGAGGTGTAAGACCTGCACCCTACTAACCTGGTCTACCCGTGACGTGTCAGATCTTCCCATCATAGTCGGATCGAGTGGACCAACCGTGTGAAGAAACCACAAGACCAGGTAAGCTAATTGACCCGAAAATAGTCAAGTTAGGTCGTATGGTCAACTACCTTAGCTGGTATGGTTGACCATAGGAGGAAGAACAAGAGACTAGTCGAAATTGACGTGTGGTCGACACCTATGAGGGGTGTGGTCGACGGATTTTGTGACCACACCTATTGATCGCACGTTGCCAGATCAGACTCTGAGATTTGTAGACCTTCTAAATCAAAGGTGAATTCTTTCCAAATTCTAGGAGGGCTCTATATGGAAAGTTTCTCCCTATATAAAGGATGTCCCTCTAACATCTTTCACTCTTTTGGAACAACCTTTAACCCTAAACCTAAAAGAGGAAGAGAGAGGAAAAGAAGGAGAAGAAGAATTGGAGAAGAAAGCTAAGAGAAGAGGACTTGCAGAGAAGGTCCTAGTTCTCTGCATCAAGTTAAGGTATGAACCTCGTCTCTATAAGCTTAGAATAGGATTTCCATGGTAAACGGAGATGTTGAATTGATGCAAGCTCTCAGCCATGAGAGTCCTTAAGAAAATCTCAAAGGAGACTCATGGAGAGTAGATTAGGGTAAGTAGAGATGTGAAACTATGAATAGATGGCTCTAGATTAACTCTAGGATGAACGCTATTGATGAGCTGAGAAATCGACTCATGAAGAATTCGGATTGAAGGAAGAAATTAACCAAACTTCGTATGGTCGCATGTTGTGGTCGCATGGTATGCGACCACAGGGTCCACCATAGCTATTTGGTAAGATGTCAGGAAACGTATGGTCGCATGTTGTGGTCACATGATGCATGACTATACGTATCAATCGCACGACGTATGGTCGCACCAAACATGAGACCACAGGATCAATCAGTCATCCATTAGGTTTTGTTTCGATTTTCGACTACTGTAACCTGGTACAGATGAATTCTAACTTAAATCCATACATTCTCTAGGTTCCCAAGTAGTTCAAAGTGACTTTCAAGGCTTAAAAGAAGGTTGCACATCGTTTACAGGTGAGGGAACAAGACATAAACTAATCGGATAATAACAAACTATGTTTTTTTATTGCGTCCAATGCCACGAATGATTCTATGCTTGTATGCTTGTAATGTGCATCTCACATGTCATTCAATATTACTGTAATATCTGCTCATGCATATTTATTTCTGTTTATTTATAACATGATGATAATGCTAGGGATAGGCATGTGTTTGTGTATGTGGTTAGTGTATTGGATGCGAGTGAAACATCAGGGTGAGGACGTGGTATTGTGGTTCATCCTGACCACCAGACTCTAGCTCTATCTCTACTCAGTCCTATCTACTGACATCGTCATATCGCGGTTATCTTAGCGGAACTGGTATGTTGTAGGGCATCAGGGGGAGGACGTGGCACTATGGTTCATCCTGGCCACCAAACTCTAGCTCTATCTCTATGGACATATTGAGGGATGTTGGGGTAAGACCTTGGATAAATTTGGATGGTATTAGGATTGGTTAGTAGCGAGCCCAATTTGCAAGTCCTCTCTAATAGGGACTTACGTGTTGGTATGGGTAGGACATCAGGGGAAGTATTGACGGTGTGTGATCTAGATATTTTAGCTCTATCTCTATTCCATGGTGGGTACATGTGGGATGGCAATGGTGTTTGATCCATTGGACGATTCGCACACTCATGTATAGAGGTGCAATGACCGTCAATCCTTTCTATAGCACAGATGCAAACTTAAAACCAGATCAAAGATATTGAATTGAATGTATGCATATATTTACACATTGTTTTGTTTGCTCACTGAGCCGTGATGTGTGCTCACCCTCTCAACATCGAATATCTTTTGTTGATAATGCAGGTTTTACTGTCGAAGACTACATGAATGTGCCATCGTATGGACACACCGTGGCTATGGAAGTGGAAGCTATGGAGGATGTGCATGATTCGTCATGCGAATGCAACCAATGTGTTTTTTATTAGTTTAGCTATATTGAGCAATGTGACATGTAATTGATTATTTTACTTTATGTCTTGAGTCATTTGGAGATAATTGGATCTAATTATTTATTTATCATTGTTAGACCTTAATTCATTATTAATAAAGACTTTCGCTACTTAATTATTATCTCTGATTATTATTATAGAATGTGTTTGGTTTAATATGGTGGGTACGGTCTATACAAGATCCTGGATTGAACCGTTAGTTCTTATAATGGTTCATTACACTACTGGTTAATCCAGAATTAGGGTGTGACATGAGGAGCCTGCATAAATTGGCTCAATATGTGGACTGCAAAGCACAGATCAAGTCTTGTCACAGTTAGATAGATTAAGTGACCAACTAACCGTCGGATCATCATGAAGAGAACCGGACTCATTGTCAAGCTTCAAGTTCTAATCCATTGGAAATGGGCTGAGTTTAATTGCTAGAAGGCCTGAATCAGTTATAATGTCCAATGCATATTTCTGTTGAGATAGAACTAAATCATCCGGAGCATTAACCACTTCGATGCCCAAAAAATATGTGAGATTGCCGAGATCCTTGATCTGAAAATATTTATGAAGGTCGGCCTTAGTTGAGTTAATGTGAGTTGTATCTGATCCGGTGATGATTATATCATCAACATACACCAAAATTGGAGTGAAGATAGAGTTGTAATGAAATGTAAATAAGGAGGCATCAGCTAATGATTGGAAAAAGCCCATTTGAAGCGGCGCAAACACTAATTTCCTGTTCCATTGACGCGGAGCTAGTTTAAGTCCGTATAAAGACTTCTTAAGATGGCAAACCAAAGCCGGCTATAATGGTGCCCCCTTAATTGTATACCTCGATGGAGGAATCATAAAGACATCTTCATCAAGATCGCCGTGAAGAAAGGCATTTTTCACATCCATTTGGTAAAGCGACCAATGATGACAAGTGGCTAAGGCTATAAGACGCCGCACTGTTACTAGTTTTGCCACAAGAGTGAAGGTTACATGATAATCCAGTCCCTCCAACTGAGTAAAACCTTTAGCCACCAATCAGGCTTTATATCTTTCAATTTGCCCATTTGCATGCCTCTTAATTTTGAAAATCCATTTTGACCCAATGACCCATTTACCTTTAGGTAATGGGCCAATAGTCCACGTATTATTATCATGTAAGCCTTAAGTTCCACATTCATAGCATTTTGCCACTCAACAGATTTATGGGCTTGAGTATAAGTCGTAGGTTCAACAGCAAACCACAAATTTGACAAGATGCCCATATAAGCAGAATTAGAAGAAAAACTAATGAAGGTGTGAATGGGATAGACTGTACCTGAAGATGCTACAAGAATGGACTGTTGAGATGCTAAGTTGCAAATATAATCCTGTAACTGAGTGTTGGGCTGTGAAACTCTTGTGGAGCACCAAATAACAATAGGTAAGGCTGAATTTTCTGGTGCTATATGTGAGTTAGGACTGAGCCCAGGTAAAGAGAAAGTAGGTGGAGTTGAAGGAATTGCAGAAGTAACATTGGGTAAGACTGAGTTTACAAAATCAATTTGAGATTCAGTGTCCACAGAAGGAGAATCAGGTGATGGTGATATATTATGAGACTCATTATCTGGGTAAAATGGAATGGGTAATATGGACTCAGGTGGAGTTGGTATCATAACCTCAGACCCTGTAGCCGGACATGGAAGAACCATACATGGTGACTCAGACTGAGAACCAGAGACTGTAGAGGTAGTTTTATAAGGAAAGACAGTTTCAAAAAATTGAGCATCTCTACTTTGTGAATATAGTATGTGAATTTAAGGCATATACCTTCTATGCTTTTTGATCAGGTGGATAGCCGACGAAAATGCAAGGTATAGATCTAGGAGCAAATTTGTCCTTATGAGGTGTGGGATTTCTAGCATAGCACAAAGACCCAAACGTTTGAAGATGAGTATAGGAAGGGGAATTGTGAAATATCTCATAGCGAGACTTGCTGGATAAGACTACAGTAGGCAAATGGTTTATTAGATAACATGCAATGAGGACACACTTACCCCAAAATTTCAATGGTAGATTGGCTTAAAACCGTAAAGACTTAGCAACCGGGAGGAGATGATGGTGCTTTCTTTCGACAACACCATTTTGTTGGGGTCTGTACACAAAAGTACGTTGATGGACAATACCAAGAGAGTGAAACAATTGTTGAACAGAAGAAGATACAAATTCAGACCCATTATCGGACCTAATAGTATGGACAGAGGTAGAAAATTGTGTAGTGACCATAGAAAAAAAAATGTGATAACAATGTAAACGTATCAGATTTATATTTCATCAAGAAAACCCAAGTGGTCTGTGTGTAGTCATCTACAAGTGTAAGGAAATACTTGCATCCAGTATAAGATGGGGTTGAATAGGGACCTCAGATATCACAATAAATGAGCTCAAAAGGTGTAATAAACTTAGAGCTACTAACATGAAATAATTGTCTAGATTGTTTTTCTAAAGGACATATACCACAAACACCATTGTATGATTGTACACCAGATATATGAATAGAATGTGGGGAAGGGTGACCCAACCTGTAGTGCCAAACCACAGGAGAAACTGAACAAGCTACTGGAGATGGAGAAGCCGCATATTGGTACAGCCGAGTACGCAACAATCCCACTCTAGTCACCATCTTCATGGACAAGTCTTGAAAAACACAAAAAGTGGGAAAAAAAAGTTACAGAGCAGTTTAAGGCCTTTGTTATCTGGCTCATAGACAGAAGGTTAAATGCAAACTTTGGAATATGATAAACATTTTGCAAAAAAATATGAGATGAGAGCTGATGAGTACCTACACTTGCAATTGGGTACTGACTACCATCAGGGAGAAGAACCGGGGAATGAGTAGCAAAAGACACATTATATGAAGTTGCAGCAGGGAAGGATGAAAATTGGTGAGAAGCTCCTACGTCAATGACCCAGGAGGATGACAAAGGAATAGAGGAATGAAGACAATATTTCATACCTGCAAAATTGGTTGTTGGTTGAGTACCATTCAGAAAGGAGATTAATTGTTGATACTGAATCTATGTGAGTGGAGGCAGAGGAGAAGTCTTGGCTATGTGAGTAGCAGAAATTTCTACATGAGGATCAATAGTATTAGACTGTATTGTAGGTTCAGTAGCCAGATGTAGTTGAGGAGATGGTGTCCTATTAAACCACTGTGACTTGCGACCAAAATTGGGGGGGGGGGGGGAACCCATGGAGATCAAAGTAGTTCTCCTTGTTATGCCCATATTTGTTACAGTGGATGTAGAGAGGTCGACGATTTACATTTCTTGCATCAAATGACTGACATGACCAGATGATGGATTGTAGGACTTGAGAAAATTTCCACCGGGATGAGAAGATCCAAAATTACCTCAATTCACAGCACAAGCAACATTTTCAGAGATGACCTGAGACACATAGAGACCCCTTTGGCGTTCTTCTTGAAGCACCAAGGAATATACCTTTGCCGCCGATGGTAACGGTGACATAGTTAATATGTGCATGTGTGAGTACAGTGCTGAAGGCATCCGTTAATCCAAGTAGAAACTAATATACCTGTTCAGTTTGTGCTTGGTCCATAAGTTTCTTCATAAGCTCACATGTACACTTCGAGAGATACCTGCAGGAACATTCTGGAACTGGAATGTAGGAGCCTAATTCATCCAAATTCTTCAAAGAGGAGAAATACTTAGAAACCGACATTATATCTTGCCGAAGAAGAGAAATTTGTCTCTTCAATTCATATATACGTGGCCAATCTCCGTGGGAGAACCGATTTCCAATTCCAGCCAGAGTTCTCTAGAATTCTTCACATAAAGAACCGCCCCCTGAAGAGTCTTGACTAAAGAGTTGCAGATCTAAGACATCACCATTCTGTCACATTGATCCCAAGCAGTGGCAAAATTGGCATCATCTTTTGGATTAGGACGATCGACAGTGCCATCAATGAAGGAGCACTCTTGGCCCCTAATGCAAGCCTCATGCACGTTTCTAGGATGCGTAATTTGTACCATCCAGAGGCTGAGTGACTAAGACCTGACCAGGACTATCTGACGAATATAGAAGGAGTGGTGATGGAAAGGTAAAACCAGAAGTTGCAAAACCTGTAGGGACTGGCATTTTGAAAGGAATCTTAAATCTTGACATAGATCACACTCAAGAAAGACAACATGTAGCAGATACACAATAGAAAGACCCAAATTGCAGAGACAATCGAACAATATCAGATTTTGGATGACACTCAAAACAGAGACTGATTTCCGAAGAATCTAAGAAATCACCAAGAACAAACCGAAACACAAGAACAGATCAAGGCACACGAAATCAACCGAACTTTGTGCAAAACACAGAACTGACCTTGGAAGTAAGATAGATGACCAACCAACACCGCTATTCACAAATGTGAGAAAGGGAAAGTAAACCAACTTTCAACAGATTAATGAAACCAAACCCTAACTCCAAGATCTCAAAAAAAAATCGCAGGAACTCCAGAAATTGTAAGAACTTTCTTCAATATTCAAAAAGATAGAGAAATGCTTCAAGAATCCCGAAGGATCTGGAGGAGCTCCCTTAGAACCAGTAGGATTCACAAAGATGAAAAAAAGTCAAGAATGCTCTGATACCATGACAGAGGATGACTTAGATCGGAACAGAAACTGTTTCGATTATTATTGATATCAGTACAAAAGAAAACTATTTATACAAAATACAAAAATGACATATGTTGGTGTCAATCTAACTGAGGGGTAGAAGGGTAAATTTACATAATAAGAATAATATAATTTAATAGTTCTCCTCATACAGCTTCTGAGTCTCGTGATCAAATTTTCAAGTTCAGATGCCATTAGTCTCTTAATTTTTTGGATGAGCGAAGAACCCTAAGAATGAATTGCAGGAGTCCGGCCTTAGTAATGTGGTGGATCTAGGAGAGCTAAACAGGCTTGATGAACGAGAACTGATCATCCCAGAAGGCTATCATTGGCCATCACAAAACTGGTAACAGCCCTCTCTCCCTCACCCGTGAGTTTCACCCGTGAGTTCCACTCGCGCTGGTTCTCTAAAGATCTCAAATAAAGGTGTGATGTGGTGTAGGCAATGGGAAAAGAAAGGAATTTGATCCTTTTGTTGCTTCAGCTACGTAATTGTTTTGATGATTGGATGTCTTTATGGTTCAAATAATCAGTACCGGATCTGTTTTAGATCGATCAATTCGTATCAGTTTTAGACCTAATCAATTCTTGATTCAATCCTTATTTTTTAATATTATTATATATGGTACCAATCACATGTCAATTTCCCATTGGATCCATACATCGATCCGACGATTTATTTGGACATGACCGATAGCATGTCTGATACTTGGATTTAGAACCTTAGACGTAGGTAAGGGTGTTAAACGGTTTATAATCGGTTTAAAGGTCCGGTCCGGTGCAATGTTGTGTATAAGAGGGTAAAACTAAAACTGAACCGATTAACTAAACGGTCTCAAAATTGAAATCAGAACCACTTAGTATCAGTTTCGATTTACCGGTTTTTAAACGGTTTCTCATAATCGATTTTGCTTGCGGTTTATAAACTGTTTAACGCATCGGTTATTAATTAGTTTTTCATGAAAAAAATGAAAAAGTTCAAACGGGAAGGAGAAAGTCAAGATTCGAGAGAGTGAGACTTCCTATGCCTAATTACTAATGCCTATTTTATATTTTTTTCGTTTTGGTTTTATGGTTTAGGCTATTGAGAATTGAGATTGGGTCTTGAAAAAATAATATATTATTTGGGGTTGGGCCATTGGGGTTGGGGTTGGGGTTGGGGTCTTAGGGAAACAAAATATTAAATTCATAATAGGGAATGACTAATGATATTAGGGTTTACTAGTTTAGCTTTTAGTGAACTAAACGATTCATATTCTATTAAGGTTAATCAGTGTCTAGCCGGTGTAACGCATCGATTTAAATGGTTTCAAACCAAACCAAACCGATTAGATAAACGGTTTCATATTTCAAACCAAAATCAAACCGATTACTAAACGGTCACTTGGTTCCGATGTAAACAGTTCGGTTTGATTTCAGTAAACGGTTTCGGTGCAAATGTTGCACCCTTAGATGTAGGGGTGTCAACGTGCCAATTTCAGTCCGGCCAACTGGCCAAGTCTGTCACAGTATTTTGAGGGGCAGCCCGAAACATGTCTAATAAGAGATTTGGGGTGGGCTGGGCTGGACTGCTCTATACACGTTAGTTAACGGGCTAGCCTGGTGTCGGTTTGTTATCAAGCTGGTTTAATGGACTCTTATCGATGCTATTGGTTCGGTTTTGGTTTACTATATGTATATGTAGTAAAAAAAAGTTGGATTAATGGGCTCTATTGGGCCATTATTGGGCTGATTTGGTTTTGATCTTATTGGTCTGATTTGGTTCGGGCTTATCAATTGGTTTGGCTGGTTTCTATTTTTCGTCAGGCTCTAAAAACATAACCCAAATCCTGTCCAAGATTCAGATCAATTTAATCTGGGCCAAATCAGATTGGTTTGGTTTCAATTTCGATTTGGTCCCAATTTTGACGCCGCTACTTGGATCTGTTAGATATGCATTAGGCCCTAAAACCAAGTTGGAAAAGAGCTTGAAGCCAAAAAGTTTTAGATCAATTCAAGTAATCAGTACCGGATTTGTTTTAGATCGATCAATTCGTATCAGTCTTAGACCTGATCAATTCTTGATTCAATCCTTATTTTTTAATATTATTATATATGGTACCAGTCACATATCAATTTCCCGTTGGATCCATACATCGATCCGACGATTTATTTGGACATGACCGATAACGTGTCTGATACTTGGATTTAGAACCTTAGACTTAGGTAAGAGTGTTAAACGGCTTATAATCGGTTTAAAGGTCCGGTCCGGTGCAGTGCTGTGTATAAGAGGGTAAAACTAAAACCGAACCGATTAGCTAAACGGTCTTAAAATTGAAACCAGAACCAATTAGTAATCAGTTTCAGTTTATCGATTTTTAAACGGTTTCTCATAATCGATTTTGCTTGCAATTTATAAACGGTTTAACGCATCGGTTATTAATCAATTTTTCATGAAAAAAAAAATGAAAAAGTTCAAACGGGAAGGAGAGAGTCAAGATTCGAGAGAGTGAGACTTCCTATGCCTAATTACTATTGCCTATTTTATGTTTTTCCATTTTGGTTTTACGGTTTAAGTTTTTGGGAATTAGGGTTGGGTCTTGGGAAAATAATATATTATTTGGGGTTGGGGTCTTAGGGAAATAAAATATTAAATTCATAATAGGGAATGACTAATGATATTAGGGTTTACTAGTTTAGTTTTTAGGGAACTAAACGATTCATATTCTATTCGGGTTAATCGGTATCTAGCCGGTGTAACCCATCGGTTTAAATGATTTGAAGCCAAACCGAACCGATTAGATAAACGGTTTCATATTTCAAACCAAAACCAAATCGATTACTAAACCACTTGGTTCCAATGTAAACGGTTCGATTTGATTTCAGTAAACGGTTTCGGTGCAAATGTTGCACCCTTAGATGTAGGGGTGTCAACGTGCCAATTTCAGTCCGGGCCAACTGGCCAAGTCTATCACAGTATTTTGAGGGGCAGCCTGAAACATGTCTAATAAGAGATTTGGGGTGGGCTGGGCTGCTCTATACACGTTAGTTAACAGGCTAGCCTGGTGTCGGTTTGTTATCAAGCTGGTTTAATGGACTCTTATCGGTGCTATCGGTTCGGTTTTGATTTACTATATGTATATGTAGTAAAAAAAAAGTTGGATTAATGGACTCTATTGGGCCATTATTGGGCTGATTTGGTTTTGATCTTATTAGTCCGATTTAGTTCCGGCTTATCAATTGGTTTGGCTGGTTTCTATTTTTCGTCAGGCTCTAAAAACACAACCCAAATCTTGTCCAAGATTTAGATCAATTTAATCTGGGCCAAATCAGATTAGTTTGATTTCGATTTCGATTTGGTCCCAATTTTGACGCCCCTACTTGGATCTGTTAGATATGCATTAGACCCTAAAACCAAGTTGAAAAAGAGTTTGAAGCCAAAAAGTTTGGAAAAAACCCAACTTGGGTTGGGTTACATAGGCCAGCATGGTGTCACGGACCAATTTTTTTAGGGGCTCACTTCATTAAGGTCCTGACAATGGGCTCACATAGGCCTGCCTGACCGGCATCCATGTAGCTTTTGGGCCTTGAATGGACTTGGATTTAAAAATTTCATAGCTCATTGTAAGAAACTCCGAAGTTTAAGGTTTTTAGGGTTGGAAAGGTCTAGCCAAGTGCTTTCAAATGATATAAATATTAAATGGGATGATTTACCAAAAACATTAATTCAAAAATCTTCAAAGTGGGTCTCATTTCAAATATTAATAAATCATTTTAAAACTAATATATTTTTTGTGACAAAATACATTTAATTCTAAAATTTAATTGAAATTCAAGGTCGTATAATTGGCTTTTTGGCCAATCATCCCACCATGTGCATTTTGATAATTTTTCATGCCAATTCTTTTCAATCACTATTAGTTTATGCAAAATTTTAACGTACTGAGGATGTTAAAAAGCCTCTAAGGTTTAAAATGAGGCTCATAATCTTTTCAAGCAACTTTAACATCAAATTTGCGACTAATTTTGTAAGGTACCAAAGACATCTCGAAAGTCAGTTTGTATTTACAGTATTCCCCTGCACCCCTAAAAAAAAGACCAAGTGTTTATATGTAAAATTTTTGAACATTTTTAGGCCTCCAGATTTTTTCCAACGACTGGGCCGCCTAAGGAATGATCCTCGGTTGTCGGATCGCTTGTTGGACAGCCCAGCCGCTAGAGAGGATCGGAACTCACATTTTAGACTTTATAATTAGGGCTGCAATAGGGCCGGGTTGGGCCGGGTTTATCAAAACCCTAACCCTAACTCTGACTATTTAAACTTAACCCTAACCCAGTCCAACCTTGCCAGGGTTATAAAATATACAACCCTAACCCTAACCTTGACCCTGGCAGGGTTGGGCCTAACCCTAACTTGCCCTGATTGATCCTGACAGGACTGGATTAACCCTGATTAACCCTGATTCAAGAGGAGGTAAAAAGAGAAAAAAATAGAAGATAAACGATATCAATCATACAATTCATTTAAAACTCATTTGATCGTAGATCAAATCGAAATCTCCTGTCGATCATTAAACATGCTTTTGATTGTCCATTACAACACTTATGGGAATCATAAATCTCTATCGATGAAAATATGAACAAAATATGAACAAGATTAGTAGCCAAAATAGAGGGGAACTCTAAAAGATCAACAAATAAAATAGAAACAACAAAAATCAAACAACATACTCAATCTATCAAAAAAAAAAAAAAAATTTGAAAACACATAACTCAAAATAAAGTAAAATTTCCTTACAGTTTTCTAATAGATCAGCAAATGAAGTCGAAACAATAACAATCAAATTATAAAAAAATATTTAACTCAAAATAGGAAAAATTCCTCAAGAGATTTCGATTCTCACCTAATCTTTTTCGACAGTCAACTCTCGGGTCTCTCAGACAATGTCTCAACGCCTCTTAGAATTGGCAACGCTTCCCAGAGTATATTCATATATATATAGGGTCGGGCCGGGTCGGGCTCAACCCAGAGGGTCAACCCTAATCCAATCCAATCCAACCCTGCCAAAGTTGATAAAAAAATTAAGCACTAACCCAGCCCTATCAGGGTTCGGGCCGGGTTTAACCCTACCAAAGTTCAGGGCGTGTCTGGGCTGGTTAGGGTCGTCAAGATAAAACTTGCACCCCTATTTATAATTACTCAATCAATATTATATCACATATCCATCAACCCCTCAACATTTTTAGGCCAAATGGTCCTTTTACATATGAATTCTAATTCATGCCATTATATTGTCCTATGTTCACATATCAAGTGAACTTATCTTGCCAAATTTACCTCTCCTTGCAATTCTAATTTTTTTCCCATATATAATCATTTATAAATGTAATTTTTTACTTAATTTTTTTATATCCCATTACAAATATGTATACAGTGCTTTTGTATCAAGGGAAATTTTCTAACTCATCCTCCTTCCCATCAGGCTCCTTTGTTTTGCTGTAGTTCGTGACGATGGCTTGATTAATTTGCTTTTGATACAACAATATTATTCTATCTAGTTGCAAATAGAAATGAAGGGAAGTGAAATTGATTTAAAAAAATAAAAAAAAATAATCATTACATATCATCATTATTAACTTAACTTAAAATTTTTACCATATATTATAATTTATACTTTTTAAATGTAATTTTTTTATATCCAAAAGATTTGGATGTAAAGTAAAATAAAATTTAATTAATCACTCGAATTTTTTTTTCTTAAATATGAAAAGATTTTACTTCCCTTATAAGGAGCCAAACGTTTATGAACAAATTACATATTGAATTCAAGAGAGATTTCTCCTCTCGTCTGATCCCAGTGAAACTCCCTACTTCAGTCTATTATTTTCCTCTCATTTGCACATTGCTATACCTGATTTTCTTTGGGTTTTTGTTCACTTGCTTTAGTTATTGATCTTGAAAAAAAGAGGTTTGAATGAATGGTTACAAAACATGTGATGAGGACTATGTTGGGTCCAATAGTGGGATAGAAATCCTCTCCTATCTTGGAGAGGTTCCAGGTATGTGCTTTGGGTGAACTTCAGTCATGCGATCATGGTTGAAGTGATTAGACAACATGAGACGATTTTTATCCCCAATAATGCTAGTACTAGTTTTTCTCCCCAATGGTGTTAGAACAAAATTTTTTATTTTTTATTTATTTTTTACTGGAGGTATAAGGCTTTTCTAGATGGCATGGTTAGGATGTTTACTCAATCCATATCCATTAGCAGTTCAAATGGGCTAGAAAAATATACACCCGTGTATCAAATTTTAATTCAAATGAAATTGGTCAAGTGGCAAAATAGAGATAGAAAAATCTAAGACTACAAGAAAATGTACATGTCAATACATTGACGACTATCAAATTCAAGAAAAAAGCCAATACATGAGAGATATTTTATTGGAATTAAATTTGGAATCGACATATGATCAATATCATTTCCTAAATATACAATGTCAGAATTGAAATATCATCTTCAATGTAGCACAATATTGGTCTACTATCCATGGATTCCTTTAGGATGAGCTATTTGTAGAAAAGATTCCCAAAAAAAAGTTAATAATTTTTTTACATGAACATTGAACATGCATTAAAATGCGAAGGACATTAGTGTGAACCCATTTTGCTTGGCACTTTCCATCCATTTATTTATTTACTAGGAATAGTCTCATGCGGCCTCGACTGTGCCTCATCACAAGATTTATTTTAGGAAAAATTTTATATACACTGCAATAAGAATTGTTAACATCATCTACTACCCACAAGTTTGTAAAAATATCACCTACCACCTAAAATCTTTGCACCGTTAGTCAAATAAGTTCATTCCGTCCATAGATTCCTGTTAGTTGCTGATGTCAGCTGAAATGGAACCGCTGATGAACAATACTACCTTTTGAGCTGAGTTAAAATACGATTTTACCCCCCCTTTTTTTTTTTCAATTTTTATCCTACCCCAATCGTATTCTTTTCATAACAGTAAAAAAAAAAAAAAAAAAAAAAAACCTCGAATGCTCTCGCTGTCCTCCTCTTCTGGTTCATGGCTTCAAGCTAGCAATATTAATGGAAGACTTCTGAAGGATCTTTGCGATCTTGTTTCTGTCTTTCTTCTTTTTGGTCTGACTTCATATCGAATAATTTTTGGGTCAAACTATCCCCATACATTTTTTTTTCCTGTTCAATTCTCCCTTACATCCGTCGTTCCAATGGGGATTTTGGAAATTCTTCTTCTGTTTTCTAATGGCGGCAGTTTTATGATTCATGTCTTTTAGGTGTTTTCAAACAAGAATCTCTGAATTAACTAGTTTCGTCATTTGAGCTCAACATCATGAGAAGGAAGGCAGACAGTTAAAGTGAGAGGGTTTTTTCTCCATTGTTGGAGAGAGAGATAGAGAGAGAGGGGACTAAGAGCAAATCAAGAAAATGAGGGTTTATAGAAGGATTTTCTGATTTGTTCTTGTTTAGTAGTTGACGACTGCAGCAGTTCTTTGATTATTTCCTAATTTGCTCTCGGTTAACAATCGAGTCATCGACAATGATTTTTGTTCTATTTCGGAGTTTCGATCATCCCCACGGCAACAATTTCTGTTTCATTTCAGAGTTTCGATCATAGTTGTCAAGGTGCCAAGACTAACCAAGGCATTGGAGGCCTGACGGGGTGCCTAGGCGACCAAGGCGCCCGCCTAGGCAATCAAGGCGGCCGCCTAGGTGGCCAAGGTGCCCTATTTTTCAAGGCGACCCAAGGCCACCTAGTTGCCTAGGCGACGCCTTGACAATTATGATTCCGATCATCTTCACGACGATAATTTTTGTTCAATTTTGGAGTTCCCATCATCTTCACAGCAAATTGGAGTTCCGTTCGTCTTCATGGCAGCGATTTCAATTCTTTTTTGTAGTTCCGATCGTCTTCACAGATTCCAATCATCCCCACAGTTAATGTGAACTCCTGCATATTTCATCTTGAACATTCCTTTGCATATTATATTTTGTTAGTCTTTTATTGATTCAGATGTTTGTTTTGGTCTCATTGATTTTAAATATTGTTAGGGTTCCAAGGTTTAAGGTTTGGCTCGAAGTGACAAAGAAAGAGAGAAATAGTAAATGTAAGTTTCAATACAATGTCAAACTAATCATTCTACTTAATTTTTAAAATTTTCAATTTATAATATGAAGGAAAAATTGTATATTAATAATTTAAGTGATTTTCGTCAGTTAAGTGGATGCGATTGATGTTTTTACAAACTTGTGGATGATAGATGATGTTAGCAATTCTTATATGAAAATTTTCCTTTATTTATTAATTCTTTAAAGGATAAAGATAAATGTTTGCTTAGACAATCTTTACTCTCCTGTTTAATTGGATAATGCAAAGTTACAAATTAAGATAAAGAGGGAATTTTTTTATTTTATTTTATTTTTTTTGGTGAGGGAAATGACTAGTAAAACTAGTATTCTCTCGAATTCTCTTAATTTATAATATACTATTTTACCACATGCCTAAAGGAAAATAAAAGAAAAGAAACTGAAATCAAATCAATAGTAAAATGATAATTTTTATAGTATTATATTATCATTGTGTTATTAAATTCATAATATTTTAAATACTAAAAATTTAATTTTGTAATCAAATTTTACTCGAAAACATGAATTTTAATGTAAATAAATAAATAAATTCTTCACAAAAAAAAAGTAAATAAAGAAAAAGAAAATTATTCAGACATATAAAAAATGAAATGACTATCCTACCCTTAAATAGAACAAAATATATTAGAGTTTTAAGTGAAACAATAAAATTTCTCTGTTTTTTCTCAGAACCCGAAGGAGATGCGGATCCAATATATCTTTCTTTCCCGGGCATAAAGAATTTGACACGTGGTCATCTCTGAATTTGATAAACGCAGAACTCCCACGTGACGCAGCAAAACTGATAAAAATCTCTTCCTCGCTTTTCCACTCTGAGATATCAAAATTCAAAACAGAGAACCCTATGGGGTTTGGCATTCTCTCTTGTTCGTCGACATTTGAAGGTGTAATATTTGATCTTATTCTCATATATTTCCATTTGTATTTTTCTTTTTCTGGTTTCTGCTTCTTAGTGATTGTTTGATTCCTTTCTAGGGTTTGTTTGCTGAATCAAATTGGATCTGGCTTTTTATTGCGCTGGTTACTACTTCAGGTACGATGGAAAAGAGAACCCTAGGCACTAGAAAGTGATTGGCTTCATATTATTATTATTTTTTTTGTTCCTCTTTTGAACGTCTGAATGCTATCGAATGGTTGAAAATTGAAGGAAGTGAATTGGATTGTTAGTTTTATAATCCTGAAAGCTGGAGGGAGGTTATTGCCGAAGCTTCTCTCCCCGGTTAGCTTTCGTAAGGAAAAATCTTACGAGGAGATTGTTCTTCTCTTTTTCTTTATTAAACTTCCCCTCTTTAGGTAGGCTGCAAGGGGAGTTGAACTAATGGCTTCTTGATTGTTAATTGTGAGGTTTGGTTCTTATCAATTGAGCTACCTCCTTGGGTTTTAATGCTATATTTGTTATTCCACCAAATGGGTAATGTAAGTGTCATTTGGAAATGGACATAAAGAGGCAGAATTGGGAGTTATCTTTCTGGGTCATTGACGTGGATGGTATTAAATGAAAAGGTTTAAAGGAAGGGAGTGTATGCACTTACCCATTTGGTCATAGGCTTACAGTAGAGAGCACTGTTTCACAAAACTATGTGGTAGTGGAAATATTTCAAAAACTGTATGTTCTTATCTTGGGAATGTTGATGTTCATGGTGCTGCAAGGGTTGGACTGTCGCCTCTGCCAGTCTGCCATGTTATATCTTTGTCTCTGTTCTCGTCATCTAGAGAAAATGTACTGACCATGGGTGTTAAGCACGGAAGAACAATTCATGAGCGATCCTGAAGTTGAATTTCCAGTAGTAGCAGGGGTTTCAAGATCATTTGTTATCCAAGATTCATGAGGTAATGAGGGATCAATCATTTTAGCAACTTGTTCTTGTTGCAGTGAACTGGGGTTCTAATTGTTGGTTTCAGTTTTATATTTTGGTCGGCAAATAAGTTGAAATACATCAAGAAGTGTCTAGAGAGTTAATCGAACTGCTGAATAATGAATTTACATGAAAAATCATGAAAGTTTTGGAACCTCTCTTTTATGATACTTCAGGAAATGCTGGAAAAAGCACTTAAATGTACCTACCAGGAATTGTTACCGAAGCAAGAAAATGATAGTTTAGAAGTTCACTATTTTTGAGATATGGCACCACAAACATTAAGAGGGATGCACTTGCGTAGCATGTAAGTGCATATTTGTAATTTTCATTGTGATGTGTTGCATTTTTCATCATAGACTTCAACATCTGGTGTTTTCAGGTTTTCAACTCCATGGATTCAAACTTGCGGTCACTGTCCCCAGATAAAGCTGATATGAAACCATCATTTCGTAAGCCCTCAAATGATGCAGCTAATAGGAAGTATAGGCGTCGTTCTCCTAGTGGATCAGCTTCATCTTCATCTGGAGGTTAGTTTATCACTATAGCATGCCATTTTTTGGGTCTTCATTGCTGAACCACGCTGGCTCTGAGCATGTTCAAAACAAAATACTCGGAGCTCTTAGTTGCTTGAGAGTGTTTGGTAACCATCATGGGATGCTGATGAGTAATGAACCTAACGGACATCCTGGAAGCATCTTGATGCAACCAGCCAACCTAGATTCCAGATTAGGAATCAAAGATCAGATCAGCTACTCCAAAGGCCCAAAAATCTGAACTATTTTCCTGATAAAAAATGTTGAAGAGGCTTGTTGGATTGTAGATTTCAGTAGCCTGAGAGAGTAGGTAATGAATGGACCTCCACAAGATCATTATAACAAGTACTATTAGATAAATCCTAAACTAATCTCTAATTGTCTCCACTACTAATTAAAATATTTATTTTCATGCATCCCTTTAGCCTCCCACTTTTGGGCCGTATAATCAAGGTTCTCAATTTCGGTTTCGGAGCTGATTTTGACCAGCTCCGAAACCAAAACTAAATAGATTTCATCCGAAATGGGGCCGAAATCTGGGGTTTTTTCTGGGTGAACTCGAAACTTTGGTTTCAAGGCCTAGAAGTTTATTTTTTTGGCCTGATTTTGTTTGTGTAATCTATTTTTTTTATCCTTTTTACATATTATTTCGATTAGTGAAAAAAAAAAAAAAAAAAATCCAAAATGGTATTACGTGGTGTGGACTCAAGTTTGCTAGTGTACACTGGAACCTATAATTGTATTCAGAGTTAAATAGGAAGCACTTATTACATATACTTAAGATATTATTCATAAATAAGCAAACGACTCCCATTTGAATCTAATAAAAATAATCTAAAATTTAAATTCGAAAAGGATAAAAGTTAACCCTCCATTTCAAAAACAAAAACCGCATTTTTAATTCCGGGGGTGATTTTCAACTTTAAAATGTTAGGACTTTACTACAATCTAAAATTTTCATAATTTTTTTTTTATACTTAAAATTTCATAAATCTTATTATAGTATAACATCACTAAAAACCAGAAAGAGTACCAAAATAATCATTTGTTTTGATGCCCAAACAATTATTTACATTTATACGACTTTAAATAGCATTCATGTACTCCAAACAAGGTTTGACTGGAGTTTAATTCCTTCAATTAACTCGGATTCATGTAATGTGAGATTTGTTGAAAGGCTACGACTTTTTTATCCTACTGGAATTTGAATTTTAGTACATTTTTATTGGATTCAAAATGCGGGGTGTTTTCTTATTTATGAATAATATGAAATATAAAAGATAATAAACATTTACTTAAATGATATTAGTCATAAATAAGGTTGTCATATTGCAACCTGGTGGTCACGGGTTCGAAACAGTCTCTCCACATTGCGGGGGTAAGACTGCGTTCATTCTGCCCATCCCTAGACCCTGCAGTGGCGGGAACCTTGTGCATTGGGACTCCATTTTTATATTAGTCATAAATAAGTGTTGTGTGTTGTATGCTATCCGTGAGGGTGAGCTTTGGTGTGATGGTAAGGTTGTCATATTGCAACCTGGTGGTCACGGGTTTGAAACACGGAAACAGCCTCTCCACATTATGGGGGCTAAGCTGTGTACATTCTGCCCCTCCCCAGACCTGCAGTAGTGGGAACCATGTGCACTAGGATGCCCTTTTGCTGTACACTGTCTCTCTTGTGTATTTTTCCCTGTTTTGTATTACTTTGACTTCTAAGGTTGACACGAAGTTCCGAGGGTTGAAATACACAAGTTTCGATCGAAACTTGACATTTTATAAGGTATTTTGACCAAAACAGTATTTTCGGTCGGTAAATTTCTACCAAAATTTGTTACATTTTAATTTCAACACGAATATACATTTTAATTTTGAACTAGGGTCTCATTTCGGACTTCTTGAAATCTGTAATATTTTGGCCAAAACCAAAGATTTTGGCTGAAATTTAGAACCATGCTTATAATTCAGCCCATTATAAACAAATTCCAAAGAATTAAAGCCATGCCTTAAAATTTGACCAAATTTTGGACCTGACCTGCATTACATCTAGGGATGGTTCCCAACAGCCCCTCAATTGTGATAGTTTTACTTTGGTGATTAGCATCATAAGACGATGAAGGACATTACATCCAGGGCACATGTTTTGATTTAACCCCAAAACAATCACCAGTTAATTCCCTGCAACTGCTTGCTGGGATGTTTATAAACGTAGTGAATTTCTCTTCTTTTTTATTTGGCAATAAAGTTTAACCCAAAAAAATTGCGGCAGAGAATGCAGAAAACAGCCCAGCAATAATTGGCTTGAAAGGCTAAACATAACTATTTACAATATTTCTTGATAGATAATAGCAAAGAGATTTTATTGATATAAAGGAGGACTATATGAAGTGCAAGACATGCGAGTATCTGATAACGGAGAAAGAAAATACAGCAAATTCCAAAACATACAGAAAACCAATACACTTATACTAGTAAATGGGTATAAGCGACTACCCATTTACTTTCTTGGCATACTGCAGAGGTTTAACGTTGTCTTAGCCTTACATCTTTAGGTGTATTTAGGCAAGGTTTAAGGTTCATGTGTCTAGTATGGCTAGTGAAAAATTAGAACTCAATACTATGTATAGAAAAAATGATTTGTTAGGCCTGTAAATGGATCAGATTTGGACCAGATTTCTGTTTCTCCATATTTGGCCAAACATTCATCCGACATGCGATATCCTTATAATGATTGACCAGGTAGAATAATTGAAATGGGTTGGGGTTTTCATTATTTTTTTAAAATGTTCAGTCTTATAAAACATTAAAATATCATCCAAGCATCTCTAAATAAAACAAACGAACTTCATCTGAGAATATCATTTATGATATATAAATATTAATAAAAAATTAGATGGATCTTAATCAGACTAGATATACATACATGATACATCCCATACTGTCTGATTACTAATGTGATTTGATAATAGCATGTATGCATTGCGCTTAACATACGAGATATGGATTGGATCCTGATTAAATTCCAGTCCATTGACAGGCCTACACACCATTTATCATGTATTTCCTTCTACAATAACTTATTCTGTTAATAATTATGTATCTCATCATTAATGTTTTCTCATTTATGAATTATGTTGTATATTTTATTTATTACTAGTGCCTATGTGGTGTATGTCCTCATTTCACTTCTTAGACAAGTGTAACTTCTTGATGCTAATGGTGAATGTCTTAAAGAATTATGTCAAGGAAGAAAGGCATCCTTGTTCTGAGTGTGAAATAATGCCGACATGGATGTTACTCAGGGCAAGTTGACACTCTTATTCCTTATTCTGAAATATCCCAGAGAAAGATAAAATGGAAATTAGAGATGCAATTTCAATGTTGTTTATTTCCTTTTTACTTGTCCCAAAAAAAAAGGTATTGCATATTGCAGTGTAATCTACTGACTTTTGATCCTTGACAGGCAGTCCTTGGCATGGCCGAAGCCGCAGTCCATTTAATTCCAGGGAGAACACCCCAAAAATATCTGATGATCGACGTAGAAAGACAGATGATAAAAGGGAATTAGATAGGGATGCTGGTCGGAGTCGGCATGGGAAAGGTGGTGATTCGTACCGACATTCCGATAGACAGTTTCATAGAGGTTCACTTGATTACCGTCGGCATGATGATCACAACAGACACCGCAACTATTCTACTGAAGGGGATAGAGACTATCAGAGACTGTCCTCACGGTCCGGTCGGGAAACAAGTGGTAGCAATCGTTCTGATCATTCGAGACATGAAAGTGAGCGTGATAGGTCAAGAGATTATTGGCATTATGCGAATAAATATTCCCGGGACAAACCTGAGAATGTGAGGCGTAGGAGTAAGGACAAGGAAAGAGAAACCACAGATCTGGAGTGTCAGAAATATAGCAGTAAGGATTCATCATCTGATAGAGCTGTATCTGGTAGGAAATATACTAGCTCAAACATGGAAGAGAGAAATGGTGGGGATGATAAAAAAGACCACAGAAGGATCTCAAGAGACCCTAAGAATGATCACACATCCTCCTATGAAGAATCTAGAGGATATGAAAAAGACTCATCTACAGGAAGGGACGGTGGTGGTGGTCGTGTGAAAGAAACTCTCTGTAGCAACCCCAAGGAACTTGATGGACAAAAAGATGTTGCAACCAAAAAGAGGAAACCAGATGACAGAGAACCTGAAAAGCACAAGGAGCAATATGATAGAGAACCAAAGGAGCATTCTTCGGGTTCCAGAAAACGTGATGGGAGACATGAACAAGTTAAAGATAAAACCAGTGGTCCAAATGAGGATCAAGAATCTTCACTCAAAAAGCAAAAGTTTTCTAATTCAGGTGGGCCTCTGGTTATGGAAAGGGTGTTAGGCTTGACATTAGCCTTGTGATTTGATGCGTTGTACTTTATTTATTTATACAAGTTGTTTAATTTTTAATGGGAGAGGGATCCACATGCTGGTGGTGTGTCATGGCATCTCCCATGCCAAGTCAATGGGTGCGCAGGAGGGGGTGCCTCGTTATTTGCATACAGGGAAGACCTACATGGTCAGGGATGGGAGAGAGTGTCAGGAGGAAATAGTGAGAGGGATGTACATGCCTCCCATTTTTTATTATTATTGTGTGTGTGCGTGCGTGGGTGTGTGTGTGTTTTTGTGCCATAATTTTGATTCTCTTTATCATGACAATTAGTTTCAGAGTCCATGACATCTGAACTGGATGAAGGGCCATCTTCAAGTTCAAAGCTACTCCAGGAGACTGGTAATAAAGTGAATCAAGAACATGCTCGTTCTTCAGCTGGTGAGGCTGAAGCAACTAGGGATCTAAATGCAGAAAAAGTCGCAGCTATGAAAGCCGCAGAACTTGGTATGTGATACAATTTTCCTTATAAATATTTGATTATAATTTTTTTTTCGGTAGTTCAATTAGACAGTTGATAATATTTTATTTATCTTATTTTTTATGATTTTAAATTTTGACTTGTGTAGTATGTTACCCTGTTATGTTTGGATTCATCTTGTATGATTCTACTTAATGTTGAGGTAGGTCTGAATTTAGTTTCTAATCCTTGAGATGCAAAGATGGTTCCAGCTAGCCCATTGGTGAGAGGGGTACTCAGGCTGATAAAATGTTCTGGATACATTATTTTTTTTCCATTTTTAAGTCCTAATTTGGGTTCCCCCTTTTTACTATTAATATACTTACTGCCAACCCTTCCCACTTACGACCACAAGAAAAGGAACCTTTAAATAAAACCAGGGAAAAGGAAAGAGATGAAAGGGATCCAACTCCGTTTTTACATATGCTGTTCGATCTGTCAAAAGCTCAACAAAGTTCCAACTGTATGCTCATGTGCCCTTTCCACTTCTTCAAATTGAACAAATTTCCTACTGATCCTTGATTTCTCTTCTGGCATATAGGTGTCTGTGCAGCTTATCATATGTATGCTCTCATCACTGAATTTTTTTTTTTTTTTCCATGTGAAATTGACCCTTTTTTCATTGACAATGAAAATTTTCTACCATGAGAGATCAGTGATGCAGTAGCCAACACAATCAGGAGGAATACTTGCTTGCAACTGTCAAACCTCGCAAAAGAAAGGGCATAAATAGGTCTTGCAGGTGGTGGCTTGGGACCTCCTTGTGGGGCCCATCCATAGTTGGTTTCAGTCTTTTATTTAAGTTATAATAGTGGTAAGAGTTTCAGAGTTGATTAGTCTTCAATTCGTAGTCAGTTTACGCGTTGCTTCAAGCTGTTAGTATTTTTTTCATCATTGAAATAGTCAGTTGGATTATGCTAATTTTAGTCATAGTGGGAGTCAGGTTTTGATGTTCTATATAAACACATGTACCCAGCAATTCTGAGTTTTCTGTTTTCCTGTAGTTGTGAGTGGTTGTACCGTTTTGGAGTGAATTCCCAAGTTATTTCTTCTTCATGTTTTCCTGTTTTGGGATTTTTCTTCATCCTTTTCAGAGTTTTATATGAATAGTCAGGTCAACTAGTGAGCTCTCTATTTCGGTTCTTAATTCGTGAGCAATCTCATTGCTGTTAGTGATCTGTATATTCAAGCATCTGTTCAGTTATTAGCGTCTGAAATCAAGTAACAGACTTGATTTTGAGCAGAGCTTTTATTCAGCTGGTAATTGAGTTTTCTGGTCCAGTCAAGATATTCAGGATTTGACTGCAACCTGATCCATTGCCTTCCTTTATTAAACCAGAGAATTCTGATTCATTCCAGCTGTTGAGAGTTCGGTCCTTTGACCCGAGTTTTATACACATCAACATCTGGATTGATCTATTAAGTTTCTCCATTTGTTATTGGTTCCAGTTTCTCAGTTCAATTCCTTATTCCTGCAAAATGTTGCTTACCATTTCAGTTGTCTTTCTACTTTGATTTGATATGGCATTCCTAGTCTTGGTGGAGCTATAGGATTTGTAGTCCTAATTGAATTAGGAACTCTAGCTCTACATGAATAAGATATAGGTTTCAAGAATTCTGTAAAAAAGTGCTCAAGGTAATTGAAGAATTGAAATATTTGGCAGCATGCAAGGTTGCAAGGGTGACTGTATAAGCCTTAGGATGATAAATGGGCTTGGATGTTGGGGAGTTTTCTTGGTCTCTATATCTTGGCTATGGACAGTAAGGCTATCATAAAAAACATTTATCACGAGGTGAATGGACTGCTTACTTATACCCCACTTTCAGTTGCAGTATGAATAATTGGGAAATGGGGATCTAATGCTGATTTCTTAGCTTTTCTTGAGTAGGGCCTCTTTGTGATCATAATTCTAAATTTCGGCTGAAATATGGTTTCTTGGAAAACAGAAACGAAACCTAGTGTTGAAATTAAATAGTTAGTAAATTTCGGCACTAGGTTTCAAACGAAACAATGATTTCAGTCGAAACCTGGTATGACCGTAAGTATATAAATAACATATTTCGGTTGAAACTTGTCGACGGACGGTATCTCGACCCTTAACTACCAAAGCATTGTAAATATTAGACATCTTGCCCAAGGGAAAGGCTACATTCAGTACCAGACCAATGATTTGAGCGATACGCCCTAGTTTTTTTATCTTCAAATGCGGAAACCCCAGGACCAAAATTGGTAGGATTGATTCTCATAATAATAAATAATAAAGTGAAATATGTCAAAAATTTTGAGGTGATTTCGATGGTAACCTAGTTTCATCTCCAAAATCTCTCATTTTTCTTCCTGTTTAGTAGAAGACAGGGAACAATATATAGGAGGGATAGTATACAGTACACAACACTTATTTATGACTAATATCATTTCAGTAAATATTTGTTAATTTTTATATTTCATTTACTTGAGATATTATTCATAAATAAGTAAACACCCCTCATTTGAATCCAATAAAAATAGTTTAAAATTCAAATTCCAAAAGGATAAAAAGTTAACTTTCCAGTTCAAGAACAAAAATTGAATTTTCAATCGCAAGGCGATTTTCAACTTTCAAATGCTAACCTTTTCTCCAATTTAAAAATTATGTAAATCTTATTAGAGTAAAACATCATTAAAAATCAAGAGTCAGTCAAAATAATCTTTTGTTTTGATGTCTAAAACAATTATTCCTCCTCAGATGATTTTAAACAGCATTCGCATACTCCAAACAAGGTTTGTCTGGAGCGTAACTTCTTCAATAGAACTCGAATTCAAGTAATGTCAGATTTGTTGGAAAGCTAGTAGCATAATCAGCTTTGCAACAAAATATGAGATTGTTTGAATCTGAATTATATTGAAGGAGTTACACTGTGATCAAACTTTGTTCGAAGTATGCGAATGCTATTTAAAGTCGCTTGAAACGGAAATAATTTTGTAGACATCAAAACAAAAGATTATTTTAGTGGACTTTTGGTTTTAGTGATGTTTTACTCTAATAAGATTTATGAAAATTTTAAATTGGAGAAAAAGGGTAACATTTGAAATTTGAAAATTGCCTGCAATCGAAAATCTAGTTTTTGTTCTTGAATTAGGAAGTTGATTTTTTATCCTTTTGGAATTTGAATTTTAGACTATTTTTATTTGATTCAAATGGGGGGTATTTGATTATTTATGAATAATAGCTTAAGTATTTACTTAAATGGTATTAGTCATAAATAAGTGCTGCCTATTTAACTATGAATATAATCCCCAGCGTACATTAGCATACTATGGTCTAGACATAGAAAATCCATTTATGATGTTTTTTTTTAATGAAAATAATTAGATGGATATGAGAAGAAGGTTAAAAATGCATCACAAAAAAAAAAAAAGGTTAAAAATCGATATTTTACTAATCGAAACCTAAGTCTCGAAATTTACCAAAAACAGTCCCAGGCTGGGTTGAATTTTACGAAATTTTGGTTTTGGGGCTGACCAAAACTAGCCTTGAAACTGAAATTTAGAACCTTGTGTGTGTTGATACTAGAATTTGGCCTGCCAACTCTAAGGAACTAGAAACTTCCACCCATAGTTGTCAAGGAGATCCAAGGCGTTTGAGGCCATCCTGGGCGCCTAGGCGACCAAGGCGTTCCCAGTGTATTTTTTTTTTTAAATATTAATGTTATATTAATGTTTATATATATATGCAGCATTCTACATAAGTAAACATTTAAGACATAGCTTAATTAATATAAGAAAACCAACAAAGAAACAAATAATTGAGTTAAGAAGGCAACACGTATTTATGACTAACATTTGCTTATTTCTAACAAATTTTACCGGAGCGTAACTCTTTTAATATACTTCGGATTCAAGCAATCTCAAATTCGTTGCAAATCAGCTTTCTAACAAATCCTAGATTGCTTGAATCCGAGTTATAATGAAGGAGTTACACTTCGGTCAAACCTTGTTCGAAGTACGCGAATGCTGTTAAAAGTCGTCTGAATGTAAATTATTTTTTGGGCATCAAAGCAAGAGATTATTTTGGCGCACTCTTGGTTTTTAGTGATGCTTTACTATAATAAGATTTATGGAATTTTTATATTTGGAAAAAAGCCTAGCATTTTGAAGTTGAAAATCACCTCCGCACCCGAAAATACAGTTTTTGTTCTTGAACTGGAGGGTTGACTTTTTATCTTTCTGGAATTTGAATTTTAAACTATTTTTATTGGATTCAAATAGGGGGTATTTGCTTATTTATGAATAATATCTTAAGTAAATGTTTCTTTAAAATTAAAGAAACATTTACTTAAATGATATTAGTCATAAATAAGTATCTTCTCGATAAATGTTGTTCCTGTCTAGCATAATAAAATCTGTTAAGCAAATTCGAGAGATCAAAAGGGAAAAAAAAACACATATAAGACCCAAGGCGACCGCCCAGGCATTCTGGGCGCCCAAGGCGTCCAAGGCGGTGCCTAGGCGACGCCCAGAGAGCCTGGGCGACTGCCCAGGCAACACCCATAAGGCTCCCAGGCGCCCAGGCCTTGGAATCACACGCCTGGACGCCTAGGCGACGCCTTGACAACTATGCTTTCACCTAACCAGGATGATCTTTTATTCCTGCTCATTTTATTTGGATTATGAGTATCTGTTTGATGGTTTATCTCTATATATAGTTGGTGTTCAAGTTAGATCGTAATTGTTGGTCACTTTTGCTTGGAAGGATTTTTATTTTTATTTTTGTAGATAAACCTTGGAATCTGTCTCCCACTTGCTACCATTTGTTATTATTTTCAAGGTTTAAATCTTGTTTCGGCAGCCATTCTGGTGGCTGCCAAAACCGAAATTTCGGCCAAAATCTAACCAAAACGATGCAATTTTTTGCTGAACTTCGTGCTTACAGCGCCTTGCCTTACGGAAGAAAGTGAAATTCCCCTGATACAATCAATATATTTCCCTTTCATTTCGGTAGGCTTCGCCCGTTGCTAAAGGTGCGCAGCACTCCGAATCACTCTTCGGTCTTCTCTTCTTGACGAGAAGAGAAAGACCTCAGCTTGCTAGGATCAAACCTCGCTGTTAGACTACGTCTATGGCCAATCAGAAGAAAGCAAAGAGGCAGATACCCCTCCTACTCATCATATCAACAATGCCTCCAGCCAAAATCAGAGCCGTGCTTCTTCAGAAGAAATGATTGAAGTCCCAGATTTCAACAAGGGTTCCATAAAGAAGGACAGCCAAGGAAGAGAATGCACTATGCTCGATGCTGATTGTCAGAAGGAACCTCGGATTGGCAAAGCCAACCTCTTCCTCCCAACATCAAGGGCCCAATGGTTCGGGGACCAAGGCACATGACCGAAATCAAGAGGTTGGGGTCTGCCCCTGTGCAAAGGTGAGGGATCCGGAATGCTTCTGGAAGGTATGCATGGTCTTCTAAAAGCAAAAGACAAAGATTGTCGGCCGGCCATTTCCCTGGGGGGGTATGAAGACCGTATTTAGGTTGGAAACTTCGTAGGAATCTTATTTTAGCTTTTTATACATATGTCGACCTTTATATTGCTAGAAAACTCACACAAAATGGTAGTTTCATAGTTCTAAATCTTGACAAGATCTCGGTAAAATCTCGGAATCTCAACCTTCTCGAGATCTCCAAATCTTGGAAATCTCGACTTTTATATGGTTAAGATCCGAGATTTAAAACCTTGGGTAGTTTGACTTTGCACCCTAGGTTGGTAGTATAAGCTGAACCCTACTATATACCTTGTGTAATATTGCACATGAAAGAGTACACTATACATGTAACATATAACCGTAAAGATGCAAGTGACAAGTGACAAAAACCCCCAAGTCCCAACAATACAATACTCAGTGGTGGTAAATGAGTAGATGGTACAAAGTGGAGTCCCCTCGCCCCCCTCTACGACCATCCAAATGGCTAATACCACATAGAGTTACGTAGAGGATCAAGCCCACTCATGGTCATGGACTGATGGTATGCCAATTTTCTTCCGATTGTATCACAAATGCAAGCCACGTCAGTGTGTGCCGGAAGAGACGCTCAAAGTCCTCCACAACTGCCTTATAAATGGTCTCATTTACATACTGGAGGTAACCAATCCTATGGTGTAGGTCACTGCCAGAACTAGCCATTGAACCACCATACTGGATGGTGTTGCCGGCATGTAGAGTTGGGGTATTGCCAGGTATGAGAAGTTGCCACTAAGGACGATCCAGTCTATGAGTGGCCGTTATGCTCATAAATAATGGGAACAAAGGAAGAACTATACTCCCCAATGCCAGTGAAACCACCATAGCCACCACTAGACGCATTGTACTCCAACCCGGTGCTTTCTTCAACCAAGGATGAGCATGCCACTGACCACGTCCAGTGTTGTACCCTAGAATCAATCTTCTATGAGTGCTAGACAAGCTGGAAACGCTGACATCCATGCTAGAGTCAACTTGCTCATCTGGTCGGAACCGGTGATGAGGCACTCTCATGGAGTTTGCACGTGAGGAGGATGGTTGTACACAGTGGTTGGCATCCTGTATGGCGTGATCAAACTGGGTCTCTCTAGTGAATCGAATTGGCTCAGTCTCTAACACCTCCTCTGGCTGGTCATATTTCTCTTGGAGGAAAGCATATCTATTACCTCCATTATCATCATCATCATTAATCTGTCATCTCCACGAGCAGACGGTGAGGATGTGCGACAGTGCGAGTGTGATCACTGGAATGGGACCAGTCAGGCTCCTCATCCCTGCTAGTAGGGAGCTCAAATGGTTGGAGTGTCTGTGATTGTATGTGACCCTCTGAAGCCACGAAATCATTCACATCAGCACCCATCTGACTGGCTATCTTGGGGTCAGGCCTGCTCCCAGGCTGATCCATCACCTGGTCAATTCTATCCCTCACCCACTCATATAGGGGATCCTCCACATCTTTCTCCACCTCGAAAATGTCGGCAAACTCGATTGGGTCCTTTTTGTTTGCTCCATACCCATGGGTATGTTCTGCACGCGATTGAGCCTCATATTATAGTCCACATACACCATGTCTTGTAGACGTTTGGAACCCAATTGATTCCATCTCTTAGAGTGGATGAGGAAAAAATATTCCATTTTTGCTCACAAGGCAGAGGCGGAACATGTGTAGGAGAGCACCTTGATTGATATCACCCCCATACTACACTCACCATTCACAAGCATTATAACAATAAAACATGCTATTTGTATTTGGAAAGCCTTAATAGGGATGGAA
The DNA here is from genome assembly GCA_028583415.1 of Protea cynaroides. Lineage (NCBI taxonomy): Eukaryota > Viridiplantae > Streptophyta > Magnoliopsida > Proteales > Proteaceae > Protea > Protea cynaroides. Next base: position 56,394,107 of record CM053266.1, on the reverse strand, counting down.
GAAAGAGAAGAAGATACTGAATTTCCTACCAGCATCAGTATTTCCCCGGCCAGCCACTATGGCGGGGGTTCCAAAACTCTTAAACAAATCCCTTTTGTTTTAATCTATACCCATTTGAAAATTTGTTAATGTTAGTATCTAATCTCAGTTGGATAATTATTTATTATATTCCTGATGAACTACATAACTCACCTCATTGTTGTAATGAGATAGTATTATTGAGCTAAGCTTTAACTTGGCCACCACCTCCTTCATTGTTTCTATAAGATCCGGGATCAACCCAAGTCTATGGTTTTATTGATACTCGGGGTTTAGATGGTATGCTGAAAATTGAAAAATGAAAACTGTCAATGTATAGTAATATCTTATATTAATTATAAAATGCAATGTGAATTAGGTACATCAAAAGAAAATACCCACTAGCCTTATGTAGTGGATGCATAAGTTGAAGCGCCCAACGATCCGTAATAATCCCCTTGAAGGGCCTACTGCCACGTGAAATTGCATTGTGCATGGAGTCCTTCATCATGTCTACCACAACCTACAAGTGTAGCAAGGTGGGTTTAGTGGTAGAGTCCACCAATCTCAGTACCTTTACCACTGGGTCCAAAATTGCCACCACCACCTTATTCAGGCTTTGCCAAAATTCCTCAATACACAATGGTATGGGAACTCGATTCCCTCCACCCAAACATTTCCTCAGAGCCAAACATAGATCTAAGGTCGACTTTCTTCGCCTGAATGCTCTTTGTGCAGTGTAGTTTGTGGCATATCTAATGATGCCGGGCTTGACCAAGTCCCCACCACACTTGCTTCTCAAAAGCTGTAGACAAAGGCGGTCACCTGCCTTGCTCTCTCTCAACCACACTATGCACCAATTGTATGTCCCCCATGTCTTTCAGCATGAGGTCAATGCAATGGGCTGGATAAAGGGTTTAGAAGAGTCAATACTGACTATTCTTTATTATCTTTTCACTGGTCTTCTGAAGTTCTTTCTGTTATCCGTCACAACCTAAATGACGTTCTCTACATGATTCTAGGTTTCGATCGAAATTGACCGAGATCTCTGAGTTGTCTTGATTTCGGGCCTGACCGAAATGAGACCCAAGGTCTAAACTCATGATCAAAACCTAAGTTTCGAAGTTGGGTTTCAACCCGGGGAAGCCCAAGGCCGAAACCTTGAAATGAGATCTGGTACGTCTCAGTTTCGGTCAGGCCCGAAACCAAGATTTAGTTTCTTGATTCTCTACCCCCACCTCCTAGACCACATCCTTTAGTAACTTATAAATTCATTTTTCATTTTTTTTTTTTTTTTTTCCTTGGATGCATCCACAGATTTGAGGAATATTATCTATCACAGTATACCATGAAGTTGATAAACTTTCTCATGGGCCCAGTACAACCATCACACATAACCGTCACGCCATAGTCAGCCCACATCCCCTTCAAGTCATCTATATACTCCTCGAGCTTCTGTTTCCGAGGAATATATCTCAGTTTCAAGGCCTGTTTTGGCCAGGTCCGAAACTGAGATATGGGTCGTAACTACCGAAACCAGGTCGAAACCTGGTATTTTTTGGGTGAAACTCATAATCAAGGTTTCAAGGCCCAAAAAAATACGGTTCAAACCTGATTGAGACCTGTCGAAACATGGGATTTTATAGCCATTGTTCAACCATGTTTCAGTCGAAACCATCGAAACCTGGTATTTTTTGGTACCACTCTATCCCGTCTCGGTACCTGTTGAAACTGAGATATCTCGGACGACACCACTTATTTAGAACCATGCCTGTTTCTGGTGGAGCAAATAAACATTCATAACCTCATAGGTTGAGGGTCCCTTGACCCTTGGGCCAACCTAAGCCACTGTATCTAACATCTGAGATCCATGTCTTAGTTTTTGTTTTTATTTTTTGGGTTGCTCCTTGCAAAACAGAGCTCTAGACTCACTAAGGATTTGATTTCTGGTTCCCGAGTTTTAAAGCGTTGGTTAATAATTTTTAGCACGTTAGGGAGTACTCTTTAAGTAGCAGAGTTATGAACAATGCACAGGGCACAGCAACATATACTTTTATGGAAGATGTCTATTCTCTTGAGGTATGCATTTTGTTTTTATTTTAGCAATTAAATCTCATCTGTATTGCAAATAATGGAGGTCCTTAATAGCCAGTCTGCAGTGGTGGATGTCACTTGGATGGCAATTTCTGATGGTACTGAATCTTGGCATAGTTTCTGCTGTTGGCTGAAGGCTGAAGCCTTATTCCGCTTCAAGGCTTTAACTTAGCGAATGTCTTACCAGAAGATACTAATTTCCTAGCTTTTTCATGTAGCTTTAGAAGACTATCAGCCCTTTTGATCCTTTGACTGACATTCATTCATATACACGTTACAGTTAACAGGAACCTGATGAGTAGTGGATACATGTCTACGGATCAAAAGAAGAAATTGTTGTGGGGGAACAAAAAGAATGCTGCTAGTGAAGAGGTATGCATCAAAATCTTTGTTTTCCTTCCTTGCTTTTCCAAAACTTATTCAGGCTATATGATTAAAATTTTTTATTCAGGCTATATGATTCCGTTAAAATGTTGTTTTAGCTGTCAATTACCTATTCTTTTTGCCTTATATTCCCTTCAAAATTATTTCAGTCTCTGCATCGTTGGGATTTGACACTGTTTCCAGACCATGAACGACAAGAGAAATTCAACAAACTCATGGTAATTAATTCTTCCTTTGCTTTCTTCTAGTTCTGATGGTCAGAGATGTCTACTACAAATGGTAAAATATCTACATTCTTCGTTTTATTTCCCTCCCCCTGAATGACAGTTCCTGTTAGAATTTCTCAACCCCTACTAACACTGTTTTAGAGTCTGAGGTTGCCTTGGTACCTATGGCCAATTGTAGGGTGTAAAGGGAGAGGCAAAGCCGGAGTGCACCCACGAAGACAAAGATGGAAATGGGCTTCTCCGAGCAGAAAAGCAGAAGGAACTCGAGATGGATTTGGAGAAGCATTATACTGCAGGACTCCGACGAAGAGATGGTCGCACTGTTGGACTGGGGCTGTAGTTGCCTTCTCTGCTCCTTTTTGTACTGGAACAAAAATGTTTGGTACCGTTTTTGTTTATTTACGTTTCTCCATGAATTCTTCTTTTCCCGACCCTGTATCTCTTGCCATTTGGTTGACAGATTTCACTGAAAAAGTCAGATTCTTACAAAAAATATGCTGAGTTCGGGACCACTATTACCATCCGGGTTCATCACGTAGAAAGTCTCCGAGTCCTTGGACCCGATCACTCGTTCGAAGTGAGCTCGCATGTAGGTCAGCTCCCCGTCAGGCATCTCTGTGTTCTCAGTAGGTAACACACCTGCTCCCATTGACACAGTATGGAGCATCTGCATGACATTCAAGTCTTCCTCAGTTGGCTCCCTTTTCTTGCCATACCCAACCTTGCGACCATTGCAGTACATGGTCCAGATAGGTTCTTCGATGAGCTTTGTCTTTTCGACTGATTGCTTCTTCTCACACTCAAGTGTGAGTCTCATTAGGCCCGTTCCCATCTCTTGAAGGAGCTTGCCTGTTGGGACCCCTAGCTCAAGATTGAGCATAGGAAGACACCTCGGGTTTTCCTGGATGGCTAAGCTAACACGTGCCTTCCGGTAGCCATAGAGGGTGCCTGTCATTCTGGTTCCTCCATGTATATGGCCATTCTGGGGCTTGTTGCCATTTAGATGAACAGGCATCTTGCATGGGGTGATGATGGGGAATGACCTGAAGAGAGAACGGACTCGCCTGTAAACTTTCCCTGGTTTAGATGGCTTGTTTTTCTTTGAAGGCTGCTGAAGAGAGATTGCAGGGCGGGTGGGTGATGGTGTTGTGAGTGGACTAAGTGGCCGTGTTGGGGTGTGGCAGGGTGTTGTGGAGGGCGATGGTGTCATTAGTGGACTCATTGGCCGGGATTGCGACTCCATTTTCTGTTGCAGCAGATCCTGAGCTATTGATTATGGCATTATAGCAGTGCTGGCTGAAGCTGGGATTGTTGGAGCATAAGCTTGTGATGCCAGTAGTGCTTGGAGGAGGTTGTGATGGTGTTTTTGAAGACGGGATGTTGTGGACTTCACGTTTGGTTGTTTGTTGTATTATCTGCTTTCATTGCACGTTTGCCTGTTGTTTTTAATTTACTTATCTGACTTCCAATTTTTTAAGATGGATAAAGATGGGTCCTTGTCATTTGTGTTGTTGGGTGGGGCTGATGTGGGCCCGATCATGCTAACATCAAAGAGGTCTCATTATAGATTTGGATGGATAGCCTGGATATGCAGCATCATCCATCTGTGCCTTCAAACTCCTTGTAGAGTTTGAATGGGGCTTTAGTTGTCTATTGCCATTATCATCTTATTCTATTCCAAGCATTGGTATAGGATGGAAGTATCCGATACAATATCTGATATCTTCATGTTTTAATACCTTTTAGTTTAGTATCAGTTACGTGTTGCTATTATCATTGGTGTTGTATCAATCCCTATCCTGGTGCCATATTGATTTTCAGAGTGACTGATACCCCTTTCGATACCATGAACTCTAAAGTTACGACTCCTCCATCCGTCTGGTTTAGCTCACTATTCTCTGGTCACCAGTTCTCGATCACAGGACATCTGTCTCCACCATTAGCCAATTGTATTGCTGCTCATACGTTGAAAAGCCAAGTTGAATCTCTCTGTCTGGTTGATGATTAAATTCAGATTAATGAAATTCAAACAATAGATTTCTAAATTTGAAATGTCTAGAAGTAGATACCCACTAAATCTATAGAATCTTAATGCAACCCAGTCCAAAGAATCTCTGAGCAAGACCTGAAAGAACTAAATATCCTTCCAACATCAGAATTGGAAGGATTGAAGTCTCTATTGCACAAATATTGTGTATTATAATGGTCACAGGTTCGAAATACATAATAATCTCTCAGTATTGTGGTATAAAGCTGCGTATATTTTATCCTTCCCTAGATCTTGTAGTAACAAGAGCTTCGTACATTGAGACTCACATTCTCAATATTGCCAATTGCATAAGGATAGGATAACACGGTTGATAGTTTGAGGGAATTGTATTGGAAGAGTCTGAATACGTTTTTTTTTTTTTCTCATTTTCTCATTTTCGACCTGTATAAACTTGAAGGGACATGTCTTCCCATAGGATTTTCACTTTTTGTTGTAATGTAGAATGCTAACAAAAATGCATTGAAGAAGTATAAAATTTTTACATGGATGAAAATTTTTATATTTCTGTAGTAAATGAAGATGGAAAGCAAGTCAAGCATTTCCGACCGTTGACCTATTTACAATTTTAAGTTTAGAGCTGCTCAAGGTCAACTAAATCCAAAATTTAATTTCCTCAAACCATACCCATAGTCAATAGATTGACTTTTCTTAAAGTTTGCTCTCTAGCTAAAAAGAAATGAGGATTGTAGGTGCTAAGAGATTAAGTTTTGAGGGTTGAAAGCAAATTCATGCTGACAAGTATGTTTTAGTAAAGACTAATGGGATGCATATATTTCATATAAAATTGAAAAGAAAATCATTTTAGGAGCGGTATAAGCTGAGACTTAAGGTGATAGTGGGCAACCTGTTCATGCACACCGGTCCTATGGGAGTATCTGAATGACATCTTTACATGTGAATTTAGAATAGGACATTTTTTTAAAGTAAATTCTTGTCTTATTTCTAAAAAAAATAAAAAAAATAAATAAATTAAATCAAAAGTGAAAGAGATTTTTCACCAATTTATTGAAAGTGAGCCATCACATTGTCAAGGTTGTTATTGTTGGTTTTCAAATACACATGAAATGACAATAATTATCTTCTATTAAATCATTTGACATCTCCTGAGGTGTTAATATGAAAATCCATTAATATGAAAATCCATATAATTATGGGGCTATAACACTGTTTAGAATTTTGGTAGCATTATTTTCTTTGGCAAGTCAAAAGCCTTTTGAGAGGCTTCATAGTTTTTTTGTTTTTTTAAATATATATTTTAATGAATACTTTTATAACAAAGAAAAATTAAGATGAGTGTGATCATTTCAATGATCTAATTCTTTTCTAAGATATTTAATACTGTCATGGGTTTCCACCAAACAAAAGTAGTATCATGGGGCATTTTATTTGAATTTGGGTACTAAACTGCTAAAGAACATTTTTATTATATTAGCTAGCCATATTATAATTATTTATTTTAAATAACAGATATTGACCAATTCAATTTAAATTTTTTTTTTTAGACTAATCAATAGAGCTTCAACCCTGTTATTATCATCATTTCCACCAATTACCGTTGGGGGCAAGATAGCTACACCATTACGTGCTGGCCACTTCGGCTTGTGTGTGTGTTTCTTTCTTCTTTATTGACGTGTAATGACACCGACTATCAAAAGCATTTAACCGACCTCGCATGGTTGTGTCAGTTGGTTTTGGTCAGGCTTAATCGGTTTTTACCATTTTATACCTCGCACTGTGACTGCTTATTTAGTTAATCGATTCCTCATTGGTAAGGCATGGATCTGTTTATATTCTGTTTTGTTGGTGAAGGTCCATTATCGGTCTTATGACATTCGGATTAATCAGTCTATAAACGGGTGGACACGGACTCAAGCCAAAATGTAAATAAAAAAAGAGAAAGATGTTGGGTTTCAAATCCATAATTGTTCTCATGTTATGACAGTTATGTATTAGATATCTTCTTGTACGATTGTAAAAGGATCTTATTAGTCTTGTGATCACCCATATAGATGAAGACAAGAACGGAAGGAACGAGTGGAAGACTCAAGAAATGAAAGAAAATAAGAGACGTTTTAATGTGTCATGTTTTTAGCTTTAGGGTTGTATTTGTTTGGTTAAAGTCAAGATTCAGTTCGGTTTATAGTTATATTTGGTCAGTTCGATCGAGCTATACCTTTGCACTGTGAATTCCCATTTAATAATCTGTCTAGGCTTAAGCCCGGTCCATTTATTAATTAGGCCAATCGGGCTCAATCGAGCTTAAACAGTGCGGGCTTGAAATTAACAACCCTAGTTGTTGTTGAATATGTAAAATTAAATTGAATATAAATGGTTGAGTACTGCTAAAAGACTGGGTTTTACAGAATTTAATTAGGACTATAAAAGATTGGGGCTCTTCCTTTTTCTTCTTTTTGTTACTGTTTTGCCTGAAAACAGGTTGTTAGCAAGGATAAGTCATTACTTATTATATTGATTCTAAAAATTAAGCATGTATAAATAGAAATTAATAATAAAGTAAGAGAGAGTATGACGTCTTAAGAGAGATGCTCATAAAAGAATTCTATTTAGATTAAAAATAATTTCATGACCAACAAGTGATCTTGGATGAGTATACTTGTTTCAACTATGGAAGGTTGACATATGTATTAGGTATGAATCCATACATCTTTGATTGTCACTTAACAGAATTATTATTATAATTATAATTATTTTATTTTATTTTTATTTTTATTTTTATTTTTTTGCTGCTACAATGCCGAGTATGGGGTCAGGAAATGTGGAAATGGGTGCCGCCGCTCGAAGGACGGCCCTTCTTGGGGGGTGGGGGGAGTATGGGGGGAAGGTGCAAGCCACGCACCGATCTAGTTGAGAGGATTTGATCCACATCTTTGCTCAGGAAATGGATAGTTTAACTAATTGATAGCCACCCTCTGATAGTAAAAAGTGTTAAAATAAATAAATAAATAAATTCTTTGTATATACATTCGACCACGGTTGTTGGTCCTATTAATTTTTTTCGAGAAATAGAAGAAGCCATACAAAGGTTTTTGCCCGGTCTGCGTGCATGGGACCTAAGCTAAAAAATTATATGATATTTATGAAAATTCAGGTTTCTTCGGGTTCGGGTTCAACTAGTATCATAATTCCTGAATTTTTATTACAATTGGGATAAGCACTAAAATTAAAGCTTCTATAAATACAAAAAGACCTAATCCATACCTATAATTGATTCTTCTTGGGTTGATGCTCGAATGGTTAATGCAGACAGACTGTAAAAGGCGAATCCGATAGAATTTCATAATCCTAGAATTTATTCCTATTTGAAAGACAAGAGTAAACATTTAGCCATAATGAATCACCAATCCTAATGCTTTTGAAGCTTCAATTGTAATCTTTCAACTTCAAATCAAAAGATAATCAAAGAAGATATATTGAAGATTGCTAGAGAAAACAGAATTATGCAAATATGGATTTAAACAAGAAAGAGAAGAAACTCTTTCACTTAGATCAAATTAAGTTATACCATATGCCTAAACTAAAACTATTTGTAAGTTCTTATATCAAAATTTTCCATGGATATATTGGATCTTGGTATTTAATTATTGTTTTTGACCCCTATAGATCTTAGCATGATTGGTTATCTATGAATCAAACTAAATGCATTCTAGATCAAGAATACATTCTGAGATGACAAAAATAGAATTTGATATACATTCTCTTTCTTACATAATAGAATTAATAGAATGCATCAAGAGAACACGGTCCATTCTAGAAGGAATTTTTATACATTGCTTGAAGCTGTTGAACTCGGTAATGGGCAAGATTTTTATACATTTAATAGAATGCATCAAGAGAACACTCAAATGTTATTTAGAGTCAGAGAATGATTAAAAAGACATTTTTACCCAGCACAATTAAATGTAATTTTTAAATGTATTTTTTTGTAATTTAAGTGAAAAAATTACCTCGAGATCCAAATCGATGCCGTCGATGGTGACTGTTCAAGCATGACCTCCCGAGTAATCTTTCTTCTCGTACAACACTACCTACACCCCTGTTTTTCCAAGTTCGTATGCAGAGATCAGTCCGCTGATCCCTCCTCCGATCATTGCCAATCTCATCTTCGCAAATTCTAAAATCTTCCTGCTTCAATGAATCCCAAAGTTCAAAAACCAGACCCTAGAGATTCAGATTTTAGAAAGAAATAATGTAGACAAGAGAAAGCCAAAACAATGCTCGTCAAGAACTGGTCATTCAGTCTTAAAAATTGACAAATTTCTTAAGAAATTATTAGATTTCTGCACTCAAATGAAACTTGAGCCGCTGTAGATCTGAATCTTTTTTAACACCAGTGGAACTTCAATAGCTCGCATTTTAGCTGAAACCTCAAATCGATTCAACCATCCGAGAGAGTGAATAGTAATACTCTCAGTTTAGATGGCGAAATCTTGTAAAGGATAAAAAATTACTTCTGAATCAAGTTTTTTGCGGAAATGGTTGGAGAGGGACTCGGTGAAAACGAAGAAAATGGTTTTACAGTGATTTTCTTAATATCTATTAAATGATAAATAAATTTTAAAATTTTATTAAAATTAAAAAGGTAATTTAGAGAGATATTTCCGCCATTAATTAAATTAAAATGATGTCATCTCATCAGTTAATGGACATGATTTAACGAAGAAGGTCTGATTGATACATATTTTTAAAAATAAGATACGCTAGAGATATTATCTCAAACAAAGACGGATGGATAAGATTAAAACATACTGTAGATATTTTTCCTAAATTTTATTTTAATGCTATCGACATGGCGTATTTTTAAATCGTAAATATGCTTTCATATATGATTAAAAATATTTTTTAATGTCTTTATTGGTTTTTCCCTTCGTTTGTTCCTTTTCTCTCTCTCTCTCTCGGATTTCCACTTTATAGGTGATGTGGGTGTGATCAATGGGTCAAGCCCGACCCGACTTAGACAACCCAAGGGTCATGCATCCAAACAAAAGGCATGGAGTTTACACTTTATAGTCATGATAAAAAAAATTCCGTTAGCCCTCTACTTAATGGGTTGGGCCACAAAATAAATAGCCATTTATTGTAAATCGGTTTGGTTTCGGTTTATGATTCGGTTCAATATATGATAGATATAAAACAAAACTTAATCGAATTCCTTCGGTTTCAAGTTTCCAAACCAAAACCATATTTGATTGTCGTGTCGTGGGGACGTCCTCAATCCAAAGTGGACTTTTGGTTCAAAGCCTAAACCCAAGGTCCCTAGTAGCTTCTCTCCAAGGCCATCTCCATTAATGGTAGTTAGGGTATCACTTTTCTCGCTTCCTTGAAGGCTAGACTTTCTTTTTCTCTCCTCTTTTTCTCCTGTAAGTGATCAGTTACCATCAGTTATTCTTGTACTTTTATTTTTCCAACTAGCATATTAGATTTCAATATGCCCTGCTAACTTATTGGTCCTCTTCCCTTTTTATGTTGACTATTATGCGAGCAACTATGTACTAAGTTGGTAAACTTGTTACCATAAAAGGTCATCCTTTTCGATTATCCAAAAAAAAAAAACTATTTATCACAACATGGGAATCAATATGATAAGACCTTACATCTCTCTCATGCATAGGTAGTAGCTAAGGGTGTCAATTATAGATTGGAATAGATAAATCGAATTGAAAAAGGCCGGTAAAAAACCAAAATGAACCGAACCGTAGGTAATCGATTCGGTTTGGGTTTTAAAGTCTAACAACCTATTTCGTTTTGTTTTAACCGAGAAGCCGTTAGTTTTAAACCGATTAACTGAATAAACTATTAGATCGATTGAATGTTATAATATTTCTTATTCTCTCTCTCTCTCTCTCTCTCTCTCTCTCTCTCTCTCTCTCTCTCTCTCTCGTGTTTTCTCATCCCATATTGTCGTTTTATTTCTGCCAATTCTGATAGACTTCCACGCTCTTCGTAGATTTCCTACCATTGGTTCCTCTCTATGAGTAGGTGGGTAGATGGGTTAGGGGGAATATTGTGTTATTATGCAACACCGACACAAAAATGCTATAGAGGAAAAATTGACTAGGAACAGAATAAGCCAAAACGGTTACTAACGGATTTTTGTATAGAAAATTGAAACCTATTAATAATATATTCATTACATGTAGAACCAAACCAAAACCCAATCAATAAACCAAAATCAAACCAACTGACACCCTTGGTAGTACATCGTCTCACACGTTATATTACATTAGGTTGTCTTTAGTATAATTTATATTTATGTTTATGAGTTATTTATAATAAATCATTTATGAGAATAAATTATGAATCATAAATAATACCAATTAATACCACTCGACATAAACAAGTAATAATAGATTACCACAAGAATGATAAACACCTTCTAACCTATTAGTAAATTTTAGATTAAATTAATTTATTTTAAATATAAATAAATATCATAAATCATACCAAACAGCTACATATGTCATAATGTATTATATAATTAATTCTATAATACATACCAAAGAAAACCTTAGCTAATAGTATAGCATTTTTTAAAATACCAACCTAACACATAATATATATTTTTTTATTAATTCTTTTGAAGAGAGAAAAAATAAATATAATAATTTAAGTGAGAGAGCATAAACCATCATTCTTGCTCAGGAAATAATCTCTAATCTGTTATATATGAAACTTGATATTATTTTAAGCCAAAAAGTATTGTTCACTTCACCACTGTTTATAAGGCTATAATCTCGCAAGAGATATGATTGCATATTCTAACTTCTTCATTGGAATGATGAAATCAGTGGTGGATCACTCTACCGAATGTAACCCATACATTATGTGGGTAAACCATATTAAATCATTATTTTGTGTTTCTCTTCGTTTTCTCTTTTGCTATAATTCTTCTGTTGCATTATTAATTCCTAACACGTACCATCATATATAAAAACTCTCAAACCCACCCCAAAACATGAACCGGAATTCAATCCAAAATTTTGGGTGATCTTCACAATAACTGGAGAGCTTACCAACAGACAATAAAACTGATTTTGATGGTATGTTAGGTTCATGTCGTCATAAATAAGCAAAGTCTAGCTGAATAAGATGTATAATCCAAATCCAGCAACTTTCTAACCCCAACTATAATACGTTTCTCCTTTCTCATCTGGACATGTGTGTGTCAATATTTGTTGTGTGTGGACGTCAGGGCATGTGCTAAGGAGAGAAAATTTGTGATTTAATATATAGGACATCAAGGTGTAGGTGCATTGAATACAAAATTATAAACAGAGAGAAATGCTTCAGTTTAGGGAGACAAAGCAATATTCGTGAGTTGAAGTGAAGCATTTTTGATATTTGTAGCAAAGTGGGGTAAGGAAGACCAATTAATACTTTCGGCTCATATTAAATACATGAAAGACTAGCATTCATGATAAATCTTTGGATTCTATTTTTATGATATTCTATCCATGCTATATATATATATATATATATATATATATATATATATATATATATATATATATATATATATATATATATATATATATATGAAAGGTTAATAGTTGCTGACCCATTTGAGTAGATTTTAAAGCATTTCCCTCTCTTTATCTGAAGATTTGTTCATATGAGCTGACTGAGCTGATAAAATCAAATCTTATTGGATCAGATTCCATGGGATGTTTCTTCTCTTTTCTCTTGACACATGAATTTCTATGATTCCTAAAGTATGACCCCGTTGATTAGACACCTAAACGGATCGGATATGCTTGGATATGGATTTGGATCAAATTCAGATACTCTCTGTCTCGGTTTAGATACCCCTAAACGGATACGAATGAAAATCGAATTCGGATATTCGATAGTCGGGTCTTTTACAAAATTACAATCAAATATCGATTCCCAATTTCTCAATTGAATGACATGCGAGGAGCGGAGCTGAGTGGATGGACTTGCCCATGCTGGAAAAGCGAGTGGACTTTATTGATGTTAAAAGCAATTTTTTCTGTCCAAACCTGCAAGACATAAATCCAATGTCTGAGCCTATAACGAAAGGCCTTTACAGAACACATCGCATTTCAACTATCCGGTTACAATTCTGACTAATGTAATCCAGACCTTTCTTCCTTCCTAGATATGATTCGTTCTCAATCCATATCTCTCAATTGTCTTAGTTGCATGCAGATTATCTTTTCTTCATCCTCTAAAATTTGTCAAATCTTCAATAACTTTTAAGATGAATATCTTTATCTGAATTGAATAGATTATATTTTAGATTATCTTATTTGAATCCAAACACCCCTCAAGATCCGAATACCTCTAAACAAATACAAATAAGGTTACATCCTTACATATCATAACTATGAAACTTTAACTAAAAATCACATAGGATGCCAATTATGACATTTTATTTAGTACCAATGGTAACTTTGCATGTATATGACTTGAACAGTACCTCCTATGGTGGAAGCCTTAGGATCATTCATTGGTGCTTTTGGTGGGAGTCGGTCACACTAATGCACCTCTTCCAGCCACATATAAACCCCACTATGCCGACCAAAAGCTTGTGGCTTTTTGAGTTGTCCTGCTTTAAAGGATACACTCAACTCAAAGATTGCCACTGGACCAACCCTTTACTGAACCATCTCTTCAATAAAGGCCCTAACCTTCACCTGCACCAACAACAATAACTGTTTGACCCCCACCCATATCCACAAGTCCTAATCCATTAGCCCTACCTGACTCCCAGGAAACTAACCAACATTAAAAAGAACAAGAAAATGAAAGAATAGCCTAATGCATGGTGACTGATAATTTACTATTTTTTAGCACTTAAAACTCTATCATGGTTCAAGATCTCAGAACGAAAAGGTAATCGACCCCCAAAAGCCTTAAAATCAGTTTTTCACATGTGAAAATACCCGAAAACTATGTTAACTCGGGTATGACTCAAATCTCAATTCGAATCGACTGATTCTATTGATCTAGGTCTGAACCCTTTAACTCTCCACACCCATCCACCCTCTCCCTTTTCTCTTTCTTAAATAAGCCCCATCAGAGCTCCAAACCCTATATTTTTAAATTTTATTTTTTTATTTTTTTTGGGTTGGTGGGGGGGCACCTACTTTACTTGAAAAAACCAAACACTTATTCCCTTGCACCTTGGTTTCATGGGTTACCTTTTCTTCTTTTTTTTTTTTTTTCGTTTCATGGGTTACCTATACTTTCATGGATTCCAAGATAGTAATGTTGACATCACACCAATCCCCATGCACAATAATGGTGGGGTCTCTTTAAAGAGGTATGGTGCTCTCTATTAGAAGATGATTGTTTAGGCACCATAAGTTAGTGCACAAAGATTTGGAGGATCAAAAATAAGGATTTTCAACTTAATATTTCATTCAACCTTGGCCACTGTAATGTAAATAACCATATCAGCTTTTTTTTATTTTTATAGATATAACAGTCTTTTTCTGCACAGCCAAACTAGTTGCGTGGGCTTTGGACATACGTAAGAAAGGGAATAAAATATATTCATATGTGACAAATAGAAAAAGTAACATCTATGATAAGGATTCTTCTCTTAATTTCTCAGTCTTTCTTCCCATGCATTTTTCATACATGGGTTGTGGGTTTATTTTTTCATTGAAGAGAACATAGGTTTTTTTTTTTTTTTTGATAAAAAAAGAATTGTAAGAAAATGGAGGTGTTCCTAATAATTGACAGACTATAGATTTTCGTCTTATAATCTTATCCATCCACATTAACGGATGGTACAATTTAGAAGTTGCTATTTAGATAATTAAGATCCAAAACCTATACATGTTGTCTTTCACTTGAAGAGACATTAATGATTCATAATTCAAATGAATTAGACTTTTGGTCCCTTTGGAAAATGGATAAATATCATGTTACAATTTGAGAAGGTGTTATGTACTCAAACTTTCCAATCCAAAGACCAGTCTCTTTTTCTATCATTTTCTATACTCTATATGTGACAATTTGATTGGTCAAATGATCTAAACTAGAAATTTAAGCTTTTTGAGAACCTTACACTAAATTTCTAAGTTATGTTAATCTAAGATTTTACCAAACTTGTTTAAAAAAATAAAAAAATAAAAAAATAATAATTAATTTGATATTTCAGAATTATGATTAGATGACAGGCTATTCAATCTCAATCTAACGCATTTGACGTATTGACTATTGGATCTCACATACATTCATACATCACTCAAGGGTCGAAACCCCTTCACACCTGATGTGGATAAATGAAATTGAAGTGATCTAAATAGAAAAAATGAAATGAAATTGAAATAAGAAAATAAAATGGAAATCGACAATGAAATTGAATTAGAAATAAAAATAATGAAAAAGACAAAGCATTTAAAATTGGATGATCCGGTTCGAGATCGTGGTCTCAAACTGCCTATGTATCTTAAAAAAAATAATCTTCGGGAATCAAGTCTTACATAGTTCGAACTAAAATGAAATCCGAATCAATAATGAGATAAAGAATTAAAAATGAAGTTGAAATAGAAATAAAAAAAGGAAAAGAAAAATGAAGTTTTGAAAGAAATGTAAGCCTTAGGTTTTGTTGGTATGAATTCCACTTGTCCGATAGACATACTACCTAATCTAATTTTTAGAAACCCAAAGATTGTTTAGCAACCAAAATCCTAGTTATTTAATTCTCTGAATTATTCGCGAATTATTTTTTCGAATCGAATAATATGAATAATTCTCCCGAATTCGAATTATATTTAATGATTCTTTAAAATTCTCGCATTTTTTGTGTAGAAATAAATATCTCAAATAATTCTTTCAAATCCGAATTACACCAAATAATTCATACACTAAAAAAACTATTATTATCCTAGTGGAGGACTTAATGCCTTAACTACCATTCTCAAACAAAGTTTTTTGAAAAAAAAAAAAAAAATTAATATCATAACTATTTGCATCTTTTCCAATCTAAGACTAATTATAAGTCTAAAAATTACGTTATAATACAAAATAGATTATTAATTTCATTTTTTTTTCTTATGTGAGATTAAATGAGTATGAAAATCAAATCATATACAAAACAAATCATTAATTTCTTTTGACAATGTGAAATTAAATGTGAGTATAAAATGCATACCATAATACAAAGCAAGTCATTACTTTCGTGTGCTTTTCCAATTGAGATTAAATATGAGTCTAAAAATAAAAATTATAATACAAATCATGAAGAAGTAATTAACGAACATGAAAAATAGATGGATTTCAAGAGGATGATTTGATGAATTTATTAAAATGTTTGATTTTATGAATATCAGTTCCATTAAATAGGTATTGCATGCAATCATAGTAAAATCTAATGATCCACATTATATACTGTAATGAAATCTAACAAATCCATCTTTATACACACATACCGATCTATTATGTATTATGTTGTTATTTATACATTAAATATTATTCTAATGTCACTTATATATTATGCAGGTATGATAATTGATTGATAGTGTGAAATATGAGCACCAAAAATTAAAAATTAACATTTGAATTTTTTGTCCAATTTTTTTTTTAGACAAAATAATAATTCCCGAACCGATCCGAATTCAAATTTTATTTTAATTCCGTTTTTTTTACCACATCTTTGATCGAATTTTTGAATTATCGAAACGACTCCTTCCGAATAATTCTTGAATCCAAATTAAATAACTATGAACAAATTAAACGACTCCTTAACTAAGTCTAAATCTGTTTTTTAAAAGGATAATTTTGCCAAAAGAGTAAAATGTGAATGCTATTTTGAAATGAATTTTGGAAGAAAGATTTGGTTCAATGAATAATGGACCAATATCGGTTTGGATTGTTAGACCGGAAAAAGAAATCTGATGTTTAGATCAAAAGTCCCATAACCCAATTTTTGAATGGAGACTTAGGCTGCATTTGTAAGGACCCTGAACTTTGGTTGAGGACCAAATATGATCTCAGCCCTGAAGCTCGACTACGAGAAGAAAGAAATTTATTTTTATTTTTTATCTTTTGAAAGTTGGCCCCTATATATGTTAGGTCAAATTTGTGCACATTGTGGATAATAGACTGGGTTCTTACTAACAAAGTGACTCATTGGAGTTGCGCTTAATTCAATACACCTATTGAGGATGGATGAGACCTAATCGTACAATGTGAGATTGCGGTAGACCCGTGTGTTTAGAGACTTATTACAATTGATCCAACTAGATGGGGATATATTTTTACCCAAAAAAAAAAAAAAAAAAAAAACTATATGGGGGATAATCAATAGGGGTTGGATTGTTAATACGAATCATTTGATTGAAAGAGGATACACAAATGGGATTAGGATCGCATATCCGTGGCCTCACGTACTATTAAATTAGATTTGACTGATCAACCCACAAATTTAATCAAATGACTGTTTACCCAAGTGCAAATAAAATAACCTGATAGGCTGATAGCCGATCAATGAACACACAAGGAATTGAAATACAAGTAACCAAACAAATCCACGTCCGTACCTAGTGGGTCCCATATTTTATAGGTGGGTCTCACATCATATCGAAGGTGATGAAATCTTATGGAGGGTACATGTACATGCATATGATCTAAACTCGAAATAAACCATTTTTGAAAAAAAAAATCAACGTACAAGCAACAAAAGGATTAAATGGATCAAATTATATAAAGATCATAGACTATTGAAAGAACCAATGGGTTGAATTGGAGACTAGAACTCATGTAGGCTGAATTGAAAATGATCAAATTATGGTAAAGATCAAATGGGAATGAATAATATGATAAAGATCTGTGGTAAAAGTATATTCAAGAGTAAGTTTAAGACTATCACAGAGTTACAAAATAAATATTGATAATATTCAATAGTATACAAATACAGTAAATTTCATGTAGATTACTTACGGAATTTATGAACTATGATTAGCAAAATGGATAGGTCTGAGTCGTGCCACCAGTCACTATCCTTAAGATTAATTCACCCCTTATGTGCAAAGAGTTCTCGTGAGATTATTCCCCAAGATAAAATAACTCCGAAGTTGAAACTTCTTCCACTTAGGTTGCATTTCAAAAAATGGTCTTCCTCAGAATCCCAACAGGTACAATCAACACTCAAGGGAAAACAGAATGATTCCAATAACTAAAAACAGAATAAGATTGGAAGAGAGAGAGAAAGAGATATAGTTTTATACGGGTTAAACTTATTGTTGTAACCTTAAGCTTTAAGACTCTTTTCTTATTAATAGAAGAAGAAATCTCAAATCAATGTGTGCGATAAAAAGTTGTATCCATCCGACGAGTTGTGATGAATAGGTGAGTCAATTGAATAGAAGATTAAGATTTAATCTTTCCAACGATCATAAAGATCAATGGTTGAGTTTAAACTTCTTTGAATTTGTATAAGTACGAACATATCCATTCAAATATGTCATGCGGTCAATTGTTGAGATTAAACTTCTTTGAATTTGTATAGGTACCAACGTATCCATTCAAATATGTCATGCATCTACGTATTCACCTTAAAAAAAAAAGACAAATGGATAGACGATCCTCCCCCGCACCCGCACCTATGCCAGAAACAGGCTGGGTTCGACGAGCATGCGCGCGTGTGAAAAGCACCCCACCCCGGACCCTTTCATTTAAGGGCTCAAGATGTTACTGGTCACACAATATATATATATATATATATATATATATATATATATTTCCTCAATCTTATCTTTCCAAAAGAAGTTCTACAAGTTAAGTCAACCAAAAAACACAAATGAAAAAATTTTCCTCTAAAATAAAAAAAAAAAAAAAAAAAAAAGAGAGTCAAAAGTTTGAAACTTTTCGTTTTTTAAATCTAAAAAACCCAACAAGATCAAATAGGTTGGAATGTAAGCTTAAATGGGTTAAATTTTATAGAGGCTCAATTAAAGATGGACCAGGTTCAATTAAAGATGAGCCAGGTTCAAAGATGGAAACTAACCAATTAAGGTGGGAACCAAACCAATTAAGATGGGATTGATTCAAGGAGTTTAACTCAGATCAACATAAGAGGATTTACAGAGATATGATCAAAGGATTTAAATTGGACAATATAATTAAATCCTTATTTTTCCATTGTTGTTTATACCCTAATGTAATCCATCTTCTATCCTAAAATAGAATGTTTTTTTTTTCATGTCAAAAAAATCTTTCAAATGTGACTGATCATCATCAGCTATATTTTACATAATTTTACTCAAATCAGGAAGAGAATCAGGAAATTTCCTTTGTGCTTCTTTTGGTAATAAAACTTGGCCACAGATGAAGCACCTGCAAACAAAACACTATAGTTGTCACTTTTTTTTTTTTTTTTTTTGGTGTTAAGAACACTAGTTGTCACACACCCACAAAAGTAGTCAGTCTTTTAATGTCTAGAGAAAAGTTCAGGATATCCAAATTATAGAAACACTAGTTGTCACCCACCCAGAAAAGTAGCAGTCTTTGAATGTCCAAAGAAAGGTCAGAGACTCAGAATATCCAAAATACTTGAATGATGCCCAAATTTCATTTTGAAAGGTGATGTACAACATCATTCACTTTTCGAATTTTGATTTTAGGGCTCACTGATAGTTATGTCGAATATAAATTCTTAAATTGAAAATATAAATTCGTTTTTTTCTTTCATTGGCTTGGTCTCTATTTATGGCAATGTCGGACCTTTTTTGGTATAATGTACATCATTTTAGTCATTAATATACTTTTTCATTGATTATTATCAAAAAAGAAATAAATATATAAGAATAAAGAAAAAATTATACGTACTATCCCTAGACAATGGACTAATTACAGTTACCATCCACTAGTTTTTAACAATTACATATACCACTCTTAATTTCAAAAACGTGTAACAAAAAAAGTCTCTTCTATTAATGATGTTTAGTCTAAATTTTAAAAGACAACTTTGCCTTTGTAGAGTTTATAACATTTACTCTTTCTTCTTTATAAACAGTGCTTTAAATCACCGCAGTTGCAAAGACGGTGTCCAAGTCTACTTCGGTCGAACATCGTCGTTGTCAAAGTGGCTGTGGTAGGTGATTCGACAGAAGTTGTTGAGGGAGAAATTGCTCTTTAAGGTAAATATTGTTCTTCTTTGTGAAATAGAAAAAGAAAAAGGCAAAGGGTTTTTTGTCCTTAAAATTTTAGAATGATGTGACATCACCAACAGACTTAATATTGTTAACTAAATGGAATTTTTTGTTACATATTTCTAGAATTAAGAATGATATATGCAATTCTTAAAAACTAGTGGATGATAAATGTAATTAACCTATAATCTGGAGGTAGTACATGAAATTTTTCCAAGAATAAAAAGATGCCCAAATGAGTTATTAATGGTACTGTGACCACTAGTCCTAGAGGCACTTGATATATGTTAATATGACCTTGTTTTTTGGTTGGAAAATACTACTTGATATAACAGAGAAACCCTTTTGTTTGTAAGTATTTCAACCCTTTTGTTTGTAAGTATTTCAAACATTGAGAACCATTTCAATGATGATTAGAAAGAGAAGAGAAAAGTTTTGGAAAGATTGAGGTTTTTTTTTTTTTTCTGGGCAATACTTGGAAAGATTAAGGTTGAATTAAGGTTTTGGTAGGCCTCACTAGAAGTTATCCAATCATTAGGGGTTCAATTAGGCTTGAGCCAAGCTCAAGCTTTGAACAGGGTTGAAATTTACATTAATTTTGATCCAGAAGCATGGTTTAAAGCATTCCCCGCTGATTTGTATTGGTTTCAATCGTGTCAGGATTAGCCAAGCATCATGCAACCATTGATGTCAGGTTGAGCCGTATTGACATCACATCCCATACCTTTTGAGCAATGACTGATACCGTGTTCGATACCCATACCTTTAGAGTAATCAAATGAAATGGAAGATTACAAACGAATTACATGTGCACATATACCAAATTGCCTACTGACTGATGGGTCTATTTTAAAGTATTTTTTGGACAAGCACTCCAAAAGTTAAGAGGCTCCAATAAGTTGTGCCAACCATTTTGGCACATGGGAGGCATTTAATATAAACCTTCCACCAAATGATTGGTGGTTAGAAACAACCACCCACATACCATTACAGCTGAAAAATGGGATACCATTGGAGAAGGTGGATCTTCCTGTTAAATATATTTGTATCTGAGGTAGTTGGTGGGTCTGAACGTAATCCAATTCTAAACAAATACAAGATCTAAGATTCTTATCAATAATGTATATTAAATCATTTTTAAATGAACCACATCCAGATAGTAAAGATATGACTTGATCTTTTAATACAAAGCCTTCTTTGTTCCATTATTGTGTTCGGTATCAATCAATTGTGAGTTCAAATTCCCCTTCCGGCCTTCCCTTCCCATGTTTTAAGAATGAAAAATTAGCACATGGGCAGAAACAAACAAGCCCTTGGCCTTCATTGGTAAAAACCCATTAAATGGTGGGTCCCCAAGATAAATTGATTGGCCAGGTTTTCCTGAAAACTGTTGTGGTGTGGATAAAGGTGGTTTGGTGGAAGGTAGCAGTAGATCAGGTAGGGTTGGGTGGGGTTTGAGGTAATAGCTGTCCTTGGACCTTGACACCCTCTGAAAAAAAATAATTTCCAAACACAAATTCTTTACTGTAAACGTCCATTGATCAGATAGATAATAGTGATTATCATATTCTTATTTGCTTTTGTTTCCATTCCAAGGAAAAGAAAAAGAGAGAACAGAGAGAGAGAGGGAAAGAGACTAGAGGGGCAGATAAAAGAGCAAACAAAGGAAGTTGGTTTTGATGAAGATTTAGATGAACTGAAGGAGGACCCACCTCACGTTCATCTTCATCTTCATCTTCATGTTCATCTTCATCAATCTCTGATATCTCTTTTCCTGGATTTTTCTATCATTTTTTATTATTTATTGTAAAGGTGTTAGTTGCAGCTACCTGAGGCCTATTCCCAACTACCCACCCCAGTCTGTTCTTTCCCTTATTTAAGCCTTAAATTTCGGAATATCTGTGTTCTTAAATATAGAGAGATTTGAAGATATGGGTATTTATTTATATTTGTATCTAGATCTCCGTCTCATGTAGATTATCATTCTTCAAAAACCCGTTACTTATCTGATCCTCCCATTTCTTCTATTGCAGGATTGCATCTAACAAAACCAAATTCTTTAATATTTCTTTTCTTTCTTCCTCTCATCATATATTCTTCATTTACTGACAGCTGGTAGCTGTCTGTACGGTTCAGTTCCTGGATGGAGGACCACTGTCGGTAGACGCTACTTTGATCAAAGAAGAAGATGTTTTGATTGGTTTGGGTTTGATATTGGTTAGCCTTAACCATCAGCAATCAAAGCTTGTCTTTTGGCCTTTCGGGTCATCTACTACATATATATCCTTCTCTGACAGTCCTCGGCAAGGCCCACCAGTATCCTTTTTAGTGGGTTTTGTCGAGAGAATTAAACTCCATTATCGAAAGGTATTTTGTGAAGTAGGACTTGGGAGAGATTCCAGTTTTTTTTCTTCTTTTTTTTTTCCCTCTCTTATATATATGGTTAACGTTGCTCTTTGGCAATTGGGCATCTTCTATTTGCGCAACATTCATCTTCTCTCTCATAGTTGGAAGTGATTCTCTCTTGCTCATTGATTTTCCAAATAGGTTCAGTCCTAGCACTTGTTGGAAGATAGTTTCTGTTATGCAAGACTGTTTTTCTCTCTCTTCTCGTTTTGTTTCAGTCTCCTTTTGTGCACTTTCCTTTTTGGTCTAATCGTCTTCTTTCTGTATTTTGGGACTCTTTCCCTCCCCCTTTAGCTCTGATTGATCTTCATCTGGATTTTTCTCAGATGGGATTGATTAGAGTGGTTCCCATTCAATAGTTTTGTCTTCTTTACCAAAACAAATATTTATTAGGAACGACCTATTTGAGAATTCCTCATATCTGATGCTTTTCTTCCTGATATCTTGCCTCTCCTTTGTCCTTCTCTCGAAGTCCCTTCCTCTCAAGCCTCTCCCACCATGGGCAAGTAAGATGAGATTGCTTTCTCCGTGGTTCTGGAAGGAGTTATCTTGTTTCTTGGTGTTCTGGTTGAGAAAGAGTTGGCTAAGTGGTGTTTTGCTTGAAATCCCATCAGCTATGTCGATGAGGAGGAGGAATTTTTCTTCAAAAGTAGAGAATGTGGAGGAATCAGTGGAGACCTCTGTATTGGATTTGCCAGAATTGGCCTTGGAATGCATTCTTGGGAAGCTTCCCTCTGAGGGGCTGTGTAATATGGCGGCTGTCTGCAGTTCTTTCAGGGATAGGTGTAGAAGTGACTACCTGTGGGAGAGGCACATGAAGGAAAAATGGGGTAGACTGATTGGCTGTGCAGCTTATCGTGAATGGCAATGGCGTGTTGCCTGTAGAAATGATTTGGGTGTCTCTGAAGGATGCAGTCGGAAGCACTTGGTCAAGTCCCTGTGTTGTTCTTGGCCTTTGTCATGGATCTTATCCAAGATGGAGAACAGTAACAGGCAAAAGAGCTACTTGCCTGCTGATTCAATGATGTCCTGGTATCTCTCTCTTGAGAATGGCAAGTTCTGGTTCCCAGCCCAGGTCTACAACCGTGAGGTATTGAAATTTAGATACACAAACAGTTGTAATTTGTCTGTCTTCCATATTCTGTTCTTTGATTTTGAGGTATCAGTTTGTTTTCTTTTCTCTAGCTTTTTTTTTTTGTCCTTAGAAGTTGGTTTGATGGGTTTACTCAGTGGATTTTAGCTCTGAATGTGTTAAGATGTCTCTTTTCTTAAAGGCTGTTCCCTGTTTTCTTGACTGGTGATGATGTATGAGCTTTCTATCCTTTTCGTTGGACAAATTACTGATGATTTTGTGCTTCTTCTTTGGCAGAATGGTCATGTTGGGTTTATGTTGTCATGTTACGATGCAGAACTCAGCTATGATTCCTGCACAGACACCTTTAATGCAAGGTAAATTTGCAAGATAGCCTTCTTAAAACATGAATTTGGAGGATTTTCTTCGGTCAGAATATTTATCTTCTGGAATAACAGCAGTTTTGATGCTTCATATCTCTTCATTATTTCTGTTTACAAAGAAAGGGTTAAAATATATATTTGAAGTGATTTTCTTGTGGATATCAGGTCATTTGATGTGGCATTGGTGCCTATGGTGGAGTAGCTCCTTTTCCTCACCTCAATTGGCTTTTCTTTTGCAGGTATCCACCACATGGGCGGCGGAACATTGTGATAGAGGAAGGAGTACAGTGGCACAGATTAAGGGCACCACCTGTTGATACTCCTTCTCATGATCTTCATGCCTCTGACTGTCTGCATGATTTACACCCTGGTGATCATATTGAGATTCAGTGGAGAAGAAATAAAGAGTTCCCATATGGTGTGTTTTTTCAGACCTTACCTCTCCTACATTTTCTGTATTTCTTCACTTAGTATCAATATCATAATGCTAGATTAAGTTTGGTTAACCAAACTTTTGAAATTTGGTTTGTCCATGCATCTTTTTCTTCTTTATTCAAATATGACTTTTTCCCTTCAGATTTAGGCATGAATTCTAATCTGTTTTCAGAGATAATTAGATACATGCCTTAATCTTGCATGCTCTCTTTCCAGGTTGGTGGTATGGGGTCATTGGTCACCTAGAAACGTGTAGTGGGAATGAGAATCTCTGCCATTGTCATGCTAGTGGTAAGAAAACTGAAGACTTCTATTAGCTCTTTCTTTTTCTTTTTCTTTTTCTTCAATTTGGAAGATTTATGTTATCTGATCTTTAGGTTTTCCATTTCAAATATTACTTTAGGAGATAAAGAATATTCTATATTTCTTTTCATGAAGGACAGATTTGTTGAAAAGACATACATGCAAATAAGATTTGAATCAGTTTAAGGAATCCCTAGTAGATAATCTTTTGACACCTCCTAATGAATTCAATAGCCAATTAATGTGTTTTGGATCAGGCGTAAATATTGGTCCTTCTCTTTTTTTAAACTTATCTTAGCCTCTAGACAGAGCTCTCTTTTCTCAGAAATAAGTTACAACTCCCTCCAACAACTCATTAAGTTCTGTTCCACTATAATCCTAGCTCTAATAAGAGTTGACCCTTCTGACTTTTCCTCATAATTTCTTAATGTAGAAGAAATACCATATGATCTAACCAATCAGTGTACCTCACTATCATCCTTTGGCTTCAATCAGCATTTACTGTGTCCAACTTTAGCAGAAATTTTACAAGTAGAATCAGTCCATGTTTCAATAAACTAAGGTGCCTGCTAAGTTGTTCAGATGTATTACTGTTGTGCTTGCAGGGTGCATCATTGCAGCGATAACTGCTACTTGGTACTTCTTTCATGCACAACTAGAAATCTTTCATTGCCCTGGAAACCTATTTTGGCTCGGACCTTGGTCCACTCTGTGTGAAATCGGAGAAAGACCATAAAATTACATATTCAATTCTAGCACCCTAGGCATGTAAACTAACCCCTTTCTTGGATTAAAATCAACAAGGCACCTTTTGCTAAAACTGTTGATTATTCTGGCCTAGCTGCTTGGGTCTAGGGGTTTACTTATACAAGTTGCTTATAAACTTGATATGGTAGAGTGAATTCCTTTGTTGTGCGAGTCAAGGGTTCTTTTGTTGTGTGAGTTCCCCACTGGACATCTTCAAATCCTTGCACCGAAACTCAAGTTGGAACCAGATTCCTCTTGCAGGGTTTCTTTTCTATTAGTTGAAGGTTCAGCGAATGCATGGATACTAAAAGGAGATCAAGTTGTCTACCTGATTTTTTAGGTTAAATGTAAGTAGATCTGTTAGGCATTAAGAACCCCTTCTATTGACATAAGCATCGCTCCCATTGGAATTCTTATGGACCATTCTCCACACTTTTTTTTTTCTGGATTCATAGTTGTGGTCATTCAATCAAATCATCATATAATATAGAATACCCATAGGTGTATACAGCACATGATGGGTCCTTACAATATGTATTCACATTTACCAGTATGTCACGGTTAAATGTTAGAACCTTCCACAGGGCCTTATCCCAGAAGAGCAATTCATTAGTTAGACAAAAAATTTCACTTTTGTTCACTTTCTATGGTGTTGATATTATTGGAATACTTCCATTTCCTTCTGCAACTTTATTAGTTTGCTGTTTAGGTATCTGAATTGTGATTCAGTTGATCGTCAATTAAATCTCTCACACTAAACTCATGCTGAATTGGCCAGATACTGTCATATTGGAGTTCAACCAATACAGCCCAGGATCACGATGGAGGCGAAGCTCCGTCAGCAGGAAAAATCATCAGGAAGAAGGGAATGAAGCAGATGGGTTTTATGGAGGAATCAGAAAACTTTACAACAAGGAGGAGATCACAATGTGGAAGCAGCTCTGGCCAACGGAAGTCCTGGAATAGGTTGCCGGAGCTTTAAGAAAATTAACTTGTTATCTGAGCCTATTGAATTGCAATCACAAAATTTAACGACTCATTTGATTTGTTCTTAGAAGATGAAGGATAGGGTTTGGCTTTAGATAGGTGGATGTGGAAGCCATTTATTTTCCTGGGCCAGTGGGAATTTGCAGCCGTTTGAAGGTGACTCCCATCCATGCTTGATATCCACTTGTCCTTAGTCTTAGAATCATTGGAAATACAAATGTATCATATTGCCACAATATAAAAATCTAATGTATGTTACTCTTCAACAGTGAAATCATCTGAAACTTGCCTCTGTACAAATCTAATTCCTCCATTCCACTCAATTTATAATCTAATCTTATGCTAAATTAGAAATGAATTACTGTTAAACAATTAGAGAATAATAAGTTCTGTTGCTTGTAAGTCTTCTTGAAGGGAAGGAAAGGAAACATCTTTTTGGACATGTTGGAGTCCTGGAGTTTAGGTATATGCTGTTCAGAGTAACAGGCCTAGAAGCCTGTTTAGGTATCTGCTGTTCACACGCATATAGGAGCTGTAACAGGCTTATAGCTGATTGCAAGAGAGATCTCGGAGATGAGACTTTAGAGCTTTCCACATGGAAGTGGGCCGACTGGTCAAAAGAGGAAGGTTTGGTGATGGGCAAACATGCTTTCTTAAAAAATATTAGAATGCACATGCTCATTTTTGTTGATCTGTCACTTATGGAGGGACCCAAAACAGGCTTTCTGTAACATGGAAGACCCAGATCGTAGATTCCTCTAACATGAAAAACTACCACTGCCCTTCAAGCAACTGTTCAGGAATTAGGACTAATTTGAAAAATAGTACCTTACATGTGGCTGCTAATCCTTAAACCCTCAATGGTGGACGATCTAGTCCACATGGAAGTCTCTGAAACTCAGAGCTGCTGAACAGTGTATTAACTACATAAGTTCATTACAAAGTATACTTGACCTATTGTGTTTTAGCTCTGATTTCTCAAATGAAGAAATCTGTCATCTTTGAAGATCATTATTGAAAATAATAATAAAAAAAGATGCACAGAGTAACTGGAACCTTTCAACCTTGATCCATGCAAATTGAGTACGAAAAAAAACAACAAATGTAACCGATTTAAGATTGGAGGAAGAACATTATTCACTCCTGTCCCTATAGTTTGATAGTAATGGGATTTCAAATCTCCCTCCAACAAATAAAACCAACTTAAATTTTGATGGATGCTTCTTTAGCAATCCTGGCTCCATTAGAAACTGATTCTGCTGAAATCCTTCGAAAATACGACTGCATTTGACTGTGAAAAATCAAAGCTCACCAGTCAGCCTTTTATATGCAAAGCCAATCCTAGAATTCTTCCACTGAAGCTCAATGTCCTTCATGGCTTGGGCCTCACCAGCTCTGACTTTGTTAAGCTCATTCATCGCTGGTCACTAGTTTCCAATATTATCTACTTCCAGGCCAAGTTCCAACAAGAGAAGACATGGGAAAACGACCCGCATTTTTTCAAACAAGTCAAGATTCAGCTCTTCCGTTGTTGAAGATAGTTGTTCATGCTCGATCTGGTGGTAGGGCGCCTGATTGATGCCTTTTGAGAGACCTTCTGATACATTGGAGGAGCAAGTGTTGAAAATGCGGAAGAAGTGCCATCGTCGGGATGGGTGTGGTTGGTTGCAGCGGTAAAAGGATTCAGGGGTTGCAAAAGGATTTAGTAATCGGTATCGTCACCATATCGGTCGGTAGCGAAACCAATGTGATATCGATATAGATCAATGTTACAGCCAATGGATTTTAGACATGTGTTTTTTTAAGATTTAGACACGTGTTCAATCCATTAAATAAATGGTAACTTGTATCGGATTAGGATCTTTTGTAGTGGCGCCCAAGTGGTAATGAGTATCCTAGCCACTCAAAGTGCAATGGAATGTTCTCACTAGTCACTCAAAATGCATCGGGATGTTCCCAATGCATTTTGAGTGGCTAGCATTCTCACGGCCGCTTCAGCCTAACTACAAATGATCTTTTTCCAAGTTGTATCAAGGGTGAGGGTACCTAAACAGAAATCGTCTCCCGCCTGGGTTTGGGCGGGAGACTGGGCGGCCTGGATGGATGGCCGCCACCTGGCACTCGAAGGGATCCGAGCCGACCCCCCAGTGTCGACTGGGGGGGTCGACTCAGATGGAGGGCTCGGATCCCTCCGAGTGCCAGGTGGCGGCCATCCATCCGGGTGTGGATCCGAGGGTACCTACTATTTCAAGAAACTATATCTAAAGTACCCAAGGTATCATATATTATGTTTGGTAAAAACTGGTAAAATTCTAATTTTGCCCAACCTTCTCTTCCATCCCTTTGGGCAAATGATCCCTTTCTTTCAACGATAATGGGGATTTTGAAACGGCTTGCTCTCCTTCCCAAGAATCTTAGTTTCCACAGAGATGTGTTCGTGGCAATTTTTCATTTGTTTGACCCTGCTCGATTTGGTTGCTGTCTCGTGTCGGAGATGACAAGCCTTGGTTTATGGTCTACACCTTGCACCACGGTAACTATTCCCTCACCTCTACCTGCAACCTTCAACCTTCAACCTTCAACCATGCCTCTCGTTTTTAGCTTCGCATCAACATCAACAATTTCCATCACTTCATGACCAACACCAACAACCATGGTGATCCTACTCAAGGACTTCGCCATTAGTACTTGGTTCTCGACTCCTGTGAGAAGAGAGGTGTTTAGTTGGCAAAATGAATAAAAAAAAAAACCAATATAAGTCTGACCAAATT
This sequence comes from Protea cynaroides, assembly GCA_028583415.1. Classification (NCBI taxonomy): domain Eukaryota; kingdom Viridiplantae; phylum Streptophyta; class Magnoliopsida; order Proteales; family Proteaceae; genus Protea; species Protea cynaroides. The sequence goes on along the minus strand of CM053266.1, from coordinate 56,365,087 downwards.
CAATGAATCGATACCACCATTTCGATACCAATTATTAAAACCTTGGCTACAGGACAAGGAGAAGAAATTAATAAATCACAAGTGGTTTTGGATTAGAATCCTCTGTAGTGAGACCACCTCTGTAATGAGAATCTTACTCACTCAAAGTGGATCAAAATGTATCCCAATACATTGAGAGTGTATTGAGATATACGTTGATCCATTTTGAATGACAGGGATCTTCACTACAAAGACAGCTTCACTATGGAAGATCTTTTTCCTGTAGCTTGAACAGGTTGAACTGCTGGAAGAATCTTTTTCCTCATAAAGATACTACTATACAAGATTCTAGATGCTACTGTGAGATTCCATTAGCAATTCATTTATACAAATTTATTTTTTTGACACGTGATTAAAGTTTGAGTAGATCCTAACACATGAGAAGTAAAATTTTAAAATTTTTTGTGAGCCAACGTAAAGTAATGATGATGTTATGATACCATTTCTTGAGGAGTGGCTGCAGTTCATCCAACACAGGTCTCGATGTATTTGGATGTGAGAAATCTCCAACGGCAGGATGTCTTTCATATGAACGGTCAGGATTAGTTACGGTTGATGCTGGTACACCTCATCTTCTTTGTTTTACAGACACACTAAATACTTTCCATTAACAAAGGCTGCGATTATTATTAAAAAAAAAAAAAAAAAAAAAAAACGAAAAACAAGTCTGAAAAATGGAGGTTGGTCGTTTCCAAAGCAGACTTCTATTTTCTGTATCCCTCTAGAGAGTTTCCAAAGCAAGGCAAGGGAGGTTGGTCGTTGCTTCCTTCACCTTGAAGATGAACGGCGGCCCATCTGGTTTTCGTAAGTATTTATCTTCTTTTTCTTCTGCCAATCGAATCAAAATATGTAATGATTAGAAAGAAAGTCACGTTTGTAGATCTTTATCTCTATTTTCCTTCTACTTTTTCAACTGAAAATTTTATGGGTATTTCCAATTTTTTTGCTCAGATAATGCTCCTGTCACAAAAGCATTCGTTGTTGCGTGTGCCCTCTTCACAGTTGTCGTTCGGATTCAGGGCCGTTCGTCCACCCTCGGATTATCTTATGAGGTACTGTGATTTTCTTGGACCCTTTTGGTGTTTCGTTGGAGATGTTGATGAACTGCTTGCGTTTACGTTTCAATGGAAGTGGGGTTGCGTATGTTGATGCTGAGATTGCCTGAATTGAATTTGGTCTTTGCATTTTCTCTAATTTTAGCTGTTTCTGCTGGTAAATTTCTAGGACTTTTTACGTGTTTGGGATTTTTGATTTGCAACTGGGTTTTGTACGGTTTATTGTGATTTCAGTATTCATTGAATCAGTGATTTGAGGTCTGTATCTACCTTCTCTAGCGATCAGTTTTCAGCATTATTTTAGTACATTGTCATTGATGATGGGTATGCTTCTCTCACTGAGTTAATTGAATTGGGTACTAGTTTCTTTACTAGTTTTTGACTGGGAAGGCCTTCAAACTGGATTATTTATTTGAAATCATAGTTTGTAGTAATTATGGGGATATCCATCGCATGGAAATTTCAGTGCTTTAATTCTTCTCTCAATGCACCATGGGCTTTTGTTGGAATGGATTGTACTTATTCGTACTTCCTTTTCCCCTTTATTTCAATGAGGTTATACAACCTTTACACCATTAATTGAAAATTTTGTTCTTTGCTTTTAGTACTTATTGTTATGGTGGCAATGTTTCCAACCTTTTCGGTTCCAACATCTGAGATGGGTTCCTGAGAAATCCAGTACCATGAAGGTTCTGGTTGTTTCAGATGGCTGCTTGTGGCCTGTCATCACCAAGACCTCAGATTGAGTCCCGCCCCTTGTCTATGTGCCTCCCTCCCATTGAGGTACGTCGCTTTGTGTAATATATGGTCTATGCTCGGTCAAACAAAGGAAAAAGAAAAAAGAAGTGTGGAACCATATTTTTCGCTTCATTCATGGAGATGTAATCCTGGCTTGATTTTCATAGATGATAAGTGGTTTAAAATCGGTTTCCTTCACAGATCAGACCTTTTAAACTCTACTATTGGGAGTAGTCTCTTTTGTTGGTGCTTCCTATTGTTGCTGTCCGATTTAATGAGAGTTCTTAACGAGTAGGATTCAGAAATCCCTTAGAAAACCAGAATCGCAGGAATAGAGCCCAAACCAGGTTTGGAGAAGTATCAAAAGTCTGACAAACACAGGTCTGATTGACCAGGAGTTCTGGTCAAGTGGGGGTCTTCTCCGAGGGAGATTATCTCAGTAAATAATGAAAGCAATCTGATGGCTGAATACACAATTATGATAGTTTCCTACTTGAGAGTTGAGATAGGAAACTGAAATTCAGGCAACAGCAGGAATCGATAGACAGAGATTTAATACTTAACAGAGCTCAGATAATATACAACTAAATGTTTTGGTATCAAACAAAAACATAAACAATTAACAAGATGACAGGAATCAGGTTGAAGATATCGAAACAAGAAAACTGAGAAGACATATCTGATCAATGAATGATGCAATCCCCTCCCACTCACACGGGTTCTTCTATTGAAAAGGTTCCCCTTCTTCTATGTGAGAATTTGAATGGCAGTATGAAACTGAAAATCGCAAGGGTTTTGAGGACCAGAACATGATTCAGTTATGGGATTATGCAGCTAATCAGATAACTAATTAGAAAAGGAAATGGAGCACAGTAATAGAATTTAGAAAGTTCAGATGTGAAGAAACAGAGTAGAAATAGGACTCTGAAAAATTGATAGGGAAAACTAGAATGGAACAGAATCTAAAACTAGAATAAAAATAAGAAACAGAAATGGAAAACTGTGGATTATTAGAACAGAAGCTGATCTATCAGATTTATGACTAACTGAAACATAAAAGAATCACAATTATTTAGAAACATAAAAGAATCAAATCAGACAGTGAATAGTATGGCAGGATAGAATAAGAGTTCAGAAACTGACCTGTTTCAGTTCGTGAAGGAGAGAAACTTCTGTAACGTAAAATAAAGATGGGATAAAATAGAAAGGAACTTAAAGGAACAGAGGTCTTTTGGGAAACTTAATAAATGTTTTCTTTAGGAGGAATTAGAAGGACATAGCTTCTTCAACCTCATGACTCCAGCAGTTTATGGTAAACATGAGTTCGATTCAAAAGAGAATTCTCTAGCATGCAACCCCGGATCAAACTGAGATTCAGGTGATGGATCACAACTCACGGGTCTATTGATTCCAACTAATATTATGGTTCAATGATGAGGATTAATGAAGACAGAAATTCTGTGACTCAGTTCTGGCGGTAGGGAGAGAACAACACCGGTTTCAGGCTTGGGTTCCACAGCAAGGGTGGGCTAGAGATCTAGGGCTTAGGCCACCCTAGGGTAGCAACTCTAAATCCTGAATCTTAGGGAGAAAAGGGAGGGAAGGAGATCTAACATGATATGGAGGGGTACTGTCGGTACCTCTAGAAAAGGGTACCATGGGTATGCAGATTATGAAACTCAATAATATAAGAGAGAAGGAACCAGCCCAAACAGAAAGAAGGAAAGAAGAAGAATACCTGAGACGGGAATAGAGAGATTGGGATTTGGGACCAGCAAGCGAGGACGACGAGAAGGAAGAAAGAAGCCTCGACCAATCTGATTGTACACAACTCCACAGCTGTGAAAAGTCTCAAACTCAGATCTCATTCATTCCATTCAAAATCTAATTGTTCAATGGGTACAATGAAATATATAAAGAGAACTAAAACCAACGAAATCCTAATCTAATGCTAAGCCCTGGCTGAAGATAAAATTCAAACTAATTAGGACTCTACTCCTAAGTCCTGACTGGTTAATAACTATTGATAAACATGAAATAAAATTAAGAAATATGAAATGACATAACTAAACTAAACCCCTACCAACCCTTACTAGACCAAAAGCCTGGTTTGGGCATGGGCCAGTTCTGCCTTGGCCTGGGTCGCCAGTTAAGAATTGATGCCTTTGCATAAATTCTCCTCCTCTGAAAAGAACTTGACTACATCGAGTTCGGTGAGGACTGAGAGTGCTGTCTGAGTCATCTCATTAGAGGAGAAACAAAATTCACTGTGCACTTGAGCATGATGGCTGGGAGGTCCTTTGAGGGGAGAAGCTTCATCTCGAGTCTGCCGTGCTTAAACGAGTAAGTACTTTCATACCTCTTGTCAAATAGACATGGTCGTCGAGGAGGATGTGACAGACTTTCAGTGGTAGAATGCACGTTGCACAATATCAATCAACCCTCTACTAGTAAGTGAGCAAACACTTGTCATGAATTTTCAAGTTGGTATTGTTCTCACGAGTCGCTTTGTAAGGGTTGGGATGTGGTTCTGTCTTTAGTCCGAGCTTGCGAAAAGCGGTACAACTTCTGCTGGCAATCACCATGGTGCATTGTTTGTCGTTGCATCTCATTAGAGACTTGGAACAATTCAGTGGCAGATATGGCTCTGCAAAGGGAGGTAAATAAAGGAAAATAGACTAGAAGAAAGTAACATGAGAACCTGAGCTAAGAATCATTTATTGCGATAATATATAGGAATTAAGGAATGGCAGAAGCAGATTGTTGCTTGGTTGTTCATTTGGGAATCATCCTCCCTTCTGTAAGTGTGTATTGCTTGTGAAGTTTACGTATTTGATACTTTCCAATTCCTTTATTAAGTGCTTTTGACTCGTTTGGGGGTATTTAGTGTTTTGATGTGTTTCTAAAGTCTACATAGTAAGTCCTTTTATGTATTTAGTTGTCTTTGTTCCTCCAGGAATTAGTCATGGTAAGTTGTATAAAAGAAAGGCTGATAGGTATGTTTACCTCAGTTTTTATGAATAAAATATCAGCATTTGCAGTGTGGAGATGGACTCCTTGAGATATTTTTCTTTAGTCTATTTTCTTTGGTTTCCCTCATGATCTGCTAAAGTATCTGATCTGATTTAATCACTGAATACAACTGCAAATGTTTTTCTCCTTGGTTATGATGTGTTGATAGCAGGGTTGACCTAGTATGATCATGCATTTACTCCTTAAGTAGTTGGTTGAGTTCCACCCCTCAAGGGGGAGAGAGAGAGAGAGAAGAAGGGGGTGGGGGGGGGGGGGGTCCACCCTGATACTGGTTGACATGAAGGGGATGTAAGCAGGGTGTTTTTGAGAACCATTCAGAGACTGGTTGCGGTGTCTAGTAGGGCCAGACTTCATTAATGAAGGGGCTTGTACAGAATTTAGTGATGTGCAAACAATAAGGTGGGAAAAGAACATGTTTTCTTTTACTCATTGGTAACTCTTGGGTCATCAGTTTTTGTATGTTGCTACTTGGTCTTGTGTGGTAACGACATCTTGTGAATCGGCTTCCCCTTCATTGGTAATTTATATATATCCTTCTTTGTCATGACAGGATGTTTTCAGAAAGTTTCACCTTTGGAGGTTACTTTCATCAGTTTTTGCCTTCTCATCAACACCAGAGCTGCTCTTTGGATTGTATTTGCTCTACTACTTCAGAGTATTTGAGAGACAGATAGGATCCAATAAATACTCAGTAAGTAACTAGTCAACCCTCAACTGCTTGTAGGACTACCAAATTTAGCTGTAAATTTAATTTTTGGTGGCTGTTTTGGTTTGGTCCCAGAATGATATGTTTCAGAATTTTGGTGATTTCTGTAATTTTTTTTGGATACATGCCAATAAATTTTAATATATGGATTAAGTAAATTATGCTAGACTTAAGTTGAATAAAGCATTGTAACTCAAACACACAACATTTATCTATTCAAGATTGTGTGTTGGACCTTATCGAGCTCATGTGCAAAAAGTAGGGTTATCCTGGATTTAGTTCGATGGGCTTTCATTTTTCTTGATAAGCAGATGGGCTTTTATTTTAACCTTGCTAAAATCTAATAGTTTAACAGGAAAAAATTGAGAAAGATTACAAGTCGATAATTTCTACTCATTTCAGCGGACACACCTGAAACGGACTGAAATGTGCCAAAACAGCTGAAGCAGACTGAAGTTGTGGAATCACCGAGTCTTTAAAAGAAATATTTCAGTGAAATGGATGTCTTGCTTTTGCTGTTGAAACTAAACATTTCAGGTTTATTGGCAGAAGCAAAAATTATATGAGTAAGCTTCTAAGTGAATTTGGAGAAATCTTTACAAGTGCTGCTGATCTGTAATATGTCTGATGCAAAAGGGCTAGGGTTTATGTTCAACTTTAGACCCTTAGCCTTGCTGTAGGATCTTTTACAACCAGTCCCAATACAATCCCGGTCAAAACCAGAAAACCAGAATTATAACAAAGATAGAAAACTTAACTTTGGGGACAATCCGGCCGTCGGTTGATCACAAAATTTGGGGAGTTGTAGTCTAGGATGTGCTTGCAACAATATCCGAATTTGAGGTCAATCTGACCGTTGGTTGCGAAGTTATGAATTTTCTAAAATCTCTTATCAGCTGACTACGGGTTCTGGTAATCAGCAGTAGTGACAAGTCTTCAAACTCAGCAACCGATCGGATCTTTGGAAGGGAACATTTGCGCAATCACTAGGGAACAGGAGGGAAGATCGAGAGAGAAATTGAGAGAAAAGGAGAGAACAAGAGTAATATCGGCTGAGTCTCATAGCCTGAGACCCAACTAGAATCGCAACAAGGCTCTTTTAAATTTTCAAGTCTACCTTCTTTCATCTTATTCATCCATATATATAGAGTATTGTGCTTACATAATTATGAAAAGGAGACTAGTCAATCCTTCCATTGTTGACTAGCCTCATGGAAGGAAAGACCAATCTTTCTTTGCTACAATCTTTTTAAAATCTGAAACGATACTAATAGGAAACTTTTCTAAACATAGAAGGGAAAGTTTCTTAAAGATAAAACTTTACAACTTAAGCAAGTCTTCAATTATCTTACTAATTTTAGAGACAAGATTACATGGTAACTATTCTTAGGAAAGTAATAACATAAGAAGGTATAAAATCGTTAAAATCTGTTGGCACTGTTCATGTGAACAGTATTGGCTAGCTGAAGAATATTGCATCACTCGTCTTGGCTTGGCTTTGCTGGCTGGCTCTGAATTTGTATTGCATCATTGTCTCAATATCAAGGTTTGGAATTTCGGTTTCGTGCCTAGTTTCGGTCAGGCCAAGCCGAAACCATGGAAAAAAATTGTCAAGTTTCGAAATTAGTTTCGGTGCCAAAAAAAAATTGATTTTAACATTTTTGTGTGTGATGCATTTTTAACCTTCTTAACATATCCATTGAATGATTTGCACCAAAAAAAAAAAAAAAAAAAACTCAAATGGTATTTCTACATTTTACCATAGTATGCTAATATATGTTAGAACCTGAGGATTGTATTCTGATTTCAGAGTTAAATAGGCATCACTTATTTATGACTAATATCATTTAAGTAAATGTTTATTAACTTTTATATTTCATTTACTTGAGATAATATTCATAAAAAAGCAAGCACCCCTTATTTGAATCCAATAAAAATAGTCTAAAATTCAAATTATGAAAGGTTAAAAAGTCAACTTTCCTAGTTCAAGAAACAAAAACTGGACTTTCGATCGCAGGACAATTTTCAACTTTTAAATGCTAGCTTTTTTTTTCTAATCTAAAAATTCCATAATTCTTATTAACGTAAAATATCATTAAAAACTAGGAGTCTGCCAAAATAATCTTTTGTTTTGATGTCTAAAAACTATTCCCATTTAGACGACTTAAACAGCATTCGCATACTCCAAACAAGGTTTGACCGGAGTGTAACTCCTTCAATATAACTCAGATTCAAGTAATGTCAGATTTGTTGGAAAGCTAGCATAATAAGCTTTGCAACAAATTTGAGATTGCTTGAATCCGAATTATGTTGAAGGAGTTACGTTCCGGTTAAACCTTATTCGGAGTATGCGAATGTTGTTTGAATGAAAATAATTTTTTTGGACGTCAAACAAAAGATTATTTTGGCAAACTCTTGGTTTTTTTACGATGTTTTACTCTTATAGGATTTATGAAATTTTTAGATTGGAGAAAAAATTCAGTATTTGAAAATTGAAAATCGCCCCGAGATTGAAAATCCAGTTTTGTTTTTGAGCTGGAAAGTTGACTTTTTATTCTTTTGAAATTTGAATTTTAGACTATTTTATTGGATTCAAATAGGGGGTGTTTACTTATTTATGAATAATACTAAATGAAATATAAAAATTAATAAACATTTATTTAAATGATATTAGTCATAAATAAGTGTTGCCTGCTCTATACTATCCCTCCTATACGCTGTACCCTGTCTTGCACAACTCTGACTTCTAAGGTCAGAGTACACCAAATTTCGGTCGAAACTTGATACTTTAGAAGGTGTTTGGACAAGTTTTGGCCGAAACTAGAGATTTTGACTGAAACATGGTCGAAACAGTGATTTCGGACCGAAATTTGGGACTTTTTGGTTCCGACCCTACATTGCGTTTCGGTTTTAACATTTCGGCCCTGAAATCCAAAATTTCGGACAAAATTCAGAACTATGCTCTATATCAACCTTCCCATGGCTAAGGTTGGCTTTTCATATTTCATAATTCTTTCTTGTAAGATGATGACTTCAACAGAAATGGTAGCAAACAGGATCCAGCAAGACGACAAAAATCAACTAATTGATAATGCTGCCTAATGAATCCAACTGCCTGTAACAGTGAATGAGGACCTCCACGAGTGTACAAGTTTGAGCTCAATAAAATTATGTTCCGGAGGGACATTTTTATATGTCACTACCTTTGCTAGATGGAAAGAAGACACAGCTGCTGATGTATGAATTAATGACGGGAGATATATGAGGATGAATTCAGTTGCAAGGTGCAACTGCAGATGTTATTTGGATACACAACAGCATTGTTGAATGTTACAGTCAAGGTTGTCACGTTGACAAGGCGATACAGGGCGTTGGAAGGTCTACGAATGCCCAAGGTGACCAAGGTGCCCACCCTAGGCGACCAAGGCGCCCACCCTAGGCAATTTAATTTCCAAGGCACCAACAAGGCGCCTGGATGCCTAGGCAGCGCCTAGGCGACCCCTTGACAATACTGGCTACAATATGTCAACTACTCTGAAATCCTGCTGGTGCTTCCAGTTGATATCTTGAAATTCTCTTATTTTGTAACTTCAATGTTGCATTATCAGTGGATCTCAAGAGTTTTTTTGAGAAGATTCACACCCGAAGAAATTTTCTGAACTTTAAAACTAGTTTCTCTGTCTTAAATTACACATTTATTAGAAGCTATATAGATGTTCTTAAACAATTCAGGGAAGCCATATATCTTCAAGAAGTAATGCCCATAAAATTTAGATAATCAATTTAATTACTGAATGTAAACTTGGTGACACTTGGAAAACCCTAATCTTGATTCTAGAAATTAGGATCAATGCTTAAGGATAAATTAGGGCAGAACAGGGCATGGTTGGGAGAATTTTGATTACTCGCAAACTACGTTTCTTGATACAGTTGCATGTGCATGGCTGGACTGGCATGACCCAATCTGAAAACCCAAATTGAGGTGAACCGGCCCAAACTGGGATTTTGGTCTAACAGGGGTTAATAGGGTAATGGGTTAATCTTGTAATCCATATTTTATTTTATTTTGTATTATATTATATTATGGAGGTGAGATACGTAAGAAAGTAGCTTCCTTATTTGAGTTGTTTCAGTTTTTGGTAGTTTCCTCTTTTCAAGTTTCCTTATTAGAGTCAATGTTAGTTGGTAGCATCTTTATATATGTATAATTGTAATCGGTGTTCTTGGAGTTGAAATTTTCTCATGGGTTCTGAGTTATCTTTATTGTGGTTTCTCTCTCTCTCTCTCTCTCCTGTTCCATTTTCTTTTCTCTCCCCTGCATGTTATTTTATCTTTCTTCTTCTTTCTCGTTATTCTGTTCCTTCTTCTTACTTCTTTCTCTGAGTACTTGGGTTTTCCATATTCTCGGATTCACCCCTGTTCTAGGCGGTATTTGCAGCCCCATATATTGGATCCAGCTCGACCAATACAATTCCTTTCACCCTGAGATTCGAATTGCAGGAAGCCCTTCCCTAGGCGATCGAAGCCCTTTAGTCTCATCCCCTAGAACCATTCCTGTTGTGAGAACCAAATTGGACTTCATTGCTGAACCTGTTCTTACCGCCTTACTGTATTTCAGAGAATTTTTTAGATTTGTTAGTTGATTATTAACTCAATTGTTGGATGCATTCAAGAGGGTTATGAGGGGGAATCATATCCTAAAATTTCAGAATGATTGGTTTCCATTGAGTGAGTTTTCTCAGCCGCAAGCTAAGGAGCTCATTGTAGATTTGGGTTTTTACGAGATGAGGAAGAAGACATCAAGTCTTCGTAATGACAACTACCCAGAATTAGGGATTTGGAAACCTTGGTTTCATCATTTTTGCGAGGGTTGAAACTCTAGCCAAGTGGAAGTCTTTGTTGGGTCTGACAGTGGTTAAAATCTCGAGGGTAACAGGAACTGTTAGCAAGGTTTGACGGGGTTGAGAATAGTGTGGCCAGAAAATGGGTAGGGTGAAAGTTAGGGTTGGATAGTGGGTCCAAGAGTAGGATTTGTGAGAGATGGACGAACAAATATGGGTGGAACAATTTTAGGCCAACCAGATGAGTTTTGAGAGAACAAAGTCAAGTTGCAAGTTGCAGAAAAATAATGTGAAAACAAGGTAGCCGGAGGCTATGCAATGCCAAGGAAACCTGCCCTGTCCAATGACTAGTATTAGGGTAACTTGCAGGTCTAAGGAATAACAAAGCAGAACTTGAAGGAATACAGCAAAACAGTGTAGTTCAGGCCCACCTTGAGTCCTCGGGAATCCACCCTGTTAGCCAGTGGAGAATCCATTCCTTACACCGTGAATCCACACGGTAGTTAGCTAAGCAATTACAGTTTCATAAATAGTTATTAAGGCGAAGCCTAGATGTCCAGGCGCCTTCCAAGCACCTGGAAACTAGGGGTCTTGGTCATCCAGCAACCCTCCAACGCCTTGGGTCGCCTATTACTTCTTTCATTCACTGATAGTCTGTGTATAACTGGGGGTCGATCCCTTTATGTAGAGTAGGGATGAGCCTCCTTACTTTCATAACCAGCAATATGCTTCCAAACTAGGACAATAACAAAATAGAAACTATTCCTATCCTGTTCATTGACTTCCTAAACTGAAATAAAGCTAGATTTTATCTGCAGAACAAAAATAGAAACAAAACAAAACTAGATTTAGCACAATCTACTGCTGCCTGGCATCTTCTAGAACCTGCTATTTCTGGACAGAATCAAATCAGCATCTTCTAGGACCTACCATTGCTGGACAGAATCAAATCAAGGCCTAATTCTGATACAAATTAAATCCAATCTGGGCCAAATCAAGGGGAAATTGAGCCAGCTATTTTTGCTTTTCTTCCTACTGACTACATCAAACCTACTAAACTTTCTAGTTATTTAAAAATTAAAATAAGAATTTTTTAGATGGGAGAGAGGATTCCCTTTCTTGTTCTGGTGCATGCTTTTATATAGAGGTAAGGCTTTTCTTTGCTTCTGGAGTGGGACCCATAGTTTCTTTGGCTATATCCTAGTTTGATTCCACTCCAACTTCCTCTTCAAGATTTTTTTGGGATACTTTGAGAATATACTAACAGAAACCTCAGAAAACTAGGTTACAGTTTTCGTCCCCATTGCAATCATGGAGGCCTTACAGTAAGCTGATTGAATGAACAAATTCCATACTAATGGCGCTGTATTGGCGGCAAATCCAGTCATTAGGAGGATGCTGTATCAATCTCTGCTTATTTCCTAATGTCCAGTAACTATCTAAAAGTTTATTGGGAAGCACTTCAAGGTCTTGATCATAGTTATTTCCATGTCAGTTATCAAAGCAGAAAGTTGATGCCTGGGTATTTGGGTGTTTTGAGGCAAAACATTGACTAATTTTGTGCTGAAATCATAATTAATTGAGAAAAAAACAAAAAGAAAACAGACTATCTTTTTTTTTTATATTCAAGATTGGTGTCTCATATTCATTGCAAATGAAGAGCACAACCATGTTTTAATGGATGAATGCCTATGCCTAATGGGAGAAAAGGTTCACTGTTTTAACAAAATAACAAGTCGAGTCCCAAATGGTAAACCTCAAAGTTCATCAACCAGTCATAACTTGACTTGAACTTTTGAATGGTCAAACCTAAGTGATCAACGGGCTGCTAGTCTCCTATATATACATAGATCAGTCAGTCCATGCTCCAAAACTCCTATTCTTCCTCAGTTGACACTTTGATAAGCTCCCTCATACCCTTTGTGCAAGTTCTGACCCTTCCTCTCTGCCTTGTTGGTGAGAAGGATAAAATTTTTGGGTGAATTACATAGTTATAATTGTGTAAGTGTGCAAAGATTTTCCTAATTTTAATAATATGCAGACCTCATATTGATGCATGATAAAGCTACCAAAGTGAGATAAGTGGTGGCTTCAAATTAGTTTATTTACTATTGTTTTCTGATCTTGTATTTGGTTCAGTAGTGTGTGTGTTAATGGAGATATACTCAATTCTCAATGAAATATATCAGTTGTTCTTAGTCCTTCTTTATTTGAGAAATCATTATTGTTAGTTCCAGGTTGCTTATCTTATTCATGTATCAACGCAGGTCTTTATCTTGTTCTCCACTGTTGTCTCGTTGCTTTTTGAGGGCTTACTATTATTTACTCTGAAAGGTACTCATTATTTTTAAATTTTTAAATGTTTTGTCTCTTTCCCACTACTCTGGGGCACAGTGCTATTATTATCTCTTCTTTTTCACTTTTTATTTGATATTGCCTCCTAGTTCTTCTAGTTTTTTATTTTTATTCATCGTTGCATTCCCTTATATCTTTCCATGTTACTTCCCATTTATTAGTAAAAAGAAATTAAAGAAATAAAAAATAAAAAATCTTCCCTTGAGATTGGAATTGTAATTGAATGCAGTCCTTCAGAGGTTGAGATTTTTTTTGATTATGGATCTCTGTAACTGTGTAACATGTTGGTGAAAGGAGATTGTTCTATGGTTGTTAGGTGGGTTAGTAGCATGTCAGTCTTGGAGAGCTTCAATTTTGATTATTGAGGTGCAGGACTTATTTGACAAATTTAACATGTTTTTTTTTTTTGGATGCCAAGATTGATCACGTCTCTAGTCAACTCCTTAGCAAGAAGTACGACTTGGAAGGGTCCTTTATAGTGGGCTTGCATTGCTGGGTGTTGAGATGTGAGCAGAGGAGCCTGGGTCTTACCTGGCTACAGTATTGGGGCCCTGCTTGATCTGCCATTTGGCAAATATTTGGGCTGTACTTTTGGTTGTTGCGGAAATCAATGCCCATTGTTTAATGCACTCTATTGAATATCCATGAAGTTTCAGGATTTTGATATTTATATGATAATGCTTTAACTGATAAGTAATATTTTTGAAAATGCTCTATTTTCAGAGTGAATTATATAACTACACGTTATGTCCTTTGTGGCTGTGAGAGGGGATCTTATCTATTCTAGTAGTTGGCAGTATTCTACGGCTTGGAGTTCTTTTATGGGAAAAAGTTTCTTGCATCACGACAATCATTGTTTGTCTTACTGAATGGTCTTGGCATTTAGTTTTCCATTAGACTTGTAGGGGTTTGCAGCTTTTCATCTGGTTAATGGGCCTACGATTGAATCAGGTATTTAAAAATTATACAAAGTGAAGTGGACAAACAACAGGTTATCAGGTGGCAGCTATTTTCATCAATTTTAAGTCAGTATCATGGTACCCTTTAGAAAATATTGGCTCTAGTAAGGTTAATATTAACATCTCAGCAATCAATTTATTATATGGTAATTCATAAAAGGCAATTAATTATTAAATGTAGCAAAAGCTGAAACAGCTGGAAGCAACACATAGCTGAGTAGATTTGTTCACCCTGTTATTCAGTTACACACTAACACCCATTTCTTTGTTTCTTGTGGAATTTGAGTGTAGTTATTATAGGTGGTCTTTGCAAGTACAAATTAGAATTTAGGATCTTCACAGAGCGATATGATCTTGATGGGGAAATTTGCACATTGCCACACTTTTAAGCTCTTGTTGTTGTTTCCGTTGTTCTCATTCAGTTGTCTACTTGTAATTCATTTTGCTTTGTTTCTGCAGATCGCTCTAAAGTGCTAGCATCTGGTCCCTATGGTCTCATATTTTCCTCATTTGTGCCATTTTTCTTTAACATTCCTGTTTCAACACGGTTTCATATATTTGGCATTCACGTCTCTGATAAGTCGTTCATATATTTAGCTGGTCTTCAGGTAAACAATTATCTGTTTTTGCTGGGTCAGCCAACAAACTTGAATGAGTTATTTCTTACAATTTCCCATCGTCTTGTTGTCAAAATTTATTTTTAATCATGCAGCTTCTTTTATCATATTGGAAGAGGTCTTTCTTACCAGGCTTGGGTGGCATTCTCGCTGGCATCCTATATTGCATGAATCTTTTTCGCATCCGCAGAGTGAAGGTTAATTTTGTTTTCCTGATTCTGCTTTTCATGCTTAAATTTTGATAGGTTGGTACCATGGTTTGTAATCTTTATTGCTTTTTGTTGGTGTTGGGATTTATTGTCATGTGGGTGTCAACATGGGAAGACTTGTGGGTCCAGATAACAAAGGCTTATCGAAGAGAAAACCAATCTATTGGTGGTGGCAATTCTTGGATCGTCCTTTCAGTCATTTGTTTGTTTATTTTCATATATCCCATTTTTAATCATGTGGGATGTTTTTGTAGTTTTGCGTCTTGATCAAATCTTGGTTCTGGTCTGTTCAGTTTGTTCTTCTTTGTTTCTTCATTCTTTTTATTTATTTATTTTTTTTATTTTGGGTTTTGGAAAGTTTGTAGATTGTGAAATACTTTCCAAAAATGATTTTATATGGTCCTATGGTTATATTTCGTATTCATTGTTTAGCAGAAAAAAAGGCAATAATCAAAGTCATTATAAGTTTATAACCTCTCTTTATTTCATATGCTTCAAATAAAGAAAACTTACTTTTTCTGTGCTATATTAGCATGCTTGCACGGTGTTTGATTTTGTGATAAGTCAACATGCATTGGGGGTTACTAGGAGTACCAGCATGATACTTTCATGTAGAGTTTCCTTCCTACTGCTTTTAAAATAAAAAAAAAAAAAAAAAAAACCCTTTTGTTTTCTTATTTACCTTAGTTTTCTGAATTCTCTCTTATTTCATGCTGGATGTCTTTTTCTATGCTTATGCTCATTCAAGTAGATGCTATTTCGTGTAGCCTTTAGTTTCCAGCATTGTTGTCATGTCAATTATTTAAGTACCCCCTATTGCATTATCTCTTGTTGAAAGAATTATCTTTGTCTGTCTTATGCTGGAGTTTGTAAATACTAGCTTTAAATAGAGTGCAAGTTTGTGGATTTGAAAGCCCGTCCTTGCTCAAACAGTAACCCATCCTGACATTCATTGTCATTTTGCTCCTTGAGCTGGCTGATACAAATCATGGCTGCACCAGTACATGGGGCACCTAAGAGAGTTTTTTTTCCCTACAAACCTGTTAGCTGACCAGTCACCCATGTTGTTGACACTAACTAAAGATTCAGCTTTTAAGAGCCATTTATTTCGAGTCTGTCAGCTTATGGAACTTATTGCACATAGGTGATGATTGATTAATAGCCATCTTTTAGGAGATCTTTGTTGATAATAAGTCCCTCTCTCTCTCTCTCTCTCAACATTTTGGTTTATGCTGTTGTTCCGGTAGGGAACGCAATGATGTTGCATTTCCAAATGGAATAGGTCATAGAAATATTCCCCTAAAAACTTGGATGATTGCATTCAAATCATTACGATTATGACAATCAGTTGAACCTTACATAAACTGCAGTAGAAAAGTAGTTATGGTAATTGGTGAAACTCAATGTTTTTTATATGATTAGTGTCTTTCTTGTTTGGTCATGGTATACCTAGTCCAGATAATCAGGCAATCATTTGTGTTATGATTCTCATTATTGGCTACCTAACAGACAAATTTAATAGAATCATTGAAGAGGCTGAAAAGTAGATGGCCTGAATGACATGGAATGAAAACATTTATCTTGGGAGGAATACAATGTCTCCCCCTGTGATTATTGATCTGGTTAAAGTAGGAGGTGGCTATTGGTTGGGTCATGTTGAGTTGACCATTGAGGGGTGGGATTGGCCAACTTAGAACCTTGGGAAATCAGGTTTGATTGATAGTGGATTGATTTGGGTCCTTGATGGGGTGGCTTCACAAATCTCCTTCAGTGTCAACAGGCTGGTTCTGGATATAACCCTTCATATTCTGAGGTTCTGGATCCTGTCAGATCAGGTTCCAGGAATACCAGCCCTCACAATTTTCTTCCTGTCAGAAATTAGAAATCATTTTTTGAAATTATAATGAGTGGAAATAAACCCATACAGTAGGTGTGGCGCAGCTGTAATTTCCATGTATTGCATGTCCAAAAGATTTGGAATGACCATTTAAAGTGTCCTACATCAAGGACTGCCTAAAAATGAGTATTGGCAGGTTAGAAGATTAGAAGTATCGAATTCATTGGATTTGGAAGGTTAATGGTTGGGAAACTCGTAAGTTAACTAACCTTCAACGACTCACTTCATCATAAAAGTGCCAATACGCTATGTCAGGCTGAACTGGAGGACAAGAACTGACTGCACAATATGGAGGAAATAAGTGAAACCTGGGTTGGGATTAAGCAAGCATAGACTAGAAAAAATGTGTTGTGCAACATATGTGTATAAAATTGGGTTGCATTAGGTCCTTGACGAGTAGGGTTGGTTGTGTAGTGCTCAAGTACTCAACCCTAACCAAGTCTGGATTGAAGTCCTGTTGGGTAAGACAAACGAGAACCTGAAAGCCATCAAGTGGAGTTGGTGGATGGGGTCAAGCAAGTTTTTAAATTATCTGACCCATTGAATCATGGCTGTTTCTGCTATTCTGATAATAAATATTAAAATCGATAGAGATGTAGTAGGGGATTATTTTAAAATAGGATTTCCTTGGACACGCAAGAATTTGTCGATATTTCCGATTGAATCCTCTTATTCCTGAATGTTTCATAGGAATAAATTGCCATTTCCTTCCCCACAAAGAAAGGTTTATTCGAATCACAACATAAGAGCCACCTATTTTAAAATATCTTTCTTTGACTTTGATTCAGAAAAAGAAGTTTAGATCTTATTTATATAATATATGATTTAGATATATCAGATCCCGGTTTGGCTTCATGTACCAAAATATTTACATATCGATTCGATGCTTCCAATATTTTTTTTGTTCCGACAATGTGATGGTGATGGAGAACGGATGCGAGAAAGGAACTTTCATTTCCAGTCTCCTATTATTTAATAGAATATTGTATTGAATTTAGGGACAGGGAAAAAGGGAATTTCCTTTTTCCGCCAAAGTAAAAAAAGAAAGGGGGGAAAAAAAATCCAAGACTGCTAGAAAGGGTTTATTGACCCATTCTATAAGTAGTTAATAATAACTCGTTAAAACTCCAATTTACTTGGTAGGCGACCAATATCGACCAAGTTACCCGATTTATACCTGAACCTTAAATGTGGATTTCAAATGGGTTCTTAATACGTGGTTCTAGACACAACTCAATCGTTAACCTGGGATCCCAATTTGGATCTAGTCCCTACAGATTGGGCTTTATCCATCTGTTAACCAGACTCCAAATTAAAAATTGTGTCGGATTAGGTTGTGCATAACGCAGAAGTAACCAGTTGATTGGTGGGTCAGTAATTGCTACCTTTCACTTGAAGTATTGAGGCTTTTGAATTATAGCGCCAAACAAATTATGTTCTTGAAGGTTTCCTTTCAGGCAGAATAAGTATTCTGATGCTGGCAATGTTTAATTGTTAACAGTACTTTCATAAATTTTAATTTGCTACCTCTGATTTTGGCATGTCTTGATAAATTGGACCTTGCATCTTTGGTTCTATGCAGTTCCCTAAAATTGTCGCATCATTCTTTTCACGTCTGCAATGGCCCTCCTCGGGAGGTTCATCTTCTACGGCATCCGGTGTGAATACTGCCAGAAATATGCCTTCTTACACAGGCCGCCCAGTGGAGGCAAGTATCCTTCTTTGTTTTTTGAAGTTTTTCTTATCATTTCTGAAGAATGCGCTAATGTTTGCTTTGAATTTTTTCTAGCGGATTGTTTTTGTCTCCCCTACTTCCCCCAAGGAAACAATAATTAAACCCACATGCTTATAGCCTCTAGTTTTGTTTGTTCATTTGGATTTTGGGAGTGGGTTTTATCTACGGCCATCCGAGTAAGGTATTTATGGACGAGCACTGAGTTCATCCACGTGGCAAATTAGATGGGGCTGAAATTTTGTGGACAGGTGCACCTCAAGGTCGCTTACTTGTATGTCAGGTTTCAGCCAGTCAAAGTTTGCCAAGTGACAAAATAAAACATTGAAAATTATGGAAAGGGCATGGTGGCAATATGGAACCCTAATTCTAATTAGGATTTTAGGTTCAAATTTTGTGGTGGCAATATGGAGTCCTAACCCTAATTAGGGTTTTAAACTTTTAATTTCAAATTTCTAGTAGCTAAAAGAAAGCAGATGCAGGTAATATACCTAGGGGTTGAATCAGGAACTGAAATTGATCCAAGTTTACAAACAGTGAGAGTCAGAACTGGGACAGAAACAAATAAAATTAAACAGAATTGAACCTAGGGCAAAATTAGTGCTCAGATGGGATCATGGGAGAAATCTTTTATCGTCAGGATTACAGGTGAGACTGGACTGAAACTCCAGTCAATTATTGGTCTTCAATGGGCCAACCAGTGGTTAAAATCTGACAGGAAAAATCTAAGGGAAATGAAAGTGCGATGGGATCTCTGTGGGTTGCGGCCAGAACAGGGATGGAAGTGATTTGGGTATGTTCAGTGTTTTGGAAGGTCTAGTTAAGAATGGTTTAAGAAGATTAGGGTGAAATTTTGAGGCAAAACGAAACAGTATTGAAGAAGATATATGGAGTTGCAGACTTGCTGGTTGTTGGAAACTGGTTTAAAAACAGGGTATCCACAGGGATGGTTGTATGGGGTTGACATTGATCTGTAGAAAAAAAAAAATTAAGAAGCAGATCACTGGAACAGAAGTAGAGAAGAGAACTTGCAAGGAACCTTAGGCGTAAGATCAAGCAAAGAACTAGGAGTGTTCCCTTGGAGAACTAAAGAATTCATCCAAAGCCAAAGGAGAAACCTTTTTTTGATAGGTAGGGCCCAAGGAAAGTTGAACTCATGACCTTTTTAAGGTATTGTCTTTACAAACTGAGCTATCCCCTTGGGGTTAGCCCAAGGCATGGTTTCAAGTATCGTATTGATACACCCTGTATCGATCGATACGTATCTGTATTGACAGTGGCAATGCGATACTCTTCGATACGTATCTCTTTGTTTTAAAACAAAAAGTATATCCACATGTATCGAACTGATACGGTCAATACACTTCAATACTAACCGATATTGTTTGGTACACTTAAATTTCCATTTTCTCGCAAAAAAAAAGAAATCAAACTTGTATTGAAGTGTATCTAACCACTATGGCTCGATACACCTTCATACGAACCGATACTGTTCGACACCTTGATACTAACCGATACGGTTTGATACGGTTGATAGTCGATACATATAACAACCGATTTTTTTTCCCCACTTTTCTGGTCTTCTTCCTTACCGAAAACCTACAATTCATGTGAATCAAAGGTTGTAGCTCATTGAATGTCATGAAATATGTTTTTAATCCTTGTAAATACTTTAAGATTGCTTATTATAATGTTTTTATGCTTAAAAATTGTGCTTTGCATGTTACCTAATCATTCCCATTCGTATCTCACCCCGTATCCTAGCGTATCCATGATACGATACTTTTCTTAAATCGCCTGAATGATATGCTATCGACACGGCGATACTTAATCCTTGGCACAAGGAGAACTTACTCCCCAATCATTGTGAATCCACAGAGAAGCAAACAGTAGCAATATTTCATTGATTGAAAAAAAAAAAAAGAAAAAAAAAAAGACAACACTATTGCTTGCAACTGAGAGGTATAATGTAGGGATCAACCACTGTATTCTCCATTCCTCCAAAAACACAACTCCCTCCCTGCCCACCCCTTTCACTGCCAAAAAGTGTATCTTCATCTAATGGTGGTATTGCCACCGAAAAAGGTTGGTTAAAGTGCCAAGCGTAATCATTCTTTTTTTTTTTAGGGGGGGGGGGGGGGGGGGGGGGGATTTCCTTTGAAATGTGATTCCCTTTCGTCCTATGTGGTTGTGTCATATGGATTTTCTCATTAGTTGCTGTGCTCCCTATTAGTAAAAAAGCAGAACTAGTGGGCTGTTTTCGAAGGCAAGAGCTTGCTTGGTTGAAGAGCTTGTTACTGTTTTAGTCCATAGTCCTTCCAGAATCTAACAGGACATGAATCTCTTCTTTTGATATTTTTAAGACAGAAACAGGGCCTCACTTAAGCCACAAGGTGACCTGTGATACCAATCAGACGGGAAAAAGGGCAAGAGGGACAAAAATGGAAGAATAAAAATACCTATAATTGGCAGATAAACATGGAATTGGCAAAAATATGGGCACTTAAGGCCTCGGCTTGGGTGCCTTGGCTTCAGCTAGGCCTTGATGCCGCTGGCCACCCCTTGGCACAATGACAAATAGAATTGCTTTTGCCTGTCTTTCTGACATTTTGTCTGGGTTTGTGCCTTTTTTTTTTTTTTTTACTCAAATAAATATTACTCCAGCAAGAAAAGTGAAAAGTAGTTTTCCTTTTCAATTCAGGAACATTAAACTTTTTAGCAGTTCTGGCTTTTCATCTTTTCAAGATCTCATTCTTATGTGGAATCTGCAGTTTGAAAATCAAGATGCAGATTTCCAGTTGTCTGAAAAATCTTATTAATAGATCTCATTCTTATGTTTTTCATGGTTGGAATGTTGTAAGTATTGTGTTTCCACATGGATTTTATAACTTCTTTAGTATTAGTACTAATTGCCCCTCTAAGTAATTTCTCCTTGCTTCCTCACTTTAGGGAAATTACCCTTCTGTTCCTTTTGCATCTGCTGCTATGGAGCCACCCGAGGACTCCATCGCTACTCTGGTGTCAATGGGATTTGACAGACATGCAGCAAGGCAGGCTCTCGTACGGTCTAGAAATGACATAAATATTGCGACAAACATCCTCCTTGAAGGACAGGGTCATTCATAGAAGCCCAATGTAACTTTGCTGGCAAACAGATGAGAAATGAAGCGGGGTTGGTTTGGAAATGAAGATTAATCACCTCGTATCTACCCAGGGGAAATTTTTTTGTGAAGACTAACCATCCGCTTAGACCCAGATCAATCTCCTATCAGGAAGCTGACAAGGCACTTGTGGTACTGTTTTTTTATTTTAGCTGTTAGTTTCAAGATAATTAAATTATGCATTAGGGAACTCTCTGAGTATGAGCCTGTACAATTTTCTCAGTGTATTTGCCTTGCACATTAGTTTAATGCACTCGGGCTTTGTATAGTTGCAGCTCCAAAAAAAAAAACAAAGAAGAAAAAAAGTGCAGCTGTCCAAGTATGGTTCACTGCTTCTGATATTATTTGACCTTTTCAACATTGTCTGAGTTATCTCATGGCTGAGCCATTAGATATACAGTTAATCCTAGAAATCATCCCCCCCACCCTCCCAAAAAAAAAAAAAAAAAAAAAAAAAGGGTATTAGAATCTCATTATGAATTCTTAAATGTATGAACATTCACTCCTGATTTATTTTTTCTTACCCTCTATATTTTCGTTTTAGAACTAAATGCTTTCACGAGTATTGCAGTTAGTCAAAGATTGGCAGTGACTTTCACTAGTCATTTCCTTGAACAGATAAAAGATTAGTTTGTGTGCAAGCGAAAGCTATGGCTTTTGAAGAGGGATTGTTCCTTAGGTTCCATTTGTTTTTCATGTCAAATGGTTGAGGAGGAAAATTTTTCTAGTAAATAGTGTTTTCCATTGTTTTCATTTAAAATGCAAAAAAATATTGCATTTAAAAAGCAAAAAAAAAAACATTTTACATGTGTTTTTGTTTGTTTCATAGTAAAAATTTTCGGTGCAAATTCAAATTACATTTTGGGAAAATGAAGTATATGCTATAATACTATCTTTATCTCTCTTCCTTGGAATCTGGATCCCCTTTTTTTTCATTTCTCTCTTCTAAGTGATCAGTCGTCTTATACTCATATTTTCTTGTTAGCATGTAAGATTTCAATATGTTCTGTTAGCTTGTAGATCACCCTCCCTTATGTATTACATGAAAAATTCTTCCTCGTAAAATTTTCTTACCTTTTCAATGTCTCATTGTATTTTATGTTAAAACAGACTGGGAAAAAACCTATTTTACTGAGTTTTTTTCCCACCATTTATATGAAAACAAAGCTAGCCTATAGAAAAAATTTCTTGTATATTATCATTTGCATAAAAAAAAAAATTACACTGAAACAACTAGGGCCTTACTAATGGATGTCAAAGCTCCTAGAAAGAGTTCCAGGTTCAGAAGAAAGAGGGGGGGAATGGTCGACTCTATTGATGAGTGTTCCTCTTTAAGTTTATCGTTCTCAGTGACCACACGAGGGAGAAGGGAGAGAGGGAGGGCCTCCATTGTTTCGTTCAGCTGTTGCTTTTCTGAATCACATATGATCCTCTTGTCGATACTCTAAACTCCAAATTAAACACGGGTGAGAGCGAAGCTGCAGGCTAGCAGCGGGTGAAATGTGAAAAGGTTAGAGTTGAGAGACGCGTGTCAGTGTTCAAGCCTAAAGACAACCCTATTAGTAATGGAAGTGTTTAGTGGGTTCTTCTGTTAAAATCATGGCCAACCTGTTCCAAGAAGCGGTATATGAAGATTTCCTTCAAGGGTCCTCTTCCCATACGAAGGGAATTTTTGTCCATGAATCGATCCAAGCAGTGCGACTTCAGGAAAAAAATCCCACTGTTTGAAATCTGAATTGCATTTTTCGACCTTACATTCGCCTTTGAAGATCCAGATTTTCCTGTGCACATTAAGATATCATTTGCTGGCCAAAGATTTCCAGAAAAAACAGGTAGAGACATAGGTATAATCTTTAAATCCTTTGAACATCTTCATGCACTAATGATTCCTGGCCTACCCCTTCAGACCAAGATTTTTCCTTCAAGTTAGAATCGATATCCTCCAAGTGATCCTAAGCTTGAAAAGTTCTGAGAAGTTATTTTATTTCTTCCTACTCAGTATTGTAGAAAAAGCCATGCCTCGTAGAATCAAAATTTTCATTTTCATATATTAAATCTTACATAAAAATATTCCCAAAGCCAGAATCACTATCAATTTTAAAACACCATAAAACTTGAATC
Source organism: Protea cynaroides (assembly GCA_028583415.1). Classification (NCBI taxonomy): domain Eukaryota; kingdom Viridiplantae; phylum Streptophyta; class Magnoliopsida; order Proteales; family Proteaceae; genus Protea; species Protea cynaroides. The sequence continues at coordinate 56,341,624 of CM053266.1, read as the reverse complement.
AAGTAACCTCAACTGTATAGTTGCATGATAATATCTCAACCTCTAGTTACAGCTACAACTATTCAAATATCACCATCGTACAAGAAGCAAGTTCATAAGAAGAATGCTTGAGCCCTGGCTCCTTACATCGGCTATATCTGAGTGTAGCAAAACTCAAGTCTTTTTTCAGAAAATGCTCCGGACTTCATTGCTTCCCTTTGCCCTCCTTTCTTTTCTTGTGTATGAGGGATAGGTTAGGCTAGTCCTCGCACCTCAGTTGCAGCACAAAGCCATACCCTCTGGCTACTATTATCCACATGGGGTACTACTATACAGTGCTGATGTCTACTCTGCTTTTGTGAAGCTGAAAGGCTGGAGTGATCCAGCTTCCACAGCTACACTGGATGCCTGACCAGTTGAAGTAACCCAAACGAGCCTCACAGTGGATGCATGACAGTTTGCCTTCCATCCCACCTTCTTCAACTATATGAACAGGAGATGAGATTCAAGAAATCACAAATGAAAAGGAGAATAAATTCAAGAATTCACCAATCTCAATTATGTAAATGAACATGATACTGCCATTAATTTTGGGGGTGGGGGTGGGGGTTGGGGGACAGAGGGTGTGTGGAAGGTTAAGGACCTTATGGCTATAGTTGAAGCAGAATTAATCCTAATCGAGTCAGCCGCTAATCTAAAGAAGGAAATTTTCTGACACAAGACTAGTTAGTTCTTACCTGTTGTCATCCATCGAAGGGGCTCAATGAAGATAGATGAGCACTCATGCTCATCAAACTTGTTAAAGGGATTTCCACTTTTCCGCTTTTTCCACTCAAAGGATGTCTCACCCTCGCCTGGTGTGTGACTAATAACATTATCTTCCAATGCAACAACTCTACGGCATTTCTTGCAGCGGTAAGCCGGAGTGGATTTAACTTCTCCATTTAAAGGTTCTGATGCCTCCGAAGAGACCATCTCTGAGGGCACACCAGGATCAGCTCCAAATTTAGAGTTGTCAATCTTCTCCCCGCGGTTATACAAGTCACCTGAAATAATGGCCATGCATATTGACATTAAAACTCCAAAACAGAAACTTGGATAAGTTGTGATGAATAAATTTAGAGTACATATATAGATCAATACAACAATGAGGAGGTGCTTCATTATTACCAAACAGAAATGGTTTAGCAGAAACCAATGATGAATTATTATCCAAGGTGTCAATTTGGTCAGATGGAGGAACAAGCCAGATCCAACCCTAGTAACTGAATATCACTTGTAACTCAACCTAACTAAAAAATCAACCTAAGGTTTTAAGTATCGGTTTCAGAAATCGTATCAAAGGGGTGATTTTAAGAGACATGGTATCATATCATATCGTATCAAGGATATGCAAGAAATGCTAAAGATACGCATGGAAATGACCAAGATATGCATTGAAATACTTAGGAAACAGGTAAAATACAAATTTAAAGCATAATATATTTTCTAACATTTTAATTGAATGCTGTACATTAGTTATATACTTATATAGACTGCATATATGGGATCATATCCCATACATAACAAAATGTATCATTGCTGATGAGCTTGGCAATTACCGCCCGAGCTGCTGAATAGCTTAGCAAGTGCAAGTTAGCATTCTGCATTCCTCTTCTCGTTCTTCCTCCTCTTTTCGTCTTCTTTTTTGTCAGTGACAAGTGGACGTTTCTGCTACTGCTTCCGTAGCAGCGGTAGTCACCGCTGCTGCTGCTTTGGCTGCTGTGGTGGTGGCCGCTGCTGTGGTGGTGGCCGCTGCTGCTGCTGGTCCGGCAGCAGCGGCAGTGGCGGCTGCTGCTGCTGGCTGACAGCAAAGAACGTCTTCCTCTTCCTCCAGCTCCTCTTCTTGCTCTTCTTCTTCAGCAACAGTGGCCGGTGGCAGCTGCTGCTGCTGGTATGGTGACAGCAGCATCCTCCTCCTCTTCTTCTTCGCTGCCAGTAACGTCTCTATAAATCTGAATCAAGTTGTATCCATGGACATCGATAGGTATCTGAGTGTATCGAACTGTATCAGTTCAACCGATACACACCGATACTTAAATCCTTCCTCAGGAGCTCAACTTAATCCCATGTAAAATATACTAAACCTAAACTGGATCAAGACTGGCCAGGGATGGTCACTTTAGGATGGAGTAAAATATCATTTTCTTTCTTTTCTTTTTTTTTTTTTTTTTTTTTTTTTTTGGGGGGGGGGGGTGAGGGGTGGATGCAGCTAAATGAGAAATATGCATCTCATCACTTGTATTAGAGAACTTAAGGACAATATAATGAATGTTGTTTGGGATGCCCTGGATGTTGGAAGCAAATCCCAACCTTTCCTCTCATTTAGTGTTCCAATCAGTGTTTGGATGTCTGGGAAGTATTCAGGATGGGGAAAACACCCAACTTTATCCCTGTTCATCCTTTCCAATTTCTCCCCTTTAAAAACAGTGCATCTTATTATTGTACTTGATACAGAATTATCACAGAACCAACTACATATTTCCTTTCATATTTCTTTTGGTTGATCAGCCCATGCTTCAACTGAAACCCACAAGGAATTCCAAGCACAACAAACCTAAAAGAATTAGTTAGGCAAGTCTATTTCAGCTTGAACACAGTCCAAACGGCAACCTAGAATTGTTGAGTTACAGGACCTTCACTCAATGGGTCTCCACCTCGACATCATTTTTTCTTATGATCCTAATTAGTTTCCCTCCCATTATGTGCATGCTTCTCTATTAAAAAAAAGTAGAATTTGTAAAGAAATGACGTGTAATTGATTGAAGCTTCGGATAGCATGGTCAGCTCTACTTTTTCACGTCTTTCAGGAGTCATGGTGATCATGAAGGAAGAAGCAGGTAAGCAGTAAAATGATTAACCACATCGAGAGAATGCATTTACATAAGAACAACAGCCAAAACAAAATGAAAGAAAAGTTAGATACTGGCATAGCAAGAAGTAGACATGAATACAGATATAATTGAAAATTATGTGGTTTCCACCCTCCATTCTACAACACAGTATAGTATCTATCCTACTATCCTATCCTATCCTATAATAGATATTTACCCCTACACTCTACAGTGAAAAGACAGCTAAAGCAGAACCTCAATAATGATCAGCCTGGGTTGCAAAGAAAAAACAGATGCTATTAGGGAAAAAATGACCACTCATGTGAACAAAGGATTGCTAAAGATTAGGGTCATACCAGTTGTTTTTTGTTTACTATTGTAGAACTTAAACCAGCCCCATTACCTGCTTGTCAACTCACTTTCTCCCATAAAAAATATCCACCAAACTACTACTCATAATCTGCTCATTCAGATGGCTTGTTTACTTTGCAATCCAAGACATTCAACCAATGGGCCTAAGAGATGCAATCTCAGAAACAACCTGACTACATGATCCTAAACATCCACTCCATTTGCTATGTGTACAATAAAGAAATTACAGTATTATAGTTGTGAGTTGTGACTTCATACTTAAAGGTCTCAAAAACTAAAAAATACAGATAGGATGAATACGAGGTACGCTTAGCATTTACAATTCATTCAATGGAGATTCAGTTTTGACCCAACATAAACAACAATGAAAATTAATTAAAAAAAAAAGGAAAAGAAAAGAAAAGAAGGGGAAAAAAGATCTGAAACAATACCTACCCAATATGTTCAAGCGAAATCGTTTGTATATGGGGCTTGCAAGATCAACTTTGAAACCCATTTCTTCAAACATTTTTAACTGCACGTAAAGGGGAACAAAATGACGATGGCATAAAAAAGTTCTACAATGGGCTTCATATGTTCTTTCAGGGTTGCCTTGCAAACCATAAAATTAGTACAGCACTCCCTTTTATCACCTGTTCCAGAAAACCATCATTGGGGCAAACAAACTCACAGCTTTGCCGTAAAGATTCAAGAGCATCTGCATGAATATAGAGAAAAGGACAAATATAAAGGAAAATGATGAAACAAAAAATGCAGAGATTGAACTGTCAAATTCCCCTCCAACTTTCACAATGCAAAAAAGTTAAATCCCCAATACCAGAATCAGTGTGCACAGTAGAAATCCAGAAACACTGCAAAAATGGATCTGTTGAATACCTTCTTGAGATAGTCGCTCAGTTTTCATTAGATATGCCGTGATGATAGCGGCACTGCAACAAATAAACAAGCAAAGAAGGGTGTAAACCCTAAGAAATATAGAGAACTGAAATACAAAGACTATGTAGGCAGGTCGGATCTGCTAAACTCCAACCACCAAATCTCAACATTGTTCAACAAGAACAAAAATTCAAACTATCAAAGACGAAAATTTCATGGGAGAAAGCTGGAGAAGAGATTAAACAGTAACTGATATGGTTCTAGTAAGTAATCAAATAGAAATTTTTTTAGCATGGTTAATGAAGATGACAATATTGCAGGTTAGAAGGGTAACATACCACCATTAATTTGGCATGCATAAAAGGTTTATGCGCTGGGCCTACTGGCTTTATCTTGTGAACCAAATAATGTATTCTAATGAATTTTTGGACTACAAAAAGAGTGGCCTTTATTACAGGTTTTGCCTCTTCACAGCCTCTATTCATAACCTCTATCTTTTAAAGTTCATCCCATCATCTCTTGCCCCTTCCAAACCAACCCGTTTTGTTCAAGTTGGGTTAAGGCAAGTCAAGCCAAGGTATGGTCAGACCAGAAAAGAGAAACAGTGTACCCAAAAAAAAAAAAAAAAGTAACGAATTTTCCCCATTTCTCATCCTAACAAACCCACATGCGTATAAATTTTTGTCACACAACCAGAGAAATACTAAGAGAAGAAAGACGGAAACAAAATAACACAGGTGTAACTGAAGTCGGGCACACATGGGTCAATCGGAGGCGAGTTGTGGCTGGGTCCAATTGCGGCCTTGTGAGTGAAGATGAAAATTGATACCCAGGTGTATTGATATCCTCAGCTAAAAGACTTTACCACCAGTCTCCTAAGTCCTAGCAATATCATCATCAAGGCTGAGCCAATAACCTTAAATGTGGATTTGATGCTTGAAAATACACAAGGGGAAATGAGTATGGTGGTTCATATATTTGAGAAGGGCTGAGAAATTACAGACATCTTGGCATACAGAGAGAAGAGGAATGCTAGGCCTACACATCTATGGTGGTGGAGATGAGAGAAAGTTTTCTAGAGATACAAACATGGGTGATGTGAAACAGCTTAATAGTGTTTCATGTATGGAAAAGAGAAAAAAGTACACACAAAAAAATAACAAACTTTCCCCATTTCTCCTCCTAACAAACCCACATGCATATAAATTTTAGACCACCATAAGATTGTCACCTTGGTCTTTTCCAATTGGAAGTGAAGTGAAGTGAAGGCAAGGGAAATAAAATAAAAATAAAATGGAAACTTCTCTAATATTTAGCAAAAATGATTGTGGAACCAACTCAAAACCTTACTAAATATAATAATTAAATTTTGTTTCATTTTTACAATCAAATTAATTGGATTTGAATAGGCAAATAAGAAATCCAATTGAAAGGTTTAATTATCATATTTGGTAAGATTTTAAGCTAGTTAAACAATTATGATTACAAAAGTTTCAGTTTTCCTTTTAATATTCATTTCACTTCTCTTCACTTGTAACCAGATGGACCCTTTGAAGTTTGCTACGCTTTTTGAAGTTTGCTACACTTTTGGGGAATTCCCCTGTATCTTGAAACTTCTTGAGATAAGACATGTTAGACTGTTATTCATAGCAACTTTCTGGAGAAACCTATCAAAGGGCATTCCACAAGAGACCTGCTGACTTCACACAACAGGTTGGCAGGCTCACAATTGGAATGTCTGAGATTTGTATGGAAGGGTACGAGGATCCATATGGTCTAATGCAATGCTGGCTGAGGAATTGCCATGCTTCCATATGTAGTTTTTTCAGTGATAGGAAACTACCTTTGAGATCCTTTGAAGAGTGCCTGTTATAGACTTATGGTGATAGGATCCAATTTTTTAATAACAAATTTATCATCTAATGTATGATCATAAGCATATTAGTTCAGTGATGTAATGCTAAATGTCATTCTTGAATTGCATTTCCCAGTGAAAGCGGTAGGTTTACATAAAAGATCAAATTCATTATAGACGCCTAATTTACAGGAAACAGCATAACAGTGAGTAAAAATAAATAAATAAATAAATGGAAAACAATTTAGAGGGAACAATAAAATGAGACACATAACGAGATTTCGACATCAATACCTTCTAGAAACACCTGCAAAGCAATGCACCAAAACTGATCCTTCTTTTCTGCTCTCATCGATGAAATCCAAACACACATCCAAGTAATCCAATAAATTCTCACTTTCCATATCTCTCAAAGGAACCGCCATTCTCACCATTTTCAAATCCTTCCCAGCATATTCAAGCGAGTAAAGCAGTTTATCCGGTGCCAGCGCCTTCTTCGAACTGTCACCAACATCATCGTGGGAGCCTGGAGCGCTACCAGATCCTCCAACATAGACCTTCCGGATTTCCTTTGCAGGGATTGAAAGACTAGAGCGCCATTCAGTAAAGAAAGAAATCGAAGCAGAGCTTAAAAGCGATAAAATATGTGTTATCTCGGTGCTCCCGCTCTGGAGAATCTCAGCAGCACCACCGATATTGCTGATAAACAAGCCATCACGCACAAGATACGGCATGACCGTGGAAACCCTAATCCGTTTCCCGCCAAAAAAACAAGAGACCCTGAACCGAAACACTCTTTTAGCAAAAACGATTCTTTGATCCGATGCATCCAAGCTAAACTCATTTCCATTATTAATACAAAGAATGCGATAAAAGCATATTATCCAAAAATCACAGTTCCTTCTCTTTTATAATTGATTTCAATGGATATTGAAATTAACTGAGGATTTTAAAAGCAAATTTTCCAGACGAAAAAAAATTCAGATTTCTATAGGAAATTTGAAGTCTAGACAGAAAGAAACCAAATGATCAGAATCTGTTCTTTCCAAATAGAAGAAATCGAACCTGGAAATCGATCTTCTTCGATCACCGAAGAGCTCTCTCTCTCTCTCTCTCTCTCTCTCTTTCTTTTTCTCTCTCTACCTGCTGCTTATCTTATGCAGAGTTCCACACGAGAGAGAAAATGGTGAAAAGCTGAAATCAGATTACTTCGTGACGTTTCCCAAAAATTGTTCCAGTTCTTTCAAGAGCGGTGGGGCGCAGTGGCAGGAAAGAATCGTGTCTGGAGTGTCTTAATCTAATCCGTTAAAATCGAATAATTTATTGATTAATCGTAGATGAATGCCACTTATATGCCACGCTGGATGACTGCTGTTGGGATGACAGAAAAAGAATTAGAAAGCAGGACCGCACTGAATGCGACGCACGGTCAAATATTGAATCCTTTGATTCGAGAAGAGATGATGCTGTGTCAGTGTAACCTCATCTATGATAGGAATTTCTTAAGGTCCTGTTTGTTTTGTTATAAATTTTTCCATGCTTTTTTACTTTATATTTACAAAGATTTTTTTTTTGTTCTTTTTTACTATTTTGTGGTATGGGATGGGCCCACTATGACGTCCAGGCCCATTAGGCCTTTTACTCAATTTCAATGTCTCAAGGTAAATTGGATTTCTCGCGATAAGAAAAAGAGGAATCTTTACTTTGATTTTTGTCGTGTAGTAGTTTGTAACTTTTAAGCATGTGACTATGTGAGGAGGGAAGGGATAGGATAATATAATATAACCAAATATTCGTTTCAAAGATGGACACGTAAGAGTCTAAATCTGAAAACGTAAGAATATAATCATAGTCGGCCACGTATAGATTATGCCCATATACCGTTATACGTCCCTTATTGGCCTGACGGCTACAACGTGGGGTCCACCATTAACATTAACTGTGGCCACAATGGTCTGATGTGGACGTATGCGATTTTTTGGGGTCAAAGTGACCCCACAAGTGATGATTTTTTTAGGGGGAAGAATTTTGGACCACTCGTTATCATCTCCTCACTTGGGAACCATCCACCACCAAGGAATTTTGCCTAGATGGCCCACTAAATTAGAGCCACTTGAGCCGTTGATTGTGTTGACCACATCTTGGTTTTAAACACCAGATTAGGTTCATTGATGCGGATCCGCATCCTCTCCTCTCAGAACGGGGACGCCCCCGTCGGATGGTCGACATGAGATTCTTAGGAGAATCTGAGCTACACGTTTGAGCCAACACCCAGTCGATAAGCTGAGCCGACAGGGAGTGTCGGCGTGGACGTGTGGTTCGGATTCTCCCAATAACCACATGTCGGCCATCCGACAGAGGCGTCCTTGTCTTCCCAGTTCTAGGAGGAGAGAATTAAAATCTCATTGATGCAAAGTTAACTTCTGATGTAACCCAGAAAGAACTTTGCTAAGATTTAGTAATAGACATGGATACAAATGTAAATCGAATTTGGATTTTCAACTATCCGTTTACATCACTGACTTGACTAATCCAGACTATCCTCCCCCTCTCCTAGAGGATACGATTTGTTCTCGAACAATGTCTCTTAGTTGTCTTAGGCTCTCTTTGGTATGCTTTATATTTATAAGTGATTTATGGTAAATCATTTATGAGAATAAATTATAAGTAAAAAATAATAACGTGTTGGTACTTGGTATCACTAGACATAATAATAGATTCTTACACTAATGATAAACACCTTCTAGTCATTATTTATAGATTTAGATTTTCTAATTTTTTTAAATATAAATAAATACCAAAGATCATTCCGAACAACTACATGTATCATAATTTATTATATAATTAATTCTATAATATGTACTAAAAAGATCCTTAATCTCATGATTATCTTTTCTTCATTCTTTAGAACCTGTCAAATCTTTAAGAACCATCAAGATCATTAGTTAATTTATTATTATTATTAATTGGTTGTCTATTTGGATCAAATAGACTATTGTGGATTATTTGAATCATATCCATTTCCAGATACCCTTGAACGGATATGGATAAATCCAAACCTTTGACCGGATATGGATAAATCCAAACGGATCCGGACACGAATCAAATTCGAATTTTTAACTATCAGACCCTTCGCTCACAAAGGATGTGGGGGGAGGGGCTTTACTCTTACATTATTGGATGGGATAAAGATTCTTCCTTACTCTTTACCCTTACCATGGAACAAAATGAGAAGAACCTGCCATAAGGAGAAATTGGAGAATGACTTCAATCAATTTGATTGCTTCAAAAAGAGGATTGCCATCAGAGATGACCTTAATCACCACAAGAGAAAACTACAAAATCCATAATGAAGAGAGAGGGGTTTGAAGTGAGGAAGATCTGCTATCGTTTGAGTTTGAAGATGAAGCCTTTTCAAACTCTTCAAGATTAGCTAATGCCCTTTGAGGCTTTGAACAACAAGATAAGGGGAGTCCTTACCTTGGAAGATGAAAGCATTTCTTGGTTTCCAAATCTCCCAGCTCATGAATGCCACAGTAGAGTCAAGCTTAGCCATTTCAGCTTCATTTTCTGGAATGAATGAACCAAACCAAACTGACATAGCAAACTAGCACTGCAATATATAGCATGAGAGGTTGTCTCTTCCAATGGAAGTTTCCTATTGCTAGCACTTGGCATCTTGACAGCATCATGAGGCAGTGCCTCATGATCTTATTCCAAAGCTTACCTTAGTCCTTTACCACAATACAAAACCTTGAAGAGGTAAAAATTTGCCTTTTTAGGAGAATCAGAAATGATGTTCGGGGCAGAGGAGTTTGAGTAAATATGAATCAAACGTTACGATCCTTACAACCCCTCATATCATAGAGAGGGACAATGGACTTCATTTTCTTTCTAGGTTATGTAGAAGGGGCCAGTCCAAGGTCATACTATTCCTCTACAAAAACAATAGATGCTTTCAATGGCTAGATGCCATTCTCTTTCCGAGTTATGTAGAAGGGGCCAGTCCAAGGTCATACTGGTCTTGAAGGAACTCAGCTAGGATTTAAACATGGATACGAATGCAAATTGAATTTGGATTTTTGACTATCCATTTACATTCATGATGTGAGTAACCTGGACCATCCTCCCCCAGAGGATACTGATTTGTTCTCGAACGATGTTTGTTAGTTATCTTACGCTCTCTTTGGTATAGTTTATATTTATATTTATAAATTATTTATGATAAATCATTTATGAGAATAAATTATGAGTAAAAAATAATAACCAGTTGGTATAACTAGACTTAAAGAAATAATAATAGATTATCACACTAATGATAAACAACCTTCTAGTCTATTTGTAGATTTTAGATTTAATTTATTTAAATATAAATAAATACTAAAATCATACCAAACAACTAAATATATCATAATTTATTATATAATTAATTTTAGAAAAAATTTCATCTACACTCCAAAAACTATGTCAAATTCGATCTAACCCTACAGGTTTCCAAATATCTCATCTATCACTCAAATGGTTTGCATAAACTTCAATAAGCCCTAGACTTGACTGAAAATGTGATAAGACATTTCTACCCTTTGTATTTGAAACTAAAAGACATTAATTAAGATGAAACTACTAATTTGACCTTTTAAAGATAACCATGCACAACAGTTTTAAACCCTTTTTGTTTATTAAAAAGTTACTAATTTCTCCCTTTCTCTATTTCTGTTTGTTTCAACGAACCCTAAGATCACCATGAAATCGCCGCTGTTCGTTCTTGCTTGACTTTGCAGAGTTAAACCCAAAAAACTTGAACTTGAACTTGAAGAAATCGCTACTGTTCATTCCATTTCAGAGGAGAGCACGGGCGATTCGCTTCGTGTGATCAGTTTGGTTCTCCCCAGTAGTCGGCTTCTGGGTTCAGTTCCACCAAACCTGGGCATGATCGAACACCTTCGTCATCTCGATCTCTCCAATAATTAATTCCCTAAATGGGACTCTCCCCGCTTCTCTGTTCAACAGTTCAAGGAGTGTACGATTTAAAACCATGGTTTGCAGTGGTTTCGTTTATATATTTCAGGGTTTTAAAAATTCAGATTCTGTCCCCCTATCATCAAACCTTGTTAGGTTTTCTAAATTTTAGTTGGTTTATCAGTTCTTCTCACATCTGTCATCAAACCCAACTATCTTTTCTGATTCTTAACCATGTTCAACATTGACAATATCTTCAGATACGTAAGAAAAACACTGAAAAGTAACTAAAGGGAAAAAGGGGGGGGGAAAGAAAAACAAGCTTAAAGACTAAGATTCATGAATGTTGATGAACAATCTTCAGACAAATAGAAACGAACCTGAACTCAATCTTCATTTGTACATATATTCAAACATAAAATTCACAAAATAAATGAAGAGAGTATACTAAAGAATCATCGACTGTAATGAACTCCTCATCCCCTAAAATATGTTCATTTAGCAGCACAGCTCTTTGATACAATCTTCGAATTTGTCGATAGACTATTCACCACAATATTACAGGTTACCTTCATTGTAACCTTCTGAGTTGTCTAATACCTGATTTTCAATTTCACAGGAACACAAGTCGTCGCAACTCGTCAGGGAAGAAAGGTATCAAAAGAAGGCTATACGAATTGGTAAAGGTTTTTTTTTAGTTTTGGGGGCATTATGATCTTTTATCTTTGGAATAAGGGCATTATTGTCCTAATATATTTCAAATAGTGCTTACGTCGGCAACTAACGGGTGGGGTCTCTTTGATTAATGTTGGAAAACTTTTGGGTGGTAAATGAGACATTTGGTAAACGTTTGGGTGGTAGATGAGACATTTGGAAACCTGTAGGGTCAAATCGAATTTGACATAGTTTTTTAGGTGTAGATGAAATTTTTTCTTAATTCTATAATACGTACCAAAAAGAGTCTTAATCTCATGATTATCTTTTCTTTATTCTTTAGAACCTGTCAAATCTTTAAGAACCATCATTAGTTAATTTTTAGGATAAATTTCAGCTACCACCCAAAATAGTTTTAAAACATCACCTACCACCCACAACTTTCAAAAAACATCAGCTTCCACCCAAACGTTTACCACCGTTAATCAAATAGATCTACTCCGTTAAATGAATCTGTTAGATGCTGATGTCATCTAAAATTGATTTTAAAATAAACATTTTTACCCTTTTTCTTTTTAATTGAAAATTTTTAAAAGCTAATAAAATGACTATTATAACCCTTCACATTTTCATTCTCCTTTCTTTCTTCTCCTTCATCGTTCTCCCCTCTTTCTTCTCCTTCATCATTTTCCCCTCTTGTCTTCTCCTTCGTTGTTTGAGACGTATACCGAGGGAGGTTGAAGATGAGGGATGAACCAACAAAGGTTATCTCTCTGTTTTCTTAAGGGTATTATGGTCTATTTTAAAATCAATTTTAGATGACATCAGCAATTAACGGATTCACGGAGTGGATCTATTTGATTAACGGTGGTAAATGTTTGGGTGGTAGGTGATATTTTTGAAAGTTGTGGGTGATAGGTGATGTTTTAAAACTATTTTGGGTGGTAGCTGAAATTTATTCTTAATTTTTATTATTATTAATTGGATGTCTATTTGGATCAGATAGACTATATTGCGGATTATCTGAATCATATCCATTCCAGAGAGCCCTGACCGGATATGGATGAACCCAAACGGATATGGACAGGAATCAAATTCAGATTTTTAACTATCGGACCCTCAGCTCACAAAAGATGTGGGGGGAGGGACTTTACTCTTACATTATTGGACGGGATAAAGATTATTCCTTACTCTTGACCCTTACCATGGAAACAAAGTGAAAAGAACCTGCCATAAGGAGAATGATTTCAATCAATGTGATTGCTTCAAAAGGAGGATTGCCATCACAGATGACCTTAATCACCACAAGAGAAGACTAAAAAATCCAGAATGAAGAGATAGGTGGTTGAAGTGAGGAAGGTCTGCTATCATTTGAGTTTGAAGATGAAGCCTTTTCAAACTCTTCAAGATTAGCTGATGCCCTTTGAGGCTTTGAACAACAAGATGAGGGGAGTCCTTACCTTGGAAGATGAAAGCATATCTTGGTTTCCAAATCTCCCAGCTCATGAATGCCACAGTAGAGTCAAGTTTAGCCATTTCAGCTTCTTTTTTTTGGAATGAATGAACCAAACCAAACTGACATAGCAAACTAGCACTGCAATGTATAGCATGAGAGGTCTCCTCCAATGGAAGTTTCCTATTGCTAGCAATGCCATCATGACAGCATCACGAGGCAGTGCCCCATGATCTTATTCCAAAGCTTACCTTAGTCCTTTACCACAATACAAAACCTTGAAGAGGTAAAATTTTGCTTTTTTGGGAGAATCAGAAATGAAGTTCGGGGCAGAGGAGTTTGAGTAAATATGAACCAAACGTTAAGATCCTTACGACCCCACATATCATAGAGAGGGACAATGGACTTCTTTTTCTTTCTAGGTTATGTAGAAGGGGCCAGTCCAAGGTCATACTGTTCCTCTACAAAGACAATAGATGCTTTCAATGGCTAGACACCATTCTGTTTCTGAGTTAATGGTGGACAAACAAAACAAAAAAGAGGAGGGATATTTCAGCAAGAGGAGAAGGACATGCAACGGCAGAGAATAGTGACCCTCTTCTTGTTCCTAGCCGTCTGTTATGAGCTCAATTTTTTCCTACAAGCCTCACAAGGAGCTCTTGGAACGCTGAATAGTTTTTTTTATTGATAGGTAGGTCCCAAGGAGATTCGAATTCATGACCTCTTAACTCTGAGGTGCTGGCTTTTACCGACTGAGCTATCCCCTTGGGGTAACTCTGAATAATTAATTGAACAACGAAGAACATCTACGCACCAGTATTAATATTAGAAGCATTTGACCTCTCCATTCAGCCACCTCAAAGAATGGGAGAGGGAGTAAACTGGAACGATAGTCTACTAACACTACTGAATACTAGAGCTACACTCAAGAAAATAAACAAGCACAGCTCCCTAATGAGGATATCAAGCATTCCTTGTTGGAATAATGGCCAAGGCTCCATTGGATTAAACTTACACTTCTCAGAGCCGATCAGAGGTTCTTCGGAAGCGAGTGCACCTTCTCAGAAAAATCAGTGAAGAATTAATGCTTTGTTTTCCTCCCTCTTTCATCACAAAACCCATCACTCTATTATTGGCAACATGTTTGGAGTGATGAAAGAAATAATTGATTAGTCCTTCTATTGTAGATCTTTTTTTCATCCATTGCTTCTGAAAAAGAATTAATAGTACAGGAGAGTGAAAAATTTCCCCTGAAAATAATGTCCTGTATCTAAAATGAATATCGTCTCTTCCTATCCTTCAGCTGCTCTAAATCCAATATTTTGTATGTCCAACCATGGTCTGTAAGGTCGATTTCTTGCCTTGTATTGTTCTCCTTGTGTTCTTAATTTATCGCAGCTTTCTCCGATATAGGAAGTGAAGTTAGGAATGTGCTTAATCTATAGTAGGATTTGCTCCAGTCAAATCATTTTTATTAATGAACGTGATTGAAATCCTTCCTAAGAAGAAAACGAGGGGCTTTTGCCTAATCTCTAGTAGTTTCTATCAAAGCTCTTGACACTGAGAAGAGATGGAGGAATAGAAAGAACAAAAGTGAGAAACAGAGGAATTGTGTGCCTCTACCGAGAGAAATACAAGCAAGAGATTTCTTCTTGTTAACTTATGCATAAAGGAAAGACGAGAAAATATTTACGTGGTTCGAACTTCTACCACAGAAGTCTACTCCACGGTGAGAATCCCCAAGTTCTTATACTTCTTGGGAGGTTTATTATCCTTTAAATAGAGAAAATAATACAAGGGAAACTATCCATAGATAGTAATATAATCCATACAATTTGTACACCAACCAAATCAGCCTATTCAACTTTTCTTCTATAAGAGTTCTTACCACAATCACCTACCCACCAACCAAATTACCAATATTGCATCAATCACACCAACCAACTTTCCTTCAATAGAAGATCTTATCACGATCATGCTCAATCTAGCATGATCATTATCTAGCTAACACTTCTACTTATAGAACAGGGGAGGGAATGAAATTTTAGAAATGAAGTAGGAGAAATCGACAGCATTATGAATGTTAGGGATGAACGCACAACCACGAGAAAGAGACGAAGATCAAGCAAATACACAACACATGATTTGCTGTGGTTCAGTACCCAAACCGGAATGCCTACCTCCACTACAAAGAAACAGAGATTTTTTATTGCCAAGAAAACTCTCTACAATTCTCTCCACCTGACACAGTGTCCTCTTTTGCTCAGCCCTTCCAAGGTTTTCCCACACAGAGATAATATATAAGGAAACCTAGAAATCCTAATCCCACCACAATTATAAGATTCTCGCACATGTAATAGACCCATACCCTAATACAAATACTACCCTTATAATTACGTGGATCTCACAGAATACAAGACACCAACCCAACAAATCTCCACCTGGCTTGGATTCTGCAAACCACCTTGAAGAAAACCCGTTGATGTTGATTCGAAAAACCTGTCTCTGTAAAACCGCTACACCCAAACCAGCATAGCCACACCCCGTCTGGGTGTCCCGTACAGCTCACCGCCTCACGATTTCAAGTGACTCCATCTCTCCCATAGCTGCAGCATCACCGAAGAGATCACTTTCACTCACAAAATCCGAAGCAAAGGAAATTCGCTTCTTCCCAGATCTGCACTTGTTCACAACTTGAACTTCTTGCATCTTCTGTCTTTCATCTGTATTCCTTGCCTAAGTTCCAACAGAAGCACCATCTGTTTCAACACTCCCTGCAAATCTGTATAGATCGCTAACCATTTGTCCTTGCATCACAGCCATGGCCCCTTTGGAGACCTTAAGAACTCCATCTTCAGATGAACACCTGTAGCCTCTTGCATCCAGTGTTCCCAATGAAATTATATTCTTCCTTAAGTCCAGCACATGTCTAACCCTAGTTACAATTTGCACAATCCCATCAAACATGCGAATCCGTACAATCCCAATCTTGACAACCTTGTTTTTAGCATCATATGCCATTCTGACTGTACCCTTATCACATTCATGATATGTAGCAAACTGTTCTCTAACTGAACACATATGAAACGAACAACATGAATCTAAAATCCAATTTAAAGTATCCGTACCTGATGAAGTAGTAAGAATGAGATCTCCATCACTCCATTCTTTTGTGACACCAGCAGTAGATGATTTTTGTCCACTCTTTTTGTCTTCTTTTTTCTTTTTATCCTCCTTACGCTTTGAACAATCCCATCTTATATGACCTTCCTCATCGCAATAATAATAAATTAGTTCTACTCTATCCATGCCTCCCAATGATTCTGTAGCACCCAAAAATCCTTTGGAACAACCAGTTCTATGTTTTTCCCCTTCTCTTTAGATGATACAACGTACGTACACTACCGTACAATATATTCAATTTTTTTTTCTTTTTTTTTAACCAAACTGTGGGAGCAAACCCTTTCAACTCGGTTTCAACCAAAAAAAAAAAAAAAAACCCAAAAAAAATTTCGTAACAATCCTTTTCTAATTCCCTTTCAATTTTTCACTCGATTTCAATAGAAAAAGGACGAAGAACAATAAATTTTGTATTTTATTTACTTTTCTATTTTTTTTCTTCAAACCACCTTCTTTTCTCCGTTTTAACAAAAGAAAAAGAAAACAACCATTACAACCACACGTTTGTACTTTTGTAATGATATCCTTAAAAAAATCAGAATTAAAAAAAAGAGAATCAAACCTCTTTTATTTCTTTTACGTTTCTCCGTTTTCTCCGTTTTCTTTCGATTCATTAGTTTCTTCTTTCACCAAGAAATCTTGCGCACCTCCCCCTTTTCACAGATTACTGATCGATCTATCGAACCTGGCTCTGATACCACTTGTTAGGGATGAACACACAACCACAAGAAAGAGATAAAGATCAAGCAAACACACAACACAAGATTTGCTATGGTTCAGCACCCAAATCAAAATGCCTACCTCCACCACAGAGAAACAGAAATTCTTTATTGCGAAGAAAATTTTCTACAATTCTCTCCACCTGACACAGTGTCCTCTTTTGCTCAGATCCTTCCTAGTTTTTCCCACATAGAGACAATATATAAGGAAATCTAGAAATCCTAATCCTACCACAATTATAAGATTACCCCCGTACATATAATAGACCCTTATTCTAATACAAATACTATCCTTATAATTACGTGGGCCCCACAAAATACAAGACACCAACCCAACAATGAATACCACATATAGGGGATGAAAAGGGATTTTGATGAGTGGGATGAGAATCCATAGATCTGGAATTTAAAGAGGCTCCACTTCCATTTGAATACTCAGAATAGCAAATTTGAAAATGCACTCTATCTTTCATTCTCTCTCTCACTGTCACTTGAGGAGTAAAGGAGACCTTTCAATTTGGGCCCAATTTGTCAGAGTAGATGGTTAAAACTGGACCTAAAAAGAAGCTGATTCTACATTTGCACCGGGTTTTTTTTTCTCCCGGTTCTGGCAAGTTTCGGGGCTTTTAGACTGGAACAGAAATGGCCCTTCTTAACTGTACATGGAGTCATGGATAAACCAAATCCAAAAGGACAGAAAAAAGCCTGTAGAAAACTTGATCACATGGACAAAACCAATCTGACATTGTACAAACATCATCCAAAAACTATCAACCAAAAACTTATGGAATATTACTTGTTCATACCATCAAATTCATATTTAATCATTCAAAATATGCTATGGTCACCCTTCTTTTATTAAGCTATTGTCAACTAGCTAAATAATAAGGGTTATCTTATTTAGCTTCTTCTGTTTTCTTTTGTGGATGCTTTTCTATAAATTCTTCAACAATCATAAGTTAATAAAGTGTTTTTAGTTTATCTGTAAATCATTATGATACATAGTAGCTATGATAACAAGAAACAGTTTCTAAGTTTTGATTTTTTTTTTTTTTTTTTTTTCATTTGGTAAAATAGTAGATAAATAGTTATACCTTTTTCAGACGGATCTTTTTTTTATCAATGAAAATCTTTTTATTGTTCCATTCCCAATCAATGGAAGCAGGGATAAGATGGATGGCATATCAACTTAAGCAAAACCTTAATTTTCTAGAAAACCCCTGCTTTGACCTCTGTTGCTAGTAATTCCCATGTTGAAAACCTTCCGGCCAAGGTCCCCTTGGATGGCCTGTAATGAGAAGCCTCTCACAGCTGCCCAGATTTCTGCCATGTGGTAATTTCGTTGGTGCTTAAATTGACCTGTTGTTTACTTTACAGTCTATAAGCCTGGTCAGTTTTAGCCCAATCCATATTTCCCACATCAGATATGTAAAGGCTCCAAGAGCTAAGAAAAAATCTACTTTGATAGTTTGGTTCAAACCCCTGACATTATTACTAGGGAAAAAGTTTAATAAAAGGGTAAAATGTAGTTCATACAGTTGAGGTGGTACTCCAAATAGTGGTCAACCCACAAGGTGTAAAAACTATCCAATAGTGGGTTCTCTCTGTATTATCATAAAAATAAATAAATTAATTAATTAAAAAAAAAGAAAAAAAGAAAAAAGAAAAAAGAAAAAGTGGGTTTAGTCTTTATATGGTACAAAAGTGGACTACAAAGAAAAGATTCTCATTATAGATAGAACTTGTATTTTGAGTTCTTTTATTTAATTAAAGCTGCTGTCTTTATATGTTTGAGGTCCCATTGATTGAAACTTAAAACCAGCAGTCAAATTATCTCTGAAACAGCTCTAAGAGCAATATGTCAGTGATATTCCTTCTTGACAGATTAAAATTTGTTTTAAAACTGCACCATAACATATAAAAAAGGAAGCAAGTGAAAAAAACTATTTAAGAGGATTTTTTTTTTCTTCAGACAGTTTCGGTTGTTTATCTTAATAGATTTCATAGCAACATAGTATTAAAACATTGAAGCTCACTCCGATCAATTAATAGAATTAAACACTGATGTGTTTTCAATTATCTGACCAACTACGACCAACTAAACTATATCCATCCACTTAAGATGTTGGAAAGGCTAAAAACAGAAAAAGGGACTGCAGGGAAACCTCTCATCATTGTGATGACCTTATATATAACTAGATCTTGGCTTGAGGGCATCCTATATTTGATTTACATTCCAATCCTAAGAATAGTTCTGGGCTTTAAAACTCAAAAAATATCAACCATTGCATTGTTCTCTCCACCAAAGATTGAAACATCAGCATCATGTGGTTGCAGCAAGCAATGAGGATATGGTAAGACTGGCACCCGATTCAAGTCATAGTCTGGAGATGCATCTGTCATGACAGTTTCCTTGTTTAAGTTCACTGATTCGGGAGAAGAAATATCATGTGTGTCAAAGTCCAGTTTATCAAACATGAGCTTCTCAATGGTTGTATCAATTGTATTAGTCTCATAGTCTGTAGGATTCACCCTTCCAAACCTGAAATTTGTTCGCATTGGGGATTGTTATCACAGGAAAGATGGAAAAATTGATGCTAACAGACACCAAATGAAGAAAAAACAATAAATTTAGGATTTGGATGTCTGAAATGGAATTGCAAATGATTGTTAAGATCCAGTTCATTGCCTGTTAATGACTCTACAAGTTTTGCAGAAGTAAGACAAAAATCTTAGAACAAGATATTGATGCACCTCATCTCCATTTACATCCTCTCTGGGCCACACACACATCAGACAGAAGGATCCACGCTCAGAGAGGTTTCATGAAGTTTCTTTCAACCAAAACCAAACTACTTATTCAACTATTTACACTGCATATCTTCTGATCAATTTCTTTTTATGTTCCCTGCTGACCACGAGTAATTTGGGCAAGGATTAAGGATTTCAATAGAAAGAAAATAATTTTCTTAGACATAAATTATCATGATATCATCAAATCAGGTTACTATTTCATAAAAAAATGACTCCTATGTGGGAACAGTCGATTGGATGTAGAGATTCCAGGTTAGTCTGAACTTTGACCTATTCATGCATTTCTTCTGGTCCTAGTCCTGTGTCTAATTGAGACATTGGAACTGTATTTCTACTCATTCTCTTCCTTAATAATAGCTTCTTGTTAGGAAATCAAGGGGAAATCCTCTGATCACAAGCAGTCATAACGTGTACCTGGATGTTTCGATATGGACAGTTGACAGTCTGTGTTCTTCCATGGTAATCTCTCCACTTCGGTTCTGACTTACTAAATCTGAATGTTTTGAGTTCTTTGCAAGGCGGTACAGGGAATCACGAAAGCAAAGACGTGTGCTCTTAGTCATCTGTTCCCCCCCCAAAAAAAGGATCAGCAGATATAATTAGTGAAATAATAAAAATGGATTTATTAAAGCTTTCAGTGTTCCTACGTTAACCCGTGCCATAACCACTTCAAGCTCCTGCAACACAGATTCCTCTAAGGATCCCCCTGCACTCAAATATCTGCCTACTTTGTAAGGACTGTTTAGTTCATCCGGGATCATACCTGGTACTACTGGTTCCTGAAACATGGAAGCATTATTAATGGATATTGTCATCCAAAATTTGGTGTTAAGCAGAAACTTAATGGAATATACATGGAGAAAAGAAAGTATACAACATATTATTTCACCAATTCAACAAAAAGAAAAGTAGATCTCAGGAGCTTTCTTTCAAAAAATCACTTCTAGGAGATGAATCAGAAGCCTCTTTAAGGAAGAGAGAGAGAGAGAGAGAGAGAGAGAGAGAGAGAGAGAGAGAGAGGGGGGGGGGGGGGGAGAGAACAGGAAAAGACAGGTAGGGGTATTCTTAAAGTATAAAATAAGAATCAGAATCATAACATGAGTACCTATACAAGGAAAGGAGAAACATCATTCATCATTTACTCTAGCCACATCAGTTGGACCATAATTGGAGGACATGGTTTTTCCCTGTCCTCTTTTTCGGGCAGAAAGAAAGAATTTTTTCAAGGAAGTGATGCAGTTCAAGAACCAGCCGACATTGGTCCATTGGACTGGTCTAAGAACCAGTCAACATGGGTCCAACCAACACTATTCATGCGATACTGTTCACATGAACAGTACCAACAGATTTTTAGAGATCTTTGTTTCCTTCCTAAATTCAATAAGCTAGTTTAATTTCCTAAATAATGAGTAGTTGTTAATTGGTTAGTTGCTTAGAAATTTTCATAAGTATTATTTAGAATCTTTCCTAAGTTTTATTCTAAAAACTTTCCTTAAGTTAAGTTTATTTAGTTTTAGAAACTTTCCTAATTGCTGTAAAAGAAGTTTCCTTGCTTGTTTCTTTTTATTTCTTTTTGGATACTTCATATCCTTCTAAGATTGCGATTTCCATAGAGCTATAAATAAAGAGAAAGGAGAGGCTGGCGGTAGAGTTGGCCAGAATTTATTATAAAAATTCTGTTTTTTTTTTTTTTTTTTTTTTTTGGAGAACAATTATAAAAATTCATATAGCATATAGCAGCTTATAGCAAAATTCATAGTTTTCTCAGTTCTAATCAGATCATCTTCAAACTTCAGTATGTATTCCTATCTATTCTAAAGGTCATCTTCTACAAGTTTCGAGGGATTCCACAGGCCAGATTTCCAGATACTTGTGTCAAAGGCACCTATAGAGTAGTGCCTATGTAGTTGAAGGGATTGAGGCTCAACTACGGGAGTTATTAGACAAGGGTTCTAATTGGCTAAGTATTGCATCACGGGGAATGCCAATTCGTGAAGAAGAAGGACGGTAGTGTCAGATTATGTATAGACTACCAGGGACTAAACAAGCTCACGATTCAAGAATCGATATCTACTACCTCAAATCTATGACTTGTTTAAACAGTTGCAAGGAGCAAAGGTATTTTCTAAGATTGATCTTCAGTCAAGATATCATCAGCTGAATAATTTGGACAATGATATCTCGAAGATAGTTTTTAGAATCGAGATTGGACATTGTGAGTTTCTGATTATGATGTTTGGATTAACCATTACATTTTATGGAACCGATGAACTGGGTGTTTCATGACATGTTGGACACGTCAGTCGTTGTTTTCATAGATGATATTTTGGTTTATTTCAAGAATGAAGCAACTCATACAACGGATCTTAGAACAGCTTCACAACAGCTGAGAAGGGAAAAACTTTATACCAAGTCCAAGAAATATGAGACTTGAATAAACAAAGTGATCTTCTTAGATCACATAGCATCATAAAAAAGGATAAAAGTGGACCCTATTAAGATAGAAGTAATCATACGGTGAGAAACACCTAAAGAATATTGCGAAGATCAGAAGTTTTTTAGGTTTAGCTGGTTATTACAGACGATTTGTAGAGGACCACTCTAAGATCGCAAAACCTCTTACCAAGCTAACTAGGAAGGGAGAGGAGTTTAATTGGACTGACAAGTTTGAAGAATGTTTCCAAACTCTAAAAACAAGGTTGATATCAGCTTCCATCTTGATCGTTCCGGTACTAGGGAAACCTTTTACCCTATACATCGAAGTTTTCGGATTGGATCTAGGATACGGGTTGATGCAAGGTAAATAAGTGATTGCATATGCTTCAAGAAAACTGAAGGAGCATTAAAAGAATTACCCTACTCATGACTTGGAATTACCGGTGATGAATTATGCAATCAAGACTTGGAGACATTATCTATACGGAGAAGAATTTAGATTAAATGGGAACACAAGAGTTTTATTTATCTCTTCACCAGAAAGAGTTGAATATGAGGATAAAAATAGCTGGAATTGCCCAAGGATTTAGACTGTGATATTGAGTGTCACCCGAGCAAGGCTAATATAGTAGCTAAGGCCTTAAGCAAAAAGGGAATTATGAAGTTCGAGGAAGGATCCAGTATAAATGTTGCCTTATGATTCACAGCAACAAATTCAAATTTAGAAGAAAAATAACATATAATAGAAACTCGTGATGATCCACTCGAGCGAGAACTTATGGATGAACTTATGGAGCAATAGTTCATCGCTTGCGTTCACAACATTAAAGATCATCTCTGAATTGATAGACGAAGTAAAGGTAGTAATTTTGTTAGGTCTATATCTATGAGAGGTGTAAGAAGATTTAGAGAAACGAAAAACCTAACCCTGACTTACTTGGATGCGGAGACGGTACTCAGATGCAGAGGTAGATTCTGAATACCTGAAAATAAAGACTCGGATATCATGAAGAGGATAATGATAAGAGTCCATTGTACTCAATATTCAAGACATCCTGGAGTATCAATATGTATCATGACCTGAAGAGATTGTACTGGTAAAGAAGAATGATAACAAATGTGGCTTTGTACGTGTTCCAGTGTTT
Source organism: Protea cynaroides (assembly GCA_028583415.1). NCBI lineage: Eukaryota > Viridiplantae > Streptophyta > Magnoliopsida > Proteales > Proteaceae > Protea > Protea cynaroides. The sequence goes on along the minus strand of CM053266.1, from coordinate 56,318,309 downwards.
GAATTATCAGCAAGTAAAGGCTGAAAGACAAAGACCAACATGGCTTACTACAACAACCATCAGAGCCAGTCTGGAAATGAAACTGCATTACAATGAACTATGTCACTGATTTGCCACTGACTCTTAGAACGGTTGACGCAGTTTGGGTGATTGTTGATCGCCTTAGGAAGATAACTCATTCCATTGCTATATAACCTCGGTATGCTTTGGAGCGGCTAACTAAGCTATATGTGGATTGAATTTACTACCAAGCTACCATGTAAATGTTACCTATAAAGCATGATACGGTAGAAATGTCAAATTCCTCTATTTTGGAATAAAGTTGGTGAATGAAGAATTTTAAGACCTGAGTTTATTGTAGAAACCTGTCGAGTGGCAGACAAGATCAAAGAAAAAGGGCCAAGGCAGCTCAAGATTGTTAGAAGAGATGCCAAGACCTTGAGTTCGCCATAAGTAACAAAGTGTTCTTGAAGGTATCACTTATGTATGGTTTGAAACAGTTCAGCAAGAAGGGAAAGTGGTATCCTATATATGTGTTGGACCTTATAAATTTGGAAAGACGTAGAAAAATTGCATATCAACTAGCATTACCGCTATCCATGTCTAGCGTGCATGACATATTTCACGTGTCTCTATTTAAGAAGTACATTGGAGATCCATATCAAAGGTATTGACCACGGATCCACTGGAGTAGATAGAAGATTTAACTATTGAAGTGGTACCAACCTAGTTCACTAGTTGGAAGGTACAATATCTCAAAAACTAGGATAATTATTATATGAAGATAATCTGGCGAAGACAAGACGTGGAGAAGATTGCATGGAAAGAAGAAGATGCAATGCGGAAATAGAATTCCCACCTAAATTCAAATTTTGAGGACAAAATTTATCTTAAGAATGGGGGAGTTGTAAGATCCGTACGTTCAAATTTTGAAGACGAAATTTCTTTTAAGGGTGGTGGAGTTGTAAGACCTGCACGCCACGAACCCGGTCTAAATTACACTTCGTGTCGTGACCAGTCTACATATCATGGTCGAGCCAAGTGGACCAAGTGCGTGAAGAAACCCAAGACCCAATATGAAATTTAACTAAAAAACAGTCAAAATGAGGGTAGGATCGCATGCCAAAACAGGTAGGGTCGACCCCACCTCAACAGAAGTCCAACCCATAACTTTTTAGTCGTAGGGTCGCATGACTAAGAAGGTGTAGGGTCGACAGATCCTGCGACCCTACGTCTGACCCTACGAAAACAGCACGAACCGAAAATTAGAAAACTTTCCTAATTCCAAGGGGATCTTTCTTAAACTCATTGGGACTTATTATGGAGGGTTTTTGTAAGACCCGCACTCCATGAACCCGATCTAAACCTTGATTTCATGTCGTAACAGGTCTTCCAATCATCACCGGGCCAGACGGGACGAGCGGATGACAACCAGGTATGAAATCGGACCAAAACGGACCAAATTAAGTATGATTTAGTCATACCAGTCGATAATACCGGTCTTAGCATTGGTACCGCTCGACCGGTATAGTCAGCAGACTACCAAGATCCGGAACCGGATCTCCGCGGGTCCTACTTTTCAAATTCCGAACCCTTGGACTTTCCTAATCCTAGAAGGCTTCCTAAACCTAAACCTAGCCTATATAAACACCTCTAAATCTCCTGAAATCCCTTCCATTGATCCTCACAAACCCTAGAAAGGAGAAAGAGGCTGAAAAAGGAGGAGAAGCTAGGAAAAGCCGATATTGCTATTCGACGAAAAACACCTTACCGCTAGTCGATGGTGAGTGCTTAAACCTTCTTTTACATTATGACTCTAGGATTATGACTCTAGTATGGTTTGGTTGCTTTGATCCATGCAAAGCATGTATTGACCTAAAATCCTATTTTACCAATAAACCCTAATTTTGCCGACAAACCCTAGATTCGAGTTCTAGGTTGAGATCATCGAAACTAGGACTTGAATGGAGTTGGAAACAACTCTAACTCAATGCTCAGACCTAGAATGTGTAAGAGGAACCCTAGGATCAATAGGGGATGATCGACGACAGTCGAGAACCAGACGTATGGTCTTCCGGAGACATACCGGTCGACTATACCGGTTGCACCCTGTGCGACCAGTACTGCGACCGGTACCTTCCGGGGGCTGGTCTGTGGAGACCGGCTGACCATACCGGTCACAGGTTCCCCACAGAGCTGCGACCGCTACTGTGACCGGTCAGCTCTGTGAGATATATTTTGTAATATCCTTGGTTTTCCGACCAACCTGAAACCTAAGGAAAACTATTCTAACGAAACCCTAATATTGTATAGGACCTTGTGATAGCACGTTTGGATCTTGCGACGTGAAGCAAACTATCAAACGAATGTCAGGTAAGGGAATCAGACCTAAGCCCTAATAATCTAATGGACAGTCAACTGTTGTTAATAACAATGACTCTGTGGATTGATGTTTGTACATATTCGCATGTCATCCTTTACTTTCAGTTATTATTATTGTTCATGCATACTCGCTATGCTAGGATGTGATTGTTAGGCATGTGATTGTTTTCGTTGGTATGTGGAATGAGAATGACCTGGGGTCTGGGATTATTCCTCACACTAACACATTTTCGTAGTATTCTATCTTAGCATGCTTGGTGCGGGTAGGGCATCAGGGGGAGGACGTGGCACTGTGGTCTCCGGCTTAGCCACCAGACTCTAGCTCTATCTCTATGCCGTAGGGAGTTATGTTGGGATAGGGTCTAACTTGCGTATTGTTCTGTCTTAGTATGCTTGGTGCAAGTAGGGCATCAGGGGGAGGACGTGGCACTGTGGTCTCTGGCCTGGCCACCAGACTCTAGCTCTATCTCTATGCCGTAGGGAGCTGTGCTGGGATAGGACCTGCTGTGATGACATGTAGGATTGGTTAGTTGCGAGTCCAGTTTGCAAGCCCTCGCCAATAGGGACTTACGTATTGGTATGGGTGGAGCATCAGGGGAGGTGTGTGGATGCCTTAGCTCTATCTCTATTCCATGGTGGGTGCATGTGGATTGACAACGGTGTGATCTACTGGGCGATGCCACACACTCGTGTATAGAGGTGCGATGGCCACCAATCCTTTCTATAGCACATTGCAAACTTAAACCAGACCATGATATAATATGATTGTTACTCATGCATATGAATGTTACACTGTCTGATTGTCTTACTGAGCTAAGTTGTGAGCTCACTCTTGTGTATACACCATTTTTAGATGTTGATACAGGTTACACGGTGGATGACTACATGAACGCGCCGGCGTATGGAGGCGTGGCTGCTCTGGACGTACAGGCAGGAGAGGACGAGCATGACGCTTCATGTGAGTGCCCTTTCTGCGTGTATCTCTAAGATTTTTCTTTATTTGTTTCAGTTATTTTCGATTGCCATTAAAGTGATGTAAAGATATTTATTTATGTTTGAGAATTTGGATAATTGAATATTTATTTAAATCTATCAAAAGATGCTCAGTTCATTTTATTTAAAGACTTCCGCTGTATTTATTATATTCTGATTGTGGTTATGTGCAATGGTTTGTATAAGTGGACACGGTCTTATTAAGATCCTAGTGTGAGCCGTTGGTTCAGTGACGGTTCACTTACACCATTCTGGTTGGTTCAGAATTGGGGTGTGACAGTTTTCCTCTATAAATAGGACATCCCTTAGCCTCTTTCACTCATTTTAGAACCCTAATTGAAAGTGAGAGAAGAGAAGAAAAGGAAGAGAAGGAGAATTGGAGAAGAAGACTAAGGAGGAGGAAATTCAGAGAAAACTCTGAATCTCAGCAAACCTAAGGTATGAATACATTCTCCATGATTTATTTAAAAGCCTAAAATAGTTCATGAAGAGGATAGGATCTAGGAAAAACCCAAATCATCCATCCATGGACAAATTCCAATGGAATCCATGGAGGAAATCATTGTGAACAATGAAAAGTGTGTAAAAATCATAGTTTTGAGCCATAGAACAATCTTAGAATGGACCTACAAGACCACAGGATCAATCACATGCCCTCGGGAAGTCCCAGGGAGGGTGTGGTCGCACGTAGGGTCGATTGGTATCCGACCCCATGTCCGACCCTACACCCTAGGGTTACAGAAATTGCTACCCTAGGTGCGACCCTACTTGCGACCCTACACCCTAGGGTCGCAGAAACTGCTACCCTAGGTGTGACCCTACCCTGCAACCCTACGATTTCTGTTAGTCTAAAAATATTGGAATAAATTCTAATTAAATTCTATCGACTTGTTAGGTCTTTCTAGTGATTTAAAAGTGATTTATAAAGCTTGAACGAGGATCTACGCTCAATCAAAGGTGAGGGAACAAGACCTAAACTAATTGACTAATAATAAACTGTTTTCGTTTATTGAGTTTAATACCATGTATGTCTATGATTGTATGATTGTAATGTGCATATAACATGTTATCCAATATTCCTGCTATTAATATTCATGCATTTTTAATTCTGTTTATTTATAACATGATGATGATGATGATGATGCTAGGAATAGGCATGTGAATGTTTGTGTGTGGTTAGTGCACTTGATGCGAGTGGGGCATCAGGGGAAGTGTGATGCGGTGCGGTCCTAAGCACTTTATCCCTATCTCTACTCAAGTCTTGTCCACTGATATCGTCGTATCGCCATTATCTTAGCAAAACTATTACGTCGTAGGGCATCAGGGGAGGTGGTCTCGGACCGTGTAGTCTCTGACTCTGCCGGGGGGCCTTAGCTCTATCTCTATGGACGTATTGAGGGATGCTGGGGTGAGGCCTTGGATATACTGTTTGACATTAGGATTGATTAGTTGCGAGCCCAGTTTGCAAGCCCTCACCAGCAGGGGCTTACGTATTGGTATGGGCATGGAATAAAATCTCGACGAGATCTCGGCGAAATCGGCGAGATCTCGCTGATTTCGCCAATTTCGCAACTAACCGAGACGAAAATAGGGTCGATAACCCTTTTCGTCTCGGCATTTACATGTTCTCGCTGAGATCTCGCCGCGAGATCTCAGTATTCTCGGTTAATCTCGCTAATTCTCGCGAGGTCTCGATCTCGCCGAGATCTCGGCGAGAACATGCTTTTTGCTTCTTTTTTTTTTCTCTTTTATAAAAGAGAGGCTGTTCTCAGTGGAGACTGCTCCTTCCTCTTTTTTCTTAGTTTTTTCATGGTTTTTTCATTTCTTCCTCCATTCTTTCTTTGTTTGGACTTTTAACTTGCAACGGGTGGTGCTTCAGACTGCGGGGATTACTGTAACTTCAAAGTGGTCAACCAACTTCTATTCCGTTCCATCAGTACTTCCACAAGAGTCTACGCACCAGAGTACTACTTCAGAAGTTTTTCCATTCTTTCCAAAGATAGGTATCCTTCGGACATCTACTGATGTTATATTTATGAATCATGTGCAAGACTACCAGATATATGATGATAGTAGGATGGATCATCCACGACACTCTACGTATTACTATACATTGTATCCGGATGAGGATTGTGGAATTGTGGACTATGGGCACAGGGGGACTATGGGATCATTCAATATTGAATATTTGAACTATGATGTAATGATTTATAATGAAGTATTATTTTGTTTCTCTTTCCCCTAATGCATTATGTTATTGTCTCATTTGCCATATTTGATTGAATATAATAGCTAATATTAACCTAAATTTATAACAGACTTCAGCATTGACTGTCAAAACATGGGTGTAAACCCAAACAACCACAAAGAGTCATTATTTTTACAATTTTATACTCTAAATGTGTTTATGTATGTAAAAATGAGGTTCCCTTGAAGTTGGAGACCTAAAAAATGCATTTTGGCCACCAAGACAGCCTTTTTAAGCTGTCCTGTCTCGGACAAAATACACTGTCTCGGCGAGATCTCGCCGAGATCTCGGTTTCGGAGGAGGCCGAGACTCCTCCGAAACCCGAAATTTTAAACCTTGGGTATGGGTAGAGCATCAGGGGAAGTCTCTCAGGATGAAAAAACTGGGTCACCTCCTTGGTGCATCCCAAAAGCCTAATAAACTCCTTACTAGATCCACCCATATGCAACTGTAGGTATTTGTATGACCTTAGAAGTATATTTTCATATTTTCTCATCTATTTATGTCGAATCAGCAATTCTTCATGTTAGACTTTTTTTATTCACAAGGTTTCATCCTAAACCCTAATCTATTTATATAGAGATCTGGAATACAATGAGGATACAAAGTAAACTATAATTGTAAAGACATACCTATGCATGGGAGATTGATTTACGCCACTAACCTCAAAGCTTTGATCACAGTCTTCTACAACCCGTAAAGATTCCACTTGCTTTTCAAAGCTGAGGGTATAAAGAGAGGAAAAGCAACTAGGGCTGCAGGGACTCATGACCTAGTATATATAATACTATCACAAACCCTAATCGGTCCCACACTAATTAGGGTTTGTCTATCTCTTTATCTTGTGACGAATCAGATCAAACCGGTCAACCTAGTGACACAGATTCCCACTACTCAATGGGTCCGGTAATTAATCAAGCCCACAAATATATTCCAACACTTCATTAATTTGTTGATAAATAAAAATCTGACCTCTGTCATCGAGCAATCTTTCATTTCCCAATCTGCTGATGAAGGACAATACCGTGTATGACTACTAGGATTCTTTGAGATGTTTGAAGTAGATTCATTCATTGAAACACTTTGTGACTCCGCTATCATATCCATCAAGAGATTTTCAGTTGGCATTGTGTTGCAGTCAGGCAAAGGAAGAATGCTAACAGATCTGTTTGGATTTTCCATACCAGGAGAAGTTTCTTCAAGTTGTGACCTTCTGCAAGTAGAGAACAAGGTGAGGATTGAAAAGAAAGATGTTTTAGTTAATTGAGATAGCTAGCAAGCAACAAATATAATATCGATCTATCATTTTAGTAAAAAGGCATACCCAGGGCGGGGCTGGGAACACAATCTTACTTCCGCTTTGCGAAGATGCTAGCTATTTTCAGATTTGAACTCATGACCACCAGGTCACAATGGAGCAACTTTATTGTTGCGCCGAGGCCTACCCTCTAAATTAAAGCATTTTAGTAAGCTACATAATTTCCTACAGGCATTAAACCAAGTATCATAAGAGCCTAAGAGGAAGTTTTAGTACAAGAAAATGCCATCATGATGGTAATCCAGTTGATTGCTTAGAGGTCTGATCATATCTAGAGAAGCTTGTGGATTCACTTGGATTTGATTAAAAAAGAAAAACCCTTGGACTTCAACTTCATCACATGAGTTTTTCTCATTTAAGATAAGTTCTTCTTTTGCCACATTTGGTTGAGATAAGGATTTGTTGTTGCTGTTGTTGTCGTCTTCCTTTGTCGCATTTCTTGTACTATCACAGAACTCATTTGCAGCGTGAAAATGTTCTGGATTAGCCACTTCCCATTGCATATAATAGTCTGGTGATGGAAATCGATATGATTGTTGTGGATTCTTTGAAACATTAAAAATATCAGCTTCTACTCCAACAAGGTAGTCCATTTGATCTATCTGAAAAGGAAAAAAAAATGTCATTACCTTACCAGACTTACTTCATATTCACTCAAATATTACCCTGATAGAGTTTAGCATTCAACAGTACTTTTCCAACACTATGCACAAGTACTGAAAGAACTACATGATCATAACTAACAAATAGACCAACAATGAATGAAGATCAGAGAGAGAGAGAGAGAGAGAGAGAGAGAGAGAGAGAGAAAGACTAAACCAATTTACACCAATAGTGAATCTCTTATCATGAATATCATGAAAGATGTACAAATACCTTCCCTATATATAAATAAACAACTCCATATTTCCTGCTCATATCCAGTAAACAAACCAAGGAAACCTAATGCCAAAACACCAATTTTGCATAGAGAGAAAAAATCCATCAAAAACCCCTACAAGCTTACCACTGCAGCAGACTTCCAGCATCATTCTTATCGACCAATAGCCCCGAACAAACTCAAGAATCACTTCAACAGAACATTAATTTCAGACAACAATAAACTGTAAATAGAAAGTACAAATACATAAAAGATAAAGCAAACATAGAGCGTAAAAGCTCTGCAAATCTTAATATCCTGAATACCCATCTTTTAATTTTTCAATATCTAGCTTAAATCTAGATCCTAATAACACACACAAAAAAAAAAAAAAAAAAAAAAAAAAAAGAGTCAATAAGAACACACCTCTGATACGTTCGACATCCACTGTTCGAAGAAAAACCCAGCTGTGGATAGTCAAGATGGAAATGATTGAGTTTAAGAAAACCCAAATCACAGTGAAGGAAGAGCTTTTGAACTCTGGAGATGGTCAGGTTCGAATTTGAAGCAGAGAAGCTCTAAAACTAAGAAAAATGACTCAGTTTTCTGCTCTCTAAGAAATGCTTCATAATACTGTTTTCTATTTTGTGGCTGAGAGAGAGGTCCCACAATTGGAATTCCTGGCTGAGAGCGCTCCATATATTATCGCTTCCTATTGGTCCACGTGTCAATTAATTTTTCTCTAATCCTAACCGTACCCGTCTTGTTACCTTGATTCCGGAATTACCCCTTCTCTCTTACTAAATGGCACTGTCCCACGTGGTTATTAGGAAAGTCCTCAGGATTCTGATTGTTACTGTGTGTCAAGTGTCAAGTGTCAAACGGAAGGATCCAAATTGTTTTCTGCGGTAGAAGGTTTCTGTCAGATCCAAGGACTTGGGTTGAGTCTGATCACCTGCCAATACATTGGGGGTGTCAAGGAACAGGACCACAGGAAAGGATTTAATTGCCAAACAGAAGGCTCAGGGGTCAGGAGTCAGGACATCCCGTGAGCACGAATTCGTGGCTGGTGTTTCTGCAGATATAAGTATTTAACGTGTAATCTAGGTGGTGTACTAAGATTTGTGGGACCCAAATTTCACATGTTACAATTTTTCTCTTATATAATACTGTTTTTTTACCAATGGACCCCACCACAGTGGGAAGATTCGGAACCCAAAGGGAGTTGGTGGAGAAGTGCCATCGTGGTTCAAGTTATTTTTGGACTTCCTCGATCTTTGATTTTATTTAGGGAAATATCATTTTAATGAATATTAGTCGTATGTTAATTTTCTACTGAATCCGTACACTGATTTTAATCGATGGAATCTTAATACCTAGAGCCATTCACCAAGCAGCAAATATAAAGAGAAGCCTTTTTTTTTTTTTTTTTTTTTTTTTTCTTTTTTCAATTTTTGGTAAACCAAGCAGGCTGAGTCTTTACACCTATCAATCCTATGAAAGAAAGATATTATTATGGGAAGAGGTTTTTTATCCTAAGAGGTAGCTCGGTTGGCAAAGACTCCACACCTTAGGAGTGGAAGGATTTGAGTTTAACTTTTTTTATCATCTCGGGATCATTTATACTGGGTGTAAAGTACTTTTTCTTATCTGCTTTGGTACAAGTGAAATAGTTTTCATTCCACCTTGGAATGATCTTGTAGGACTAGTCAATATGGGCCCGTCAGATACCCATGGTAGCACAAAAAAAAAGTGGTTATTATTAGAACTTTGTAAATAGCGGATGTAATTCTATTATACATGGTCTATTGACCAGAAAAACTTTTACCTATTATTATACTATTGAGTAAATAAATATAAGGAAAGGAAGTACATGTACGAGTATATGCTTCTGTCTATATATCTCTTCATTGAAATCTCTCTCTCTCTCTCTCTCTCTCTCCCCAAGTAATCGACTGGATTTTTCTTGTACTCTTATTTTTCTACTAACATATAAGATTCCAACTGCCTTGATAGCTTTTAGATCCTCCTCCATTAATATAATTTAAAGGCAAAAGATTGTGTGGATAGTCATGCACGTATACGATCGTGGATTCCATTGTCAAATGGGGGAGGGTGAGTAATACTCAAATCTGCTCACCACTATTGGATGAAGGGTCCAATGCATGACCGTGTATGTACATGGTCCATGTATAAGGTCCTAATTTAAATCACAAGTATAGGTAAATTTAAGATATCATATAATTTATAAGGACATGGACAAAGCATCAAATATCAAAAGGATTAACCAAACTGGACTTTGATCCTCTCCAGCGCCTGGTGTAGATCTAGGGTATACCAATGAATGGGTACGGGATTTGAATCCTCTCTAGCAGTTAGATATGCGTTGAGCTACTGAACACACAGGAGAAGATCAGAACCCTAACCAACCCACGGTGTCATACAAAGTCATATATTCCAGAAAACACACAATCATATAAATATACAACAAACAATAGAAAATTGAATTTGGATAAATTGGATCAAGAGTCCGGCTAGATCTTAAGAGGGAGTAGACTCTACCAAGTTCAAATCTACCATAAATCAGGTGGCTTTAGAATCCGGATCATATCATGTAAGACCCGCACTCCACAAACCCGGTATAACATGGGTTATCGTGTCATGACAGGTCTTTCCATCATAATCGAACCAAAAGAGACGAATGGATGACAAGCCACGAGTTAAGGTACAAAACTGACAACTTTCATTTTGTTCGGTCTGACTGGTTGAGCTTGACCGATCACACGGGCTAATCAGAGTCCGAGAATAGGAAAGTTTCCTATTCTGTGTGGACTACTCTCCTAAACGGGAGAGGATACACAATAGGATTCCAGCTCCCTTTGCAATCCAATCCCAGAACTACAGCTCCAAAGGATCGTGCAGTGGATGTGTCGGGTTTGAATTTCATTACCTCCTGCTCTTGCTGCCGTTGGAATTGTGTGTTCGTCTCTACCTGTTCAAAGAGCGACAATCAATGGTCTTAAAGGAGCACCTATCTGCCTGACTTGAAAACAATCCAAGCTGCCCTCCATATAAAAGGATAATTCTCCTACTCACTCTCTCACTTTTAATCAGTCACAAACCCTAGAACTGAAAGGAGATCTGAGAGAGAAACTGTGGAAGAAGAAGAGACTGTGGAGAGGAAGAGTCACCATCGGTTTCTGATCAACATTGCCAAGAAACCAATGGTAAATTCTTAACTATTGTAGATGGATTAGGATGAATATGAAGTTGGGACTCATCATCATCATCAAAGACTGATAGATGGAAAACCTATACAATAGAAATTGTATTGTTGAATGGTTCACAGAGATCCATCAACAAGGACATGTATTAGAGCTAGAGTTACAATGAAAAGCCTAGTTCCAACATGTTTACAACCTTAGAACAATGTAGGATGAACCTTAGAACAAGCCGAGGGATCGACCTCGAAGAAAGCACAGACAGAGAACTATTCTGGACAATGTCCGGAGTGTTCTCCGGTGGGACATACTGTGCCACTACAGATAGCACCAAACAACATCAGACACTCTCAGGAAGTGTCTTAGGGTTTGACCTGTGGGATGTCAAATCGAACATTATGCCACACCGGTCAGGCGATTGGACAATGTCTGGAGTGACCTTTTGCCAATCTAGATAGTGAATCCGATAAATGAAAATTTTTCAGAATAAAACCTAATTTAATCCTATTGGTTGTCTAGGACTCATAATTAAGCAAGGGTAGTTTCAACATCTGAGACAGTGTTTGAATCACTCAACAGGTAAAGGACAAGACCCCAAACTAATTGGTTAATAATCAAACTACCTTGTATGTTGTTATTGTGTTGTGTATTGTGCATATAATATGTCATCCAATATCTGTTATTAACTATTCATGCATATTATTTCTGTTATGATGTGATTAAGGATAGGCATGTGTTTGTGTGTGGTTGGTGTGTTGGATGGAGAGAGGTTGGAGCCTTGAACCATTCATTACACTAACATCGTTGTATCGCCATCTACCTTAGCGTGCTTAGTATGAGACCGGGTATCAAGGGGAGTGCTGACGGTGTTGGCCATAGCTTTATCGTTAGGCTCTAGCTTTATCTCTGTTTCATATTGAAGAGTACTGGGGTAGGATCATGGATACACTTGTGATGACATCTAGGATTGGTTAGTGACGGAACCCAGTTTGCAAGCCCTCTCCAGTAAGGGTGTACATACTGGTACGGGATAAGGTATCAGGGGGTGTATTGACGGTTTGATTGTAGCCTGCCGTTAGGCTCTAGCTCTATCTCAATCTTGTATTGAGTGTTGTGGGGCGAAAACGGTTTTAGTTAGAGCTTGACCGTGGGTGTGCTCACACTCTCGTGTATAGAGGTGTGGTTATAGCATATCCTTACCATAGCACATTGCAAACTTTATCAGACCCAATGATTGAATGTTATCTCATGCATATTGTCTGCTGTATGTTTTGTTTCTCATTGAGCTAAGTTGTGAGCTCACCCCACGATATCGTTTTCTTTTTAGTTTCTGATGATGCAAGTTATACTGTAAACGACCATGTTAACGCGCCTTCGTTTGGAAGAGTAGCAGCTATGGATGTGCAGACGGTGGAGAATGAGCATGACTAGCCATGTGAGTGTCTCTATTGCGTCTACCTTTAGATGACATGTTGTTACATTTGAGTTTATAATTTTTATTTAGATATTATTTAAGTTACATTGTGGTACTTGGGCATAATTGGTTATTTAGTATTTATCATTTAAACACTCAGTTCATTTATTTAATAACGACTTCTGCTGTTATATTTAATCATCTGATTTATTATTTGATGTGTTGGTTTGAATATTGGTACGGTTCTTCGTGATCCTGGCATGAACCGTTGGTTCTTTAACGGTTCAATTACATTTCTAGTTCGACCAGAATTGAGGTGTGACATATCACTCATTGATTCCCCTACCTCCACCCTAGTGAAAGTATCAATTCCTCGATTTCCAATGTGCATTTGTGTTACAACTAATAATCCACAAAGGAGTGGGAATGAACCAAGAAGAAGACAAATGGAAAGACAAAAATCTGTAAGGCAGAGAGAATATCATGTAACTACCTTTAACTACTTGTAACTACCCCAAGGGGATAGTTCAGTTGGCAAAAGACTAACACCTCATGACCAACACCTCATGAAGAGGCCATGAGTTCAATTCATCGTGAGTTCAATTCTCCTTGAGGTCTATCTACCCCCCTAAAAAAAAAAAATCTACTTGTAACTACCTTGTGACAACCATGTAACCTAACTAGGTGTAGCTAGAGGATTAGTATAAAACCATAGGATGAGGAGGCAAAAGCATATGAATTGAGTAAGTTTTCTTCCCGTATAACTGTAACCATTCCGTGTTTGGTGGTTTAGATATCAGCTCTTGCTTTCTTCCCTACTCCACGACGATGAATTCACTATCCAAGAGAGAGAGAGAGAGAGAGAGAGAGAGAGAGAGAGATCTGCTCTTTATACTTTTCCCTCCATTCCTTGCCTCGAGAACCAGAAGAGAAAGGGATTTTTGAAAGGCAGAAAGCAAATGCCTCATTATTGATTATATATATTATATAATATATTATTGCCTTTTGGTGAAAGACATGACTTCATTCTCTTGATTGAGGCTACTTCGGCCTCTCTTTTTTTCACCACAGTCAATCTAAGATTCTATTTTATTATTATTTTTAAGGAAAAATTTCACCTATTTCCTTCGTTAATTACATGCACTCATCTTTTTTTTTTTTTTGGCGATAATTATAGTAACATCTCTTGTTGTTAAGTAGACTGAATAGTTAAAAAACCATTTTATACCCAACACCATTTCTTTTGATTTCGAAATTCTATTTTTTTTTTGCAATTCATTCTTTCTTGGCAAGGGCTCCAAAGTGACCCATTTACCCTCATCTTCTCTAACTCTTCTTCTAGCAAACCTTTGCTTCCTCAGAGATTACTGATGAACTTGATATGACACTGAGAGGGGGGTGAATCGTTGTCCGAAATTTTTCTCCGATTAATTCTCGCCGCCCAGAGCTGATGGAGATATATTCTTTTACACACACACAAGCGTATGCAAATCTACCTCGCTACCATTCAGTGGCCAGGTCTACCAGATTTGCACACCCATCCTGCAAGCCATTCCACGCACTCCAAAATATAATAGAAAATAAACACAATGAACACAGAGATATTACGTGGTTCACCAACACAGTGTGTGATGGCTACTCCACGGAGTAATGCCCAACGGGCTCCGTATTTACTCAACACTCAGCTTTTAGTCTCTAACAAGACAAGGATATTAACCCTAGGTTTTCCCAGCATAAAACTGAGAGGGCAGACCAACGCCAAGATTCAGGCTTAACAGCCAGTGTCCAACACCCACTGAACACACCACGTTTAACTCGCACCCACGAGAAGCAAGTCACAATTTTTTAGGCTTATAATTATGCCTTACAATTTTTCCCCCACTAGCTAGGTATTCAATAATTTTCACCTACGCTAGCATACAATATATTGAAAGCAACAAATAGATAGGGAATTGAAAAACCTTACAACTGCTTTCGAATGACCATCAATATCTCTGAAACTTCACACTGCCCTTAGGTACTCTCTAACAGTCTTCAATGATGATAGAGATCGATTCACAGAGCACACCTCATCGACAGGCTTCCAATCTCTTCCACACAACCCATAATCACCATGAATATGAAAATAAAAGCTCTACTGACCTCTCACAGGGATTTAGCACTCCATTGATGCATAAAGAAGAGGCAGTTGGTGATTGATCACTCCTACAAAGCACAAAACCCTAGAAAACCTTCTCTTTGCCTTCAAAAGGCTCTTTTTAATTTTTATCTAGGTTTTTACGACTCCCAACAGCGCCCAATAGATAGGGCATCAAAAAATATGAATTCTGAAATTTGAACGGACCGATTTGGAGCTCGGATGAAGAAGTTATGGCAGTTTGAAGATTGGCTAATCTCGGATAAGGAAAGAGAATCTTTCCTTATATAACCTGCACCTGCGTCACACCGTAGCCGAGCCGCGTCTTTGTGGGCTGTCAGATGCGAATCTGAGAGGTGAGGATCAGTCCTCGCCGCGGATCTTGGATCTCCTTCTCTTTTTCTTGACGAAAAAGCCCCTATACAACTTGCGAAATGCCGAAATTGCCCCTAAACAACTTATGAAATGACTTTTTCGAGCGATTCGACAGAAACTGCGATATCTCTCTCATCCGACGTCGGAATTGAGTGATTCAAGTTGCGTTGGAAAGCTAACTCGATGCTATACATATTTCCAATGCCGGATCTCCATGAACCTGCTGCGGGACCCACCAAAAATAGACCCAAAGTTAAAACTCTATCAAACCTTGGAATTTGAACCCGAAACTTTGTGTGCATGCATACCAAGTGCCGTGGGCTGCCGTATTGACATGTCACCTTGCCATCACACCTGTGGGTCCCACTCACATTTTTTCTCTCTCCTCTTTCTCTCTCTTCTGATTCTCTTTCTTCTTTCTCTCTCTTGAATTTCTCTCTTTAACGCCACAACACCAGAAACATGAGAAACATGGACATGATTAGAAAAGCTTCAGGAACACTGTCGCATCATCAGAAACTCGGCCGCATCATCATAAACTCGGCCACATCACCAGTAGGGTCCACAAACACTCTCTCTCATCAAAATCAGTGTAATATCCCATTTAACTCATTGTAAGTCATTTAAAACATATGTAGAACCTTGTAGAACACATAAGCGAAGTTGCCACATCTGTGCCACTGCACACTGACACTCTCTCTCCTACACTGATACTCTCTCTCCTCATTTCTCTGACTGAATGCTCATAAGCACTGTCACATCAGCCAAGTTGCCAACAATGACAACATAAAGTCCAACAATTACTACTTTGTTTCTTTCTCATTATCTCTTTGTGTAATACAACCTCAGTTGAAGAACGACATTCTATCACTGTGCATGGATTCAGCCATAATGCTGATTTATATAATTACTCAGTTGAATTTGGCTTTCATATATAGTCCTTTAGTTTGGACTAATTAATAATATTTGTCATTGGGATTTCAAGATATATGTTTTCTTTCTCATTCATTTTGGTGGTTTCTGAAAATCTAACTTGTATGATAGCCAGGCATTTGAAAAACATTACGCTCAACTCTTCCATTAAAGCTTGCCGCTGAAATCAGGGAGAGTTGTAGCCGTCGCCATCTGTCACTCGTGAGCACTATCCAATGGCAATGCCCAATCTCTATGCGGCAGAGACTCTATTCGTGGCCATGTCTCTCTTACTGTCTGCCAATCACCACAACCTAATTTCAAAATTCCTATTCTTCAAATCCTCCCCTTATTCTTCATTTTAAAGGGTTGAAGCTTGAAGGGTTCCTCCAATCATAAAGTAGTGTTTTACAAGTCTACAACTTTCTTTCATAGCTTTGTTCTTCTTAGCGCTATCTTAGGTGCGACTAGAATTAATTTTCTGATTCATGTGATAAAAAAATACAAACTAATTTTTTTATTAAGATCTTCAGTTAGGGGTTTTGATAAACCAGTTCTTAGATGCTGGTCTGATTCTCCCTCAAGTTCTTCGGATTCTCGATTTGGTCTCTGCATGCTCTTTTTTTGTCTTCTTTGGTTTTCTGAGACAAGTTTCCAGGAACTCTAGAAGCCTTCCATGTTGGACGTGGCTGAATCCGGCGATGATGTTAGTGGTTGATCGTGATCTTAGAAATTTGATCGTGATTGAGGAGAAGTACGTGGTTGATAGAGACTCATAGTCTACTCTAACTAATGTCTTCTATTAAGCTTAAAAAGGGTAAAATGGTAACTTAACATGTTTAAGAGGATAGTTTTGCCATTAAATTGTCTAAGATGATGATGATACATCATCAACTAACAGACCTATCATAATGGAGAAGGTCTGTGTGAACCTTATTTCAAAAATAGGGGGAGTTAGTGGAATTATCATGAAAAATAGTGGGTGCATGTTATTAAAGGCAAACTACAGGGGAGAGGTGGGTGGAATTTTCCCTTATTTTTATCTACTCTTTTGTTTCATTTTCATTTTATTATTATTTTTTTCCATCCTCTTAGTTTCTTGTTTCATTTTTTCTTTTGTATTATTTATTGTATATTTTCTCTTGTGTGGTTATCTCATTTTTCTTTTTGTATTTTTTGTAGGAAAGAACAGTAATAAAATTGTCTAAGACTTAATAATAAATAGTGGGACTGACCATCAGAACGCTTGGAAATTGGATAAAATCTTAGAAATTTAGTATTATCATCTAAAAAAAGTACAAAAGTCACAATGAGCATCGACAGAATGGACGGGGGATGGACCCCAAACATCATTGTCAATTAAATCTAATGGAGCGAAATTAATAGACGGGGAAGAAGTTAGAGTAAGACGAGCAACCTTGTCTAATTGACAGGCTTTACATAAATGGGGGAGGGAGTGACAAGAAGAAGGCAGTCCATAGGAACGCAGAAGTTGACAAAGAACACATTCATGAGGTGACCAAGATGGTGATGCCAAGCAGTGGCAGAAGTGCACTCGGCAATGTGAATGGAGGGCGGATGAGGAGTGGTAAGGGTGTAGAGGCCACCATTACTCGGGCCGGAAAGAAGAGGTGTTCGAGTAGCCTGATCCTTGCAAGAAAATGAGCAAGATGAAACTCAAAGTAAACAATATTGTCAGAAGCAATTTTTGGTACAAAAAGGAGGGGTTTGCAAAGGGAGGGGACTTGCAAAACATTGGAGAGACGTAAAGAACCAATGGATGAAGAACCAATGTCGGAGATGGATAAGTCCTTACCGTCTGCCAAGTTGAACCTTGATTAGTGCCACTATAGTCCTCATATTGGGAGAAGGAGAAGAGATTTGAGGTTACGTGGTGAGTGGTGCCGATATCTGGGTACCAGGTGTAGGGTTACGAGGGGTAGGAGTAATGATGAGAAACAGGGGAAGGTGAGATGGACGGGTGGGGGGATGGTATGGGGAATGAGGATAGGGGAGGGGGGCGGGGGAGGAGGACGAGATGGGGGTTAGGGTTTCAATAGTAGCAGATGGCAGTGGAATGGTTGTTGCACCGCCAAATGGAACAATACTGGACAAGGGGAAAAGGGCATTTATGGGTACCACAACCGCGCGAGCTGCATGCGACCATAAGAGGAGCCACGACTTTGGGGCTAACCGCAGCCCTCTTTGTGCTGGGTCATGTTGACATTTGCTGGGGTAGGTAGTTAGGAGGCCGATGTGAGGGCCAACTTGGAGATGGTAGAGCCAGTCAGAACCTCATGATTTAACAAACGACCATAGAACTCTGAGTTGGATAAGGGCTCAGCACATGCAGTCAGCATTGGGGCGAGAGTTTTGAACTCATTACGAAGTGCACGAAATATATAGATGTTGAAATCGCCACCTGTAGAGGACAACAAGCGGCAGCTAGTTCGCCTGCAAGGGACTTAATCCACTAGAGAAAGGAGCCAATAAACTCATCCGGTTTGTGGGAGAGTTCCTGAAGAGAAACATGGAGGCTAAGTATGCGAGAGTGGGAGGTGGAGGTGTATAGGTGCTCTCAAGAGTGTCCCAAATTTGTTTGCTGGAGGTGTGACCAATGATGAACGGCATGGCTTCCTCAAAGAGGGAAGCAATGAAAAGGCTCATCAGATTGTATGTAGCCATTGCAAGGTGAGTGGATCGTTCGGTGGAGTGGAGGCATCACCAGTAGGAAGGCAAGTTGTCAGACACGTACGGGAGCGATCCATCAATATAGCCATACAAATTTTGGCCCCAAATAAATGGTGAGATTTGGGCACGCCAGAATAGATAGATAGTTCTTTGACGTGAGCTTGCTGGAGATAAAGTGGTGTGCCTGTGAGATGGGTGGGCATGGAGGGAGAAGCACCACCACTAGTGATGGTGGATTGGGTGGTGCTGCTGGTGGCATTAGTCATTTAAGACTGACACCAATGTTAAACCCTAGATTATTAACTTATATAAAAGATTGCAAGAAATCATTACATGAGATGATGAGTGTACGTGAATGCTTAGGAGACTTCACATGTGATATTCTCCTATGAGCTGTACATGCGATAATCCAATACAATAGAGATTGTGTAGGAGTGGAGTCTCCACATGTGATAGTGGATAAGGAGTTGTGAATGAGTGGAGTCCTCTCATGTGTGAACAACGTACGTGTCCTCTCATGTATGAACAACGTATGTAAAGATGGACTCCCTCATGCATGCAATAGTGATGAGAGTCCTAATGGGGCTGCATGACTCAATACTGTACATCTACATCACAAGAGAAACAAAGAGAAAAGGAGGGCTTAAGGAAAAACCTGGTTTTGTTTTCAAATTGACGATTCTGATTGCAATCTCCTCGTCTCTCCTCTTTAGTGAGGCCTCGCCATAGGTGTTTGAGGAAGAGGAAGGGGAAGTGGAGAGATGCGACATAGGAGAGGACGGAGGCCATGTTGAAGAAGTTGGTGAGCTGCTGATGCTTATTGGATATGAGTTTCTGCCATCATCAAGTTTGATCCGTTCCTCCATGAAAGCCCCAAGGTCCAATTCTGAAGCAAAAAAACCTGAAGCTGAGACCAACATTAGAGAAGAATTACGGATTGTTTAAACCCCATAGGCTATCCGTAACAGCAGTAGAACAAGAATATGAAACCAGATGAAAAAAGATCTCCTATCGCCTAATTCGTTAGTCATCCATTGGAGATACATCGGCATACGACCTTGTACGTATATGGATATATATATATAGGATTACAACTGAGTCCACAATGAATGGGTCTCTACTATAGTACAATAATACTCTAGTATGCAATTGCATTAGCACCCTCGAGTAGTGACAATTATGGATCCCATTAACTTTTTTTTTATTATAATAGATATACGATAATATGACATGACCTTTTAGCCTTTAATGTTATCCAATGGTGAGGGAAGTGTGTTATACAACGTGGGGGTAAATAAAAGAAGTACCAAATTATTTGGCATCTCCACAGGTATGACAAGAAAAACCCTTTAATTATTAACTTACATTTTAGTTTCACTTTACATTCAAATCTCTTGCATTTGAAAAGTACCTAAAATATCATTAGGGGTGTCAATTGGTCAGTCTTAGTCCACCTTAATTGCTCCTCAACATTTTAACACCCTGCACCATGACAGCCCATTTAGATAATCGGTCCCTCCTCGGCAAAGCATAGACACATTTATATTAAGTCCGGTAGTCTCGGTCCACAATCGGTTTTATGCTAATCGATCTGTAAACAGATTGTAATGGGCTCATGCTCTAGTGTAAATAAAAATAGAGAGAGATGTTGCTTTTTGAATCCATAATTGTTCTCACGTTGTAGATTAGATACCTTCTTGTAGGATTGTAAATCGCTCTTATTAGACTTGTGATCACCCATCTAAACGAAGATGAGGACGGAAAGAATGAGTAGAAGACTCAAGAATAAAAGAGAGTAAGAGACGATATAATGTTTTAAGCTTTTAGCTTTAGTAGGATTGTATTTGTTTGGTTTAAATTAATCAAGATTCAGTTCAGTTTAAAGGTATATTCGGTTCATTCGGTCGGTTCGGTCTACACTGTTGCACCATGAATGCCGTTTAATAATCAATCTGAGCCTAAGCCCACACATTTAATCATCAGGCCAGTTGGGCACGGTCGGAATACGCGGTGCATGCTTGGAATTGACACTCCTAAGCATAATCATTACTAAATATGGAAAGAAACATATGTAGTTTGTACAATCATGTAGTGGTATAGCTATTAAAGTTCCTTTTGGATTTTAAAATTTTCACTTCCATTTCCTTGCAACCAAACTGAAACCAAGCCCACATGTTACACATATTTTGGTTGGCCCAATGTTGCTTTATTTTTTTTAAGCCCAGCCAAAACCCAATCCACTCTAGCCAGGTCCTTTTTCTAATCTAAGTCCCATATTCATTAACTAAACTAAACACTAAACAGTAAGCCACAACTGATTTATAGGTGTATTTGGTTATTTTATGGTTGTTTTATTTTTTTGGGGTTTATAATGGAATAATGTAACAATTTGTCTAGATTTATAAATAGTATTAAAAATTAGGTGAATGAGTTAAGGGAAAAGTTTTTATGGTCTGCCCCTTAGGTGAGGAAATTTATGGTCTGGATCGGAGCTTTTCACCCTGAAAAAGATACAAAGCCCCTCTTTCCCGTATTTGAAGTTTCCATAATATATCTGTTCTTTATCCAACCACATGAAAGTCTCTTTTTGAAAACTACTCCCTGAGATAACCTCTTCATGTGGCTTGGTGTGGTTGCAAAGGAAATTGAAGGGAAGGAAAGTGAACTTTTTAAACTTAAAAATGAAACTTTTATAGATATAACATAAAGTGAATATTGTATAAATTATCCAAATTTCTTATCATATTTAATAATGATACTTATTTGATATTTCTTTTTACTTTTCAAATGCAAGGGATTTGGATGCAAAGTAAAGTATAAGTTTATAAATAAATATAAAATGATTTGAAGTTAGTTACATAAACATATAATAACATTTGCTGTAATTATTACAAAGTTTCTCGTTTATTTATTTATTTATTTATTTATTTTGAGTTGAAAATTTTCACTTCCTTATCCTTAAATTCACCTTGCAACCAATACAACCAATCAAACCATATAGATTTTCTTACCTTACATTTACTTACTGGGTCATGCCAATGGATATATCAAATTTGAAAAATATTTTTATTCGTCAATGGTGGGAAAAAATGGAAACTATTGAATCAAGTATTTGAAATTGTTTACAGAAATATTGTTACCATTCTATATCTGACACATGGAAACTCTAACTGTTATGGATGTCTTGAATTCTTTGGCTTTTTTGGATTCAGGACCCCCTTTGAGGATTGATCTGCTCCAACAAAATTTGGCGGCAACCCAATCGGCCCGACTTGGACTTCATATTCAATGTTATTTTCACGTGATGTTGCCCTAGCCATAAAAGGAAGAGAGAAAATGGTTTTTCAAAGTTGGGTTTTGGAAGAGAACTGGCTCTTGAGAATCTCTATCATACTACCTCGTTTGATATAATGAATTGTCTTCATTTTCTCTTGTGGACGTAGCACATTGCATTGATATGTGAACCACGTAATTCTCGTTATCTCTTGTTTGCTTTCGAATTCTGTTTTTCATTTTATTTTCACATCTTATTGGTGGTTGTCATAACACTAACATATTAGGGTCAACTATTTGCAAGGCTTAGAGATTGTTCTGGTATAATTGTTCTTCACTTCTTGTTTTTGCTCTTTCACTGTATCATGTATTTGACCTTGGATTTTTTTCCCTTCACTTCCTCCAATTACATATATTGATATATTTGAATAGCTTTCAGCTCTTTTCCATTATTTTTTTTTCTGATTCTTTTTAACCCTCTAATCACATATGAGCATGGGACTTTGGATTCACGTATACACAAGATTTCAGTCCTAATCCAACTTTCCATGTAATATAATTAGGTGTCACCCATAGCTTCCATATTGATATTGGGTGATCTACAAACGATTCCAAAAATATTTATGAGAGTGATAGTTTAATACATTTTATTAACATTGATTAAAAAAATGAAGATAAAACAGCTAGCTGCTCCCACCATCCTCTATGTAAATATTTCACCCATAGTCAAGAAATGTAGGAAAACGTCAACTTTTCCATTCAAATGTTGCTATTAGCATCTACCTGATTCCTGCAGTTAAAAGTTAAAAAAATAAACAATATTCCTTGTGTATTTTTTATTATCAATATGCTTCTTTCACCCAAAGTCAAGAAACGTAGGAAAATGTCAACTTTTTCCATTCAAATGCTGCTATTAGCATCGATCTACCTGATTTATTCAGTTAAAAGTTAAAAAAAATAAATATTATTCCTTGTGTATTTTTTATTGTCAATATGCTTATCTGTTATCTTTTATCATTTTAAGTAATTTTTTTTTATAGTAGTAATATAGCAACCATTAGTAAGAGTGAAGATGTCAACCTTCGTTTTTCTAACTTCTAAGGAAGGTGAGGACGAAGATGTCAACTAATAAACACCTAAACAAAGAAAAAGACATAATAATATCTTATTTATGTAGTGGTTAGATGCAATTAGTGAGAATCTAAAACAAGAAGAAAGACATGTAATAATATCTTATTGACGTAGTAGCTAGATGTAATTAATGAGAATCTAAAACAAGAGGAAAGACATGTAAAATTATCTCATTCATTTTTTTTGTGTGGTAAAGTATCATTTTATTCAGATTGTGATTGAAACAGTGAAGGTCACAAAGAGCCAACCAGTAGAAGCCATCCAAAGTACTGTCGAATATGAAATAGATTTGACCATCCTAACTAGGGAATTGGCTAAGCCATTGTAAACCCTATTGGTGTGAGTAAACACACAGGAATCAGTAGCAAATATGTCATCTACTTAGTGGAGTATCACTACAAACAAAATTTTGTATATCTTCCTTATTGTATGATCATTTTAATAAGATTAGATGTTATTATATTTGGAAAATATTTAATGAAAGGGGGATCATTATTAGGCTATGTGGTTTCTACATCAACGCATAGGCCAATGGGAGTACTCACACAAGGGCATCTAGCGGAGATAAGATTTTTTATTTCACACGAGGTAGGATGGTCACTTCGCCCTTCCTGTGTCTGGACACATGCTCCACACAGCCTGGTCAAAGACAAAAAGTCATTTGCCTTATATGTTTATGTTAGAGGGGAGAAACATCCAAAAATGAGAAGATTGACACTAATCATTGCTGCTACGACCTTGTAATACTGGACAACTATCAAATGGAATCTCTCCTCCCAGAATAATAATAATAATAATAATAATAATAATAATAATAATAATAATAATAATAATAATAATAATAACCCTTAAACTATTGTAATCCCAGAAGAATACCTAGCAAGTGGATAGTAGATTCCACTACAGAGATTTGTTTCTCAAATATTAGCCCTAACGGATCTTGTCCCCTTAATAATAAGTAAACAGAAAAGAAATTTAGTTCAAATGGTAGATTCATCAAATCAAATGATTAAAAATCGATTCTTTCTAAGTTTTTAAAACACACTGTAGGGGTGCAAGTTTAGTCCTGTTAGCCTGAGCTAGCTGCCTTGAATCGAATAGGGCTTGGGCAGAAATACCTGACCCTGAGGGGGGGTTAGAGTTGGAAATTAACCCTAAGTTAGGGCCGTGCAAGGTTTGAGGCCTTGGGCTAAGCCCAGCCCGGCCTAGCCTCCTCATCTCACTTCCCCCTCCCCATGGTTAGAGCTAGCAGGATCAAACTTGACGTTGAGGGCAGGTTACGGTTAGGTTTTTCAGGCCCTGAGCTAAGACCAGGTCAGGCTTGGGCCTAATTAAGTAAACTTGGGATTAAATTAGAATTTTAAAGGGAAAATTTCACATACTATCAAAGAAGTATTTAAAAGATCAACTACCACCCACAGGTTTCTGGCATCATCAACTACCACCCAAAAATTTAACATCATTAATCAAAGAGACCCACTCCGTTAAGAGAGTCCAGTTAGATGATGATGTCAGCTAAATCAAACTTTTCATGGACAATACTGCCCTTAGTGTAAAGGTAAAAGACCATATTACCCTACAACTTTGCAACAACTGAGTGATTCTTCCAATCATTTGGAAGTCTATTTCTAGTCAAGGTTCTTTTTGGGAACCTGAAATGCCATTCTCTTAATCGGTGAGGAACTGAGGATTACAATATTTTGAAGTTTCTATTTTAAGTTCCATAATCGCTAATCAAGAAGGTTCTTCAAAAGGTATTTGTGGCTTAAGGGCCTGTTTAATAAAACTTCTACTTTTGGATTCTGGATTTTGGTTTAAATTTGGATTCTACTCCAAGCTACTCCAGGATTATTTTGATGTTGAAACTTGTTTGATAACGCAATTCTGAAATGAATTCCAGAGCATCTTTGGATTAGAAACATGTTTGATAATACACTATCCCCCCAATCAAAATCTAGAAAAACAATCGTGGTAGTAGTGGGTGGTGGTGGCAGTGGTGGGCGGTGGTCATGGTGGTAGTGGTTTCGGTGGCGTTGGCGGCGGTGGTGGTGGCGATGATGGAAGTGGGTGGTGGGTGGTGGCGGTGGCAGCGGTGGTGGTGAGTGGTCGGTGGTGGGGGATGGTGGTGGTTGTGGTGGCAGTGGTGGGTGGTGGCGATGGTGGTGGTGAGGGGATCAAGTGAGAGTCATGTGAGAGTCGACTATTTTTTTTCTCCCAAAAAGTTGATCCAACAGCTTGGAGCAAGTATTTATGACTCCAAAATTTTAAATTCTGGAGCCATTTTGAATCTGATTCACTCTGTGGGAGTTGGAATTCAACCGGACTTATCAAAAGTGCTTCTACTCCAAAATGGCTCCCTAGGAACCAGAATCCATAGAATCCAGAAGCAAAATTTTATCAAACAAGCCCTAAGTGAGAACCTTTGGGGAAATTAGAAAAGATAATAAGAACAAAACCCTTCTCTGATTTCTCTTTCTTTCTTATTTTAAGAGTCAATGTTATACATATATATATATATTGCGATTTTCTAGTTGTCCAAGACTCCTACAAACTGTTCAATATGTCCCATTCTTTTAAACAGAAGATTTCGGTTCTTGTGTAAAATCTGTGCTAGGGTTTTTGGTTTGGCCGAGGTTTCAGGATCCCTTGTTTCTTTCTTCCTTAAAGTAAACTTATTGAAAAAGAAAAAGATTGAGCTTTTCGATTTGCAGAGTTGTAGGTGTAGCCATTGAAGGTTTCCATAGTATTATCGTTCCATTTCCTTGCTTTTCACGGTAGATGAAGAGACTATAGAGCGATTTCAAAGGACGCAATAAGTTTTCTTGAATGATCGGTTATTTCTCGTGACCTAACCGATACCTTGCCGGAGAAGTTGAAGAGAACCGATGGCTTGCCGTCGTGATTTTCTTCCTCTCCCCTTTGATTTGGTTGCAAAGGCAACTCTGGTTAAAGACAATTAAAGGAATTTGTTCGATTTCGGAGTGCAAAAGAAAAAAAAATGGATCACAGTAAATACTCAACCGAAATTCCAATTTGCAGCCTATACATCACACTGTTGTGTTTCTTGAATTTGATTATCATCTTCCATTAGCTACTCTAGAGTTTAGTATCATCCGAACAGAAAAGCTAAGATTCGATTCACGATGAATGTTTCGTTTGTGTTCGAGATTTTTTGGCGAGTTTGAGATATGCCATGGAAAGACACGGACGAGTTGCAGAGAAAGAAAAAGAGCAATGTGCATGCGAATGCAAAGAGACAAGGGGAGAAACCAGTGCGATGGTGACAAACTCGTCGGTGATTGTGGGAAGTCCATGACGGCGGCAGTGGTGAAGTTGGACTGTGAGAAAATTGAGTTGTGAGGACAAAAGCCAGCTGTGGAAGGGAATCCATCCATATCCCTTGGGGTGACTATTTTTTTTTCAATAGATCAAACTAGTATTTTTACCTAATTTAAAATTTTTTCAATTTATATTATGAAGGGTATAAATTTTTATCAACATTTGAAGTGACTTCCGTCAATTAGTGGAGTGCGATTAATGATTTTAGAACCAGGGGTGGTAGGTGATGTTATCAAATTATTTTGGTAGTACATGATATTTTTTCAATTTTAAAATACCTGATCCAACCGGATCCTATTGCAGCCCTACTACACAAGATCTGCACTCTAATTAGGGCTACTAAATATTTCTCATTTTCTAGGATTCCTTCTTTAAGTAAAATTTATCTCCTCATATATATGTTGTACGGCATATAATTTTACCTCATATTTTTTATATCATTATTTTGAATTGTTTTCTCATGTAAAATTTTGGATAGAACTGAACTTCAATAGTTATATCGAGGGTGAGTAGGTGCGGATCCCAAATTTAACAATCATTTGAATTACTATGTGCTTGATATTAAATTCAACATCAGTCCTTCATGATTACTTACCATAAAAAAAAATTTCCAACATGATTTTTTTACCTTTGTCTTTTGACTTTTTTTAAGTAGTAAAAGTTCCCCTTGATGCGAATCTTATCTGCGCTGACTGCGCACCATCTTGTGTTTTGGTAAACCCTATTTCTTATTCACTTGACTAAATTTATTTGGATAAGTCAATTAAATGAGTATCTCATTCTGTAATAAAAATTTACCAAAAAAATGTAATAGTTTTTACAAGAGAAAGAGATTTACATGATGTTGGGATGTAAAGACATTTCTCATGTTAAATCAATACTCGCACTAAAAGGATGTAATGACATTTTTCATGTCAAAATCAATGCTCGCACTGAAAGAAAGCCTCATGATTCATATATGCAAACCTTACCAATTGTAGTAACTGACACTTTTCATCATTATTTAGACTTTCTTTGTTAAACATAAATCCCTCACATATAGTCCATGTCAAATTTGGTAGTGACTTGGTGATTTAAATAGTTTTTAAATTGGATTATGCATTGAATAGGAAAATAAAAGATTCATTTTTTTATGATGAAACCAAAGTTTTCCAACAAGTAAATATAATAAAAATTAAAAATTAAAATTGAAAAACTATTAAAAAAAAAAAGGTGCACCAATTGTAGTTCTTTTTTTCCCTCATGTTGTTCTAATGGTAGAACGATATTATAAGGCTACGAAGGTGTACATCATTTTTAATATTTTGTCGGAGGAAACTATGGGTAGTTCTTCTTAAAAACCATTACACCAGACATGGTTTAACCATTCTATAATTTCGTTTTACAACAATAAGTCAATCTCAATCACATTACCCCTGATTGGTGAGATTTTCACTTTTATTTTAGTTTCTGATTCAAATATATATTATTTAATGTAATTTCAAGTATTATGACAAATCAAATCGGTAACAAATACTTGATAATTACATGGATAATAGGTCCACTAAATTTGATTGCAAACTTGGCTGCTATATGTCAGTTTTATATAAAGAGAATTGGTTTCTTACAAAAAAAAAGAAAAAAAGAAAAAAGAAAAGACATTTAAGTATTTTTTTTTTCAATTGAAACACACCAATAAAAGCTCAATCCCATAAAATCACCATGAAATTATCTCTGATACCAATTCAACTGAAAAACCAAATTGAACAATGATATTCTTATAAATTATTTCCTTAGTAGCACATGATATGAATCCTTAGATTTGTAGGCTAGGATCCATAAAGAGCTCCTACAAGAAAAAGAAGGGCGTTTCAGTGCATGAGGCTCCAGCTATTGTGGGATCTGGGGAATAGCATGCACACAGTTTTACTCCGGCCCACAATGTGGAGAGGCTATTTTTGTATTTCGAACTCGTAATCACCAGGTTACAATATGATAACTTTATCATCACACCAAGGCTTGCCCTCATAAAAAGCTCCTAGAAGATATGTTAGAATTCGTGAACCACCTTCACAAAATAAAATAAAAATAAATAAATAAAGGAAAATTTTCACTCATCCCCCTTGAACTATACCTTTAATTCACTCAACCTCAAACATTGCTCATAATTTACCCACTCCCCTTCAAATGTGAAATAAATATCACAGAGGTCCAGATTTAAGAGATTAATCTGTTAGATGATGAGGTGACAACTTTAAAAATTATATAATAATTAAATTACCCATTAGTATTATTAATTTACTATTTTACCCTCTTCTTCTTTTTCTTGGTTGTTGAGAAGGAGAAGAAGATGAAGAGTCAAGAGGATCACCTGAGCTCTCTGATGTGACATCTGGGATCGATTCTAAGGTTCATGGAGAAAATTGATTTGAAGAAAGAAATCCCTCTGCAACTCCTCTCTGGTGTTCATCTTCATTTTTTTTGTATATTGTAGATTTGTTTCATCGGAGTTGTCGACGCTGCTACAATAGAAATCGTAAAACCGTGAAACTGTATCTTTAGGTTTTGCTGTTTCTTCACTTCCTTTCGTTTAGGAACTTTTCTTCGTCCAAGAACTGAAATCGCATGAGGAAGCCGGAAAAGACAAATCAGTCCAGAAATATAAAGGATAGTTCGGCAAACGTGGGAAATAATCTATGCTTTTCTTTATTTATTTATTTTTTTTAAAGAGAAATCTATGTTTTTTTTACAATGAGGGTAAAATAGATTTTTTTATTTTTCCTGTTAAATACTTAACTGCATTGGATGTCGGTGAAATTGCATTGGTTGTGGGTGAAATTATGAACAATGTTTGGGGATGAATGAATTAAAAGTGAAGTTCCATTTTTTTTAAAAATAGAATAAGCTCAATCCCATGAATCTATTTTTTATTTATCTTGTTACAAACTCAATCCCGTGAATCACCAAAAATCAACTTTGATACTAACTCAATAAAAATCTAATTGAGCAATGCTATTCTTATAAATTATTTCTTTCATTTGTAGGCTAGGATCCATAACTCCTAGAAGACATGTTAAAATTCGAAAACTGCATTCCAAAAAACTAAATATATAAATAAGAGACATTAAATTTTTTTTTTTCCCAATTGGATACACCAACAAAAGCGGATCCGCATCCTCTCCTCCTAAGGAGGACAGCGGCAACCTTATTCAGATGGCCGATACGTGGCTCTCGGTGAATTTAAGACCCATGTTCGAGCCGAAACCTAGCCAACAAGTCAAGTTGACAGGGGTGTCGGCTTGAACTTGGGTCTCGGATTCACCCAAGAGTCATGTATCGACCATCCGGGTATGGTTGCTGTGTTCTCCCAGGTTCTGGGAGGAGACGATGTAAATCCAACAAAAGCTCAATCTCATCAATCTATTTTTTGTTTTTGTTTTTGGGGAAACGAACTCAATCATGAGAATCACCAGAAAATCATCTTTAATACTAATTCAAGAAAAACCTAATTGAACAATGGTATTTTTATAAATTATTTCCTTGGTAGCACATGGTATGAATGCTTTGATTTGTAAATCAGGATCCATAAAGAACTCCTAGAAGACATGTTAGAATTTGAAAATTGCCTTCCAAAAAAAGAAAAAGAAAAAAAAAAAGAGGCATTTTAAATTATTAAGTTTTTTTTCCAACTGGGAGACGTCAATGAAAACTCAATACCATGATCTTTTATCTTTTGGGTGCAAGCTCAATCCCATGAATCACGAGAAAATCATCTTTTATCCCAACTCAACAAAAACCTAATTGAACAATGGAATTCTTATAAATTATTTTCTTGGTATTGGTGGCACATGATATGAGTCCTTTATATAATTTGTAGGATCCATATAATGTTTTTTAGACGACATATTTTTGTAATTAAATTGTTTATCTTTCTAATCCACCATTTGATAGCCAAGCAAGAATTCACTACTACTTAAGAAAAATTTAATTTATAAGAGGAGAATCTCCATGCAGCCATTTGGCGGGGATGATCTCACAAGCACAGCTGATTAGGTTTTTTTTTTTTTTTTTTTTTTTTTTTTTTCATACAATAAGGGTAAGGAGAATAGGGGAGGGAGAATGTGCAACGGAGTTCTGCATGGATCGCGGCCAGTTCCTTAATCAATATTTATTCATCTAATGGTTAGAAATTTTCAATAAATTTTTTTTAAATTCTATGCTTCAAATTGGAAGCTCAACTTGCCATTGGTCTTGACTGGTTATAGGTTACATGAGATGCCATTGTGTATAAGATGGATGGTTGAAAATTATTTTGAACAAACAATCGTTTTTTTTTTTGTTTTTCCTTCTAAGGAAGGTAAGGAGGAAGATGTCAACTATATAAAATAAGGAGATAAAATAGCAAAAGGAAATTAATTAGCATCTACAACAAGAAAAAAAAATGTAAATAATAATATATATCTTATATGTGTAATGGATATATATATATATATATATATATATATATATATATATATATATATATATATATATATATATATATATATATAGTAAAATACCTAGTGGAGTATCATTACCAGTAAAATCTTACATATCATTTTAGAGAACTATTATATGATCAATTTAATAAGATTAAAATTTGTCAATAAGAGGGAGCAATATCCATAAAATTAGTAAAATAAAATAAAAAAGAAATATTGCCTTAAGCTTATGTAAAACAATAGGAGGTTCAAAAAGAAGGGAAGAGACATCCAAAAATGAAAATATTGGTATTTCTTCTAGTCATTGCTAGCCACTATCTTATAACACTCTAAATCTATAAAATAATAGGAAAAAAAAAACCATCAAGTGGAAATCCCCCCTCTTAAAAAAAAAAAAAAAATCCTCGAACCAATGACCAAATGAACCAATATTTGGGTCATATCCAAAGTTAGTAAATTTGGATCCTAGAATTATTTGGAAAGAGAATAGTCCAGAATGACTTGCTTGATAGTTTAAGAATTCAATCAAAATTGTGATAAAAAAAAAAAAAGACTTAAAATAAAATTTGTTTTCGAATCAATTCCAGAATTATTCGTTTGATTAACAAAAATTTGGATAAATAATTCAGATGTTTATTTTTACTAGCCATCAACAAACTTTTTTAACATACTTTAAGAGGGACTATCCCAACATTGTACCCATCCAAATAGATTTAAGTTATAGTGTTCTTGTTTATTTTATTGATTTAATATTTTATTATTTATACTCAAAGTCAATATCAATTTTTTTTTATTATCATTAATTTGCAAAGAGATCTCAATCGATCACTATCGAAGGTTATATGCCTTCACTAAGAGAATCAACACCCAACCAATTATGTACGTATTGATCTTTTATTATTATATATATAAGGGAAAATATCTGTCACACCCTATGTAATTTATCTTAATCTCACCCACTCATCATTGTTTGAGATATTTTTTGTGAGTTTTAGATGAGATGAGATGAGAAAAAGAAAAAAAAAATTGTGGCTGCTTGAATTTGTTTATGTTCTTAATAGTACGTCCCAACTAATTTTCTTGTATGGAAAGAGATCCCTCAGGCAGATTAGTTATAGATCAAATTCTTAATCAAATTAAATCGTAAGCCCAACATGTATTTAATTATATTTGAATTTATTTAACATTATTTTGAATTGGTTTTTCGCGTGTAAAATTTTGGATAGAACTGAAATTTAATAGGTGGACTGGGAGTGATGGATCTTGAATACTAAATTTGGAGATCACCTGACATATTTAGTTCTTCATGATTTCACTCTCATCGCAAGTGGTCCTAAAATTTTTTTTTCTTCGACTTTCTTTTTTTTTGATTATTTTGAATTGATTGTAATTTATTCTTTTTTTTTTTCCATGACTTTTTTCTTTTGACTATTTTGAATTGGTTTTATTGTTTTCTTTTTTTCGTTTGACTTTCTCCGTTGACTATTTTGAATTTGTTATAATAGGTCCTTTTTTTTTTACTAGTATTTTGAGAATTTTTCTTTCCATTCTTCTTTCTAATGGACAACCATGCACGCCCATAATCTTGTTCGATTTACCCCATTTCTTAGCCACCCTGATTGAGGACAATAGGCACTAAATTTATTTTGATTGTTAGATCAAACTCAATGATTTCTCAATATGTAATATTAACTAACGGCAAGAGATTCACACCATGCTCGCACGTAATGGTATCTTTCATGTTAAATCAATGTTCGCACTGAAACGATGCCTTGTGATTAGTTTAAGGGGATCTAACCAATTGTGCTGGCTGATACCTTCCATCATCATTGCATGTTAGACTTTATTTGTCCGCATACAAAATATCCGTACATTTCAAATTTTGGTGGTGACTTGATAGTTTTTAAACCGGACTGTGCATCGAATCGGAAAAGGAACAAGTTTGGATTTTCATAGTAAAACCAAAGTTTACAAAATGATTAAAAGGAATAGATTGATCGCATTACTAGTTGCAGTATTTTTTCTTCTTGTTGTTTTAGTGGAAAATTCGGGTCCATAAATGTGTACATCATTTAGCTGTTATGGGTGTCTTGAATTCTTTGACAATTTTAGATTTATGATCCGCTTTGAAGATTGACCTATTCTGGCAAAATTTAGTGATGACCCGAATGAAAATTTTTCTGAGGTTTGTGAAGTTAGCGGAGGTCTTGGGCTGATAGGAGCAAGCCAATAGGACAACTCAACTTGGAGCTCATATACAACGTTTTTTTTTTTTCATGTATTGTTGCCCAAACCGCAAAAGGAAGAGAAAAATGAGTTTTTTGAAGTCAGGTTTTGGGTGAGAGCTTGCCCAAACCGCAACAGGTCATCTGCATTGATGTCTTGTGAACCACGTAAATCTTATTGTCTCTTGTTTACTTTTGATTTTTAATTTTCGTTTTGTTTTCACATCTCATTAGTATTTTTCATAACACTAAACTATTGGGTCAACTATTTGCAAGGCTTAGAGATTGGTCTGATGTAAATGTTTAACTATTCGTACTACATTGCATTGATTCTTTGTAGAGTGTCCAGGTTTAGTAATTTTTTTTACTTTTTTTTTTCTTTTTAACCCTCCAATGACATATGAGCATCTAGCTTTGCGATTCAATCCTAAATCCAACTTTCAATGTAATATAATTAGGTGTCATATTGGTGGGTGATCTGATAACGATTCCCAAAATATTTATGGGAGTGATAGTTTAATACCTTTACTTAATACTAGAATAAAAAAAAATGGAGATAAAACAGCTTAGCTCCCACCATCCTTTATGTAAAAATTTCATCTCAAGAAATGTAGGAAAATATCATTAGATGTCATTTTTTCCATTAAAATGTTGCTATTACCATCTACCTGATTTCTTCAGTTAAAAAGTTAAAACAAATATTATTTCTTATATATTTTTCTTTGTCATTTTTTTTTTGGGGGTTAGTATAGCAACCATTAGTGAACTGATCTAGTAAGAATGAAAGATGTTAACAAACAGAAAGACATGTGAAAAACATGTAATAATATCTACATAAAGGTAAGATGAAATTAGTGAGAATCAAAAACAAGAACAAAGACGTGTAATAATATATTATTTACATAGCGGCTAGAATCTAAAACAAGAATAAAAACATATAAAAAAATCTCATGTACTTTTTTTGTGTGATAAAGTAACATTTTATGGAGATCGTGATTGAAACAATGAAATCACAAAGAGCCAAGGAGTGAAAGCTGTCCAAACTGTCCTATATGAAATGGATAAGACCTTCCAAACGAGGGAATTGGGTAAGCCATTATAAACTCCATTGGTGTGTGTAAACACAAGAATCAATAGCAAATATGTTGTCTACTTTGTGGAGTATCACTACGAACAAAATTTTGTATATCTTATTTTTATTGTATGGTCATAATTTTAATAAGATTAAGTGTTAAAATATTTCCCAAATATTTCCCAAATGGGTATCACTACTAGGCTAGGCTATGTGGTTTCAACATCCGTGCATGAGCTAATGGGAGTATGTATACGGGTGGCTAGCGGGGATGAGATTTTTAATTTATTTCACATGAGATAGGATCGTCACTTCAACTTTCTTGTGTCTAGGCACATGCTCCATACAGCATGGTCAAAGAAGAAAAGTCATATGCCTTATATGTTTATGGGGAGAGACATCCAAAAATAGAAAGATTGACATTAATCATTGCTGGCTATGATCTTGTAAAACTGAACAGCTATCAAATGTCCTAAAAACAAACTATCAAATGAAATCTCTCTTCCCAAAATAATAATAATAATAACCCTTGAACTAATAATCCTAGAGAAATACCTATCAAGTGGACAGTGGCATCCAGAGCAGATTATTTGTAGGATCCACTGCAGAGATCTATTTCTAAAAAAAATATTAGTTCTAGTGGATCTTGTTTCCTTAACAATAAGTAAATACAAAAGAAATTTATTTCAAATGGTAGATTCATCGAATCAAATGATTAAAAACCAATTCTCTCTGAAGTTCTTACTCTACACACTATAGCAGTGCAACATTCGTCCTGTCAGCCTGAGCCTGCGCTGAATCAAATAGGGCTTTGGCTGAAATACCTGGCCCTAGGGGGGGTTAGAGTTGGAAATTAGCCATGAATTAGGGCTGAACCAGTCTGAGTCAGGGTTGAGGTCTAGAGCTGAACCATACCCGGCCAAACCCAGCCCAGCCTCCACCTCTCACTTCCCCCTCCCCATTGTTAGGGCCAATCAGGGTTAGCACGGCTTGACCCTAAGGGCAGGTTACATACTTACAGTTAGGTTTTTCAGCCCCTGAGTTAAGACCAGGCCAGGCTTGGGCCCAACTAAAGGAAAATATCTGGCTCAACGGTACCCTATTGCAGCCCTACTACACAAGGTCCACATGCCCTAAACTATTTGCTAGGAAAATTAAAATGAAACATGCCCACATGTAATTATATATGTTTCCAAGGTCGGTTGCCAATTTTAACAACACGTCCCAATTGATTTTGGCCATATCGTAATGATGTAAGGATTTTTGACCATAAGGATAGGGAGGATCCTTCATGGACTAGCAACGTATCAAATTCTTGATAAATTAAATTAAAAGCCCCACATGTAATTAATTATCCCCATATATGTTGGACGGCATATAATTTTACCTCTTAAATTTGACTTTTTTTAAATCATTATTTTGATCAGTTGGTTTCTCATGTAAGATTTTGGATAGAGCTGAAGATCAATAGGTATATTAATCAAGAGCGGCAAGGCTACTTCTTCACCAAATTCAAGAATCATTTGAATTACCACGTGTTTGATATTAAATTCGACATATTAGCGGTACAAATGTAGTCCTGACTACTGATCACATAAAAAAAAAAAAAAAACCTTTGGCTTTTGACTTTTTTTTTTTTTTTTTTTAATAATAAAATATTCTTTTTCATGAGAATCTTCCTTTCTATTTTCTTTTTCTAATGGACAAATGTACCTGTCCATGATCTTGTGTCTTGTTAAACTTTATTTCTTAATCACTCTGAAGTAGGGTTCCACATTAAATTTATTTGGATAAGTCAATTCAATATGCCCCTCAATATGTAATAAAAATTTACCAAAAAAATATGTAATAATTTTTACAAGAGAAGGGAGTTTATACAATATTTGCATGTAATGACATTTCTCATATCAAATCAATGTTCGCACTAGAAGAATGCCTCACGATTCATATAAGCGGACTTTACCAATTGTATATTTTCCATTATCATTATTTAGACTTTCTTTGTTAGATAGACAGAAATCCCTCACGTATAGTCCATGTCAAATTACATGGTAACTGGTGACATGATAATTTTTAAACTGGATTATAAATGGAGTAGGAAAATTAAGAACAGATTCATTTTTTTTTACAATGAAACCAAAGTTTACAAAATAATTAAATGTAATTAAAATAAAAAATTAAAATGGAATAACTATTAAAAAAAAAAAGGTGCATTAGTCTCAGTTTTATTTTTCCCTAATATTGTTTTATTGGTAGAACGATGCTTCAGGGCTACCAAGGTGTTCATTATTTTTAATGTTTTGTCTGAGGAAACTGGGTAGTTTTTAAAAAACCATTAAACCAGAAATGGTTCATCCATTCTCTAGTTTGATTTTAAAACAATAAGTCAATCTCTAGTCTGTTTTAATGGTTCTCTTTGCTGGTAATAGTATATAAACTGAAAGGATGCCTTGTGATTAGTATAAGGGGACCTTAGCAATTGTGTTGGCTAGACATCTTTAATCATCGTAGTTAGACTTTATTTGTTCGATATATAAAATATCCGTACATTTCAAATTTTGGTGGTGATTCGATCGTTTTTTAACTGGAGTATGTGTCTATGCATCGAATCGGAAAAGGAATAGATTGATCGGATTTTTGGGTAAAACCAAAGTTTACAAAACGATTAAAAGGGGTAGATTTTTTTTTTTACTAAAGATCCAATAAAATGCATTAAAAATAAATAAAGTTACAATCAAATCCCTTGAAAAGGTAAAACCTCACCGTCGGCATTACCATCAGCAGGGCCCAACTCAAGGTTAATTACATTTTGCAAATCTATACCATAGCCGGTCAGAAGCCTCCCACTACCTCCCATGCTACCAAATTTAGACATGTTGTCCACCGTGAATATACCTTGGTAGATGCTACATTGTTTGCCAATGCATCTACCACTTTGTTTGCTTCGCGAAAATTATGAGCTATTCTCAATTACATATGAGTCAAAGACTCTGAAATCATTCTCCATCCCTGTTGGCAAAACCATGTAATCACAATAGTTGCGGTATTTTTTCCTTCTTGTTGTTTTATTGGAAAATTCAGGTCTACAAAGGTATACATCATTTAACTGTTATGAGTATTTTGAATTCTATGGCAATTTTGGATTTATAACCCGCTTTGAAGATTGACTTATTCTGACAAAATTTGGTGGTGACCTCAATGAGAATTTTCTGAGGTTTACGATTGTAGTGGAGGTCTTGGGCTTATAGGAGTGACTCGACAGGTCAGCCCGACTTGGAGCTCATATCCAATGTTCTTTTCATGTGTTGTTGCCCTAACAGCAAAAGGAAGAGAGAAAGGGGTTTTTTGAAGTTGGGTTTTTTATGAGAGCTTCCCCTTGAGAATCTCCATTGTACTACCTTATTTGATATATTGAATCATCTTCATCTTTTTTTGTGAACATAGTACATTACATTAATGTGTGAACCACGTAAATCTTATCATCCCTTGCTTGTTTTCGATTTCTATTTTTTGTTTTGTTCCCATATCTCATTGGAATTTGTCATAACACTAAACTATTGGGGTCAACTATTTGCAAGGCTTAGAGATTGTTCTGATGTAAATGTTCTGCTTCACTTCTTGTTTTTGGTCTTGCATTGTATCGTGTATTTGATAAATTTGTATAGTTTTCGTGTCTTTGTATTTTTTTTCCCTTTAATTCCATCAATTAGCCAGTATCACCAGTTAGTATATTGATATATTTTCATGTAATATGGTTAGGTGTCACCCATAGATTCCATATTAATGGGTGATAAAAAAAACGATTCCCAAAATATTTATGAGAGTGATAGTTTAATACCTTTTCTTAACACTGATTAGAAAATGAGATAAAACAACTAGCTCCCATCATCCTCTATATAAAAATTTTATCCATTCTAGATGTCGACTTCTCCATTCTAATGTTGCTATATGGTACATTTACCTGATTTCTTCAGTTGAAAGTTTAAAAAACTATATATATTATTCCTTGTGTATTTTTTATTGTCAATATTATTATTATTATTTTTTTAAAGTATAGCAACCGTTAAAGGATTGATCCAGTTTGATTGAAAGATGTCAACCTTTGTTTTTCCATCTTCTAAGGGAGGTGAGCAAGAAGATGCCAATTACTAAACAACAAATAAGGAGAAAAACATGTAATAATATCTTATTTATGTAGTGGTTAGATGCAATTAGTGAGAATTTGAAACAAGGAAAAAGACATGTAATAATATCTTATTTACGTAACGGCTAGATGCAATTATGAGAATCTAAAACAAGGATAAAGACATGTAAAAATATATATCATTTACTCTTTTTATTTACTTATTTTGTGTGTGTGTGTGCATGGTAAAGTATCATTCTATTGAGATCATGATCGAAACAGCGAAGGTCACAAAAAGCCAAAGAGCAGAAGTCGTCCAAATTGTCCCAAACGAAACAGATAAGATCATCCTAACTAGGGAATTGGCTAAGTCATTGTAAACCCTATTGATGTGAGTAAACACACAAGAATCAATAGCAAATATGTCATCTACTTAGTGGAGTATCATTAGGAACAAAAGCCTGGTTAGGGCGAGGTTAGGCCAGCCTGGTTAGGGCTAGGTTAGAGCCATGTTCCACACAGCCTAGTCAAAGAAGAAAAGCCATTTGCCTTATATGTTCATGTTGGGGAGAGACATCCAAAAATGGAAAGATTGACATTATTCATTGCTAGATGCCATCTTGTAATGCTGAACAGCTATCAAATGGAATCTCTCATCTATTAATAATAATAATAATAAAAAATAAATAAATAAATAAAAATAATCCTTGAACTACTGTAATCTAAGAGGAATAGCTATCAAGTGGCAGGATCTACCACATAAATCTGTTTCTAAAAGAAAATATTAGTCCTAATGGATCTTGTCCCCTTAACAAAAGTAAGCAAAATATAAATGAGAAAAATACAGTTATCTCTCTTATGACTTATCTTATTGACAGTTGATCCCCAAAGATTTCAAAAAAGACAATTACCTCCCTTAAATAAACTATTAAAATCCAAATAATCCCACTCGTTAGGAATATTCCATTATATGATAACGGTGGGAGTCCCAATAGTTTATTAAATACTAAACTACCCTTTTAGAGATATGAACTACCCATTTTACCTTTACTATTTACTAAGGTTACTATTTGCCAGTTGAATGATTCCCCGATTTCTTGCTTGCTCACCACAGTCGAGCTCATTGTTATTCCGTTTTCCAAACCCTTGAATCGTCGTCGTCTTCGGAGCTCTCCGCCACTGCAAATCCTTGAACATCGAAGCAGTTCATCATTCGAAAGGTTTCCTCTGAAATCTTGAAGCAGTAAGGAGTCTTCGAAATGTTTCCGCTGAAATCTTGAAGCAGTTACATCCTGTCACTGCAAGGACCTTGAAGTTCCCATGTTCCTTAGAAATCTTGAAGCACAAATCGCTGCAAATCCTTGGGAGATTTGACCACTTCAAATCTTGAATCACAAACTGCTTCCAAGCATGAAGCACTGACCGCTGCAAATCCTTAAGCACTGACCACCATTCGAAACACTACCTGCTGTTACAAACATTGAAGCACTGAAACACTGTAAGGATTGTCTTTTAATTAACTTTTAATAAGTAGTGACAACAATAGGATATTTCATCTTCGAAACCCCCAAATTTTGGGATTGTTTAATGTCGATTTTGAGGTTTACAGTCTAACCCACCCACCTCCATTTTTTATTGTTTGTAGTAATCTGACCGAGTGCTTAATCGAAGACTTCTCCCTCTGACGGTCGAAACAAAATTCTCCCTTTTCAATCAAAACCAGTGCTTAATCGAAGACAAAAACAAGGGAGACTAGGAGTGCATTTTGTTCGAAATATTTGTGCGAACCTGAAATATCTCTACTTACAAATGTAAGAGTTTTGCCTCATTGGTCGCCTGAAATACCTTCACTTATAAATGTAGGAGTTTTGCCTATGGTAGCCTGAAGTACCTTTGCTTACAGCTGAGTCCAACAGATCATCTCCGCCCCATAAAAAACGTCGTGAGGGAGAATGAGAAGAAGATGAGATTATGATTTATTTTTTAGTTGGGTATCTAAAAAGGTTATATTGGTCTTTTAACAACGATATAATTTAAAGTAGGGATAAAACATTGAGGGTAGAGTTGTTCATAAAAAAATTTAACTTTAACACCGTTAAAAATTGGGGTTATTTGGATTTTAATAGTTTGTTTAGGGGAAGTAACTGTCTTTTTTGAAATCTTTGGGGGTCAACTGTCAATAAGGTAAGTTACAAGGGAGGTAACTGTCTTTTTCCCAAAATAAATTTAGTTCAAATGGTAGATTCATCGAATCAAATGATTAAAAATCAATTATCTCTAAAGTTCTTACTCTATACACTATAGTTGTGCAACATTCGTCTTGTTAGCCTGAGTTTGCCCTGAATCGAATAGGGCTTAGGCTGAAATACCTAGCCCTGAGGGTGGGTTCAAGTTAGAAATTAGCCACGAGTTAGGGCCGAACCAGGCTGGGTCAGGGTTGAGGCCTTGGGCTGAGCCCTGCCTGGCCAATCCTGGCCCAGCCTAGCCTCTGCCTCTCACTTCCGCTTCCCCATGGTTAGGGCCAATGGGATCAGCTCGGCTTGACCCTAAGGGTGGGTTACGGTTAGGTTTTCAGGCCCTGAACTAAGACCAGGCCAGGCTTGGGCCCAGCTAAGGGATATAGGATTAAACTTTGAATTTTGAAATATTTGGCTCTAGGTTTCGCTAGAATAGGCAATAATCAGATCACCATTTTATTAAACGATGCGAAAAGGGGTAATGACATTGATCGGCAAAAAGCTCAAGAAACAACCCAATATTCTTGCAGAATATATAGCTGGACAATTAAAAAATAGAGTTTCATTTCGAAAGTCAATGAAAAAGGCTATTGAATTAACTGAACAAGTAGATACAAACTCCTTCTACACCCCCCGCTTTTCAGCTTTATGCTCCAGCTGCACAAGCATAGCAGCACCTCCACCTGCTCAAGCCCATCTACCCTTTTACAGCCCTACTACACAAGGTCCACACACCCTAAGCTATTGCTAAGAAAATTAAAATAGAACATGCCATTGATCCTTTATAAACTACAACATGATATCAAATTGCCACTTAGGCTCTAGCCAGGGCTACTAAATATTCCTCATTTTCTAAGATCTTCCTTTAGGTAAAATTTATCTCATATATATATATATATATATATATATATATATATATATATATATATATCCAAGAACATGTTGCCAATATTAGCAATACGTCCCAATTGATTTTGGCCCTGTGGTAATGATGTAGGAATTTTTAACCATATGGATGGAGAGGTTCCTTTTTAATTTTTTTTTTTACTTTTTAACTTTTTTTGTTTAAATAGTAAAAGATTTCGATGCACATTGTCTCCTCCCAGTGATTCTGGGAGGATGCGGCAACCTATCTCGAATGGCTGCCACGTGGCTCTCGGTTGAATCTGAGACCAACGTCTGAGTCGACAACTCCTGTCAGCTCGGATATGGGTCTCGGATTTACTGAGAACCACGTGGCGGTCATCCAAGGCAGGTTGCCACTGTCCTCCCAGAACCACTGGGAAGACAGGATGCGGATCCAAAAGATTCCTTTTCATGCGAATCTTTCTTTCCAATTTTTTTCTTCTAATGGACAATCGTATCTGCCTACAATCTTGTGTTTTGTGTTAAACCCCATTTCTTAGTCACCCTGACGTAGGCGCCACAGTAAATTTATTTGAACAACTCAATTCAATGGGTCCCTTAATATGTAATAAAAATTTACCAAAAAATGTAATAATTTTTATAAGGGAAAGTGATTCACACGACGTACGGATATAACGAGATCACTCATGTCAAACCAATGCTCACATTGAAAGGATACGACCCTACTACACAAGGTCAACACACCCCAAGCAATTGCTAAGAAAATTAAAATGGAACATGCCATTGATCCTTTATAAACTACAAGATGATATCAAACTGCCACTTAGGCTCTAGCTAGGGTTATTAAATATTCCTCATTTTCTAAGATTCTTTCTTTAGGTAAAATTTATCTCTTCATCCACACACCTTAAGCTATTGCTAAGAAAATTAAAATGAAACACGCCATTGATCCTTTATAAACTACAACATGATATCAAACTGCCACTTAGGCTCTAGCTAGCACTACTAAATATTCCTCATTTTCTAAGGCTGTGTTTGGTAATGTTCTGTCACGTTCTTGTTCTGAACTGGTGTTCTTTTCAAGAGATGATCTTTTTCCGTTTATGTTCTGGAATAATGTTCTTTGACTGTTCTTTTGGCCTTTAGCTTGTTTGGCAAATATGTTTTAGAACTAGTCTGACCAATTTACTGTTTGGTAATATTTGTTCCAAAACATCTTTTTTTTTTTCTTTCAAATGATTCAAATATTACAGAATTGACACTACACTAATACATTTTTTCAAATTTATATTATTGTCATTTAATTATATAAATATGGAAATTTGTTTTAAGAAAACTATTTTTCAATATTAAACATATATTTTTCAATTGTCTGACTTAACATATAAAATATTTACACCAATCATAAAGCGTAAATGATCAAAATGGTTAATACAAATATCCATACAAACAAGAAAAAATAGAATATCCAACAGAAAATATTATCAAAAATACCTCACATACAGTAATTGTGAGAAAAGTTTGCTTGCATGTACTTGTACTTTTCTTGGGATTCCATACTTTAAAGATGGATTCCACGCTATATTGATAGTGACAGTATCCCATGAAGAATACAAGTACATATAGGTAATCCGAATTCTTGTTAAACCCTTATTTCATTGCCTTAGCCTGCAAAATATCTTAGATTTAATGTCATTACCAGTAGAAGCTTATATTAAGATTAAGAGAGGGCAAATAATTAAATTAACCTGTCTCTCTTTCAAATAGAAAAGTAACTGTTAGGTTAC
The DNA here is from genome assembly GCA_028583415.1 of Protea cynaroides. Lineage (NCBI taxonomy): Eukaryota > Viridiplantae > Streptophyta > Magnoliopsida > Proteales > Proteaceae > Protea > Protea cynaroides. The sequence goes on along the minus strand of CM053266.1, from coordinate 56,275,245 downwards.
ACAATTTCTTACATTCCATGATATCTAGCTAATTGATTTGCAATTCTTTTTCTAATGAAAGCCATCTCTCTTGATCTTTCTCGTTGAGTAGCAGGTTCTTGGTTAGGCAATAGAATAACATCATCATCACCTTCTGGGTTTAATGCATCTTCCACTTTCACTTCTTCATTCCCTAATCTTGTAAATTCAATATCAGCTTGATGTTCGTCTTTAATGAAGTTATGCAAACCACAACAACTTATGATTATGTCGCTTTGCACTCTCATAGGGTATGCTGGCATTTTCCTCAATACTTGAAATCTATTTTTTAATACCCCAAAACAACGTTCAATGACATTCCTCAGCGATGAATGTCTGTAATTGAAGAGTTCTTTAACTGATCTTGGCCGCCTTTGTCTCCCTCCTCTATAGTCTTGTAAATGATATCTTTCACCTCTAAAAGGGACCAAATAACCTGTTTGGTTTGTATAACCAGAATCCACAACATAGTATTTACCTAGAAAAAAAATATAAGTATTATTATAACAATTCAAGTAAAAAGTATCTCATAAGAATCTCATAACTATTATAAGATACCTGGAGGTGGATGAGAAAAATTAGTAGTTGTGCTTGTGCGAGCATATTCAAATATCCGACAATCATTTGCACTTCCTTCCCATCCAGCATAAATGAATGTGAATTTCATATCAAAAGAACATGCACACATAACGTTTTGAGTAACTAAACCCTTTCGATTAAAGTATCGTTGTTGGTCTGATTTAGGAACAACCACACTTATGTGTGTCCCATCAATGACTCCAATGCAGTCCTAAAATACAAAAATATTATGTAAAATATAATGTAATCCTAAAATGTATTAGAAGTATTTATAAAATAATAGCATTATAATTTTTTACCTTGAAATATGGGTTATACTTAGGATTTGTCAGAATCTCATCAGGAATGGCATCAAAAGGCCTAGGTTTAATGTATTCATCGGACAACATCCTCATGCCTTTCAAAACTTTCTTGAAGATTCGGCTAATTGTCTCTCCTGAATGTTGGAACCTCTCTTGTAAGTCTCTATTAGATGACCCTCTACCAACAGCATACAAGAAGATTCCAACCTGTTCTTCCACTCTAAGATAACATATATGTGATAACCAATGTCGTGTTATCATTAAGTTACACAGGTTTATAAAAACATGTCTTTTCATTCTGAACAAGTTGAAGATTCGGTCAGAATTACCAACAAGTATTTCATTAACCCACTGTGCACCAGGATGAGAACCATCTGTACATGGTTCTCTAATTGTCAGTAATGAATGCAATAGTGGTACAGCTATTAGGAGCAACAACTCCTCCTCTTCTTCAGTATCAGAGGAATTTGACATTTCTGTTCTAAAATTAATAAAATACATTATATTAAAAGAGATCAACTCTTAGCATCCATGATATAAAAGTCCAAATAAGAAATAAATTCATAGCATCCATGATATAAATTTCCAAAAGGAGATCAACTCATAGCATCAATAATATAAAATTCCGAATAAAACCATTAATAACTAAAAGTTCATCATCCATAAACTGTACGACTAATTACTACTTGTCCATCACTGTTTTCTGTTTGCTATCATCTTTCAAACTATTTGTTTCCTTGCTGATAAAGATGGCTGCAACATTAACTCTACATGTGGAGACAGAGGACCATATAATAACAATAAGTGTTTGACAAATTGTGGGCAACCTTCTCAAAGGTATTACCATGTGCCTCGTTCCTTCCTAAATGATAAGAATAACAGATTAGTCTTGTTTGAGGAGATGGGAGGGAACCCTTCACTGGTAAATTTTCAAACCTTCACTGTTGGGTCAGCTTGGGGAAATGATGTTGAAGGCAAGAAAATACTCTTACAGTCCAAAATTTCAGAGCAGGCAAGAAATTCCAAATCATAATCTGGAGGGAAGGTAACCATGGACATTAAGAAAATTGAACCCGAATCCTGTTGATGCAAACTAAGAAATTTGGACATTTGGGATTCCGCATATCCTAACAAACAGCCAATTGATCTCAATGGCAGAGTATGGTCAAAATTCAGACATAATGAACTGTTGTAGAATCCCTGATTTGGAAATTTCTCAAGGGCAGAAAACCAATGCTTAAGATGATCTTGTCACAGAATTATGAAAAATATATGGTCCGATCACTAGCTTCCAACAGACAAAATTTTTTGAAATAGAAAATGTAACCAAGAGTTGTTCGAATCTGCAGCCTCTAGCTAAATCTCCACACAGAAACATCATATATACAAACTAAATCTTCTCTTAAGAAAGGCAAAGAGGGGTAAATATTCTAAAATCACTGCACAATAGCTTCTTCACTGTAAATCATGTTCCCAAAATCATAATGAATTCCAAAAAGTTATGTTACACGATCCATCATACTATAAAAATGAACATCGACGGAGGAATGGCACTAATCCCTTTCAATTTTAGAAATTGGTGAAAACCCTAGCTAACAAATTTTTGCAATTATTTTTTGTGAACACTAGGTACCAATTCAGATAGAAATCCGAGGTACTGAAAAGGAGAGAGAGAGGAGAAGGAAGAGGAGGAGGAGGAGGCAATCACTGAAACTAATAACCTGGAAATCGGGGTAGAAGCAAGTTGCAGAGATGGAGCTGGCGGAAAAGTTGTAGAACCGTCAATCGCCGTTAGTAGAGCTCCTACGAAACTGGAAAAAAAAATTGGCGAAAAACTTGCAGGTCGATGTAGAGAGAAGAAGGCAGGTGAATGAGAAATGGAGAGAGAACCCTAATAGGAAGATGAACCCTAATGCAAACCCTAACAACAAATTCCAAAAATCGTGAGTTGCAGCTCAAAATTTGTCAATGCATAAAAATAGAATCCGTTGAGAGAAAAGAGAGAGAGAGAGAGAGAGAGAGAGAGAGAGAGAGAGAGAGAGAGAGAGAGAGAGAGAGAGAGAGAGAGAGAGAGAGAGAGAGAGAGAGAGAGAGAGAGAGAGAGAGAGAAAGAGAGAGAGAGAGAGAGGGGGAAGGAGAAAGACATACTTCTTTTTGCAGAAAATGTGGAGAGAGAGAGAGAGAGAGAGAGAGTGAGAGAGAGAAAACTTACCTTTCTCAGACCAAGAGTTGCAGAAGAGAGAGCTGCGCCAACTGAAGAAGAAGAGCAAATTGTGAAGAATATATGGCGGCAGAGGCTTTTATCGTGAACAGGTTTAGGGTTTTGTTCTTTTCAAATATGTTCTAGAACGTAAAAACATGGTATACCATGTTCTGAAAATTTTGTTCTAGGATGTTCTTTTCATCCAGTTCGTTCTTTGAGAACGGAAGAACAAACCAGATTTACCAAACAATTTTTGACTATTCTTAGGTGTTCTGGACACTTTTTCTGTTCTGTCAGAACAGAAGAACAAAAGAACTGTTCTTTCAGAGAGTTATCAAATGCACCCTAAGATTCTTCCTTTAGGTAAAATTTATCTCTTCATATATATATATATATATATATATATATATATGTCTAAGAACATGTTGCCAATATTAACAATAGGTCCCAATTGATTTTGGTCATTGTGAGAACAAATGTCCACCCACACTGAATGGATGGTAAATGATTTGGGAGTCGCCACCTAGATTAAGGTCTAGGACCTAAAATGTAGTCTCATCCTGAGATAAGACTTCTATTGACTCATGACCCAACATATCGATTTTGGTCTATCAGAGAATAGATAAGCGTTCAAGGTACAGTTTGGGAAGGTGTTAGGCACCCAACGTTGTCCGATCCAAAAATTGACCTCCTATATGATTCTACTTTCCTTAGACTCTATGGTTCTGACTGTTCATGGTCAATGGATGATGATTAAGGCTCATGGGGGATCCTATGTCAAGTTGCTAAGTTCTTCTAGCCTAAGTTCACCCAAACATGTTCTCAAAGTAAATAAACAAACAAAATAATATACAATGACCTGAACCAAAGATGGTTCGGTGATGGACTGAATCTGAGATGTCCAGAACATCTCAAATTGCCTATATATTTTAATCCTGAAAATCAAGTCCAAAACGTAGTTCAAAACAGAATGTGATTAAAGTTTATAGATGTAGATTATGATTAAGCTTCCTTAGATTCAATTGTTCAAGTTGAAGTTTACGCTTGATGATGATTGAGATTGAATCTAGAGATAGCCTGATGTGGATTGAAGTGAATATAGATATGAATATAGATATGGATATGGATATGGATATGGATATGGATATGGAGGACCTAAGGATACTATGATGTGGTACCGTACTTGGAGAGTCCTCCAAGTTGCCTACATATTCCAGAGGTCCTAGAAATCAGGTACAACGTAGTTTGTTGTTGGGTGGATTAGGGTAGTCTCAGGGATTAAGGTATACACTCTCAAGGAGTAGGTGTATGTCTCTCAGGGAGTAGGTGTATGTCTCTCAGGGAGTAGGGTGTATGTCTCAGGGAGTAGGGTGTGTCTCTCAGGGAGTAGGTGTATGTCTCTCAGGGAGTAGGGTGTGTCTCTCAGGGAGTAGGTATATGTCTCTCAGGGAGTAGGGTGTGTCTCTCATGGAGTAGAGTGTGTCTCTCAGGGAGTAGGTGTATGTCTCTCAGGGAGTAGGGTGTGTCTCTCAGGGAGTAGGTGTATGTCTCTCAGGGAGTAAGGTGTGTCTCTCAAGGAGTAGGTATATGTCTCTCAGAGAGTAAGGTGTGTCTCTCAGGGAGTAGGTGTATGTCTCTCAGGGAGTAGGTGTATGTCTCTTAGGGAGTAGGGTGTGTCTCTCAGTGAGTAGGGTGTGTCTCTCAGGGAGTAGGTATGTCTCTCTGGGAATAGGTATGTCTCTCAGGGAGTAGGTGTGTATGTCTCTCAGGGAGTAGGTGTGTATGTCTCTCAGGGAGTAGGGTTGTCTCTCAGGGAGTAGAAGTATGTATACTCTCAGAAAGTAGAGTGTGTCTCTCAGGGAGTAGAGTGTGTCTCTCAGGGAGTAGAGTATGTCTCTCAGGAAAGAAGGTATGAGTACTCTCAGGGAGTAAAGTATGCAAAGGCATATTGATTGAGGTGTGGAATCGCATCTGGGAGCCTCCCCAGACTACCTACGTATCTTAGGGTTGGTCCTAAGAATTAGGATCCGCGTAGTTCGAAAAGATGTTCATTGGACGACCCGTTTGGAACAGAATATGGGTGGTCCAGTCAGACCAAATGATGATCCTAAATGATCTATGGTTGGATTCATATCACACCTATCTAGGTTTCTGCACCTTAGAGGAATGAGTTGAAGGGTAGGGATCCTCCTAAAGCTACCATTCTAACCTAAACCCTAATTTTGGAATTGTTGGGCTAGGCTTCATGATTCCTCATTAAGACTTTTATCTTTTTCGCTTTTATCCTTCCCTGAATGTGGGTGCCTACATGCACGTCCCCACACCTAGGAATGTCTTCTATCAGTGTACATGCATGGCAGTTCGACTAGGGTATAGCAGAAAATAAGTTTTTTTATCGACGACAAATATCATTCAAGCATGGCATTAACAAGCATGTCAAACATGATAGCGTTCTCAAAGCTAACAGTGCAAGCATTCTACACATGGCATGCACAATATGACAGTGTCATCAAGTGAACATGGTAGTGCGCACGAATATAACAATATAGACAATATCAGATACTCAATCTAACAGTTAGATCTCTTCAAAATATTGATAATCGTGATCAATACTTAGATTTCATCAAAATAGTCAAGATCAACGACTCAGATCTCGTATCAAGTTATAATCATGATCAATGATTCATATCTCATCAAAAAAGATAGGATCAAAGGCTTAGATCTCATAAAAAGATAATCTAGCTGTTCAGATTAGTCATTATGATAGTCCAACCACTCAGATTCGATCAAAAACACCCATGATCAAGATCCAATGGTTCAAATCACTAAAAAACACTCACAATAAAAATCCAACGGTTCAAATCCCTCAAGATCATAATTCAATCGTTCAGATTCATTTAAACCATTCCCAAAGATAATCTAGCGGTTCAGATCACTCATCATGACAATCCAACCGCTTAGATTCAATAAAGTCACTTATCAAGACAATCCAATGGTTTAAATTACTTAAGATCACAATCCAACCATTCAGATTGATTAAAATCACTTCCAAAGATAATCCAATGGTTCAAATTACTTAAAATCACATCAAAATTTCAAATCAAAGACCATGATCAACTCATGAAAATTCCAATTGTATGATCATGATCAATTCCATAAAATTCAGATCATGTGGTTGGATCACCCACATTAAAATTCTAATCATATGGTCGAACCAATCACATAAAATTTTCAAGCACATCGGATCAATTTCATCACCCAAAATGCAAGATCAATGACCATATTTCATCTCATTACATTTATAACAAGAAAGGCTGAGCTAAACCCAACATGCACATGTGGAAGCCAAATCATATGATCAAAGAATCATCATGTATGCGAAGATACAATAATAAAATGAAGAAAACAACCACAATACGACATACAAGTATGGTAAACTGGAAAAGAAACCAACCTGATGTGCGTTGACGAGATTGAACAACAGGATATCACGAGGATCGTCGGGTTGATGACGATGATCGTCGGGTTGACGACGATGATCGTCGGGTTGACGACGAAGGTCTTCGCAGGATGTCGCGAGGATCGTCGGGTTGACGACAAAGGTCTTCGCTGGATGTCGCGAGGATCGTCGTGTTGACAACGAAGGTCTTCGTAGGGTATCACGAGGATTGTTGGGTTGACGACAATGATCGTCGCAGAGTGTCTCGAGGATCGTCGGGTTGACGACGAAGGTCTTCGCAGGATGTCGCGAGGATCGTAGGGTTGACGATGAAGGTCTTCCCAGGGTGTTGCGAGGATAGCCGGGTTGACGACGATGATCGTCGTAGAGTGTTGCGAGGATCGTCGGGTTGATGGCAAAGGTCTTCGCTGGATGTCATGAGGATCGTCAGGTTGATGACTAAGGTCTTCGCAGGATGTCACGAGGATCGTCGGGTTGAAGACGAAGGTCTTTGCTGGATGTCGCGAGGATCGTTTGGTTGACGATGAAGGTCTTCGCTGGATGTCGCGAGGATCGTCGGGTTGAAGATGAAGGTCTTCGCTGGATGTCGCGAGGATCGTCGGGTTGACGATGAAGGTCGTCGCTGAGTGTGGAAGTTAGTTTACACTCGGTTGGGGTGCAGGCGGACAGGTGTGGGCATGGTTGTGCTCAGCTGGGTGTGAGTTGCGGATAGGTGTGGGGATGGTCGTGCTCGGTTGGGTGTGTGTTGCAGACAGTTATGAGGGATGGTGGTGCTCAGCTGGGTATGAGTTGAAGATAGGTGTGGGGATGGTCGTGTTAGGTTGGGTGTGTGTTGCAGACAAGTGTAGGGATGGTCGTGCTCGGCTGGGTGTGTGTTGCGGACAAGTGTGGGGATGGTCGTGCTCGGTTGGGTGATGGTGAGGGAGGAAGAGCTGGGAAGGTCTGATTCCAATAAGGAGGTGGTGGTGTGGTTTGGCTAAATAGGTAGGAGAGATGGGCAGGAGGCAAAAGATGATGAACAACAGAAGGTGAGTATGATCGCTATAGGTGATGGGGGCAATGGGGATTTCGAAGGAAATAGAAGGGCCGGCCTCTACAAAAACTCCCTTCCTTGTGAGCATCGGTGGGGTATTTATAGAAGCAGGAGGTTGGATGAAGAGAGGTGGAGTGGGGCTCAATGATGGAGGCTGGAGTTATGAGGGATGGTTGCTGTAAGGTACTGTTGTGAGGTGTCGACTAGTGAGGGACTAGACTAGATTTTAGGGGAGCAGTTGGGTTAAGAGTTGCTTGGCGACAGATTTTCAGGAACGGCTGGGCGATGGTGAGGGTGGTTTGCAGCATGGGTGTTGGCGTGTCGATGCAGGTGGTGTAGACTGGCTATAAAGGTAAGGTGATGTGGAATGTTTCAGGTCCAAGATGGGAGGTGGAATAGGTTGGAATGAGACTCGATGGAGACTACTGGTGTCTGCACGGTGGTGGTGCTCTATACAAATTATGGGAGGTGGAGTGTTGCAGGTCAGTGGAGGAGGTAGCATGGCTGGGTGGCATGGGCTGTTCAGCTGGGTAACTTGAGGTGTTGATGGGAGAATGTGGGTGTATTCAGAGAGGGATGGGGCACTGGAGCTAGTCGGTTGGGTTTTAGGGAAAAGAGGTGGAGTGTGATTTGGCGGTGTGGGTTTAATGAAGATGGCAAGTGATGGGATCTCCTTATTAGCACTCTTGCAGGTGTGCTATATAGACGTTGGGGGAAGGGAGTGACTCGTGTGTTGTTGAATGGAGGGGAGATCGGTAGTTGATGAGCTCGATTGTGTGAGGGGACGGTTCATTAGGTGTGGGCGGCTGCCATTGGGTTGGGCTCAAGAGATGGGGATGGCAAGGTGGTGGAATAAATGGAGCATGGGAGAGGTGGAGGTGGCAGCACCTCCATCTTTCCTTCCGCCAAACTCCCTCTCTCTCTCTCTCTCTCTCTCTCTCTCTCTCTCTCTCTCTCTTCTCCTCGTCTGATCCTCTCTCTCTCTTCTCGTCTGATCCTCTTTCTTTTTTCCTCGTCTGATCCTCTCTCTCTCTCTTCCCATCTGATCCTCTCTCTTCTTTCCCCGTATTTCTCTCTCTCTTCATTTGATCCTCTCTCTCTCTTCCCTTATGATCCTCTCTCTTCTCTCCCCGTGTTTCTCTCTCTCTTCCCGTGTTGGAATCCCACCCATTCCTTATATATATATATAACCTATAAATGAAATACATGTACATAGGCCGACATGACTCGGTCTAGACCGGTCAAGGCCGGTCAAGTAAGACTGGATTGGACTAACTTGGGCTTGAGCTGGGTTGGGCTGAATTGGGTTTGAACTGGTTTGGACTAAAATGGGTCTGAGTTGGGTCAGGTTGAGTTGGACTTGACCGGTTTCTTTCTCTCTATTATGGGTCCTTTCAGCTTGTAACTCCACATGAAATATTTCGACGGCATCTGTCTCAGATTTTCCATGTCCACTTTGCAGAGTATCCAAAATGAAGAACAGTGGCGCTTGAATCATCGAATTTGGACTTCGGATAATAAAATTATGAAGGATCTAAGCTTAAACGGGCTTATCGGCTTGCGGCTCCGCATGGGATCCTTCGGGGGTCTCTGCCTCGGATTTTTCATATCCACTTTGAAGAGTATCCAAGATGAATAACACTGGCGCTTGAATCATTTGATTCGGACATCGGATGATAAAATTATGAAGGAACGAAGCTTAAATGGGCTTATCGGCTTGCGGCTCCTCATGGGATCCTTTGGAGATCTCTGCTCTGGATTTTTCACGTCCACTTTGAAGAGGGCGGACAATATAGAGCACACTGGCCCTTGAATCACAGGATTTGGATGTCGGATGATCAAGATATGAGGACGTGAAGTTTAAATAATTAAACTTACGATAATTTACATGCAGGTCCTTGGACAATTTATTATTATTTTTCAGATAAAACCCCTTGTATTTATTTCCAAACTGAAATTGTCATATCTTCTTCCTTTGATATCAGAATTGAGTGATTCTGGTCTCATTTCGAACGTATTTCCAAGAGCTACGCACCTATGCAGATTACAGCCCATGACCTACTGTGGGCCCACCGAAATCAGCCTCAAAGTCGTCGCTTAACGTCCAAACCTTGAATTGACCCGCAATCTTTCCGAATGTGTTCACCAAGACTCCTACACATTGGAGGGCACTTTGGCTCAGCTCAGAATACCCTAGAGAGCACACAGAGACTAATTGACTGTTGGTTTGAGAGAGTTTTCACTCGCTTCCCCTGTACTTTTTCCAAATTTTTATTTATCTCCCCTCTTTTGTTGTCATACACCAGTAGGACTCTCTTTAACTGGGAATAACAAAATTGGAGTGCTTGGAACAAGTAAGACTCTCTTTAACTGGGAATAACAAAATTAGAGTGCTTGGAACCATGCGGCAATGAAGTAGGAATTTTTAACCATATGGATGGAGATCCTTTTTTAATTTTTTGTCTTTGACTTTTTTAACTTTTTTTTTTTTTTGTTTAAATAGTAAAAGATTCCTCTTCATGGGAATCTTTCTTTTTAATTTTTTTTTCTAATGGACAATCGTATCTGCCTACAATCTTGTGTTTTGTGTTAAACCCCATTTCTTAGTCACCCTGACGTAGGCGCCTACGTCACATTAAATTTATTTGAACAACTCAATTCAATGGTCCCTTAATATGTAATAAAAAATTACCAAAAAAATATAATAATTTTTATAAGGGAAGGGGATTCACACGACGTACACGTACGGATATAATGACATCTCTCATGTTAAATCAATGCTCATATTGAAAGGATACTTCACGATTCATATAAGTATACATTAGAAAATTTCTTTTTTAGATAGATAGAAAGTCCCCCACATATAATCGATGTCAAATTTAATGATGACTAGTGATTTGATGATTTTTAAATGGAACTATGCATCGAATTGGAGAACAGATTCATTTTTTTACGATAAAACCAAAGTTTACAAAATGTTTAAAAATAATTAAAATAAAAAGTAAAATTAAAGAACTATTAGGGAAAAAAAAAGAAAGAAGAATGCATTAGTAGCAGTTTTATTTTACCCTGATGTGGTTCGTGGTAGAACCATGCTTCAGGTTTACAAAGGTGTACATCATTTAATGTTTTGTCTAAGGAAACTGTCGGTACTACTCAAAAACCATTAAATTAGACATGGTTTACAATCTCAACCATATTGCTGCTCATGTGTGGGACTTCCAACCTTATTTTGGTTTCTGTTTTAAATATTACTAATTCTATTTTCTATGAAATTTCAAGCATTATACAACATTTGGACAAATCAAATCGGTAACAAATACTTGATAATTACATGGATAATAGGTCAACTGAATTTGATTGCAAACCTAACTGTTATATGTCACTTATATATTGGGTGTTTGGGAGAACACTTAAGGGACATGTTAGAATCTGGAAACCGTCTTCAAAAAAAAAAAAAAAAAAAAAAAAAAAAGAAGAAGAAGAGAGAGAGAGAGAGAGAGAGATTGATTTTAAGTAAATAATTGTTTTTTTTTTCAATTGAGATGCACCAATAAAAGCTCAATCCCATGATTTTTTTATATTTATTTTAGGTTCAAGCTCAATTTCATGAAACACTAGAAAATCATCTTTGATATCAACTGAATAAAAACCTAATTGAGCAACTTTTCCATAAAAACCTAATTGAGCACAAGAAATGTAGGAAAATGTCATTAGATGTCAACTTTTCCATTCAAATGTTTCTTTTACCATCTACCTGATTTCTTCAGTTATAAAAAAAAAAAAAAACAGTATTCCTTTCGTATTTTTTATTGTCAATATATATATATAGCAACCATTAGAGAACTGATCCAATACAAGTGAAAAATGTCAACCTTTGTTTTTCCATCTTCTAAGGAAGGTGAGCAAGAAGATATCAATTAATAAACATTTAAACAAGGAGAAAGACATGTAATAATATCTTATTTATATAGTGGTTAGATGCAATTAGTGAGAATTTAGAACAAGAAGAAAGACATGTAATAATATCTTATTTATGTAATAGTTAGATGTAATTATGAGAATCTAAGACAAGGAGAAAGACACGTAAAAAAAAAAAATCATTTACCCTAATAATTTTGTGTGTGGGTGGGTAGGTGGTTGGTAAAGTATCATTTTATTGAGATCATGATCGAAATAGCTAAGGTCACAAAAGCCAAAGAGTAGAAGTCGTCCAAATTGTCCTATACGAAACAGATTAAGATCATCCTAACTAGGGAATTGACTAAGCCATTGTGAACCCTATTAGTGTGAGTAAACACACAAGAATTAGTAGCAAATATGTCATTTACTTAGTGGAGTATCACTATGAACAAAATTTTTGTATATCTTCCTTGTTGTATGGTCATTTTAATAAGACTATATGTTAATATATATGGAAAATATTTTATTAGTGGGGGATCATTCCTAGGCTATGAGGTTTCTATATCAGTGCATGGGACAATGGGATTACGCACAAGGACATCCAATAGAGATGAGATTTTTATTTCACATGAGGCACGATGGTCATTTTGTCCTTCCAATGTCTGAACACATGCTCCACACAGCCTGGTCAAAGAAGAAAAGCCATTTTATATGTTTGTTGGAGAGAAACATCCAAAAATGGAAAAATTGACTTTAGTCATTGCTGGCTACCATCTTGTGATACTGAACAATTATCAAATGGAATCTCTCCTCCCACCATAATAATAATAATAATAATAATAATAATAATAATAATAATAATAATAATAATAAATAAATAAATAAATAAATAAATAAATAACCCTTGAACTGCCGTAATCCGAGAGGAATAGCTATCAAGTGACATGCAGGAAAGAAATTTTGTTCAAATGGTAGATTCATCGAATCAAGTGATTAAAAACCATTTCTCTCGAAAGTTCTTACTCTACACACTATAGCGGTGCAACATTTGTCCTGTCAGCCTGACCCTGCCCTGAATCGAATAGGGCTTCGGCTGAAATATCTGGCCTTGAGGGCTGGTTAATTAGAGTTGAAAATTAGTCATGAGTTAGGGCCAAATCAGGCCGGGTCACGGTTGAGGCCTTGGGCTGAGCTCTGCCTGGCCCAGCCTCCTCCGCCCCTCTCACTTCACCTTTCCCATGGTTAAGCCTAACGGGTCAGCCCAGCTTGACTCTAAGGCGCGGGTTACGGTTAGGCTTTTCAGGCCTCAACTAAACCGGGCCAGGCTTGGGCCCAGCTAAGGCACAAAGGATTAAGCTAGAATTTTAAAATACCTATTGGAGCCCTACTACATAAGGTCCACACACCCTAAGCTATTGCTTCAAAAATTAAAATGGAACATGCCATTGATCCTTTATAAACTACAACATGATATCAAACTGCCACTTAGGCTCTAGCTAGGACTATTAAATAATCCTCATTTTCTAAGATTCCTTCTTTAGGTAAAATTTATCTCTTCATATATATGTTTCCAAGAACATATTGCCAATCTTAACAACACGTCCCCATTGATTTTGACCATGTCATAATGATGTAGGGATTTTTAACCATATGGATAGAGAATCCTTCATGGACTAGCAACATAACAAATTCTTGATAAATTAAATTAAAAATCCAACATATATTTAATTATCCCTATATATCTTGGACAGTATATAATTTTTCCTCTTATATTTGACTTTTATTTTATCATTATTATGAGTTTATTTCTCATGTAAAATTTTGGATATTGAGGTGGTAAGTTTAATTTTTCACCAATTTCAAGAATCAATTAAACTACCATGTGTTTGATATTAAGTTTGACATATTAAACACATGGTAGTTTAATTTAAATTTTTTTTAATAGTAAAAGATTCTTAGAATCTTTCTTTCTATTTTCTTTTTTCTAATGGATAATGGTATTGCTCATAGTCTTGTGTTTTGTTAAACCTCATTTCTCAGTCACACTGACGTAGGGCGCCACACTAAATTTATTTAACCCAATTCAATGGGTCCCTCAATTTGTAATAAAAATTTACCAAAAAAGTATAATAGCTTTTATAAGGGAAAGGGATTCACACGACGTTCGCATGTAATGACGACATTTCTCATGTCAAATCAATGCTTATACCTTGAGGATACCTCACGATTCATATAAGTATACCTAATCAATTTTCTTTGTTAGATAGACAGAATTTTCTTTGTTAGATGGACAGAAAATCCCCCTCATATAATCGATATTGAATTTGGTGGTGACTGGTGATTTGGTAGTTTTTAAACCGAACAATGCATCGAATCGGAAAAAAACAGATTCACTTTTTTTTAAGGTAAAACCAAAGTTTACAAAATGATTAAAAATAATTAAAAATAAATAAATAAAAGTAAAGAACTATTAAAGAAAAAGAGCATTATGCTTCACTTCTACAAAGGTGTACATCATTTAATGTTTTGTCCAAGGAAACTATTGGTAGTTCTCAAAAATCAACCATATTGCCCCTAATGTTTGTGACTTTCACCCTTATTTTGGTTTCTGTTTCAAATATTATTCCTTCATTTTCTCTGAAATTTCAAGCATTATACAACACTTAGACAAATCAAATGGGTAACAATACTTGATAATTACATGGATAATAGGTCTACTGAATTTCATTGCGAACCTAACTGTCATATGTCAGTTAGTTATATACTGGGTGTTTGGGAAAGAGCATCTAGAAGACATGTTAGAATCTGAAAATAAACTGTCTTCAAAATAAATAAATAAATAAATAAATAAAATATATATATATATATATATATATATATATATATATATATATATATATATATATATATATATATATATATATATATATAATCAATTTTTTTTTTCAATTGAGATACACGAACGAAAGCTCGATCCCATGATTTTTTTAAAAATTTTATTTTAGGTACAAGCTCAATCTTATGAAGCATTAGAAAATCATCTTTGAGACTAATTCAACAAAAACCTAATTGAGCAATGGTATTCTTATAAATTATTTCCTTGGTAACGATGGCGCGTGGTCTGAATCATTTGATTTGTAAGCTAGATACAAAAAGAACTCCTTGAAGAAGAAAAAAAAAAAAAAAAAAAGGAAAAACATTTTAGCAATTAATTTTTTTTTTCAACTGGGATACACCTCAATCCCATGAATCCCGAGAAAATCATCTTCGATGCTAACTAAACAAAAACCCAATTGAGCAATTGTATTCTTATAAATTATTCCTTGGTAGCGGTGGCACATGGTATGAATCCTTTGATTTGAAGGCTAGGATCCATGTAATGTTTTTTAGAATAAATATTTTGTATTTGGATTGTTTATCCTTTTCAACCACCATTTTATAGTCAAGAAAGTGTTGATCATAGGTTGACACTGAGAGGGAAAAGGAAAGGGGGTGAATCAGTGTCTTCAAAAAATTTTCTCAAATAATCCTTTGAAGACAGATGCTGTCTTGAGCTGACACCTTACTCACTGAGCACAACCACGCTATCACTGAACACTATTGCCAAAAATGCAGTCGTATGCCCAATTACCTCGCTACCACAGAGTGCTCAGGTCTACCATGTTGTGCATACTCATCTTATAGGCCATTTCATATAATTTACAAAATACAGAATATAAACAATGCAAATAACATCCACAACATAGATATACGTGGTTCACCACCACAGTATGTGATGATTAGTCTACGGAGTAATACCCTACAGGCTCCTTATATATTCAATACTCAACTTTTAGCTGTTTACACAATATGGAGTATATACACCCAATTCACATAGCATAAAATCAAGAGAGCACATATGTACCAGTAATTCAGGTATCAAGTATCAGTGTTCAGCACACGCTGCACACATCACGCTTATTCTGCACCGACGGGAAGCAAACAATGTAATTTTTAAGCTTATAGCAATGCCCTTACAGTTCTAGCACAGGCTAGTTAGGTATTCATCATCCATTATCTACAACTAGCATACAATGAGTATATAAATTAAACAATACAACTCATACAAGGTTAGGAATCTTACAACCTTTGTCTGACATTTTTTGGTACTCTAGGACGACTCTGGGATGTCTCTGTAAAGCCTGGCATAGTTCTCAGGTCCACTGGAGTTTTCAATTCATTGCATACACCACACTTTCCTTCTTACTCATCCTCACAACATCAACACACACCATTCAATACTTCCAGTGGCTAATCGTAATCTCCAATAACCCCCAATATTGGGAGAACTCAGTTCTTCATACACACTATTGCTCAGAAGCATTTTCTCTCTTTCTCATAAGCTAACAATCACCAAGAATACTCCATGAAAGCTTTACCAACCTCAAATCACTCTTTAATGCACTAGGGAAAACCAAAATGTGGTTGGTGAGTGATTGAATGCTCACTCATCAAGCAAAAACATCAAAACCCCCTATTATCCACTTCTTCTCTCTTCTCTGCTCATGTAAGCTCCATTAATGGCTCATTACCATTATGGCTCCTTCAATACTCTTCATTGGAGTCTCAATGACCTCTTTAAACTTTGATGTAAAGAATCAATACATTAAAACTCACACTAACCTTCCAAGAGAGGTTTTTCATCCAAAAACCAGAGAGAGTCCTACTCCATCGTCCCCCAAAATCATTCTTAAATGGTAGAGCATTCAAAATGGAGCTCGGTGGTCTTTGGATTGTCTGATTTGAAGGTCAAACGGTCGAGATATGACCGTTACAGTTTCGACCAATCAAATAATTCAAAAGAGAATATTTTTTAACTTTCCAATGCACCCGCGCTACACAAAATCACCACCACAGCTGACCAGGCAGACTCATTGTTGAGATCTGATTGGTCGGTCAGAGTATCTTAAAAATCAACCGCTAGATCCCTGCGTAAAGGTAGAATTGATTCTCTGCCGTAGGATCGGTTTAATCCCGTCAAGGGTTATTGAGTTCAATAGAATCCGTTAGATTCGAATCAATCTCAAAGTCGCACTGTACGCGTGCTACACTGAAGTGCCACCTCAGCTGACTGGTCAAAAGTTGTTGATTCGGCTGCACAGTGAATCTTCTGTATCGGACGTTAAATGTGAGTGAAAAAGGCGAGAATCACTTTCGATCATAGGATCGCAATAATTGCGTCAAGCTTAATTGGAGTGAACTACAGCCTTTGGATCAGGGTCTGATCGCCGCCACATCGTACCTTGCCGCATTGAATCAATTGGAGCTTCAATGGTTCTCGAACCATGATAATACTATGCTTCCAGCCAATGAAAATACGCGTGCAAAAATCCTGACACGACTGTAGCGATGCATCCGAGCCTACATGTTTCTAATCTGTTGGATCGGCACTTTTCTTATGAAATCCAAAATAAGCCATTGATATGATTCCTTTATCTTTCCGAAGTCCCCAAAATGCCCCTAAGAATTGACCTAATGGTCTTTGTAACCAAGGCTTATCACAACTTGACATTCAGGGGGAGAATTTCAGTAGGGTTTTCTCTCCCCCTACATTTCATCGAATAGGTGGTGGGCTCACTCATCCGCGCACGGTTGAGGCTTGTGGCCCTTGATGCTTGTGGGCCTTGGCTGCTGCGTGGGTCTGATTGGAGGTGCGCATGTGGCTGGCTTATGGATGCCCATGGCCTAGCTGCGTGGCTGTGCATGCATGGCCTTGGGGGACATGCCAAGGTAGTGCGAGGTGGGGCTTGCTTGCTGCATGGGTGGCTAGCCTATGGTTGTGCCATGTGGCTGGCCACAAGGCTATTCCTGGTGCTGCCATGTGACTGGCTGCCACATCAGCTTTGTGGGTCCCACCCATAACGTCTGACCTTTTTCTCTCTCTAGATTTTTTCTCTTTAGATTCTCTCTCTTCAGCTTCTTTTTCTTCTATTCTCAACCATGATTGCAATATCTATAAGACCTGTATCGAACTAACCGGTCTTACCACCTTGTACCAGGTCTACCTATCATGGTCGAGCCAAATAGACCAAGTACGTGAAGGAAATAGCGAAATCAGGTATTAAACTGACCCAAAAACAGTAAAATAGAGGGCTGGGTCACATACCTAGATAGGCAGGATCGCCCCCCTCACTAAGAAGTCAGACTCCTGATATTTTAATTGGGGGTCAGACAACTTAGAACTGAGGGACGACGGGACCTCCAACCCCCTCATTGACCCCCTGTTTGTCGATAGAAACCGCAAATAGGAAACTTTCTAAATTTCATTGGGATTCCTTCCTAATCTCAATGTGACTTATTTTGGGAGATTCTACTCTATAAATAGGACGTCCCTAAGCCTCTTTCACTCCTTTTGAAACCCTAGTTGAAAGTGAGAGAAAGAGAAGAGAAGGAGAAGAGAAGGAAAGTTGGAGAAGAAGACCAAAGTAAAGAATTCAGAGAAATCTCTGAATCTCAGCAAAACCTAAGGTATGGGTATGTTTCCATTGATGATCTAAGACCGTAGAATAGTTCATGAAGAGGGTATGGTCTAGGAGAAACCCAAATTATACATCCATGGGAAGATTTCAATGAAATCCATGGAGAAATCATGGTAGGCAAAGTAAGGAAGAAACCTAGAGTTCTAAGCCATAGAACAAGCCTAGAATGGATTGTGGAAGTAAGCTATAGGATCCAAACATGAAAGAAGGGACTGTAGAATGATATTTTTGACTCAACCCACGGGGGGTCGCACGTGGGGTCGATTGGGAATCGACCCTACCAGACCACAGGATCGACCCCCAGTGTTCGGGAAGTCCAGGAAAGGGGTGGTCGCCCCCAGGGTCGATGGAACATCCGACCCTGGCATCGACCCTACCCTGGGGGTCGTAGTAAACTGCTACCCTACCTGCGACCCACCCTGCGACCCTCGCTTAAAAACAAGCCTAAAAGTGCCGGAATGACTTCTAACTAAAATCTATCGACTTGCTAGGTTTTCTTATTGATATAAAAGTAGTTTTTAAACCTTGAAGCGGATCTACACTCAAGTAAAGGTGAGAGAACAAGACCTAAACTAATTGGCTAATAATAAACTGTTTTTATTTTCTTGAGTCCAATGCCATGACTGATTCTATGCGTGTATGCTTGTAATGTGCATTCAACATGTCATCCAATATTCCTGCTATTAATGTTCATGCATATTTAAATCTATTTTATTTATAACATGATGATGATGATGATGCTAGGAATAGACATGTGAATGTTTGTGTGTGATTGATGTACTTGATGCGAGTGGGGCATGAGGGGAGGTGTTATGCGGTGTTTGATCCGAGCACTTTAGCTCTATCTCTAACTCAAGTCTTGTCCACTGACATCGTCGTATTGCCATTACTTTAGCAGAACTATTACGTCGTAGGTATCGGGGGAGGTGGTCTCGGACCGTGTAGTCTTCGACTCTGTCGGGGGGCCTTAGCTCTATCTCTATGGACGTATTGAGGGATGCTGGGGTGAGGCCTTGGATACACTATTTGACATTAGGATTGGTTAGTTGCGAGCCCAATTTGCAAGCCCTTGCCAGCAGGGGTTTACGTGTTGGTATGGGTAGGGTATCAAGGGAAGTGTTATGCGGTGTTTGATCCGGATACTTTAGCTTTATCTCTATTTCATAGTGAGTGCATGTGGGACGACAATAAACGTTAACCTTTGGGCAGCTTCACACACTCATGTATAGAGGTGAGGCGGCCACCGAATCTTTCTATAGCATATTGCAAACTTATATACCAGACCAAAGATATGAATTGAATGCATGCATATGTTTGTTGCATTGTTTTGTTTGCTCACTGAGCCGTGATGTGTGCTCACCTTTTCGACGTCGAATATTTTTAGTTGATGATGCAGGTACCACGGTGGAAGACTATATGAATGCTTCTGTACACGGACATGTTGCTGCGATGGAAGCTGAAGACTTAGTGGAAACGCATGACTCTTCATGCGAGTGTAACGCATGCGTTTTCGATTAGATTTTCATTTGAATTATTAAGGAAATGTAACTGATATTTTATTTACTTATGTCTTGGTTGATATAACATAACTTGATATTTTATTATTGATTATCACAGTTAGATTCTTTAGTTCATTTAATATTAAGACTTCCGCTATTGTGTATTTATTTTGATTATGGTTGTGGATGTGTAAGGTTTAGTTTACATGGACACAGCCTATTAGAGATCCTGGTTGAACCGTTGGTTTATTAGCGGTTCATCACACCATTCTAAATAGTATGGAATTGGGGTGTGACAACTTGGTATCAGAGCTCTCAGTCCCTGTCTGTTAAACCAGTATACTTCCACAAAGTTCATGAACTAAGATAGAAAAAAAATTTAAAAGCTGTAATAATAACACACCATAAGCATCTGTGTTGTTTGAGACAAAATTGAAAGAGAATAATGCATCTATTAAATGAGAAACAAATTTATATACACTCGAAAAAAAAACAATCGTATATACATAAAAGTCTAAAGCAGAGAACGGTCCACAACCCGGACAGTTACTCTAAAGTACAAAAAGAAAGATAAAAGGAAAATACATCAAGAAGCTAGAGGTGATGGGGGAGGCGGTGCCTCGCGGTCTCTGTCATAATTCTCAGCATAGACTCTAGTCAACCAAGCT
Organism: Protea cynaroides; assembly: GCA_028583415.1. NCBI lineage: Eukaryota > Viridiplantae > Streptophyta > Magnoliopsida > Proteales > Proteaceae > Protea > Protea cynaroides. Next base: position 56,255,062 of record CM053266.1, on the reverse strand, counting down.
ATCTGAGTCTGGGTCGTCTGGAGACTAGCTGTGAGATCAGCCACCCGCTGGTCAGTCACACGCTGAGCATCCATAAGCTCTCCCACCGGCTGACCCGACAAGTGCTGAGCATCCAGAAGCTCTCCCACCTGTTGATCGGACATGCGCTGAGCATCTAGAAGCTCTCCCATCCTCAGATCAGACACGCACTGAGCCTCTCGAATATCATGCAATATCCCCATCATGTCGTCAGAAGGTGCATACGAAGGACCAGCTACATGTGAAGGACCAGTTGCATAAGAAGGACCAGCTGCTGTAGCATGAGTAGGTGATGGAGGAGGTATGACATCCACATCTATGTACAAACAATCATCATCACCCCCATGAACCCCTACTCCAGCTGCTGCTGCTACTGCCTCAGCGTCAACCATCTCCACTTGAGTACATGGACGCACCAGAGCGTTTCTCTCTTCATCGCTGACCTGGGTATCCCGCATGCCCATCTTATAGATGGTCTCCCAATCCAGAGGTGATGAAAAGGATTTCTCCTGAATCCTCTCATCCACCATGTCAACACCCAAGCGGGTAAGCAGCATAGAGATCATGCGTCTATAAGGCAGGTTGCCAGTATGACTGGGCAACGTAGCACTGATCATCGTCCGCATGATGATGTAAGGAAGGCAGACGGGCTGCCTCGTGCAGATACAATGCACAGATACTGGATCAACAGGGATATCCTCTCATAGTGCCCACTCTGAGGTATCAGGTTGTGCTGAATAATCTTGCAGTACACCCGAGGCTCTGGACGAAGGTAGATCGCTTTCATCTCCCAGCGATCCTCTCTGATGATCTGACGGTCAATCTCGGCTCTCATCTCCAATGAAAAGAACTGGGGCTCTCTAGGAGCACAGAACACCAAGGGGCCGCATACATAATGCCCAACAAGTCGGCTTGCTACCGATAATCAAATGAAATCTCTACCCCTTGACGTAGCTGGTGATCCAAAGCTCTCTACCCCTCTCGGTATCGTTGTAATCTCCCACCACCTGAAGATTCCAGTAAAACTGTCTCACCAAATCCGACAGAGTGCAGGCGTCATAGGTGATCACAGGAAGCCAGCCCATGTCACCAAAAACCCTCTCCACATCGAACAAGGCCAGGTTAGCCAAGTCCACCCGGCGACCTCCCTCTACCTTCTTACGAGAGTAGCGTGCATACTGTGTCTCCGCCTCGTTAGAAAAAAAGCGGACTGGGTCATGTACCCTGGGTACTTTGATACGAGCTATAGTATCTGCAAAAACAAAGAAAAACAAATATTGGTTTAGTAAGGATGAAAAACCCAAAAATTTCGACAGTATAACGACGTAAATTGGTCAAAAGCCTAACTTTTCACCTATACACGTGGGCAGGAGGACTTATATAGATTCTAAACAATCCTGCAAGACTCATACAGTTGGAAATTTCATCTAAAGAGATCGAATTTGAAGAAATTTCAAGAAATTCAAAAAATTTCGACAAATTAGGGCAAAAATGGGAAATTTCAAGTTTCTCGATAACCAACCGATGAAACTCAAATATTTTTGAGGGCTTTCGTCCATTGAGTCACCAACAACAAAAGCCCCCAATAAAAAAAAGCCCCCAATAAAAATCAAATTTTTACAGTTGGAAAAAATTTAATTTGAAGAAAACGATATAAATGAGAAAAAAACCTAGTTAAGAACCCCTAAAAACATGAAACTGTAGAGAACATACCTGTAGACGTCAAAATGAGAAGAAAATAGCACCAATGAGTCCGAGTTGTCACTGTAGCAACTCAGAGGGACGAGCCGAGTCGAAAAGGAGGAGGAAGAATGAGAAATGGATTCAAAATCGGGATTAGAAACCTGATTTTTAGTCCGAGGGTCGGAGAATTCGACCAAAACATCCGACCCCCCCTCCGACCCCCTCATCGACCCACGGCTCTTGATGATCTGACAGAGAACCAGGGGTCGAACCTTGGGTTGGACATCCATCGACCCCCTCATCGACCCCTGGCTCTCGGTAAGAATCAGTGATTCTCAGGGTTGCATACTGAGGGTCGGACATCCATCGACCCTGTAGTGAAAAATACAGTATTTTCGACAGAATGATCTGAAAATTTTGAAATTTTCATTGGTTAGTGGATCTAAATATGAGAATGAAGTATATAATGATTGTCTCACGTATTCTATCATTTTCAGGCATTCTCACTACCAGAACAGATAATGGTTGGACGTAGAGTGACTAGACAAAGCCGTAACTCTATCCCACCACCACCACCTGTGGGGGAAGATAGCCAGATACACCCAGAAACACAAGAGAATACGAACACGGCACCGTCCGTAATTAATGGGCAGACAAATCCTACGAATCTACCAGCTCCACCTACAGACCTGGCTACAGTCGTAATGAATTTGACCCAACAGCTACAGCAAATACAACAGGCACAAGCTATTATGCAAGCTGCCATAGGCATGACCTTTCCAGCTGCACAGACCACATCGATGCCAGCAGGACAGGCAAGCACAGTACCAGGGGGAAGTAACACAGTACCCCATGCACCTCAGACTCCCATCATGCAGGCTCAAGTACAAAACCCTGAAGTAGCTCCAGGTGGATATCAATACCAACCACCTATGTATGGAGCTTATGTCCCGCATCAACTAGTCCACTCCAGACTGGTGGAGCGTTTTCTGAAGATGAAGCCCAAGGAGTATAGTGGTAAGCCAGCTGATCTGTTGTGGCCAGCACACTGGATCGATGAGATGGAGAGAAATTTCACGATGATGATAGTGAATGAGGAAGAAAAGGTATTGTGTGCAACGTTTATGCTGAAAGATGATGCACACCACTGGTGGAAGTCCACACGGACATATCTGATGACAAAGCACACCCAATTGACTTGGGATATATATATAAGGAGACATTCTTTGAGAAGTATTTTCCTAGGAGTTTCAGAGATTCCATGGAGAAGGAGTTCCTGAGTTTATATCAGGGACAGATGACTATCGATGCATACCAACAGCGTTATGAGGAGCTGTTTTTCTTTGCACCAGTCAGTATGCAGGTAGAAGATACAAAGACCCGAAGGTTCGTCATGGGATTTAGGGGAAGCATACGTGAACATGTTCTGGGATTTGAGAAGAAAATCTACAATGAAGCTGTACAAATTGCTTGAGTGATAGAGTTGAGCTCGAAAGAGAGCTACTTTGCTCAAAATAGAGGAATCAAAAGGCCAAATGGAAATTCTTACAATGGAGGGAACACCAAGGTATTCAAACCCTTCCGTACTCAAGGTTTCAATGTTGCAGCCAAGACTACTTCAGCAGTTCAACAGCATCAAAAACCAAATAATGAAGGGTTAAAATGCTATAACTGCAATCAATTGGGACATATGGCAAGGGAGTGTCCTAAGCCCAAGAAGCAACTACATCAAGGAAGAGTTTACGCTGTTACATCTGAGGATGGTGTCGCATCGCCTGATGTGGTCACAGGTATGACCTGAATCTTATCATTTTGTGTTACAATTATGTGAGCATGTAGACTAAATCAAAACAAATCACAGGTATCGTACCTATTAATGGCATTCCCGCCAGAGTACTCTTTGATTTAGGAGCTACTCATTCTTTTATATCTGTGTCATTTGGAAAGAAGCTAAATCTACCCTCAAATCCTTAGATTACAAACTGCTTGTACGATTGCCTATGAGATTATAAGTGGAATTAGAAAAAGGTTATGGACCATGTCCAGTTCATATTGACGAGAAGACTTTGGATGCAACCTTGATCCAACTTGAGATGACAGACTTTGACGTCATCTTGGGAATGGACTGGTTAGCTCGGTATTCTGCAAACCTATTATGTGCCGAAAAGAAGCTGACATTTAAAGACAAGGAAGGAGCAGAGTTCAGTTTTACGGGAACCAAACTTCCCCGTAAACGAAAGCTCATACTCTCTGCATTAAAGGCTAGAAAGTGCCTTGAGAAAGGAGCAGTTGGGTATCTAGTATATGTGGTCGATCTTACCAAAGGAGCACCACGAATGGAGGATATTGATGTCGTGCTTGACTATCCAGATGTATTTTCTGAAGAATTACCAGGACTACTATCCGACCGCGCTACAGAGTTTGTTATAGATCTGATACCCGGAGCCGCACCAGTATCTAAAGCACCTTATCGAATGACTCCTACTGAACTAAAGGAATTAAAAGTACAACTACAAGAACTGCTGGACAAGGATTACATCTGACCTAGCATATCACCATGGGGAGTGCCAGTATTATTCGTAAAGAAGAAGGACGGTAGCGTTCGACTGTGTATAGACTACCGAGAACTGAATAAACTGACAATCAAGAATTGGTATCCATTGCCTCGGATCGATGACCTGTTCGATCAGTTGCAAGGTGCCAAAGTGTTCTCCAAGATCGATCTTCGGTCAGACTACCATCAGTTGAAGATTAAGGATGGTGATATTCCCAAGACAGCATTCAGGACCAGATATTGATATTATGAATTTTTTGTCATGTCTTTTGGATTGATGAATGCACCAGTAACCTTTATGGAACTTATGAATCAAGTATTCCAAGATATGTTGGATACGTCCGTTATTGTATTCATCGATGATATATTGGTCTACTCCAAGGACAAGGAAACTCATATTAAGAATCTAAACGCCGCTCTGCAGCGATTACGGAAGGAGAAGCTCTACGCTAAATTTACAAAGTGTGAATTTTGGTTAAAGGAAGTCGCTTTTCTAGGCCATGTTGTATCCGCTGAAGGAATTAAAGTTGATCCTAGCAAGATCGAAGCTATTGTGAAGTGGGAAGCACCGAAGAGCGTTGCAGAAATTAGAAGTTTCTTAGGTCTAGCTGGGTATTATCGACGATTTGTGGAAAACTATTCCCGAATTGTCGTACCTCTCACCAGTTTGACTAAGAACGGCGAGAAGTTTGTTTGGACTGATAAATGCGAGAAGAGTTTTCAAATATTGAAGGCTAGATTGATATCAGCTCCAATCTTGACCATTTCGATTCCAGGACAGCCATTTATTTTGTACACTGATGTGTCAATACTGGGATTAGAATGTGTACTTATGTAAGGAGAACAAGTAATTGTTTATGCCTCAAGACAATTAAAGACACATGAGAAGAACTATCCCACTCATGATTTGGAATTAACGGTAGTAGTACATACTGTCAAAATATGGAGACATTACTTGTACGGAGAGAAATTTCAGATTAAATCAGATCATAAGAGTCTTACTTACCTCTTTAATCAGAAGGAGTTAAATATGAGACAAAGAAGATGGCTGGAACTATTGAAAGACTATGATTGTGATATCCAGTATCATCCGGGAAAAGCTAATGTGGTTGCTGACGCACTGAGTAGAAAGGAAATGATAAAATCTCAAGTGGAGGTTAGAACAACTGTCGCAACGTGTACCATCGGAAGAGTGTTGAATTACGGTAACGAGCAGTTTGTGATAGATGTACTGGGTGAATCAACCAACCAAGGGTTTATTCATCAGTTTTCAAATATGTTTGTCACATTGAAGATTGTATCCGATATACTTGATGAAGTGAAAACAACGATTAAAGCGGACCCTTATCTAAGAACAGTACAAAAAGATATCGAAAAAGGTAGGACTACTCCTGAGTTCACCTTAGATGATGAAAGGAACTGAAGTACAAAGGAAAAATATGTGTACCTGAAATAGAAGATTTGGACATTAGACACCGACTGATGAAGGAAGCCCATACCACCGCCTATTCGATACACCCTGAAAGTACAAAAATATATCATGACCTAAAGAAATTATATTGGTGGAGAGGAATGAAAGCAGATATAGCCAAGTTCGTGTTTCAATGCCTAAATTGTCAGAAGGTGAAAGCTGAATGACAAAGACCAGCAGGATTGTTACAGCCGTTACCAGAACCAGCATGGAAATGAGACTGCATCACTATGGACTTCATCATAGGGTTACCATTGACTCCCCGAGTAGTTGACACAGTTTAGGTGAATGTAGACCGACTGACGAAAATGGATCGATTTATAGCTATACGACCTCAGTATATACTAGAGAGGTTAGCTAAGCTGTACGTGGATAACATTGTCAGATTACACGGTGTACCTGAAAGCATTGTGTCCGACAGAGATCCACGTTTTACTTCAAAGTTTTGGGAAGGATTACAGAAGGCTATGGGTACAACATTGAAGTTCAGTACTGCATTTCATCCTCAGACAGACGGACAATCGGAGCACACCATTCAGATTCTAGAAGACATGCTCCGAGCTTGTGTAATTGATTTTAAAGGATCATGGGATGAAAAGTTACCACTGATTGAGTTCGCTTACAACAATAGCTATCAAGCTACTATACAAATGTCACCCTATGAAGCATTGTATGGCAGGAAGTGTCGAACTCCTTTGTTTTGGAATGAAGTTGGAGAACGTAGTATCGTTGGACCAGAATTTGTTGAAGAGACATGTCGAGTAGTCGACATTATCAAGGAACGAGTAAGAACGACTCAGAATCGTCAAAGGAAATATGCAGATACTAGACGTCGAGACCTTGAATTCGCTGTAGGTGATAAGGTATTCCTCAAAGTGTCACCTATGCGAGGTTTGAAACGGTTCGGACAGAAAGGGAAACTAAGTACGAGATGTGTTGGCCCATATGAGATTCTAGATAAACGTAGAAAAGTGACTTACCAGCTAGCACTACCACTATCTATGTCAAGTGTGCATGATGTATTTCATATCTCCTTATTGAAGAAGTATGTCAGAGATCCAATGCACGTATTGACAGTAGATCTACCTGATTTGACTGAGGATTTGACGTTTGAAGTAGCACCAAATGAAATCACCAGCCGAAAGGTGCAATGACTACGCAACACATTTATTATGTTAAGGTCACCTGGAGAAGTAGAGATATAGAAGAAATCACATGGGAAGAAGAAAATGCTATGCGAAAGCAATACCCTCATCTATTCGACTCGAAAGGTATGTACAATTTCGAGGACAAAATTTTTATAAGTAGGGGGAGTTGTAAGACCCGTATCGAACTAATCGGTCTTACCACCTTGTACCAGGTCTACCTATCATGATCGAGCCAAATGGACCAAGTGCGTAAAGGAAATAGCGAAACCAGGTATTAAACTGACCCAAAAACAGTAAAATAGAGGGCCGGGTCGCATACCTAGATAGGCAAGGTCGACCCCCCCTCACTAAGAAGTCAGACTCCTAATATTTTAACTGGGGGTCGGACAACTTAGAACTGAGGGTCGACGGGATCTCCAACCCCCTCGTCGACCCCCTGTTTGTCGACAGAAACCGCAAATAGGAAACTTTTTAAATTTCATTGGGATTCCTTCCTAATCTCAATGTGACTTATTTTGAGAGATTCTACTCTATAAATAGGACATCCCTAAGCCTCTTTCACTCCTTTTGAAACCCTAGTTGAAAGTGAGAGAAAGAGAAGAAAAGGAGAAGAGAAGAAAAGTTGGAGAAGAAGACCAAAGTGAAGAATTCAGAGAAATCTCTGAATCTCAGCAAAACCTAAGGTATGGGTACGTTTCCATTGATGATCTAAGACCGTAGAATAGTTCATGAAGAGGGTATGGTCTAGGAGAAACCCAAATTATACATCCATGGGAAGATTTCAATGAAATCCATGGAGAAATCATGGTAGGCAAAGTAAGGAAGAAACCTAGAGTTCTAAGCCATAGAACAAGCCTAGAATGGATTGTGGAAGTAAGCTATAGGACCCAAACATGAAAGAAGGGACTGTAGAATGATATTCTCGACTCAACCCACGGGGGGTCGCACGTAGGGTCGATTGGGAATCGACCACAGGATCGACCCCCAGTGTTCGGGAAGTTCAGGAAAGGGGTGGTCGCACCCAGGGTCGATGGAACATCTGACCCTGGCATCGACCCTACCCTGGGGGTCGCAGTAAACTGCTACCCTACCTACGACCCACCCTGCGACCCTCGCTTAAAAACAAGCCTAAAAGTGCCAGAATAACTTCTAACTAAAATCTATCGACTTGCAAGGTTTTCCTATTGATATAAAAGTGATTTTTAAAGCTTGAAGATGATCTACACTCAAGTAAAGGTGAGGGAACAAGACCTAAACTAATTGACTAATAATAAACTGTTTTTATTTTCTTGAGTCCAATGCCATGACTGATTCTATGCGTGTATGCTTGTAATGTGCATTCAACATGTCATCCAATATTCTTGCTATTAATGTTCATGCATATTTAATTCTATTTTGTTTATAACATGATGATGATGATGATGCTAGGAATAGACATGTGAATGTTTGTGTGTGGTTGGTGTACTTGATGCGAGTGGGGCATGAAAGGAGGTGTTATGCGGTGTTTGATCTGGGCACTTTAGCTCTATCTCTAACTCAAGTCTTGTCCACTGACATCGTCGTATCACCATTACTTTAGCAGAACTATTACGTCGTAGGGTATCAGGGGAGGTGGTCTCGACCGTGTAGTCTTCGACTCTGCCGGGGGGTCTTAGCTCTATCTCTATGGACGTATTGAGGGATGCTGGGGTGAGGCCTTGGATACACTGTTTGACATTAGGATTGGTTAATTGCGAGCCCGGTTTGCAAGCCCTCGCCAGCAGGGGTTTACGTGTTGGTATGGGTAGGGTATCAGGGGAAGTGTTATGCGGTGTTTGATCCGGATACTTTAGCTCTATCTCTATTTCATAGTGAGTGCATGTGGGATGAAAATAAACGTTAACCTTTGGACGGCTTCACACACTCGTGTATAGAGGTGAGGCGGCCACCGAACCTTTCTATAGCACATTGCAAACTTATATATCAGACCACAGATATGAATTGAATGCATGCATATGTTTGTTGCATTGTTTTGTTTGCTCACTGAGCTATGATGTGTGCTCATCTTTTCGACGTCGAATATTTTTTGTTGATGATGCAGGTACCACGGTGGAAGACTATATGAATGCTTCTGTACACGGACATGTTGCTGCGATGGAAGCTGAAGACTTAGTGGAAACGCATGATTCTTCATGCGAGTGTAACGCATGCGTTTTCGATTAGATTTTCATTTGAATTATTAAGGAAATGTAACTGATATTTTATTTACTTATGTCTTGGTTGATATAACATAACTTGATATTTTATTATTGATTATCACAGTTAGATTCCTTAGTTCATTTAATATTAAGACTTCCGCTATTGTGTATTTATTCTGATTATGGTTGTGGATGTGTATGGTTTATTTTACATGGACACAACCTATTAGAGATCCTGGTTGAACCGTTGGTTTATTAGCGGTTCATCACACCATTCTAAATAGTGTGGAATTGGGGTGTGACAATATCATTAGTGGGACTCATTGTGGGATCTACAGTCTCTCTCTTTTCTTGCCACAACATCAATGAGACCCATATTCTCTCTCTATTTTCTCAATCACTCTATGAAACTGTTGAACACATATATAAGGCTTAGCTCTTCTCTTCCACTTGCACAGATACCACTGCTATTTGTACAGACATTCTCTCTCCTCCACTGATGCTCTTTCTCCTCATTTCTCTGATTGTAAACTTAACTATGCTGCCACCTCAGCCAAATTGTCAACAATGACAACATATGACCAACAGAAAAAAAGCACTACTACCTGACAGAAATTTAGTTTATGAGAGGGAAACTCCACCCAACCACTTGGCGGAAATAAATCTCACCTAGATTTTTGTACAATTTTTTTTTCCTTCAAAGGGAGGTAAGGAGGAAGATGTCAACTATCTAAATAAAAAGATTAATAGAAAACTACAATTAATTAGCATATATATATAGTGGAGTATTTACATAGTGGAGTATTTTTTTTTTTTCACAGTAAAATACGTAGTGGAGTATCATTACCAGCAAAATCTTACTTATCATTTTAGAGAATTATTATATGATCATTTTAATAAGATTAATTTGTTAATAAGAGGAAGCAATATCTATAAAATTAATAAGATAAAACAAAGAAACCTAATGCCCAAAAAAAAAAAAAAAAAAAAAAAAAAAAAAAAGAGAGGAAGAGACATCCAAAATGGAAAGATTGACCTTCATCTATCATTGCTAGCCACGATCTTATAACACTGTAAATCTATTAAAATAAAAAAAAATAAATAAATAAATAAATAAAAAACAAAAAAAAACTATCAAGTGGGAAAGTTCACTCTAAAAAGAATAAAGTAAATAAATTAATCCCTTGAACCAATGAACAAATGAACCACCGTTTGGATCATATCACCCAAAGCATGTCATTTGTCCATTCTTCATAAAGCCAGTGCACACCACTTGCACGATCTACTACTGAGATCTTCTATAATGAAGATTAGTTTTAACAAATAATGTCCCCTTAACTCTAAATAAGTAGAAAAATAAATTTATTTCAAATGGTTAGATTTATGGAATCAAATGATTCATAATCGATTTCTCACTAAATTTCTTTCACAGGGTCCACAAACTCTAGGCACATGCCTTACTCTAGCAGAGGCCTTGAGCTAGGAGTAGGGCTGTTGCTTGGCTATTTTAAATGGCAATAATCAATTCCCTAATCACCCGTTCGAGCCTTGTAGATCTATAAGGTCATTCACGTATCATTCTACCATTTTATGTTGTTGATTTCGAAATATCTGCGTCATAACCCATTGGTAGGTGGTACCAGCATTTTTGAGACCGATAAGCTTTGCTAGAAAAATTAAATCGAAATATGCCATTGTTCTTTATAGACTACAAGATGATATCATATCATTGGCTGCAACTTTGGCTGTAGGGCTGCTAAATATTTATGATCTTCTAGGATTTCTTCTTTAGTTTAAATTATTGTTTTTCATATATCTCTTATAAGCTTAAGATGAGAGAGAGAAAAGAAAAACCTAAAGGAAAAATTGTGGCTGCATGAATTTGTTTCCGATCAGAAGATGGCATCGATCCCATCTGATTTTCTCATATGGATAGAGAGATCCCTCATGCAGATTAGCCAACGATTAAATTCTTAATCAAATTAAATCATAAGCCCAACATGCATTTAATTATATTTGAATTTTTTAATCATTACTTTGAGTTGAATTTTTGCATGTAAAATTTGTAAAATTTTTGTATAGAACTGAAATTTAATAGGTAGATTGGGAGTGATAGATGTACTTGTATAGTACATTTGAGGATTATTTACATATTTAGTTCTTCGTGATTTTTGAACCCCCCCCCGTCCAAAAAAAAAAAATGGTCCTAAAGATTTTTTGTTTGACTTTTCTTTTGACTATTTTGAATTAATTGTAATGGATTTTTTATTTTTTTTTCCTTTGACTTTTTTGTTTTGACAATTTTAAATTGATTGTAATGGTATTTTTTTCGTTTGAATTTCTTCTTTTGACTATTTTGAATTGATTGTAATGGATTCCTTGTTATGAGAATTTTTCTTTCCATTATCCTTTTTAATGCACAACGATAAAAGCCTATCTATAATCTTGTTTTGTTAACCTCATTTCTTAGCCACCCTGATTTAGAATGACAGTTGGCACTAAATTTATTTTGATAGTTAGATCAAACTCAATGATTTCTCATTATGTACATATTTGCATGTAATGGTATCTCTCATGTTAATGATGCTTGCGATTAGTATAAGGGGGAGACCTTACCAATTGTGTTGGCTGACACTAGCTTGCAATCATCGACATTGTTGGATTTTATTATTTCGATCAACAGAAAATCCATACACTTCAAATTTTGGTGGTGAATTGATAGTTTTTAAGCAGGACTGGTTTTTACGGTAAAATCAAAGTTTACAAAATGATTAAAATAATTAAAATAAATTTAAAGAAATAAAATTTAAAAAATTGAGAAACTACAAATAAAAAGTGCATAAGTTGCAGTTTTTTTTTTTTTTTTCCTTCTTATTGTTTCAGTAGAAGAATCAGGTCTACAAAGGTGTACATTATTTAATATTTAATCTGATGATACTGTTGGTAGTTCTCAAAAAACCATTAGAACTGGCATATATATGATCGGTTCTAGTTCAACCACTTTATCCAGTTTGGTTTTAAAACAATGAATCAGTCTCAATAATGAAAACAATACTTGGATAAATCAAATGGATAACTAATACTTAGATAATTGCATGGATAATAAGTTTATTAAATTTAGTTGCAAACCTAAAAGATGTGATCTAAAAGATGTGATGTAACAGTTATATAAGGTGTCATAATTTACGATGCTCTTGTTACTGTAGAGTCTAGAAAAGAACAGAATATACATAACCTTACTCTCATAATACACAGAAATTGTTTCCATTTGACAGTTATATATAATGAGTAAATAAGCTCAATCCCATGAATCACAATCTGAAAAACCATCTTTGATATTAGACAAATATTTTTTTAATTAAATTTTCATCCGTTTGAATCACCATTAATAAAAAAGAAAAAAAGAAAAAGAAAAAGAGAAAAGAACGCACTAATACTTAAGAGAAAAAAAAATGAGAGGGGAATCTCCATGCAGCCACTTGGGAATAAATCTCACATGCACAACCGATGGGAGGGGAAAGAAAATGCATGAATAGTACAGTAAGGATAAGAAAAATGAAAGAGAGAGAATGTTAGAGGAAACTTCAAGGGATTACATGCACAAGTTCATTTACCCATATAAAATTTATTCATCTAATGGTTAGAATTTTTAATAATTTCTTTTAAATATATCTTTCAAATGGAAAGTTCGACGTGCCATTGGAATATGCGATTTTGCGTATCAGATGGACTATTTTATAATCTTTTTTTTCCTCTTCTAAGGGAGGTAAGGAAAAAGATATTTTAATTAATAAACATCTATTAAGAAGAAAGACATGTATTAATATCTTATCTACTCGATAACAACATGTAATTAATTAGCATCTAAAACAAGAATATATACATGCATATAATAATTTCTTAATCTACGTAGTGGGTTATCATTACCAGCTAAATCTTTTATATCTTCTTAGTGGACTATTAATTATATATAGTCATTTTAATAAAACTAAGTATTAATAAATTTAATAAATATTTATAAATTCTCCACAAGTAACTAGGACCATTATTCATAAAAGACAGAAGAAAAACCTTTTCCTTCAAACAATAAACAAAAGTCTCTAAAACAAAGAAAAGATTAGTTTTTATCTCTCTAAAAAAATAGCTACCAAGTGGGACCACAAACCCCTCTTCCCCCTCCCACCACAAAAATAAAAACTCGAACCAATGAATCACTATTTATTTAGCTCATGCCTTACAAAGAATGTCATTTGTCCCATTCTTTACAAATCTAGTGTAGAAGATTTAGCAGGATTCACTACAGAGATCGTCTAGAATGAATATTGGTTTTAATAGGTTTTGTCCTTTTAAACTTAAATAAATAGAATGTAATTCAAATGTTTAGGTTCATAAAAATAAAAATACAATGCTTCATAATGGACCCCTCACTAATTTTTACAGTGGGTCCACATACTCTAACATATTGCCAAGAAAATCAAAATGGAAGATGCCATGCATTGGTCCTTTTTATACACTATTAGGTGATATCATACAATTAATTGGCTACCACTTGGCACTAAGACTATTAAATATTTCACTTTTTTTTTTGAATTTTTTCAATAGGTTCTATTTATTTTGACGTAAAATTTTATATGTCAATTTTATGTGTAACAGTTTTATGTAAAAAGAATTTAACTTTTATTTTCAAAAAGTAAAAGAAAGACAAGCTTCTTTTTCCTTTTAATTGGATATGTTAGAAATACTTATATGCTCCTTCATGCCTTCCTAGAGAAAAAAGAAATTGATCTTTCATCACTTTCTATCATCCATTGTCAATTACCATTTCTTTCTTCTTCCATTCAATATTATTCCTCTATTTGAGTATTTTGAAAAGGTTGCAATGGATTCCTCTTTTGAGAATTTTTCTTTTCATTTCTTCTTTCTAATGGATTGCCTTAGGAGCTCATGGTTTTGTTTTGCTTAATCTCAGAGCCCACCGTTTTGTTTTGCTTAATCTTTGAGCTTGTTAATGGCGTTTCCCACATTGAATCATTTATATAAGGGTCCCACATGATCAAGAGGAGAGAGAATATCAGGAAATGAAAGTGTGACTGTGAAAATGGTCTCTACAACTTTTATTAAAAAAATATGTTTATTCAATTTTCATAGATGGAGGGAAATGATAAGTGTCTAATTTGTACATTAGCGGAGACTTTTATATATCCCCTAATTTTATAATGAATTTATCAATCACATTGATTTATATATATATGAAGACAAAGGCACTGATGGGTTGTATAAGTTTCTTGAATCCCTCTAGGAGAGTAGACAAGAGGGAACTTGTTTTGATTGCTGTTTTGCTTCCTCTGTAGTTGACAGAGTGCAATGAGTTGTGTACTTTTCATGCTCTGCCTCCTTGGGCTATTGCTGCTTCTTCCTGGGCTTTCTTCTTCACATCCCTTATGCACTGACTCAAGTGTGTTTCCCTCTCTCTGGTTTATAAATATCTTTTTCTTTAACTCTCTGTGTTTCCTTGCAATTTTTTTTTTCTAATCTAATGCTTTATTTGCAACTCTTAGCCTGACTTCTGAGTTTATTTGCTTGTAACAGCTGCGCCTTTGACTCCAAAGACACCTCTTACCTTCTGCCCTTATAAAGGAAATGCCTGTTGTAATTCTACCCAGGATCTTCAATTGCAGACACGTTTTCAGTCTATGAACATCTCAGATCATACCTGTGCTTCTCTTATGGAATCAATTCTCTGTGCGGTAAGCTTTCTTGGCCAAAATAATTTGACTAGTGGTAGGCCCATAAAATGCTCATAGTTATTCCTGTACTGTGAATTATTTACAAGGCATTCTGTAATCTTTACTTATTAAACATACCATTCTTGGTTACATATGTTACTTGGTCATTAAACTGCCATAAAAACTTCATACTCTTTGTAAAAGAAAGATACTGCATTGGCATCTTAGCTACGTAGGGTCACTAGATATCTGAGTATAGATTTTCCATTTCACATGTTACCCAATTAAGAATAGCACTTGAAATGTATCACCTACTGTCTACTTTCAAACTTATAGGCCAAGTTCACTGCCCGGATATTAGTCATCAGGATTGTCCTCCTTGTTATTAACTGTTGTGGAATAAAACCTAAGACACAGTGACGAATTTCAGCAAAATTATAATTGCTCTGAATTTCAGGACATCAAATTCCAGATTAGATTTGTCAAGAGAAGTAATAAGTTGCATATAAGTGGAAACAATACTTCCTTGAAAATTGAAAATCAGGTAGTGCTAGACCATTGTTTAAATGAAAGGAATAATCCTAAAAGCTGAATCTGTGACTTAAACTATTAATCTGCAACCCTATGTAATTTGTATTTTTCATGACAATTATCAATTGTTTTTCAGTTTCAAGCCCTTTCTGAAAGTTGGTTGACTTGATATTTAATGTGCAACAAAATGGGGCCTTAATGTTATGTGCTGTGTTCTACATGTCATTGCATGCATTCATTGTTAGAAGTGCTTTATCTGTTTAACAACTCCCCTCATAATAATTCAGATTTCCATGTTTTGCAGACTTGTGATCAGTTTTCAGCCGAGCTATTTACAATTAATTCTGGGCTTCGGTCAGTTCCTGTTCTATGCAACTCCACCATCTCAGTAGGTTCATCCCAGTCTAACGGTGCAGAGAATAACTTTTGTGGAAATGTTTGGGATACATGCTATAATGTGTCTATGTTGAATTCCCCTTTTGCTCCAATGCAAGGCAGTCAAAATGTCAACTCCACTTCTTCCAAACTTGCTGATCTTTGGCACTCAAAAACTGAATTCTGTAAAGTATTCGGCGGAGCTTCTAGTAACGATTCAGTATGTTTTGACGGTCAACCAGTTTCGCTAAATAATACTGAAACTGTGCATCCCCCCAGTGGTCTGTGCCTTGAGAAAGTTGGGAATGGATCTTATATAACTATGGTTGGTCATCCTGATGGATCTAACCGTGTCTTCTTATCTAACCAACAAGGTCAAATATGGCTGGCAACTGTTCCTGCTATGGACTCTGGGGGAACATTGGGACCTGATGACCTGAGTCCATTTCTAGATATAACAGATAAAATATCTTTTAATTACGAGCTAGGGTTAATGGGCATTGCGTTTCATCCAAACTTTACACAAAATGGCCGCTTCTTTGCTTCATTCAACTGTGATAAGTCGCATGGATGTTCTGGGATGTGTGCATGTAATTCAGATGTAAATTGTAATCCTCAAGAGGATTCTTCTACTAGTGATGGTTCTCTATGCCAGTATTTTAGTGTTATCTCAGAATTCACGGCTAATGGTACTACGTCGCAAATTTCATTGGTATGGTTCTAACACTTCTGTATACTTGTTATAAGTCTTGCCAGGGTTATCTAATTGATCTCTATTAATTTTATTTTTCCAGGCTACAAATAGTAATCAAGAAGTTAGAAGGATATTTACTATGGGCCTTCCATTTACAGATCATCATGGGGGTCAGATTCTCTTTGGACCCGATGGATATTTGTACTTCATGATGGGAGATGGTGGGAGTGATGGTGATCCCTACAATTTTGCCCAAAACAAGAAATCTTTGCTTGGAAAGATCATGAGGTTCAATGTGGATAACTTTCCAAGTGAGTAGCATGGCAGAATAATCTTGGATGCTTTGTTTTCTTTCCTGTTGGTAGAATTGTATTTTGCTTCTGACCACCTTTTTTCTGTCAAGGATATTAGACCAGTGCTCCACCATCTTTATTTTCGTTTTGCATATTTGTTCTTTTGATCTTTCCATTTTGGCTTCCTAGTTTTGAGATTCATTGGTGGTTCACATAGAGCAGCTACATTTGAATGAAAGAATATCTAACGAGATTAAGGAACCTGTAAGGATCTATTTTCCTAGTTGAAGAGGTGATTCATAGCCACTGTCGTCTGGTTCTCTCTGGTTCTATATGCCTCAAACTGGGAGTTGGACAGAGAATATGTGCGTGACTGTTTGTGAAAGTCTGCAACAGACTACAACACAATGAGATTATTAATCAGTTATTTTTTTCTTGTGTATATATTTTATTTGTCCTTTTCCTATAATTTATATTAAGATCCATATTTTACCATGTTTTTTAATGCTACTCTACAGAATGATAAAGGTTGTTTCACAGATATTTGTTCATACATTCTAACATTATACTATTTTTAATCTATTTTATATCATCAAAGCTAAAATGTAATCACATGATCATGTGAATAATATTTTTTAATGCATTTTTGCTCTCCATTATGAAAATAGGAATTGTGAAGTATTTTCTACTTCAATGAGAGCAAGGTTTGGAGAAGGATCTCACTCCTAAATTGTGGACATGAGGTTTTTCTGTGTCCCTTGTGAAACATATTGTTCATTACTCATATTCTTTCACTATGGAAGGATAAGATGCAAAACTGGATACTCCTTTCTTAAACTCAGATTCTAGAGTAGGATTCCACTCCCAAACTGTTGAAGAGGTTTTTCCAGGGATCAGGTCACCTTGTATAGAGATATAAGGCACTGAAGTTCCAATTGTTATGTACACCATAGCATGAATATTAGCTTACTCTTCTTTTTTTAAACCTAACAAGGCCATCTTGTGTCCTTTTTTTTTTTTTTTTTTTGTTGGTACCTCAAATGCACTTCTATGTAATTTTTTCCATTGGGTTTGCCACTCAACCATTTCACTTTTGTGTTAGCTTGCTCAAGCTATTGCTTTTTGTGTGTGTATGTGTGTTTCTATTCCTGGCAGTTTGCTTCTTGAAACATGAGCTTCTTATTTCCCTTCTTGTGGGATCCCATCTTTAATTAGTTTCATTGGTATCTTAATTCACTTTGACTCTACATTGTCTTGGTCAAATTGTCCAAAGGGAATGAGAAATTATAGGGGTGTAACCTGCTCATTTATAAGAAACTCATTTAATAAAGTTGTGAAATAAAGTTACTAGATTGTATTAACATTAGAAAATAGAAACTTTCCAAGGGTCACGTTTTTAATTAAACTGCATTTAGGAACTTTAGGGAGCAAAACAAAGGATAATTATGAAATGGGTTTCAGATCCATCAACATATACTTGATTGGATAGGCTGACCTCTAATGCAATTTCCAAATTTACAAAAAATGTATCTTAGTACATTATTGTTGGAGTCTGCATGCCTTCTGTTAATCCCAAATCTAATATAGATATTTTGCACACATTGATGCAAAATGTTGAATAAACATGGGTGCCTCATTAATCAACTGTCCTTTGCTAGATTGTGTTGTTTGCAAGGAAAGGGAATTGTAATGCCGTAGATTTGAATTGATTTCGCGATCAAAGAATAAAATTCCAGCTCAATTAATGAAGCAAGTGCATGTGGATCTGGGAGGAGCTAATTAATTATTTCTTTAGGACAAATGATGAACAAGTATTGTTGTTAATAAATTGAACACCTCCTACAGCTCTGTTTTTCCTTCATCTATCCTAGTTATATTGCTGGCTTACACTATATATAATTTCGAAATGAAGAGGCAAATGATTAGTTATAACTTTTAACTAGTCATCCAATGGATCTAGTCTCCTTGGTGTTCATTTTCTCTAAATTTGCTTAAGAACAGTTAAAGCATATCTGTACTTTTATTCCCTTACACTTTGATGAAAGGTTTCATTAATGAAGTGACATGAACAACATGCTAATGTTATTTGCTTTGTGTCCTTGTACTTTCTAGGTCATCCTTTTAACATGCTGGCTCTTGTATTTCCAGGTGCTACAGAAATAAATGCACTCGGTTTATGGGGAAACTATTCTATCCCCAAAGATAATCCAGTTTCTGAAGACAAAGATTTGCAGCCTGAAATTTGGGCTTATGGGTTTAGAAATCCTTGGAGCTGTGCTTTTGATCCAGAGAGGCCTTCCTATTTTCTCTGTGCAGATGTTGGCGAGGTTCACTTTTTTTCTACTTGTCTTGACATCATTAAAACTTTTGTTCTGTACATATTTTCTGCTAGGAACTTTCTTAATTGTGATTTTCAAAGTGATAAAAATGGTGTGATATTCAGCTGTGGCTCAGAATTAGATGATCAGAGGCACCAATAAATTGAATTGGTCACTGACTGCCTGACTCATCCATTTCCTTAAAAGGGTATAATTCACTTACCTTGATCAGTTGAAATGATCCCCACCACCTAACATAATTGATTAATGTGAATGCATCCAATTGCATGCTTAGAAAGATGGAAGGAAGGTAAATTGTCAAAAACTCAGGGAGGGTTCTTGAAAATTTTAAGA
This sequence comes from Protea cynaroides, assembly GCA_028583415.1. Lineage (NCBI taxonomy): Eukaryota > Viridiplantae > Streptophyta > Magnoliopsida > Proteales > Proteaceae > Protea > Protea cynaroides. The sequence goes on along the minus strand of CM053266.1, from coordinate 56,235,720 downwards.
AATCTTTGAAGGTGAATGAAGTTTGACCTTCTCAATAACTATTAACCAACTGCATGGTTGTAGTAGCTTCCATCAATGGCAGATTGGAAGATAACATATATCAGGATCGAAGGAAAACTTTTCTCCTCTTTCTCATTATATGGTTTGAAGGCAATGAAATCCTAAGATTCTTATCGAGGAGTTCAATGATTTACTAATATCTTAATTGTTTTACTCTCTTTTCTACTCACAATCATTACAATCTTACAGGATAGATATGAAGAGGTGGATCTCGTCACAAAAGGTGGAAACTATGGATGGCGTGTTTATGAGGGTCCATATCTTTACATTCCTAAAGTATCTCCTGGTGGAAATACATCTGCCAACTCAATAAATCCCATCTTTCCTGTAATGGGATATGACCACTCTACTGTAAATCAGAACCTACATACAGAGAGCGGGGGGGCAGCAATCATAGGTGGATGCTTCTATCGGTCCGAGGCTGACCCATGCACATATGGAAGGTGAGTTGGGTTCACCCTATATATCCTATTTGATTAGTTAAGAGTAATTTATGAATTGATTTTCTGTTGCCAGGATTTTAATTTATCCTACTTGTTATTCATGTATTGTCAAATGGAGTTTCAGGTATATATATGCCGATTTCTATGCACAAAATATATGGGCTGGTATTGAAAACCCAGAGAACAGTGGAAACTTCACCAGTAACCGGCTTCCTTTCACATGTGCTCATGACTCCCCAATCCAGTGTAATTTCACAGAAGGAAGTAGTCTCCCTGATTTGGGTTACATAAGCTCATTTGGGCAGGATAATAAGAAGGATGTTTATATTTTTACCACTACTGGTGTGTACAGAATTGTTCGTCCAAGTCGCTGCAACTACATGTGCTCAAAGGAAAATGTTACACCCATTGCAAGCCCAAGTCCTTCACATTCAAGTCCTTCACATTCCCCCTCATCTGGGTGCTCATTAAAGAAACAGTATTATGACCTGGTGCTTTTGTGCTCTCTGTTGATGCTTCTACTGGAGATTATTTTCTGAGCTTTTTGCTGCTCCTTTTTATTTTTATTTTTTTTATTTTATTTTATGGAGAATCTTGTAGCAAGGGGAGGGGGGAGGGGGGAGGGGGGAGGGGGTAGGGGAGGGGATAGATCAGATTATTTCAATCAATCTCTTCTTATATCCACAATCTTCATAACCTGAGAGGTCAGATGCATAAGGGTACTGGTCTCATGTTCTACAGTTAGGGGATGTTGTGTTTCAGATTTCTAATTGGAAGTTTTGCATTTTTCCTTGTCTTTTTATTCATTTGCAGTGAAATGATGTCTTAATCTTTTTATTCCTTTCAAATTCCTTTTGATTTAACGACAATTCTTGTGAAATAGTTTCAATTGAAACATGTAGACCTCAATTGAAACATGTAGACAGAAGGGAAAGATGTATAATCTTTCTCTCTTCTTTTTCTTGGGTACTAAGATGATGAACAAGTTGATGATGGTTGCTAATGGTTATGCAATTGTTTGGCTTTAGTTTTAACTGTGAAGGTTTAAATGAAATCCAAGGGAAAAGTGATTTAAATAACAATCGATGAGGGAGATCGGATGATTGTCCGTTAGCCCATTTCAGACGTGTAAGAAACTTTAGCTTCGTTACGAAACTTCGATCTATCGTGGGATATCTATACTTACTGAAAAGTTTTTTTTAGTACTCTTCCCCACCAAATTCTCCATTGTTATTATTTCATCTCCATCAATATTATTGTCAGTTATTGCATTAGCTCTGTTTGCTGATGCAATCTGAACTGGACTACCCTCTGCATTCCCACCCTTTTTCTTTCCCATTCTCAAATAAGAAAGACAAGTACCAAAAAAATAAGTGTGTCAGATGAGACGTCGGTTCATTACCGATTTGGGCCCAAAACTAGAGGGTCTCATTTACTAAACGAAACTAAAATCTCATCACATTAAATAATTGGAAGGTTTGATTCTTGTTCCTTAGATCCCAAATCTATTAAATTATAAACCTTACTACGACCTTCCTTGGCTCCTTGTAATTGCAGATCGTGTGAATGGTCAGAGACTCAGAATCATATTGAATAAGGTAAAAAGTTGATCCTCAAATTGTGTGGAATGTGGATTGTCTCTGGCTTGTACATAAAGATAAGTTTGCTCTTTGAGTATACCAAGAGGAAGAAATGAAATGAAATTTATTGTTTTGTGCGCATACACCATGAGGACAAAACAGAGAATGGATCAAAATATTTCATTTATATTAGGGTTTTTAGTTCGGTTCCTAACAGTTCCTTAATGGTCTATCGAATCTGGATCCAATGGGAAACCAGTCCCAGAACTATATATTTTATAGTTCCGGATCCAAATTGACATCCTTATCAAAATTAAAATGATCAGACCCATCATCGCCCCAATTAGATGAGAGATAATACGTACACATTGCCTTCCCATCAGAGCATCCATGGATGTAATATTTGTTTTCAATAGATAAAAGAAAGACAAAATTCTATTTTTTTACAAAATTCTATTTTTTTTAGAGATCACTATATATTTTACCTCAATGAAACAGACATTGAAAAAAAAAATTACATATATAATGTTAGATGTAAAATCGTAAGTCAAAACAAACGGAGCCCTATAATAAATATTTTTTTTCCATCAAAGATGAATAAAATTTGCCCAATCATAACAATTCAAATCTAATTTCTGATAAATTTTCAACCTTAGCCCTAGGGTCCACAACAATCAACATCTGACTCGAAAATTTACAGGCGAAGGCCCTCCATTGAATTAGGTAATATCATTGCTCCTGACGTGCACAAATACTACCGACCAATAAACTGTCAATTAGTGGCCACCCAGGAGCTGACCACTGGGGGCGAGATCGACTATATTTATCCTCCAAGGGCAAGATCGACCTTAACCCCATAATAGGGGTACATTCAACAACAATACCAAATACCTAGGACATAATTGACCTTTGGAATTCTGAAATTGTATTGCAAAGGCATGCATGAATCATATCCCATCACTATAAATTGACTCACCTACCAACGGTTACATCATTCGAATATTAACTTATATCTCTCACTACTCATTCACATTCTGTTGCTTGGCCCCCAACTATTGTTAATTGTTCAAATCTAATTTAGGCATCGGAGTGAATCTCCCGACCACAAGTCTGACTACTTTTATGCTCGTCATTTTATAACGTATATAGGCTAAGTCCCACCTCGGAAAAAGAACTCGAACTCTAGCAACAAAAGGTCCATACCAACCAGGACTATAAGGATGGGTATTGAATATTACTCATTTTCTATAGGATACATTGTGCATAATTTTTTTTCTCTCTTCTGCCTTCTTTTTAATTTATTTTCCATGCTTCGCATGTGCGGTTTTGAGCTTTGGAAAGAAAAGCCTATTGAGGGTTATCTATTTGTCTTCATCATCCATCTACTTTGTACTATTTATAAAATAAAAAATAAAAGAAAATTACTCGAACACCCCTTGATAATTAGTTTAATACACAAAATTACTCTGTGTCATTTGAACTTGCAGTTTACTATCTTAATGCTAACGGTATTAACTTAAAATTTAGATAGACGAAAATACCCTTCAAAATTAGTAACATTTTCTTCCGTACATTCCTTCACCTTGTTTAAACATCTCTCGCCTCGGTCTCCATAGATTGTGCTCCTTTTCCATTCCTTCATGTTCAATCAAGGTTCTCCATATCCAATAGGTGAGCTACATGCTCATCTTCAATCAAGGTTCTCCATCTCCAGTTGGCGAGGTACTTCAAGTAGGTATCCATTCTCTCACTCCACCTATGGTATGTGACCATTGTGGTTGGAAACGATTGCTTGAACATGGACCGAAGATTGAGAGGGGTATTTGTAGAAACGAACCTTGGAGACTCAACTAGGGCTTGGGCTTTTTGAGAGAAGATTTGAGTTCCAAAAATGGCCATTGTTCCCGTTTTGATCTGGTGTTCCACTCGGATTCCTGAGCAATTGCGCCATGAAATCAGACTCCTCTGTGGAGAACATTCATTCCATTGAAAGATGAACTCCATTCTCCCTTAGATAAGGTTTCAACATGCCCCATTCTTCTTTTTTTGAATTGGGTTTTGGGAAGCCTAGGAAGATCAAAGAAACTTTGAAGGCTTTTCCTCAGTTTTTTTCTTTTTTTCTTTTTTTTCTCCCTATAGAGAGAAAGTTAAAAGAGAAGCCCGATATGGTTGACACTATTAGAGATAAGGTTAATCTTAGAATATTCCTCATGCGTCCAAAAATCTTGGACGATTGTTGGTTTTGTAAATCCCTTGTAAATAGGATAAGTTTGAATTATATAACAAACTTATCACATGCAATATGGGTTCAGTTGTAATCCCTTGTAAATAGTTCATATGCAATATGGATTTGGTTGTAATTCCTTATAAGTAGTTAAGTTTGAGTTGTATAACAAACTTACCGCCCACATATGAGATGGATAGGAATATAAATACCAACTCCTACCTACAATCAAGGTACGTGAGTTTACACAAATTATGTTTCTCTTCTATTCTCGTCTACATTTTCTAATATGGTATCAGGACACCCAATTTCAGCTGGCTAGACAATGATTTCCGGCTCTCCTTCTCCTCCCAACGTCCACCATCATTTGACTTTGAAGCTCACCACTGATAATTATGTCCTTTGAAAGACATAGCTGCTCCCCCTCCATTGTAGCTATGATCTAGTTGGATTCATTGATGGCATCAAGCAATTCCCGACAAAAACCCTGCCAGCTACTTCCTCCTCCACCACTACCACGTCCACATCTGCTCTCCCACCCACAGTCAACCTAGAGTATACCGATAGGGTTCGTACTAATCAGATGATGCTAAGTTGGTTGATATCTTCCCTCTCCACAGATGTTCTCCCATGCGTGGTTGGTCTTTCCACCGCGGCGGCTTTCTGGGATGTTCTTCAATCAGCCTTTAGTACTCTATCTCATACTAGTTTCCTACAACATCATATTCAGCTCCAGAGCACGTCCAAAGCTACAAAATCCGTCTCTGAATATCTTAAGAAGGTTAAGTACATTTCTGACAATCTTGCGGCCTCAAATAAACCACTCTCCATTGAAGAATTGAATGCAATTGTCTTTCACAATCTCGGTGCTGATTATAATGACATTGTTGCTACATTGGCAACAAAGTCTAAGGCCTTGCCATTCCATTCTTTGCATCGGTTTCTCTTAAGTCATGAAAGTTGTCTCTAATCAGCTCAGTCGATTATCAGTGCTAACATTAGCACCATGACCCTCACAAATCTGCTTATACTATTGGCCAATATGGCTCCACTGCTCCTACTACCATGACCCGAGCACCACCCTATGGCACTACTCTTACTCGTACAGGCCATTCTTGATTAGGATGCAAGGATCACTGTCAAATCTATGGGCGTCCGAACCACAATGCTTGAAAATGCTACTACAGATACTTAGGCAACGCACCACCCTTTCGTGCCACCCTATCCGCCAACATGTCTGGGCTGCTTCCAACACCCTTCGTTCAGATGTCGGAATGGTATCCTGACACTGTAGCAACTCACCACATCACTCTGGAGCTTGGTAACCTACATATCGTCAATCCATATAATGGTAATGACTCATTACTTGTAGGTAACGGGGCTGGTTTAACTATTTGCAATGTTGGTTCATTAAAATTCTTCACCCCCTCTTCCTCCTCTTTATCCAATATTCTTCATGTCCCCACTATTAATAAGAACTTACTTTCTGTTCATCAATTTACCAAAGACAATGATTGTTTTTTTGAATTTCATCCTAAATATTTCTTTGTCAAGGATCAAGTGACCAAGAGGTTGCTGCTCCATGGTCAACTTAAGGATGGATTGTACCAATTGAAGAGTGTCGAACCGTCGGCTTCCCCATCTTCTCATGCCATTCACACTCACCTCTACCTTCCACTGATGTCTGGCATGCTCAGCTGGGTCTTCGTCAACCTCGTTCTGTTCAAAATATGGTGTCTTCCGTTCCCTACCCTCTGATTATCTTGCTTAAATAAATGTTAAGTCTGCTTTATGGGCAAGGCTCATAAAATTCATTTACCACTTACCGATTTTATCAGTACTGTCCCCTTCAGTTAATTTTCTCAGATGTATGGGGTTCTGCTCCACAAACCTCAACTACTAGTCATAGTTTATTTTATTTTATTTTATTTTATTTTATTTTCATTGATGATTATTCCAAATACACATGGTATTTTCCACTCACAAAACGATTATCTGTTACACAAATATTTGACCAATTTCGAAAATTTACTGAGAAACAATTTTCCACCCCCATCAAATCTTTTCAATCCGATTGGGGTGGAGAATTCCAAAAGTTGAATGCTTATCTCAAAATTTTTGGAATTGAACATCGAGTTGCATGCCCCCATACCCATGAACAAAATGGGGCTACTGAATGAAAGATTCACCATCTCGTTGACAATGGTTTGACCCTTTTGGCTCATGACTCTCTCCCCCTCAAATTTTGGGATTATGCTTTTGAAACAGCAACCTTTCTCATTAATCGGATCCCAACCCTAGTGCTAGAGAATCTCTGTCCCTTTCAGAAACTACACAATCGATCACCTGACTACAAATTTCTCAAGGTGTTTGGTTTTGCAGTTTTTCCGTTATTGAGTCCATATAACTCAGCAAAGTTCAATTTCTGATCAATACCCTATGTATTTCTCGGCTACAGTCCTCTACATTATGGGTATCACTGCCTTGATCTCAAAAGCAACCGTATATACATTGCTAGACATGTCAACTTCATCGAGCATGCATTCCCCTATGCCCCCCTCTCTCCTAAGATTCCACCTCCCTCAACCCCACCCACTCCATGGCTGACAATAATGGACTCTCCACCTTGCAAACTACCCTTAAGGGCGCCTTCCTCGGCGGCAACAGCATCCCAACCTCCATTTCGACCCCAGGTTGTTGCTCTACTAACTCCCGTACCACCGCCCCCCCCTCTTGGTTCCCTCGTTACAAATACTAACATCACCCCTCTTCCTCTTACTTTGATGCCATTATCGACTGAGAAATGTGTAGGTATTGCTTCCAAGGAGTGTATGGACCAACCAAATATCACGGTTTTTAATGAGCAGATCACTACTTCCTCTGTACCACTGTCCATCCCAGTAAAGAGCCACTCGATGACCTTGAGGCCGAATCCTAAACCATCAACTAAGTACCCACTACCTTCGGCTCATTTATGCCATGCAGACATCGAGCCCACCTGCTTTACAGAGGCCTCTAAACATGTTCACTAGCACGATGCAATGCTGGCTGAGTTCGATGCATTACTCCAAAAAACACTTGGAGTTTAGCACCACCAGCTAACCGAAATGTGGTCAGGTGTAAATGGGTATTTAAAATAAAAAGAAAAACTGATGGGAGCATTGAGCGCTACAAAGCACATCTTGTGGTGAAAGGATACAACCAGCAAGAGGGGATCAATTACACTGAGACATTTAGTCTAGTGGTCAAACCAACTATTGTTCGAGCCCTACTTGCTATTGCCACTTGTCATCAATGGGATATTCGACAGCTGGATGTTAGTAATGCATTCCTGCATGGATCCCTATCATAAGATGTATACATGACTCAACTAGTTGGCTTAGTTGATGAAACTCGTCCACATCATGTCTGCAAATTGCACAAGTCACTATATGGTTAAAGCAAACTCCTTGGGCCTGGTTTCACCGTCTGAGTTCCTTTTTAATCTCACTTGGTTTTGAAGGATCTAAAACTGACACGTCATTGTTCATTTACAAAGCTGGTCACCGATGCATATATATATCTTGATCTATGTCAATGACATAGTCTTGATGGGATTCGATAAGGTGTTCGTTCCTAAGTCAGGTGGTAGCCACCTTGGGCAAAGAGTTGTCTATTTGTGATCTCTGCAAACTCTCTTACTTCTTAGGGATTGAGGTGATCCCTTTTGAATAAGGTATTATATTATCTCAACAAAAATACATCTTGGAGCTACTTAAAAGTATCACCATGGAACGAGGAAAAACCTGTACACACCCCAATGGCTAGCTCGGCTCGCCTCTCAATCATCTTTGGATCCTCTACCGGATTCAACATTAATGTATAGGAGGACTGTCAGCACTTTGCAATATGCTATTTTCACCCATTCAGACATTTCCTATTCAGTTAATAAATTCTATCAATTTTTGAAAGCCCCAACAGATGAGCATTGACAAACTGTTAAGTGTATTTTACGTTATCTGAAGGACACATACTCCAGAGGATTGTTGCTTTCACGTGGCTATTGTAACACATTATCTGCCTACAGCGATGCTAATTAAGCTGGATACATGGATGACCGTCGATCTATTAGTGGGTTTGCAATTTACTTGGGACCCAATCTAATCTCATGGTCTGCTCAGAAGCAGCCCAAGATTGCATGATCATCCATAGAGGCCCAATATAGGGCCCTGGAGAAAACTACAAGTCTACAACTGAACTATATAGTGGTGGCATTCCCTTTTGCAAGAACTTGGCATTACCCAGTCACAGCCTTTTACTTTATGGTGCGATAACTTGGGAGCAACTTACCTAACTGTCAATCCTATTTTTCATGCTCAAACCAAGCATATTGAGATGGACTTTCACTACGTTCACCAGCTTGTAGCCGAAAAGAAACTCGATGTTGGGTTCATGTCTACCCATGATCAAATCGTGGACGTGTTTACCAAACCGCTATCCCATGTTCTATTCGACACACTTAGGGACAAATTGAAATTTGTCTCCCGACCCCCTTCAATTTGAGGGGGTTGGTAGAGGTATGGTTTATCTCTGAATATTCCTCATGGGTCTATTAATCTTGGACGATTGTTGGAATTATATAACAAACTTATCCTATCACATGTGATATGGGTTCGGTTGTAATCCCTTGTAAGTAGCTAAGTTTGAATTGTATAACAAACTTAGCCGCCCACATATGAGATGGATATGAATATAAAAACCAATTCCTACCTACAGTCAAGGTACGTGAGTTTACAAAAATTATATTTCTCTTGGAGACATTTTTATACAATTTATTAATCTATCTAATTCTAAAGGAGAAGCAGGGGTTGTGGTCCAGAACTCTCAATCGTCTGTTACCATTTAAAGGGAGGGAGGGAGAGGGGGGCCAGTTAGGCCACAAACAACTCAGTGAAGTTAAATTCTGGCAAAAAAAAGACATCCCAGTGTACGAGGCTCCTGTTACTACTCCAATGTAACCAAATTCTGGCAATAATAGATTAAAATAATAGAAGTTTTAGGTCTTTTAATCATAAAGAGAGAACCAGATAATGACAGAAACAGAAAGGTTATAAGGAGAATCATTGGAGCAAAAGGACTTGCTTTGATAAATTAATCAACTAATCTGAAATTTGATGATGACGAATAGAGTTTGAAAGTGACAGGCGGAGGAGAAAGAGCCGATCGATCGCTCCCCACACTGGCAATTGGTAGAACGCGGGCTGGGCTGGTAGGGAATTCTGAAGTCTATTATTCTATTTTGTTAACATTAGAGAGAGAGAGAGAGAGAGAGAGAGAGAGAGAGGAATAAAGAAGAAACCATGAAGACGGCGAAATCGTGGAAATGGGAATTTATAAAAACTATCTTTGGAAGTCCATCGATCTCTATAGATTTTGGGATTAATCGATACCAATTTTTTTATATTTTATCCCATCAACCGTTTAAACAAACAATTTGTATTGTTATTGGATCGTGGACTCATACTCATTCCTATAACTTCTTTCTTTGTTTGTACCTACTGGCACCGTGTGGAGAGCTACATAAATAGGGGCCATCGCTGTCCATGAATGTGGGTCCTGCACCTGTCCATTGGGTCCCACACCCCATGGATCACAGTGAAGCCTCTCCACTGTACTCTCCCTGTGGTGGAGATCAAGGTTCGGAATTTCGATTTCAGACTTAATTTTAGCCAGGGTCAAAATCGAATTTCTGCCGAAATGGTCAAAACTTGGCAAAACTGGGTTTTTTTTTTTTTTTTTTTTTGAAATGTAATTTCTATGGGAAAAAAAGGTTTTTTAAGTCTAATTTTTTTCTAGTGATACTTTTTTTAATTTTCTTCACATATCCATTGAATTATTTTCACTGACAAAAATCCTATATCTGGACCGAAACTAAAATTTAGGATATTTAGACCAAAATTGGGTCCTTTCCCATTTCGATACCGGACCGGTGAAATTTTAAAAATTTTGGCTGAAATTTAAAAACCTTGGTGGAGATGATCTACACTCGTGGGTTTATTCTAGACTAAGGTATGAGGGATCGGAATTGGTCGATTAACTCAAGTTGTCATGGTTGGAACAGTTTTTCTTAATCATCCAAGTTAATTCTTGGTGTTTTGTTCACTAATTCAGCCAGATCTGGACTGATTCGACCTCCAGTTGCATGGTTGGAACAATTTTTTTAATCATTACGTCGATTCCTGGTGTTATTGTTGGGCCTATTCAGCCCGATCCGGCCGAATTCAACTCAGGTTCAGCTGGTCGGTACCCGAGTCCATGCTCTTGAAGCATGATTTGGTCTCCTTTCTTTGCTTTCTATAAGCTTTCTATAAGCCATTTGGTTTTTTCCATTTACCTTGTAATGCTTTGTCACAGAAATATTACAAACCCAATTCACGGATTAAATAATTAAATTCTCTTAATTACAGAACTGTTATTCACTGTGGTACCATCCTATATTCAATCCAAGTCCTTATTTAGCCATACAAAACTGTTCTTCACTATTGAGGGGCGTTTGTTTTGCTTGAAAACATGATTTATCCATGACTTGTGGAATTAAATATTCTTTTCAAAAAAGAGAGAAAAAAAAAAAGAGAGTAGAGGTCTGATGGTGTTAAGAAAAGTGATGGTAAGCACGTTTCACCAATCTCAATAGGAAGATGAAACATCCCATGCAGGGGTTATTGGTAAGAAAAGTGATGCTTTGCTGCTAGTCATAGTGATATTAGAATAGTGTTCAAGAATTGAAAAAAAGGGTTTGATGGTGTAAAATGGCATCATGAGTCAAATAATTGTCAAAAAGTATTAGTTAATTGGGAGAATTTCACCCCATCTCATCTATTTCGCTTTTAAGTCACTTAATTCTGACTTTTATTAATTTCACATACCTCTTCGTTTGTTAAATATGTATCAAACAGATAGGTTTTTTAAGTGATGATGTAGTATAGTCTATAGTTTTTTAATGAAAAAATTACCTTTTCAAATTTGTCAAGTTACAATCTTATCTTTTCTCAAACCATTAATAAATGACGTAATTACCTTCTTAAATACTTATTTTCTTTTTTCTTGGACCGGATTCCTGAATTATTATTTAATTATCAAGTTATTAGAGAGGGTTATTTACATGTTCGGTTAGTTAACTTAGCGGTAGGAGTGCACATGAAACTAATCGTAAAATTAGGAATTGAATGACTTAAGAACAAAGTACGAGTGTTCAGATAAAATTTTCCTTAATTAATTACCATAAATTGAAATCTTGTTTGCTTTATCTTGGATTTTTCCTGAGAGATTCTCTAATCAATAGAAACACTTGAGAGAGACAAATTGCTTCTTCTAAGTGTTCCTTTCGATGGACATATTCCTTCCTTGAGTGTTCCTTTTGATGTACCAATTCAAAATAAATTAAAATGAATTATCATAACCTAAAGTCTTGTTTTCTTTATTTTGGATTTTTTTTTTGAAGGAAATATTATGATCAATGGAGCCAGAGGAATATCATGTACGATTACAAATGATAGGGTAATAATACCTTTTGACCTTTTGCAACATTGCTAGCTTTTTCTCCAATAAAACGTCTGTCAAAAGGATTCAAATCTTCTCATGTCTTAATGCCGGTATGAGAAAATATAGTGGTTATCATCCATTATGTGCGTATACTAATACATCGATATATACGCATAATAAACTACAACCACTGAATTCCCTCATGCCAATATGATGGGCATGAAAAGATTAAAATCCCTGCCAAAATACCATTGATTAGTGGCAAATCATTAAATTGATGTTTCAATTTTCCATTGAACAGCTACGGTCACTAATTTGTGTGCCCTCCGTTTGAAAAGAAAACAACGTGTTATCCTCTTGCTTGTGCCATTCAAAAATAGTTTTAATCTCTCAAGTTTCACTCTCACCTAAGGATGTCAACGGGCCGGTCTGATCCAGTCCTGTTTTGATCTGGGTTGAAATAGTGTTCGGATTTTACAAGTCTAAATTGAAACTTATCTATTAAGGGTTTGAGTTAAGGTGGACTGCGCTGGACACAATAATTAATGGGCCGATATGGTGTCGGGTTGTTATTGGGCTGATTTCGGACCGGTTCGATTTGAACTGGGTTTAAGGGCTTATCGAGATGTCTTTGCATATAGTTATTTTCTCACGATAATAATTTTTTTTATGATGTTTTTTGTTCATATTTAATACAATTGTAGGTGGTTGAGTTTTGATTGATCTTAGGAGCATCTGAGCATAAATAATGGATTACATATTTACATTTATTTGGTTAGAATTGTTAGATCCTTGGTCAGTTTGTTATTATTTGAACAACAAAAAGAATCTGTTCGGACTAGCTCGGGTTTCTTAACAGGTCGGTCTGGTCCGATTTTGATTTGAGTTGAAATGGTATCGGGTTTTACAAGCCCAGACCAAAACCTATCCGTTAAGGACTCGGTCCAAGTTGGGTTCGATTTATATCAGGCTGGCTCGGTCCGTATTACTGGGCCGGGCCTAGATTTGACACCCTTTCTCTCACCTCATCAAAACTAACAATTTTTAAACAAAAATAAATAAAAAAAAAAAAAGAAAGATCTAATCTCACCCTTTTGTTAAAAGAAGAAAATGAGTTTTCTAATTGACAAGTAGATATCTCTAAAGAGAGGACAGATTGAAAATCAAAATCATCGATGAGAAACACAACAATTTTAATATCAAAAGTCTCAGAGTACACACGCTTTGATAACATTACCTGATTTCGAAAATTGTCTCCTTTTTATAGAGATTGAGAACAAATATAATATAACTCGAAGTCGTGGTGATTTTATTACCAAAATTAAAAAATTAAAAAAAATGTCGTGGTGATTTTCTTGATGATAATTTACAATGTATATGGTTCTTTTATAGAGCTTACACGTGTGAAAACAGATGAATCCCGTGAATATAAAAACTAAACTAAATAGGAAAGAAATCCTCTCCCGCGGCAAGAGGTTCTTGCCGCTGATCCAAGGGCTGGGGATCAATCGGCCAGCCTACGAATACATGGGGAGGTGGGCCGGCTGAAATCCCGCCCTTAACAGGCGACAGATGGACGAGAGAAGATTTCTCCACAACTAAATAAGTCATACGTACAAGAAGAGCCAACAAGAGTTTTGAATATGTATGATTCTATATTGATGCCTTGAATGTCCCATTTTGTTTGTAAATACAATACGGGTAATGTTATTTTTTAATTTTTTTGATTTTAATCAATGGGGTGCGATTGTAATTGTTATCAATTTTAGGGTATTTCTATATTAAAATCATAGGCCAGTGATGATATGAATAATTTTCCTTACAAAAGAGACGTTTAATCAAATTATCATGGAGGAAATTGTATGCATTTCAAAAGTTTTGTTCTGAGAGTCAAAAACAAAGCAATTTAGTTGGTGTACTTTTATTGTACAAAGCAATTTCGATGAAATTGTAATGAATTGCTAACAAATGTCTTATTCGATTGGTGTCGTGTTAAAAGTGTGCCAGCACCAAGTGGTTGTGTTGTTGATTCTCCAGTTTTCATATTGTGCCTCAAGGCACGGACATCCTCCTCCCATCACCTCCCTTATTATTATTTTTATTATTATTAATGTGATAAAAAAAATCATGAAATTATTTAGGTTTTCTTTATAATTTATATTTATATTTATAAGTTATTTATAAGTTATTTATAATAAATCATTTATAAAAAAAAATTATGAATCATAAATAGTAACTCTTTGATACCACTAGACATAAAGAAGTAGTATTATTTAGGTTCTCTTTATAATTTATATTTATATTTATAAGTTATTTATAATAAATCATTTATAAAAAAAAATATGAATAAAAAATAGTAACTGTTTGATACCACTAGACATAAAGAAGTAGTATTAAATTATCATAATAATGATTAACGCCTTTTAATTTATTTGTAGATTTTAAATTATATCAATTTATTTTAAATATAAATGAATACTATAAATCATACAAAACATCTACATATATCATAACTCATTATATAATTAATACATACTAAAGAGAGCCTTAGTAATAGCATGAGTTACACACAGTTGTGGAGTTACATAAATCCAGCAACCTTGGATTTGAATTTAACCACATGGTCATATATGTTAAGGGCACAACCTTTTGAGTTAAGGAATCTTCTAAACAATTAGCATCCCTAAGAACATAATTAAAATACAATTCAAGAATTATTTTTACTTAAAAAGATTTCAATGATTGTTTACAATAGGTGAATAGGTAAAAAAAAAGATAAAATTTCTTTTCCATCCCCCTTAGAGATATTCACTATATTCTATCTTTTTTAAATAAATAATATTGAAATTTTTTTAATATATAAAATGTTATACATAAAATTTTATATCAAAACAAACAAAGGTCTAAGAAAAAAAAATCAAATAAAATTTCATTTCTCTCTCATGAATTTTCAAACTAAAAAATCCTAAGCCCACAACTATTAACATCTGAAAAAATCCTAACTCCTCTATTGACTTGAGTAATGTGATTGCTCCATACCATGCAGCACATGTGCGGTCTTGAGCTTTGGAAAGAAAAAGCATTTATTGAGGGTTGTCTATCTGTCTCCATTATACATTTATTCTATATTATTTTACAAAATAATAATAATAATAATAAAATAAATAAATAAATAAAATAAAATAAAAATCTATCCTCTACTCTTAAGTTTTAATCCATTGGTGCCAAAGTTTTAGTATCTTTGTAACGGTTTCGTCATCGATCAATACTGATTTTTTTAGTAATTTTCATTAATTTTTTGATGGTATTGCAGGCTTAAAACCCATCATTGTATAATCGATCTATATCAAACAACTTCACGAGTTCTATCGCCATCCATGGGTGTGGGACCTGCACCTATCCACCAGGTCCCACACCCATGGATGGTGATGAGGTCCCGTGAAACTCTCCATGTGATGGAGAGGATCTATACTGGTGGACTTATTCTAGGCTAGGGTACATATGAGGGATCGAATCGACGGATCCTAGCACTACAAGTCGTTATAGTTGGAACGATTTTTTAATCATGTAAGCTGATTCCTAGTGTTTAGTTGGCGTAGGCTCCTTGCCAAGTGGGTTTCCCCTTGGGGATTTTTTACACGAAGAAAGTACTGAGTTCGACTCTTCTTACTAACTTTAAGGTCACTCACATGAGATGTTAAGTGCTTTTTCCTTCCAACTATGCGTGCAAGTGGAATGATTCTCATTCAGCCGCGGAATGACCCTGTCTATACGATTGTGAGTTAGTATGGGCCCGCGGGATTAGTCAGGGGATTGGGATTCTCTGTAGTGAAGCCACCACTACAGTGAAGATCGCATCCACTCAAAGTGGATCTGTATGTATCTCAATGCATTTTGAATGGATCAGAATACATATCGATCCACTTTGAGTGGATGAGATCCTCAGTATATGGTGGCCTCATATAAAAGATCTTTATCCTTAGGCCTATCTGTACAAAAAAAAAAAAAAATGTAGACGGATTTGACTCAGGATCAGGCAGTTGGTGCCCGAGGCCGCGCTCTTAAGCCTGATTCTAGACGTGGAATGCCGTTTTGGTATCCTTTCTTTGCTTTCTAGAAGCGATTTTGTTCTTTCCATTTTACTTTGTAAACTTTGTCACGGAAATGCTACACACCCAACTCAGGGATTAAATAATTCAATTGTCTCTCTGGATTTTCGGCCATTTTCTGATTTCCTATCGCTGCTTTTCTCCCAAATCCAAGAATGGTCGTAATAAAACCTCCACCGGTTCATCACATCGTAGAAATGTAAAATCACCACATCCACTCAATTCATGTAAAAGAAGACCATAACAAAATCCAGAGTAGAACTTCTTCTGTTTTCTTACTGTTCTTTGTTTTATTAAATCTTCCGTTTACTCAACCACCTTGAATTGAGATTCCAAACGTTATTTTATCTCTACAGGTCAACTGGGCAACTAGCATATGGACCCCATATGCTTAATTACAGAACTGTTCTTCACTTTCTAGAGTGTGAAGGGTAGAAATGGACATAGGTAGTTTTAAATTAGCTTTCAGAACCCAAAAAGCTTATTCTGTGGAAATGAACATGGGTTGCTATAAACTACAGTTCCTGTAGTTCATAACAACCCATGTCCATTTAAAGTGGTTGACTTGACCAAGGCAGTCGACACGAAGGCGCAGGGGGAGTCTGTTCCACCCGTGGAAGACGACATCGAGAAGAAGGTGGAGGCGGCGATGTTCGCTCCCGAACTCAACTTGAAGGGTACCGATTCGGTGTTCAAGAGTTCGCGGGTGGCGAGGATCATGCTCACTCAGAACCGAAAGATATCGCCTTCACCTCGTCCTTGGAGATGGGGGACCTGCTGAAAAGGATCTTCCTGGCCAGCACTCAGGTAAGACAATCAGATTGTTTTACTTTAGTTATGCGTCTGCTCTGTTTTAGAAGTTTCGCTAACTGTTCTCTTTTCTGACTTTCAGGGCAGCAACCTCGTGGCCGAGCTGTGCCAAAAAGTCGCCTCCATGACCATAGAGCTGGACGACCGAAAGACCATGGAAACTTCCCTTCGAGAGGCTCTTAAGACGGCCGAGGAAAAGTTGTGCGAGAAGACCTCCGAGGCTGATGGCCTCGCCTTGGAGAAGTCTAATCTTCGGACTTCTCTGGACAAGGCTGAGAACGCACTTTCGGAGGAGCACCAAACGGTGCACCAAGCTGAGGAGAAGCTCCGAGTGGCTGAAGAAGCAAAACGCATGGCCGAGGAAGATGCCAAGTCGGCTAAGGAAGCTTTGGCCAAGGCGGAGGAGTTCCAGGCAGACATTCGGGAGTAGGCCGTGGGGGACTACCGATCGTCTGCTCAGTACGCTGACGACTTGGAGGAGGCCGCCAGTGGGTTCTTCTAGAAGGGGGCTGTTTACTGAAGGAGCAGCTCGTTGGAAAGGGTGTGATGGTCGATTTCTCCGACATACCAAACCTGGTCGAGGAGGAAATGATGGAGACGACCGAGCGTCAAGAAGCTGAGGATATGCTGGAGGACGATTTGCCGGCCTACAAGGTTCCCTAGACGTCGATCGTCGAACTTCCAGATGTGCAGCTACTGAGCGACACTCCAACCGCTCCCGCTGTCAAGGACGGACCGGCTTGAGAGTTCTTCTGCCTGTGCGGCTATTGTATTTTTTCCTTCTTTTTTGTAAAATTTTGCCCCTTGTGGGCTTTGTACTGCTGCCCCTTCATTAAAACTTGTTTTTCTCATTTCTTGTGTTGTTCGGCTTCAGTGTTTCCTTGCCTTGGAGTCATACTGCCCCTACCCCTGAAGTGTTGTAGGCTTGATGGCTGAGCAGGTCGATAACACTTAAATCTTGACTGATATGGCTAAGGCATGAGAAATTTTGGTACGTACCCCTGAACAGTATGTTGCGCTCGTCTCGACGTGGGTCGCTGAGCGACGAATGTGGATGTGGACGGGGGGTTGAGTGTCAGTCATGCCTGCTTGAGGTTATGAATAGGCAGAGTCGCTAGGCACTTGCATACTACTCATACCTGCTTGTGGGTGTGAGTAGACAGTATCATGTGTGGTCTGCGTGCTACCCTGACCCGCTTGTGAGTATGGTTAGGCAGAATCGTCTAGCACCTGCATGCTGCTCATACCTGCTTGTGGGTGTGAGTAGACAGTATCATGTGTGGTCTATATGCTATCTTGACCTGCTTGTGGGTATGAGTAGGTAGAATCGTTGAGCACCTGCATGCTGTTCATACCTGCTTGTGGGTGTGAGTTGGCAGTGTCATGTGTGGTCTGCATGCTACCCCTACCTGCTTGTGGGTTTGGGTAGGCAGATGCTTGTGAGGTCTGCGTGCTAGTCGTACCTGCTCGTGGGTACGAATAGATAGAGTCACCGAGGGCCGACGTGCTACTCGAGTCTGCTTGTGGGCACGAGTAGGTCGGCTTGGCCGAATAGAATGACTATGTCGAGATCTGCGGAATACGATTGCTGCGAGTTGTGGACTCAATGACAATACTTCTTGTATTAAAAATAAACTGGAGCAAGTGCCCCTAGGGGGTCCGCTTACAACTGAGACTACTTGACTTAAAAAAAAAAAAGAAAAAAAAAGAGAACTACATTATGAGCCAAGATGGGTCGGCCGACTCAACTAAACAAAACATCTTAATGTAAAAGTTAACCACGGAATAGTAAATTGAAGCACTGCTTACTGGTAATACTTGCGAATATTGGTGGCGTGCTAAGTCCTTGGGATTTCTTCTCCACTGAGGGTGGCCAGCTTGTATGAGCCAGGTCGGCTAGTGTTGAGGACGCGGTAAGGACCCTCCCAATTCTTGGCCATCTTCCCTTGGTTGGTCGGCTCGGAGACGGTCGCTTTTCTAAAGACGAGGTCTCCTACTCGGAATATTTTGGGTCGAACTGTCTTGTCGTAGTGCCGAGCGGTGGTCTTCCTGTATAGAAAATGAACATGGGTTGTTATACATGAGATCACTATATATTTTATCTCTATGAAATAGACATTGAAAAAAAAATTACATATATAATGTTTGATGTAATATGTCAAAACAAATGGAGCTCTGTAATAAATATTTTTTCCATCAAAGATGAATAAAATTTGTCCAATCATAACAATTCAAATCTAATTTCTCATGGATTTTCAACCTTAGTCCTAGGGTCCACAACTATCAACATCTGAGTCCAAAATTTACATGCAAGCCCCCAATTGAGTTTGGTAATCACTGCCCCGACCGACAATAAAGCAATCAATGGCCACCTAGGAGTTGACCGTCGGGGGCAAGAACAACTATATTTATCCTCCGGGGGCAAGAACAACTATATTTACCCTCCGGGGGCAAGATCGACCTTAACCCCATAATAGGGGTACATTCAACAACAATACCAAACACTATAAATTGTATTGCAAAGATATGCATGACCCACATTCCATCACTATAAATTGACTTACTTACTAAGGGTTCCATCATTCGAATATTATCTTATATCTCTCTCTACTCATTCTCATTCTACTGTTTAGCCCCCAACAATTGTTAATTGTAATTAGATTTAACTTAGGCATTGGAATGAATCCTCGGACCCCAAGTCTGACTACTTTTATGCTCGTCATTTTATAATGTCCATAGGCTAAGTCCCACCTCGGAAAAAGAACCCAAATTCTAGCAACAAAAGGTCCACAACCAGGACTACGAGGATGGGTATTGAATATTACTCATTTTCTATAGGACACATTGTACATGTGAAATTTTTTTTTTCTCTTCTGCCTTCTTTTTAATTTATTTTCCATGCTTCGCATGTGCGATCTTGAGCTTTGGAAAGAAAAGCCTATTGCAGGTTATTTATTTGTCTTCATTGTCCATCTACTCTGTACCATTTATAAATAAAAAGAAAAAAAAATTACTCAGACACCCCCTTGATAATTAGTTTACTACACAAAATTACCCTATGTCGTTTGGACTTACAATTTACTATCTTTTTGCTAACGGTGTTAACTTAAAATTTGGATAGACGAAAATACCCTTCAAAATTACAATACTTAAAAGTAACATTTTCTTCCTTAAATTCCTTCATCTCGTTTAAACATCTCTCGCTTCGGTCTCCATAGTTTGTGCTCCTTTTCCATTCCTTCATCTTCAATCAAGGTTCTCCATATCCAATCGGTGAGCTACATGCTCATCTTCAATCAAGGTTCTCCATCTCCAGTCAGTGAGGTACTTCAAGTAGGTTTCCATTCTCTCACTCCACCTATAGTATGTGACCATTGTGATTGGAAACGATTGCTTGAACTTGGACCGAAGATTGAGAGGGGTAGCTCCAGAAATGAACCTTGGAGACTCAACTAGGGCTTGGGTTTTTTGAGAGAAGATTTGAGTTCCCAAATTCGAAAAGGCCATTGTTCCCATTTTGATATGGTGTTCCACTTTGATTCCTAAGCAATTGCGGCATGAAATCGGACTCGTCTATGGAGAACATTCCGTTGAAAGATGAACTCCATTCTCCCTTAGATAAGGCTTCAACATACTCCATTCTTCTTTTTTTGAATTGGGTTTGGGAAGCCTAGGAAGATCAAAGAACCCTTGAAGGCTTTTCCTCTGTTTTTTTTTTCCTCTTTTTTTTTCTTTTTGTCTTTTTTTCTTTTTTTCTCCTTGTTGAGAGAAAATTAAAAGAGAAGCTCGATATGGTTGACACTGTTAGATATAAGGTTTATCTTAGAATATTCTTCATGCGTCTAAAAATCTTGGACGATTGTTGGTTTTGTAAATCCCTTGTAAATAGGATAAGTTTGAATTATATAACAAACTTATCACATGCGATATGGGTTCGGTTGTAATCCCTTGTAAATAGCTCACATGTGATATGGGTTTGGTTGTAATTCCTTATAAGTAGCTAAGTTTGAGTTGTATAACAAACTTAGCCGCCCACATATGAGATGGATAGGAATATAAATACCAACTCCTACATATAGTCGAGGTACGTGAGTTTACTCAAATTATGTTTCTCTTCTATTATCATCTACATTTTTTAATATGGCTTTAAAACACCCAATTTTAGCTGGCCATACAATGACTTCTGGCTCTCCTTCTCCTCCCAACATCCACCATCATTTGACTTTGAAGCTCACCACTGATAATTATCTCCTTTGAAAGACATAGCTGCTCCCTCTCCTTCGTAGCTATGATCTAGTCGGATTCATTGACGGCACCAAGCCATGCTTGACAAAAACCCTGCCATCTACTTCCTCTTCCACCACTACCACGTCCACATCTGCTCTCCTACCCACAGTCAACCCTGAGTATACCGATTGGGTTCGTACTAATCAGATGATGCTAAGTTGGTTGATATCTTCCCACTCCATTGATGTTCTCCCATACGTGGTTAGTCTTTCCACTGAGGCGGCTTTCTGGGATGCTCTTCAATCAGCCTTTGGTACTCTATCTCATACCAGTTTACTACAGCTTCATATGCAGCTCCGGAGCACATCCAAAGCTACAAAGTCTGTCTCTGAGTATCTTAAGGAAGTTAAGTACATTTCTGACCAGCTTGTGGCCTCAAATAAACCACTCTCCGTTGAAGAATTGAATCCAATTGTCTTTCACAATCTTGGGGTTGATTATAGTGACATTGTTGCTGCATTGGCAATAAAGTCTATGGCCTTGCCATTCCATTCTTTGCATCGATTTCTCTTAAGTCATGAAAGCCGTTTCTAATCAGTTCAGTCGGTTATCAGTGCTAACATTAGCACCATGACCCCTCACAGATCTGCTTCTGCTATTGGCCAACATGGCTCCACTGCTCCTACTACCATGACCCGAGCACCACCCTCTAGCACTGCTCTTACTCGTACAGGCCATTCCCAATTAGGACTCAAGGATCACTATCAAATCTATGGGCATCCGAACCATAATGATCGAAAATGTTACTACAGATACTCAGGCAATGCACCACCCTTTCGTGCCACCCTATCTGCCAACATGGCTGGGTTGCTTCCAACACCCTTTGTTCAGATGCCGAAATGGTATCCCAATACTGCAACAACTCACTACATCACTCCGGAGCTTGGTAACCTGTATATCGTCCATGTAATGGTAATGACTCGTTGCGTGTAGGTAACGGGGCTGGTTTAACTATTTGCAATGTTGGTTCATTAAAATTCTCCACCCCTTTTTCCTCCTCTTTGTCCAATATCCTTCATGTCCCCACTATTAATAAGAACTTACTTTCTGTTCATCAATTTATCAAAGACAATGATTGTTTTTTTGAATTTCATCATAAATATTTCTTTGTCAAGGATCAAGTGACCAAGAGGCTGTTGCTCCACGGTCAACTTAAGGATGGATTATACCAATTGAAGAGTATCTAACCGTCGGCCTCCCCATCTACTCATACCGCTCACAGCTCACCTCTACCTTCCACCAATGTTTGGCATGGTCGACTAGGTCTTCCTCAACCTCGTACTGTTCAAAATGTGGTGTCCTACATTCCCTACCCTCTGATTATTTTGATTAAATAAATGTTAAGTCTGCTTTATGGGCAAGGCTCATAAAATTCATTTATTACTTACTAGTTTTATCAACACTTCTCCCATTCAGTTAATTTTCACAGATGTATGGGGTCCTACTCCACAAACCTTAACTACTGGTCATAGTTATTTTTTTTTAATTTTCATTGATGATTATTCCAAATACATATGGTATTTTCCATTCACAAAACGATCGTTTGTTACACAAATATTTGACCAATTTCGAAATCTTATATCAAATCTTTTCAATCCGATTAGGGTGGAGAATTTCAAAAGTTGAATGCTTATCTCAAAAATTGTGGAATTGAACATCGCGTTGCATGCCCCCATACCCATGAACAAAATGGGACTGCTGAATGAAAGATTCATCATCTTGTTAACAATGATTTGATCATTTTGGCTCATGACTCTCTCCCCCTCAAATTTTGGGATTATGTTTTTGAAATAGCAACCTTTCTCATTAATAGGATCCCAACCCTAGTGCTAGAGAATCTCTGTCCCTTTTAGAAACTACACAATTGACCACCTGACTACAAATTCCTCAAGGTGTTCCGTTGTGTAGTTTTTCCATTATTGGGACCATATAACTCAGCAAAGTTCAATTTCTGATCAATACCCTATGTATTTCTCGGCTACAATCCTCTACATTATGGGTATCGCTTCCTTGATCTCAAAAGAAATTGTATATACATTGCCAGACATGTCAACTTCATCGAGCATGCATTCCCCTATGCCTCCCTCTCTCCTAAGACTCCACCTCCCTCAACCCTACTCACTCGATGGCTGACAATAATGGACTCTCCACCTTGCAATTCACCCTTAAGGGCGCCTTCCCCTACAGCAGTAGCATCCCCACTTCCATGTCGACCCCAGGTTGTTGCTCTACTAACTCCCGTACCACCGCTACCCCCCCCTCTCGGTTCCCACGTCACAAATACTAACATCACCCCTCCTCCTCTCACTTTGATGCCATTTTCTTTTGAGAAATGTGCAGGTACAGCTTCCAAGGAGTGTATGGACCAACCAGATATCACGGTTTCTAATGAGCAGATCACTACTTCCTTTGTACCACTATCCATCCCAGTAAAGAGCCATTCGATGACCTTGAGGCCGAATCCTAAACCATCTACTAAGTACCCACTACCTTCGGCTCTTTTATGCCATGTAGACATTGAGCCCACCTGTTTTATAGAAAGAAGTGAGGAATCCTCTTTTCGACTTTGACTCTCTTACTCCAATCGTTGGTAGAAAAAAGAATAAATATGGTGAGAGTTTAATTCTTCGTTGTCGTACTAAATAGGAAAAAATGAAATGGGCGAACGACGGGAATTGAACCTGCACATGGTGGATTCACAATCCACAGCCTTAATCCACTTGATTACATCTGCCCCCTACTCTGGCTGAGTTCAATGCATTACTCCAAAAAACACTTAGAGTTTAACACCACCATCTACTAACCGAAATGTGGTCGGGTTTAATGGGTATTTAAAATAAAAAGAAAAACTAATGGGAGCATTGAGCGCTACAAAGCATTTCTTGTGGCGAAAGGCTACAACCAGCAAGAGGGGATCAATTACACTGAGACATTTAGTCCAATGGTCAAACCAACTATTGTTCAAGCCCTACTTGCTATTGCCATTTGTCATCAATGGGATATTCGACAGTTAGATGTCAGTAATGCATTCCTGCATGGATCCCTATCATAAGATGTATACATGACTCAACTAGTTGGCTTAGTCGATGAAACTCGTCCACATCATGTCTGCAAGTTACACAAGTCACTATATGGTTAAAGCAAGCTCCTTGGACCTGGTTTCATCGTATGAGTTCCTTTTTAATCTCACTTGGTTTTGAAGGATCCAAAACCGACACTTCATTGTTCATCTACAAAGCTGGTCACTGATGCATATATATCTTGATCTATGTCGATGACATAGTCTTGACGGGATTCGATAAGGTGTTCGTTCCTAAGTCAGGTGGTAGCCACCTTGGCCAAAGAGCTAGCTATTCATGATCTCTGCAAACTCTCTTACTTCTTAGGGATTGAGGGGATCCCTTTTGCACAACGTATTATATTATCCCAACAAAAATACATCTTCGAGCTACTTAAAAGTATCACCATGGAATGAGGCAAAACCTACATGCACCCCAATGGCTAGCTCGGCTTGCCTCTCAATCACCTCTGGATCCCCCTACCGGATGCAACATTGTACAGGAGGACAGTCAGCACTTTGCAATATGCTATGCTCACCCATCCAGACATTTCCTATTCGGTTAATAAATTTTGTCAATTTTTGAAAGCCCCGACAGATGAGCATTGGCAAGTTGTTAAGCGTATTTTACGCTATTTGAAGGACACTTACTCCAGAGGGTTATTGCTTTCACGTGGCTCTTGTAACACATTATCAGCCTACAGCGATGCTAACTAAGCTGGATGCATGGATGACCATCGATCTATTAGTGGGTTTGCAATTTATTTGGGACCCAATCTAATCTCATGGTCTGCTCAGAAGCAGCTCAAGATTGCACGATCATCCACAGAGGCCCAATATAGGGCCCTGGAGAACACTACAAGTCTACAACTGAACTATAGTGGTTGCATTCCCTTTTGCAAGAACTTGGTATTACCCAGTCACAGCCTAGAACTTGGTATTATCCAAATATGAGATGGATATGAATATCAAACAACCTTTTTACATTTGGGGGAAAAAAGAAGGGGGTTTTCCCCCCCTCTCTTTTAGGGGGGGGGGGGGGGGGGGGGAAGTTTTATTAATAAATATTTTTTTTTTTTTTTTATTTTTAGGGGGGGTGGGGGGATTATAATAACCTATCCTACAGTCAAGGTAGGTTGGGTTCGGTTGTTTTCCCTTGTGTGGTGTTGGGGGTTGGTTGGTGAACAAAATTTGTGGCCCCAAAAGGGGAGGGGGTGGGGAACCAATTCCTACCTACAGTCAAGGTACGTGAGTTTACAAAAATTATATTTTTCTTCTATTCTCATTTACATTTTCTAATAGACACTTGGATCAAAACATATTATGGAGACATTTTTATACAATTTATTAATCTATCTAATTCTAAAGGAGAAGCAGGGGTTGTGGTCCACAACTCCCAACCGTCTGTTACCAGTTAAAGGGAGGGAAGGAGGGAGAGGGAAGGGGGCCAGTTGGGCCACAAACAACTCAGCGAAGCCAAATTGTGGCAATGATATATTAAAATAATGGAAGTTTTAAGTCTTTTAATCTTAAAGAGAGAACCAGATAATCACAGAAATACAAAGGTAATAAGGAGAATCATTGGAGAAAAAAGGACTTGCTTTGATAAATTAATCAACTTATAATCTGAAATTAATTTGATGATGAGGAACAGAGTTTGAAAGTGACAGGCGGAGGAGAAAGAACCGATCGCTCCCACACTGGCAGTTGGAAGAACATGGGCTGGGTCTTCTTCAACCTTTAGGGAATTCTGAATTCTATTCCATTTTATTAACATTAGATAGAGAGAGAGAGAGAGTCTTAGGGAGGAATAAAGAAGAAACAGTCCGGACGGCAAAATCGTGGAAATGGGAATCTATATAAACTATCTTGGAAGTGAACAGAACAACAAATCTGCCGACCTCAGATAGATGTTACCTCCAAGATGGATTTAAATCCTCTTATGTCTTTTATCCTTGCATAAAGAAATCTAATAACTGTTATTCATTGTGCTACACGTATACGCAAGAAAATATGATGTATTCATAATTATGGAATTAAATTTTCTATTCCCAAAAAAAAAAAAAAAAAAAAAAAAAAAAAAAAAAAAAAAAGAGGAAGAGGCCAGGGTTGATGGTGTTGACAAAAGTGATGGTAAGCACGTTTCAACAATCTCAAGAGGAAGAGATGAAACATCTCAATGGTTATATTGTTAAGAAAAGTGATGGTTTGCTGCTAGTCATAGTGATATTACAATAATGTCGATGAGTTGAAAAAAAAAAAAAAAAAAAAAAAAAAAAAAAGAGGGTTGCTAATGTAAAATGGCATCTTGAGTCAAATAATTGTCAAAAGGTACAAGTCAATTGCGAAAATTTTATCCAATCATGTACTTTGTTTTTAAATCACTCAACTCCGATTTCGATTAATTTCACTCACCCCTTCATTTGTTAAATATGTATCATACAAACCCTGTCATAACAAATAGGTCTGTTAAATGATGACGTGGCATGATCTATAATTTTTTAATAACAAAATTATCATTTCAAATTTGTTAAATACTTATTTTCTTTTTCTTTGACCCGAATACCTAAATTGTTATTTGATTGTCAAGTTATTAGGAAGGATAATTGAGTAATTTATATTTTCTGTTAGTTAAGTTAATGGTGCATATTAAATTAATTGTGAAATTAGGATTGGATGACTTAAAAACAAAATACAAGATTGATAAAATTTTCCCTAATTAATTATTATCATAAATTGAAATCTTATTTTCTTCATCTTAAATTTTTTCTTCCGAGAGATTCTCTGATCAATAGAAACACTTGAGAGAGACAAATTGCTTCTTCTAAGTGTTCTTTTCGATGGACATATTGTTTCCTTGAGTGTTCCTTTTGCTGTACCAATGCAAAATAAATTAAAATGAATTTTTATTTTGAGCAAAAAAATTAAAATGAATTATCATAACCTAAAATCATGTTTTCTTTATTTTGTATTTTTCTTTAGGAAATATTATGATCGATAGAGTCAGAGGACAATCATGTACGTTGTACCCTTTGAGAAAATCCAAGATAAAGAAAAGAAGACCACAAATGATAGGGTAATAATACCTTTTGACCATTAGCAACAGAATTAGCTTCTTCTCAAATAAAACGTCTGCCAAAATATCACTTGTTGCTGCTGAAAGTGGGTTGACTAATATGCATTGATGTGTCCTCTCTCCTACAAGAAAGAAAGTGTTATCAGAGGTCGGATTGGGTAGTTCGACGATCATTCCAACAATCAAGTCAATAACAGAATATAGTATGGAGTTACGGAAAGAATGTAAGTTTCTTGGAATAGGGAAATCCTGAGTATTCTCTAAGAGAAAGATGGTATTGTCAAAAATCCGTCTACCTGTGATCGTTGAATGTTTATATAAGTTGAATACCTATAGTTTGAGTTGGATACATTGTCAAGTGATTGAGTTGGATTAGAAGATGTATTCCCTTGATGAATCCAATCTAGTTATATCCTGCAACCGTAGGATGAAGATCCTACGATCAATAGAAGTCGTCACTATCGATCTTTCAGGTAGTTAGCGCATATCCAATCTGTTGAGGAGTCCTACTCCAATTCCGAGTTCTAGTGTCGTGAGATACTATGACTGCCCCATATTCACCTTGAACCAATTTAGAGACCTAACACACACCAACTTGCATGTGCTTCGTCTCATCGTACGAAGGTGTTTTGAAGATGACATATGTACAAACACATGCCATCCTCCAATTGTGATACATACCTGGATACATGTCGATTTTCGATTGATGAACGAAATATGGTATCAACACTACTGCCTAGTGGCAAATCATCAAATTGATGTTTCAGTTTTCCATTGAACAACTGCGGTCACCGATTAGTTCTAATCTCTCAAGTCTCACACTTTGTTAAAGGAAGAAAGATCTAATCTCTCACTTCGTTAAAGGAAGAAAATGAGTGTTCTAATTGACAAGTTGATATCTCTAAGGATTGGGATCATGTGTAGTGAGGCCACGCCTGTAGTGAGGTGTAGTTAAGATCTCACCCATTCAAAGTGGATCTGCGTGTATTCCGATACATTTTGATCGAGTAGATCGAGATACGTATCGATCTACTTTGAATGGATGAGATCCTTATTACGCAGGTGCCTCACTACAAATGATATTTTTTCAATCTTTGAAAGAAGAACATATTGATCAAAATCAAAATCAAAATCAACCAAGAGAAACATGACAATTTCAATATCAAAAGTCTCAAAGTACACAAGCTTTGATAACTTTACCTGATTTCAAAAATGGTCTCCTTTTCTAAAACGATTGAGAACAAATAGAATATGACTCAAAAGTCGTCGTGATTTTCTTGATGATAATTTATAGAGCTTACACATGTGAAAACAAATGTGGGATTGAATCCCCTGAATATAAAAACTAAACAATACAAATAATAATGCGTACAATTAGAGTCGACAAGAGTTTTGAATCTGCATGATTCTATCTTGATGCATGCCATCAGTATCCCATTTTATTTGTGAATACAACAACAGGGTAACATTATTTTTAAATTTTTTAATTTATCGTCAACTTTATGATGTTTTTATATTAAAATTGATAGATGATATGAGTAATTTTTCTTAAAATAAAAATATCAAATCAAATTATTGTGGAGCAAAGTGTATGCATTTATAAAGTTTTGTCGTGAGAGTCAAAAACATAGCAATTTAGTTGGTGTACTTTTATTGTACAAAGCAGTTCTGGTGAATTTGTAATGAATTGCTAACAACTACTGTCTTATTCGGTTAGTGTCGTGTTACTAGTGTGTCGGCACCAAGAGGTCATGTGCTTGATTCTCCAGTCTTCATATTGTGCCTCAAGGCATGGGCATCCTGTCCTCACCTCTCTTTTTTTATTATTATTATTATTATTAAGATAAATTTCTCTCATCTCTTTTTAGGAATCCTAAAAGGTTACCACTTTAACTTGACTTTTAATATCTCTCACTTCTCCTTCATTTTTTAAAATAATCTCTCCCTATTCAATTTGGTGATGACAAATATTTTTTAGACTATTATGCCCTCAAATTGATTTAAAATTTCTTTTTATTAAAATTATTTAATCAAATTTAATTTTTAAAAAAATATATTAAAATATTATAAGAAAAAAGAAAACATGAGATTTTAATTTACTAAATAGATTTAGGGATAATCATATTTAATTAATTAAAATCCCAAATCAGCCCTCCTCTCTGGGATCCTTTCCTCACCTTCGCCTTTCATTTTCCACCCTCGTCGTCTCTCTGTTCTCTCTCCACCTCTGTCATTTCAATTTCATGGCCGCCACTATCACCACCC
Source organism: Protea cynaroides (assembly GCA_028583415.1). NCBI lineage: Eukaryota > Viridiplantae > Streptophyta > Magnoliopsida > Proteales > Proteaceae > Protea > Protea cynaroides. The sequence continues at coordinate 56,206,287 of CM053266.1, read as the reverse complement.
TGGAACCAATCAATCCGGCCAACACACGGTTGGGATGGATCAGAACGGGAGTGATGGGGCAATCCATGTCTCCCATCTCATCAAGGCCAGTTACTTCTTCACCGTCTTCAACTGCACCCAATCCAAGGTCCAGCCCCTCCTTGACATGGGCACCCGCTATGCTCCCTCCCCTCTGGAAGTTGCTGCCCACTCCGATGTTGTCTTCTCCATCATTGGCTACGACTCTGACGTCCACTTCGTTCTCATCGGCTCCTCTAGAGCCTTCCAAGGTCTCCTCCCAAGCGGCATCTCCGTCGATATGACCACCAGCGACCCCTCTCTTGCTGTCGAGTTGAAGATGGGGTAGTAGTTGTAGAACGGTAAGAAAGACGGTAAAAAAATCAAAACAAAGAGAGATCGTCAGTAAACCTGTTTAGTAAATTAAAATCTCTTGTTTTTATTTATTTATAATTTTTAATATATTTTTTTAAATTAAATTTGATTAAATAATTTTGATAAAATCTCTTTTAAGTCAATGAGGGCATAATAATCCAAAAAATATTGGTGTCATCATCAAATTGAATGGGGGAGATTATTTTCAAAAGAAGGGAAGGTAGGAGACATTAAAAATCAAGTTAAAGAGTGATAGCCTTTTAAGGTTCCTCAGGAGAGGTGGGAAAAATTTACCCTTATTATTATTATTATTATTATTATTATTATTATTATGGTAGAAAATCATGAGTTTTTTTTAGTAATAGCATGAGTTACACACAATTGTGGAGTTACAAAAATCCGGCAACCTTGGAATTGAATTTAACCTTGGAATTGAATTTAACCACATGGTCGTATACATTACGGCACAACCTTCCAAGCTAAGGAATCTTCTAAACAATTAGCATCCCTAAGAACATTAATTAAAAGTACCAATTCAGAAATTGATTGTACTTAAAAGATTTCAATGTTTGTTTCCATTACATAAAAAAATAAAAAATAAAAGACGAAATTTCTTTTCCATCTCTTGAGAGTTCATTATATTCTATCTTTTAGAAATAAACATTGAAATTTTTTTATATATAAAATATTACATCTAAAATTTTATATCAAAATAAACAGAGTTATAAGAAAAAAAAATCAAATCAAATCTCATTTATTTCTCCCGAATTTTCAAACTAAATCCTAAGTCCACAACCATCAACATCTGAAAAATATGCACGCCACGCTCCTCCATTGACTTGTGTAAAGTGATTGGTCCATACCATACAGGCTATACAGCACATGTGCGGTCTTGAGGTTTGGAAAGAAAAAGCATACATGGAGGGTTATCTATCTGTCTCCATAATACATTTATATATTCTATATTATTTTTCAAAAAAAATAAATAATGTATTCTCTACTCTTAAGTCTTAATTCATTAGATCCATAGTTTTAATAATAGATATCGGATTCATCGTATCTTTGTAACGGTTTCGGTCATCAATCAATACTGATTTTTTAGTAATTTTCATTATTTTTTTTATGGTATCAGGCCTAAAACCCATCATTGTATAATTGAACTATATCATTATCAGATTGATTTTGACATCTATGGATACTGATTACTAAAACCATGTATGTACTTATCAATTCTATGGACTTGGAGTCCAGATCCTCTCCAATAGACGGAGAACCTCACGAGTTCTCATCGCCGTCCGTGGGTGTGAGACTTGCATCTATCTACCAGGTCCCACACCCATGGATGGCGATGAGGTCCCGTGAAACTCTCCATGTAATGGAGAGGATCTACACTGGTGGGCTTATTCTAGGCTAGGGTACATATGAGGGATCAAATTGGTCGATACTAGCACCACAAGTCGTTACAATTGGAACGGTTTTTTAATAATGTAAGCCGATTCCTGGTGTTTAGTTGGCGTAGATTCCTTGTTAATTGAGTTACCCTCTTGGGGTTTTTAATACGAGGAAGGTACTAAGTTGGACACTATTTACTGTTTTGGAGCCACTCACACGGGTGTTAAGTGCTCTTTTTTTCTTGCTATGGGTGTAAGAGGAATGATTCTCATTCATCCTGGAATGATCTGATCCATATGATTATGGGGTCAATATAAGCCTACAGGATTAGTCAGACCAAATACTCGTAAAAAAAAAAAAAAAAACCATCTAGACCGACTTGACTCTGGGTCAGCGAGTTGGTGTCCGAGGCCGTGCTCTTAAGCCTGATTGTGGAGATGTAATGCCGTTTTGCTATCCTTTCTTGGCCTTCTAGATGCCATTTTGTTCTTTCCATTTTTCTTTGTAAACTTTGTCACGGAAATGCTACCAATCCAACTCAGGAATTAAATAATTAAATTATCTCTATGAACTTTCGGCCATTTTCTGATTTCTTTTTTCCCAAAGTCCGACAGTTCATAATAAACTCCCACCGGTTCATCACTGGAAGTATTAAATAACCCCACCCATTCACTTCATGCAAAAGAAGACCATGTAGGACTTCTTCTGTTTTGTTACTGCTCTTTGCTTTATTTAATCTTTCGTCGACTCAACCACCTTGAATTGAGATTCCAAACGTTATTTTTATCTTACAAGTCAACTGGGCAACTTGCACATCGACCCATATGCTGAATTACGGAACTGTTCTTCACTTTCTAGAGTGTGAATGGTGGAAATGGACATGGGTAGTTATAAATTAGCTTTCAGAACCCAGAAAGCTTATTCTGCGTTTTTCAATCAGTTGCACATTTTTTAAAGACAAATGAGATGATGGGTTGTGTTTTGAGTTTCTTGAAATGAATCAATCTTCAAGAAGATAGAAGAGTAATCAGACCCTTTTGGTTGCTGTTGTTTCATGTGTAGAGACAGTTGAGAGATGGGCAGCGTACTCTACCTGCTCTGCCTTTTCTGTCAGTTGATTTTGCTTCCTGGCCTGTCTTCTTCTCATCCCTTATGCACCGACTCAAGTGGGTTTCTCTCTCTTTCTCTGCTTCAATTTTTAAATATTTTATGTACCTTTTTTTTCTTCTTGGAAATCGTTTCTGATGCTTTGTTGCTATTCTGAATCTGAATACTGAGCTTCTTTGATTGTTACAGCGGCACCTTTTACTCTGAAGGCGCCTCTGACCTTCTGTCCTTATAATGGAAGTGTTTGTTGTGATTCTGCCAAAGATAGTCAGCTGCAGAAACAGTTTCAAGCGATGAACATCTCAGATCCTGCCTGTGCTTCTATTATGAAATCTATTCTCTGTGCGGTATAGTTAATACTTTGTTCTTCGAAAAACTTTCTGTAATCTGTACTGATTTAAATGTATCGTTGGTAGATAGCTTCTTGGGTGGATTTGTTCGTTGGTGGTTCAACTGTCAAATAGACATTCATATTCTTTTATAAATAGAAAAATAAGTTACACTGGTTCTTAGCCATGAAAAGTGAAGAGAGATTTTGATGTATACGGCCTATCTATTCTTTGTCAGGATTGACCTTGTGATTATTGGTAACTCCTAAGAAATAGTATTCCATTTTAGCAGTATCATTTGTTATTCTAAATTGCAGGGGCGTCAAACTCATGTTCTATCTATCAAGAAAAGTATTCAGTTGCATATAATTGGGAAAATCAGGAGTTGTACTTGGTAGAATTGAAAATAAGGGAATCCTAGATCCTTGTAAGTTTATAACCAAAGGGAAGGGATCCTAACAGGTAAAAAAGATTCCTAATAGCAGAAACTTTGATGTGAACTATTCTTATACAACCCTTTATCGATCAAAGGAATCAATTCTAGTGATTGTGACAACAAAGTACACAAAAGTATTTCAAAAAGATACTATAGAAAGTATATATTGCTTGAATATCTTCATAGATGTTCATAAACATGGACAACAGAGGGTGAGGGCTCCCTGTTTTCTAGTTGTCCTATTGGGGAATTGTGATTCAAGATCCAAGCCACTCTCTCGAACTTGTTTACAAAGCTCATATATGGTTAATAACTTCAGTGCTTCTTTCCCCCCTCCCCTTCTGCAACAGCTGTCTAGTGGTCTTCAGTTTAAAACCACTGAAGAAGATTGGCTGACTTGATAACTAATGCAATATCTAATTGGGCTAACTGTTGTGTTTTATTATTATACTTCACATATCTTCATTGTTGAATTTGTTTTTATTTGTTTAGAAAAGTCCCTCCCAAAATATTAATTCAGATTACTGGCTTGCAGACCTGTGACCAATTCTCTGCTGAGTTATTTAAGATTGAATCTGGATCTCGGTCAGTTCCTATTCTATGCAACTCCACCATGTCAGTAGATTCAACCCAATCTAACAGTGCAGTGAATGAATTTTGTGGGATGGTCTGGGATACATGTGAAAAAGTGTCTATGTTGGATTCCCCCTTTGTTCCTGCACTGCAAGGTAGTGCTGGAGTACCTGTGAACTCCAGTTCTTCCAAACTAACTGATCACTGGCAGTCAAAAAGTGAGTTCTGCCATGCATTTGGTGGAGCTTCTGCTGAAGATTCCGTATGTTTTAATGGTGAGCCAGTTTCTCTGAATAACACTGGAACCATGCAACCCCCCAACGGTTTGTGCCTTGAGAAAATTGGGAATGGAAGTTACATTGATATGGCTGGGCATCCTGATGGTTCTAACCGTGTGTTCTTGGCTGACCAAAAAGGTAGAATATGGTTGGCAACTGTTCCTGAAGCAGAATCTGGTGGAACATTAGGACTTGATGAATTAACTCCATTTCTAGATATATCAGATCAAGTATATCTTGATACCGAGTTAGGGCTGATGGGTATATCATTTCATCCAAACTTTACAGACAACGGCCGCTTCTTTGTTTCATACAACTGTGATAAGGCTCAATGGGATGAATGTTCTGGGAGATGTTCATGTAATTCAGATGTGAACTGTAATCCTTCAGTGCTTGCTTCTTATTCTGGGGGTTCTCCATGTCAGTATTATAGTGTTATCTCAGAATTTACTGTTAATGGCACCACGTCGCAGCTTTCCTTGGTATGATTCTATAACTTCTCATGCGTATTTTTCACAATTGCTACTACGGAAAATCTGATGGATTCTATCGGGGTCTATTTCCAGGCAACAAGGGGCAATCCGTCAGAGGTTAGAAGGATCTTTTCCATGGGTCTTCCATTTGTATCTCATCATGGGGGCCAGATTATCTTTGGACCTTCTGATGGATATTTATACTTTATGATGGGAGATGGTGGAGGTACTGGTGACCCTTTCAATTTTTCCCAAAACAAGAAATCTTTGCTTGGAAAGATTATGAGGTTCGACGTAGACAAATTACCAAGTGAGTATCATAACATTATTCTCAGTAGTTCAGTTTCTTGGCCATTATTAGAACTCTCTTCTTCCTGCTCCCTTACTGTCAATGATATTTGACCACTGGTCCAGGTATATATTTTTTTGAAGCATATTTGGATGTCTTACTCTTTCCATATTGTGTGCATTGTTTTTTTTATTTCATTAGTAATTAACATTAGGCAGCTGGATTTGAAGGAACCCCATCCCCCATAAAAAATTTAAATAAATAATAAAAAATAAAAATAAAAAACCTCATGACTAAAAGAACTTGTAAGGATTTGTGTTTATAGAATAGGTGATTTGTCATCACCATTGTATTGTCTAGACCTATTCTGGTCCTTAACGCCTGGATTAGGAGTTAGGACAGAAGAGACATACAAAGTATTTCGTGTTGTGTGTGTGTGTGTGGGGGGGGGGGGGGGGGGGGGGGGTGTTCTGCAATGGGCAGCACTATGTTGATATATTAATAATTTTTTTGTTAATATATAATTTTTTTAACAATAACTTCACTTGTGACATGCTACATGTTTAATTCATGAAAGTAACGTTTTAGAAGGATCTCAGTCCTCAACTGTGGAGTTGAGGTGTTGTCAGTGTACCATATAACTGATATTGCTTCTAACTATTATTTTTCTTATTAATGTAACATTCTCCTCTCCATGAAGTGAGGTTCGAAGAAGGATCCCCCTCTCAAAGTATAGCTTAAGGTTTTGCAGTGGGTTTGCCACCTTAAGGTTCTGATCTATTATTTTGGGTTGGCAATATGAACCCTGCACCTCTATTCCAGTCTATATATATAATCATACCTTGTATCTGTCCTTTGAAAGCATTCAACTTGCTGTAACTTAGTCCATCAACTAATGGGATGCCACATCTATATTTCTTTCAGATGCATTCCTACCTTTGTTTTCACTGTTAAGCTTTGCACTCATCCATCTCATACCTTATCATATTGGCCATGTTTATTCTATGGATTGATTGTGTCTTTAGTTTCCAACTATCTGCCTAAGGATATTTTTCCCATGGTTCATTGTATATTTATTCACTTCAGACAACATTATCTTGTTACAATCTTCCTTAGGGAGGGACAGTTTGCAGCAAATGTCACCCATAGAGTTTTTATCTAGGTGGATGAAGCAATGTGATTTTCAATTGACATAGTTGCTTCATTGCATGGATTTGTTACAAATATAGGATTCATTAGCCAAAAGGGATCCAGAAGAAGATTTTTGGCTTGGAAAATAATTGATTCTTCCAACTTTTGGGATTGATGATCTCAACTTGTAGAAATTTTACACAAACTTGCACTGAGTCATGGCAAAATATGAAATATTGAAAGTTGAAATGAGAGGTCTTAGACTGTACAGATTAACAATTTTTTTTTTTACCTGGGAGTATGTGTTATTCATTAACTGCTGTTAAGAGCCATCAAGGGATATTTGTTGAATGACAAATTTCCATGGATGTTTACTAAATCTGACAGGGTCATTTTGCACATCATTTCTATCCCTTCTTCATAAACAGAGGCTCAGTACTTAACTATATCATTAGAGCATAAATGCATTCTTTTATCTCCAGAGTTAATATTCATACTTTGCATACATTAATGTTAATTTTTGAATCATATGCATTCCTAGTAATTGACTGTCCTCTACTTAATTATGCTGTTTACAAAAAAGAGAAACTGTTATGATGTAAAGGAGACAAAGACCTATAAAACTATTGTTTTACTGTGTGCACTGGAGCAGAGAAAGAACCTGCTAGGGAGTTTATTTTCATTCTTTCATCCCTTTTCTCCTCTTGCATGCTACTTTAGCGTTTCTTTTTAAAAATTTGAAACAATTTTTGCCCCCATCTTGATTGCCTTTTTGGCCATTGACATACGTGATCACCTCCTATAGACACCTCCTATAGACTCTGGTTTTGTCTCGACTTTCTTAATTAGAGTCTCTATTTGAAGTGTATGCAATATGTTGATCAACAGGAATTATTTCTTGTAACTCTTTAACAGTTACTACTTGTCCAATGGATATAATCCCCTTGGTTTGCATTTTCTATTAATTTGTATTAACAGTTATGCATATCTGTACGTTTTGTTCCCTAATTTTTGACATATTTGGTGCTTTTATTGTTCATGCTGATTAAATAGTTGCTGCTAGTTCATAACTTACTAATGGTATCAAGTTACACATAACTAACTCCAGCTGACTGGGATCATGGTATATGAAAGTCATTCTATGATGTTTTTTTGGATGATAAGAAAAACTATAAGAAACTGGGTCAAATATTCTAGCAGCAAATTCACTATCTTCATAGATATTTTATTTATTTTTCCTTTTGATATATCAGATCTTTCACTTATAATCCCATGAAGTTTCGAGTACTTCTTTGCTTGTGATCTAGGCTGATAATGGCTCTTTATCTGTTACTGTGGTCTGCCTTGTCAGTTCCATAGTTCTCCTCTATAAAAAAAATGTGTTTCTCTCTTCTTTTATTGTGAAGCTACAGGGACAGAAAACTATTGTGACTGGTTAGATCATATCTTATACTCTGTACAATTCTTTTCTTACTTTAGCTTTATATTTACAGGTGAAACAGAGATTAATGACCTCAGTCTATGGGGAAACTATTCTATCCCCAAAGATAATCCAGCTTCTGAAGACAAGGACTTGCAGCCTGAAATTTGGGCTTTGGGCTTACGTAATCCTTGGCGCTGTAGTTTTGATGCAGAAAGACCTTCCTACTTTTTCTGTTCAGATGATGGCCAGGTTCGGAGATTATTTTTTTCTCTGCTATTTACTTTCATAGGACATAAATGTTTTGATTTGTTTCTTGTGATTCTCTATTGAATTTTCGGACTTGAAGTATATAATTTTCTCTACAGACTTCTTATTAATTTTTATTATGGCTCCAATTGTTTCCATGTAAAATGGCAGGAAAATGTTTTTTTGCTGTAAAATAGGATTTTCCATTGTTTGTTTCAATGTAAAATGCAGAAAAAGGAAAATAAAAAAAAATAAAAAAAACATAGCAAAAAATAGGAAAACTTTCCTACATAAAATATGATTTGCATTGAATCTTTAACAATGAAACAAACAAGTTCTATGAGAATAATGTGGTTGCTCGGGTTTATATTTGAATGATCATAGGGTGTGCCTGCAAATTCGGTTCTGATGCATATAGTTGAATTAGATGTTCAGTTCACAGGAGGCCTATCTGATCCATTTTCCTCAGAAGGACATACCTACACTGCAAGAGCTAAACAGTTTTTTCTAAAAGAAAGGGGGTGGGTGAAAGAGGAAAGGAGGGGGGGGGGAGGAGGGAGATAAGCTGATGGCTAAGGGAAAGTAAGTGGATTATCAAAAATTCCTGCCAGAAACCTCAGGAGGCAAGTGAAGTATACCCTTCTCAGAGTCTTGATACCAACTCCATAGTTGCAGCTTGTGTGAATGGAATGAAATGGCTATTAGGGACAAAGAGCTATAGTCATTTCTCCCATCTCTGTGTCAAATGTACTGCATATAATTATTATTTTTTTGGTGCAAGTTCTGCTAAATTTATCAAACTGTTTGTCCCATCAGTTTCTTAGTTTCTTCTTGAGGATTCCAATAATAAATCCTAGTCATTAAACAAATAATATATTAATTATCATTAAACAAACTTTTTACACTTATGATCATTGGATTCTTACAGAATAGATATGAAGAGGTGGATATTATCACAAAGGGTGGGAACTATGGATGGCGTGTCTATGAGGGTCCCTATACTTACAATCCTCCACAATCCCCTGGAGGAAATACATCTGCCAACTCAATCGATCCCATCTTCCCTGTAATGGGATATGACCACTCAGCTTTGAATAACAGTGACGGATCAGCAGCAATCATAGGTGGCTACCTTTATCGGTCCTTAACTGATCCATGCACGTATGGAAGGTAAGTTGAGTTTGTATTCTCCAATTTGATGATTAAGTGGAAACTTTACGCAATTGATTTTTGTGTGGCTAGAATTATCCTTATATTCATCTTAATTATGATTGGAGTTTCAGCTACATCTATGCGGATTTGTATGCGGGTGCTATTTGGGCTGGTATTGAAACCCCAGAGAACAGTGGAAACTTCAGTACCAACCAGATTCCTTTCAGTTGTGCTCATGACTCTCCAATCCAATGCACCTCCACAGAAGGAAGTCGTTTCCCTACTTTGGGTTACATATACTCATTTGGGGAGGATAATAGAAAGGATGTTTATATTCTGGCCACTAATGGTGTGTACAGAATTGCAAATCCAAGTCGCTGCAACTATAAATGCTCGAAGGAAAATGTTACAACTACTGCGAGTCCGAGTCCTTCATCTTCCCCTTCATCTGGGAACCCATTAAAGAAACGATATTATGATCTGGTGCTTTTGATCTCTTCATTGATGCTTCTACTAGGACTTACATTCTGAGCCTCGTCTGATTTTCTTTTCTATACCAAGGAGAATCTTGTGGCAATGAAAAAATGTAAATATATAGAGAAATCTCCGGAAACTGGAAGACCCCAAAAGAGTGCTTGCAAGGGGAATGGTGATTCTGAAGTTGATCAGGAATTTCTGCTTGCAAGGGGATGGTAACTCTGAAGTTGATCAGGAATTTGCTTTTTACACACTCCCCCATCACAACCCCCCGGCGCCCGCCCCGGTGGCAAGAGTAGCTGAAGAGGCATACTGAATATTTTTGTTTAGCTATTATGGATTGAATCTTGTTGAGTGTTTTATTAGAATTAACATGTGTAAGGGGACGAAGGGAGGATTGTTTGTTGGTTAAGCTCTGAGGCTTTCCATTTATCTTTGTGAAGGCAACCATAAAAACTAGGAAGAATTTAATCAAGCTGAGTTGTCTCCCTCCCCCCCACCCCCAACGAAAAAATAAAAAAGATAAGATAAGAAAGACAGGGAGACCATTTAATGGATTAGGGCATTCTTTAAATTCATGTGATCATAACCATCTGTTTCACTTTATTTATTGGATTATAATATAAAGAAAAGGAAATCTTAAAATTGATTACCTTCCTAGTTTTAATAGGCACTAATTATTGCAGGTTTTTCATCCAGTCTTTGAGGTGAAACCATTCAACAGAATTCAAATAATCTGTATCATGGAGATACTTGCATATGATGGATCTCCCATTCCTCTTTCATTGAACACCATCTTCAAAAAACCAAATTTCCTTGACAGAAGGCAAAAATCTAACTGCATCATTCAATTAAACTTTTATGAGAGTTAAAGAAAATTACACAAAACAGTCTCCCATTCTTCAAAACCACCTTTACAGATCCCCTGCTCATGCCGATTCCTGCCTCTGTATTTCCTTGTGCATTTTAAGGTTTAAAAGGGATAGGATGGTAAATACATAAGTCGGCTTATAAAACTAAAGGGTCTTTCTAACACCAATTCCCTCTAGTGCACAACCAATGGACTGTCATATAACCACAATATACAAAGGACAGTTTTGGTATTTGAAACAAGAGAGATGAGAGATTTTTGCACCAATCCGACGAACACCAAGCACCGATTGACACAGAGTCAGTGTCAAGTAGAATATTTTCTTGTACATTATTCCAATTCACATTGAATTATTTATTTATTTTTCTACATTATCTCTTCCTGAAGCCCTATGCTGTGTCTTAATCATGTGCTTGTATCAGTTAATATAGAATCAAAATTTAATATATTCACTTTGAAATTTTGGTGAATCCTTGGTACATGTTGTAGGATTTTTCAATCCAATAAAATTATTCCCATTAATCTCATACAGACAATAAAATACATTGAACATTTAATAGATCTAATAATAACCCAAAAGGAACATTCCTTTTGCTCTGGAGATTGATTTTCGATCGAGTTCTTGAATTGATTCCAACAAAGATCTTCTACAGCCTCTTCTCCCTTGGGTATGGGTCTCTTTTAGTTTTTACGCAAAGAGGCTATAGGGACCCTTGCAACTGCATGTATAATAATACATTTACCAGATCTATTCCACTCCCATAATGGAATAGATTGGTCTATAAATGGTAAGAGATAATCACGTAATCCTTGATTGGATTCCACCAACTAAAATAGTTAGGTAGAATAATGTTGCCCATAATATTAGAATCAATAAAGATTTTATAATCTCCTACTTGGGCTATATTATTCTACAAGGCCGTTATCAACTGGTGTGGTCATGGAACCTAATTATTAAAAATCGGATTATCTCAAACTTTCATCATTCCAACAAACAGACTAATGTTGAACAACAGCAGAAGATACGTTTCAATCATACGACATACAACTTTCTGTTGTTACAGACAAAAGTCTCCTTAATGACATCTGACCCTAACTCACCGCCTTTGAATCTTAGCTTAATACCGCCTTTTATGTTTTGGCTTAACACTGCCTTTCGAATCTTGACTCAATATCACCTTTGGGTCTTGACTTAATACCACATTTTGAGTCCTGGCTTCATACAGCCTTTAATGTCTTAGTTTAATACCACCGTTTGAGTCCTGGCTTATTAAAACATTTTGAGTCCTAGCTTAACACCGTCTTTTGTATCTTGACTTAATATCGTCTTTTGTGTCTTGGCTTAATACTGCCTGGTGTAATTTTGGTTAAATACTACCTGATTGTTATGATATGTCAGATAGGCATATATATATATATATATATATATGCTGAATCATAAAATAAAAACCATGGTATAAAATAATCGTATCCGTAAGGTATACAGACAAAAGAGTAAATACAATTAAGTATCAATAAAATATAAAAAATCTATACAAGCATCAAAAGACTCATCCATACTAAAAACATGACCCTTTAAGACTCCCACTGGTAAAGCCTTTAACCAAGGATCCGCTATCATATTGTTATCGAAATGTGCTCTTTAGAAATGTGATTATTATTGACCTTTTCCGTTACCACTAGATACTTGATCTTTATACATTTAGAAGCACCTCATTTCTTGTTGTTTTTTAATAAGAATATTACTAACTTGTTGTCACATTACAACAACGGTTTGGAGATGGTATCTATAACAATCAACCTAAAAATAAAATCCATCAGTTAAATCATCTGCTTCATGGCCTCAAACGGTACCATGAACTTTGACTATATAATAGAAGAAGTCAAAATAGGTTGGTTTTGCTTTCCTCCATAAAATAGCTCATCTAGTTATTAGGGGTGTAAATTTTACCCTGACAACCCGAACCCGCCCAAACCTGCCTGAACCCTGGTAGGGTTGAACCCGGCCCAAACCTTGATAGGGTTGGGTTAGGGTTCAAATTTTAATCAACCCTGACAGGGTTAGATTGGATTAGGGTTGACCCCCTGGGTTGAGCCCAACCCAGCCCGACCCTATATATATATATATATATATATATATTATATATATATATATATATATATATATATATATATATATTTGTGTTTATTATATCTTTAAATTATAATTGTTATATATATGTAATTTGATAATTTGTTGTATGTTTATGGGCCAATCAGGGTCATTCCAACCCTAAATCAGGATTAATCAGGGTTAACCCAGCCCAACCCGGCCATGTCAGGGTCAATCAGGGTAGGTTAGGGTTAGGCCCAACCCTGCAAGGGTCAGGGTTAGGGTTGTATATTTTCTTACCCTGACAGGGTTGGGCTGGATTAGGGTTAACTTTAAATAGTCAGGGTTAGGGTTAGGGTTTTGAAAAACCCGGCCCAACCCGGCCCTATTGCAGCCCTACTAGTTATTACAAATATACGTTGATATGGACTTTCTATTATCAGTACATCCACTGAAATCTACATTTGAACATTCAATCACCTCTAGATTAGCAATATTGCTATACATATGCATGTATCTTTCATCTTCTACAAATGACACAAAATCTTTTTGCCTCTGTCCAGTGAGCAAACTCTGCATCTAACTGAATTCGTCGCAGCTCGCTCATTAAGAAGTTGATGTCATTTACAAAATTGTGTATACATCAAATTCCCTACTGTAGATACATATTGTCCGACAAAAAAATCCTTTTAATATCATTCCTAGGGTATTGCATTTCTTGAGCACACAATCAATGAAGGCTCTATCAGACAATCCTAATAGTCCATGATTTTTGTTCAGCCTGATTTCATTAACAAGAATTCATGTCTTTCATCCCAAAATTCTCAGACAGAAAATGTTCGGTCTCTGCAAGTAACTGTGCCACCACTAGCTAAAGTTACAACATCAACATAGAAGACTAGAAAAATAAACATACTCCCACTGGTCTAGGAAAATATGCATTGATCTTTGCATTCTCAACAACTGGGTCAAACTTGAAGCACCACTGTTTGAAAACTTGCTTAAGACCATAGGTCGAATTATTGAGCTTGCAAACCATTCCATCTTTATCCTTTACCTCAACTTTTTGGTTGAACCATTCCATTGAGAAATATAGCTTTTACATCTATTTGATATAATTCCAAATCTAGCACAACTAAAACCAATAAATATTAAGTCAATGCTTTCTTCATTGTGTGATTCCTCATTGTTACAAGTTTCATTTTGTACCGATCAATTCTTCCACTAGAATCATACAGCCTTGTATGCCCAAGTTGAGACTACGAGTATATTATTCTTCAACAAATGCACAAGATCTTAAACTTGACTATTACCCAAAAATAGCAACACATCTTTTGTGGACTTCAATCACTCAAGGGCAATATAACTACCGATAATTTACTGAAAACTATTGAGATTTTTCTTGTCTAATACTAAAATCATCCACTATGAAGTATAGTATATGATAGGATGAAATAATAGATTTATGTGGTCTAATAAATCTTCTCATTGCTTTCTCTTGGTCTAAAATTATTTCATCATTCTTCGATAATATTTCTGTTATCTCAAGTGGTTGTTCCACAGTGGTTTCCATGGGGTCTCATCAAACTCTAAATTTCTTGGCTATGACAACCCACTAGCATCATCAATGAATCTAGTATGATCGATTTCTACTATTTTATTTATTGAGTTGAGACAATAAAATCAAAATCCTTTAAAGCTTATTGGACATTTCAGAAAATAACAACTCAATGTCCTAAAATCAACCACTATCTTATAAGGGTTATGAAACCATGTTTTCGCTCAGCAATGTCAAGCATGAATACTACTTAAACTGTGATTGACTTACTTGGCATCTTATAGGTTGTAGTATTCATCGCTCCTCATAGGATCAAATACTCTCATGCTCTTAGTCATATCTATTTGTCAGACTCAAATCCTCTCCCGCGCGCCAGCCTTCCAGCCCATCATCTGACGGGCTGGAATGCACCGGCACACATATCGATGCATTCCAGCCCGTGACGGGCTGGAAGGCTGGCGCGCTGGAGACGATTTTTTTGCCTATTTGTCACTTCTTTTGTTATTCAAGCATGATTCCTAAGCTATGAGTCTTAGGTCCACTAAATATTTAGATAAAAGTGTCAGGGTTTAGATTAGTGTGATATGGTCTACTTGAACACTAATCTTATTTTTCAGATTTAATAATTTTAATCCTTTAATAAAGATTTGACACTCCTATATCGAATATTTTCCGTCAAGTTCAACAATCTGTACTTGTGAATAGTTTTCATTTTTCTTTTTCTTTAAAGAAACCTCTTACAAATTTTTCTTAGATACAGGTTTTAAAATATCTATACCAATGATGAGAGTTAAAAGTACATAGTGTACTTCAAAAAACATTTAAACTACCCAAAGTGAAGTAAATGCCTTATAAATTTGAATTATGATTAGTATTTAAGTCTCCAATCTTTGATACTTTCTCACTCAGAATTTTCATAGTCTTTATTTCTTTTCCATTTAAGCCTGTCTAGTTTTATAATTTTTCTACATATGTCCCTTTTGGGTCACATTACAGAGGATTCCGATTACTTAACATAAAGTCTCTGACATTTGCTTGAGGAACATTTTCCTTCCTCAGGGTCTTCACCTCAACTTCACCCTTTTCTTTAGGTTATTATAGGTCACTAGGATCTAACTTTGTAGTACTAGTGAGGAAATGAAAGTCAAACGAATCACCTTCAGAGGTTTTTTTGTCTTTGAACTTATCAATATTAGCTGATAACTTCAACTTGTGATTCTTCAAACTTCATTACCATTAAAAGTGGTACAGATGGACTTAGGTAATAAATCCCTCCGCCCCTTTTAGAAATCTCTAATATTCTTTGTTACTTCTCCTTAAATAACCTTTTTAGTGTTCCTTATTAAAGCATTGCTTTACATGATCTAGAGCACATTTAGGTTGAACAGTCCTAGAAGTGTTTTCAATTTTTCTTCTATTATAGTTAGTTCTAAGATGTGTTCTCTAATATTGTCACTTCATTAAATTTTGTTTCAATCAAAAGATAACTCTTCAATCATTTATTAGTCACTTTAAATTTTGTTTAAACCTCCTTTATGTATTCCTTGATAGTTTCTTTCATCACAATACCGTCTTTTATAGTTATTGGGATAGAATTCCTCATAAGCTACAATATTTTTCTATTAGAAAATTTTCAATTCTCCAATTTTCATAACTATAGCAGGAGAACGCTACGCTCAAGAGTAAGGGCAACAGTTTTATCCTTTCTAAGAACTAGGTTTAAGTCCAGAATTCTTAGTTATTTCTTAACTGTCTTATACTATTTTTTTTATAATTTGATATAGACAAAATAGGAAATGAAGCAAAAGTAATGTCAGCGATTGAAATTCTGTGATCATAATTACTAGATGAGTTCATTTATAATGTCATATATATAGTGATAGATCCATGACTCATACATGTAATTAAGCTATCAAAATATAATAAATAAGTAATTATTTCTTTTTTCAAGAGTCAATCGAACTACATACTTATCCTTCGGGATAAGGATGCACTGGTCCTCTCAAATATTCGGACAAAATTGTTAAACAATTATTATAATTTTTTTAAGAGTCAACCGAACTACATACTTATCATCTGGGACAATGACGCACTGATCCTCTCAAAAATTCAGACAAAATTATCAAATAATTATTATAATTTTTTAAGAGTCAACCAAACTACATATTTATCCTTTAGGACAAGGATGCACTAGTCCTCTAAAAAATATTCAGCAAAATCATCAAAGAATGATAGTATCGAAAGTCATACTACCTTTAGGTGAATGAAACCTCTAAGCCAAACATCTTTATTTTTCAAGTGCATGTAACATTTTAATCGTGACAATGCCACCATTAGGTAGATAATATCGTTTTTTGCTGCAATCACAAAATGAGAATTTTGACAATGTCATCTATGGATGAGTACCATACTTCTTTTCTGAAGTTTGTAAATGCACAAACATTGGATTTAAGTGTGTCTCTTTGATGGTCCTCACAAAAATTCTTACACAACATCCAAACCTTAATTTTATCAAACTTGGACAATGTCACATTGGTGAACACTGTCTATCTGAAACATTTACAAACACAGACACTTGAATTTGAATACATCATAATGAAACAAAGTTGTCACTTTGATGGTCACACTAAATTCCACCATGATATAAATAAATTTTAACCTGCAGCTATTGTTTGATGTTAATTTAACTATGAATGTTTTAAAATATAATTTTTTACAAGTCCAAACATTCATATAAACATACACATTGGTTCAACAATCAATTTGGTACAAAAAATTTAAGAAAAATCAACAGAAAACTATAAATTGAATTCTCATAAGACATTTTTCAATGATAACATACTTTTCAATATATCAAATTGTACCAAACTATATATTAAATTGAAGAGCATTGAAAATGGAGTACACTGTAAAAAAATCACGATCCAAACGGACCTTCCATGCCCTTGCACGCACGGATTAAATCCCTAGGTCTAAAATCTACAACCAAACAGGCCTTTATATACTGGTCGGTTTGGTTCTGATCGGGTTGGTTCGGTCTAGGTCAGTTTGCCTAGAATCGATTTGGTTCGATCCGAACCAAACCGAATATATCAATTTTTTTTGTTAAATACCCTCAGACCGGACCACTGGTCTGTTTGAGGAATGAACCACCGAGCTGGTTCAATGGTCCGACCACCGGTCCAATCCAGTTCACCCAGTCGGGTCGATGGGTTACATTTTCGGGTTATTGGAGCAGGTCATCGGATCAGTCAACGGGTTGAGTTGACCGAGTTATCGGGTCAGTCAACTGGTTAAGCCAATTGGGTCCTCGGGTTGGTCAATGGGCATGCCGTCCGAATCTTCGAGTTGGGTCTAGTCGAACGTGTTAGTCCACATGTGCGACAGATGGTCTGCCCTCCCCGAGTCAACTCGGTTCTTGTCAAACCCTGACCATGTTAACTTATTAGGGTTTTTAAGTTGATCCGGCGAAGACGGGGTCAACACACCTTTTTTTTTTTTTTTTTTTTTAAATACCCATGAGTGGATCTCACTCGCTTTTTTGTTGGCGCGTAACAGCGCGTCCGGTTGTCGGCGATGGTAAATTTTATACCACCGTCACCGTCTCTCCGAATTTTACAAATTGGTATTAAAACTTATAATTTTTAATGGTCAGAAAATAATCCGATGGTGTCAAATTTCTCCTTTTTAATCCAAATTTGAAATAAAAATAAAAATTGAATTTATTCTAACATTTAATGTATTCAAACATCATAAACATTATACCATCATTCTATTCTTAACTCAATGATTTTAATTCCATATGAGATGGTTTTCAATCGAATAAAATTATTCCCACTAATTTCATACAGACAATAAAATACATTGAACATTTAACAGATCTAATAATAATCCAAAATGAACATATCTTTTGTTAGAGATTGATTTTCAATCAAGTTCTTGAATTGATTTACAACTAAGATCTTCTACAGCCTCTTCTCCTTTGGGTATGAGTTTCTTTTAGTTTTTACACAGAGAAACTATAGGGACCCTTGCCTTTACATTTATAATAATACATTTATCAGATTTATTCTAATCCCACAATAGAATAGATTGATCTATAAATGATAAAGGAAAATCACGTAATCCTTGATTTGATCCTAGATAAAATAGTTAAGTAGGATAATATTGGCTATAATATTAAAATCAATAAAGATTTTACCCATGTATACTAATATTTATATTTATGGAATAGTTATCTTCCAACATTTTCATAATGCTTATATATTCAAATAAGCAGAAATTGATACTTGTTTAAGGTGGTGTTTGATGAGTTTCCCAAGATTGCTACGTAAGCATTAAAAAACATCAGTTTAATATCCCTGCCATATGGAATCTTAGGACATGCAGCCTTAAACTAAACGTGCTGGCCATGGTTTGCAAAAAATAAAAAATAAAAAAAATAAAAAATTATACCGGATTGGGCTCGGGCCAAAATGTATTCCGGGACCCACTTTACAAGTTGTTTATTTACTTTATTCTCTCCGGCATCTAAGCCTTTCAATGTTATACCCAAGGTTTTAAAACCCTAAATTGGGTCCTATCGGTCTGATTTTATTCTGATTTGAATCCATTATAAATATTAATAAAAAATTAAATATCAAATATAAAAATTAAAAATAATTAAAAAAAAATGTATCAATGGGTCTATTTGAATGATATATCTACACTTGTATATAGAATATATATAACCTATGAATTTTTTTTTTTGTTAAAGCAAGTATGATTATGATTAAAGTATAAATGAAAATAAAGTAAATACAAATCATCTACTAGTACAATCTCACCTTTGGCATTGCCATCAGTAAGGCCCAATAGAGATCATGGACCTTCTATCCTTCGAATTGTCTATTGTTTTATTTCAAAAATTCTTTTAGTTAATAAGGTTAAAAAAATATTAAAATTTTGAAAAATATATTTATCATCATGTCATTCTCAAAAATTATCATTATCTTACATACATTTGAAATGACACTAATATATTTTATTTATTAAAGTAGAAATATATTATACTATATAGGAGAAATTTTAAGACATTCATGGTATCACGTGGTCAGATGATGTGTCAATTATGATGGTTGACTAAATGCCCCTCATGTATTAGCATGCATCCCATATATTTCCACACTCTACCAATAAATGGGTCACTCAGATCCATCTTGTAACCTTAGGAAGTAGGGGAGAAATTTCACCCCCAAATACTTTGACAAAAATCACCTATCACCCAAGAATTTTAAAAACATCCCCTACCATCTAAAAATCATAAACATTTATCATATAGACCCAAAGCCTAAAGATGGAACTGTTAGATGCTAACGCCAGCGGATAACAAATTTTGGTTTGACACTAATACCCTTATTGTAAGGGAAAAAATCGACTTTACCCTTTAGTAATTTTTTACTCTACCCCCAAATCATCTTCTTTTTCTTCTCGATTTCTCTGCAACACTTTATCAAAAAAGGAAAAAAAAATCCTCTGCATCCAAAATTAGGGAGCGATCAACAGATTGGGCACTAGTGAAGCCACCCCAAAGGATAGAATTTATCTTTATTGAAAACAGTATATATTATATTAAAAGAAAAAAAAAGAGTAATGTTACAGTCTTTTTTTTTATTTTTTTATTTCTCGACTTTTGTTCAAACAAAATTTTCATTATATTTATATATTATATGTAGAGCAAGTTGACTTTGTCATATGGGGCCGAGCTGCGGATCATATCCCCATCGTCTCCTTCCAGCTATGATCCTAGCATCGTAGGAATCTTTTAATGGGAATCCGGGCTCGGCATACTCACGGGATCTTATTATATTTCTTAAACCAATGATATATCAAAATATGTCAAGTAAAACATTTTTTATTCCTGAGATACCATAGCATATGACATTTTAGGAATGAACTAACAAGCTTCCAAGTCCCAAATTTTATTTTGAAGGAATTTTCTTGTTGATAATTATTTGGTGTGACAACGTCTCTCACATTGATACAAAACCTAAATTCCCTTTAGACTTAAATATCAATGAGATTAGGGTTACAAAAGGGACGAGTTGGGTCGGGTTTTTCAAAATCCTAACCCTAATTATTACTATTTAAACTTAACTCTAATCCAATCTAATTCTGTCAAGGTCAGAAAATATACAATCTTAACCATGACCGTGGCAGGGTTGGGCCTAACTCTAACTTACCCTGATTAACTCTAACAAAACCGGATTAACCTTAATTAATCTTAATTCAGAGTTGGATTGACCTTGATTGGCCTTGAAACATATATATATATATATATATATATATATATATATATATATATATAGGGGAAATGTTATTGTAATAAGGGTTTGTTATTTTTTCAAATGTAACAAGGAATCTATTTTGCCACAATCAGCAGATGATGTGTTCATTCCAATCGTTGGATAGAAAGAATATGGTCTAGATTACCCATAGTCGGGTCAGGCGAGGCTCAACCTAAGGGGTCAACCCTAACCCAACCCAATCCTGACAGGATTGATCAAAATTTGAACCCTAACCCACTCTGCTAGGATTCAGGTTGGGTTTAATCCTGCCAGAGTTTAGGGCGAGTTTGAGTTGTCAGGGTAAAACTTCACCCCTAAATGAAACCTCTTGTATTTGTGATTATCGTTATGAACCTAATGACTACACGTCACAAGGAATTGATGTCAAATGAGCCTTAACAATGGTCGGTGACAACTAAAAAGACCCAATTTTGAAAGGATTTATAAGTCCATAATTGTGAGAGTCTGAGTACCCTCAGAGGGTCCACCTGATGAGCTTACAAGGGTGGTGGTTTATCAATTTTACTTATATTGCAAGACGATGTGGTAATTCTAACCGTTTGATTGATACGTTTACAATTGAAACAACCACATGTCAAATACGGAATTCAATCAAATTTCTTTCTATGTATTGCCATGCATCCTTGTAATTTTTCGTATATACTCTTGCAACCTCTTGTAGTTCTTAAACTCTCATAACTTTTTTTTTACAATTTCACGTTTAAGCTAGGGATGTCTCATGTTCTATAATTTGGGTTCAGATTCTCTTTTTTCATTTGTGGGATTCTAATCGTGATCTATTGACTAAAGTTCACTCAACAGATATTTTGATAAATCACGACTAAATAAACTAGACATCAGAAGAAGATTTTTTTTCCCAATAATCCAAGATGGATCGAATCTAACATCATTTTTACATCTTTCTTTATCTCCCATGTTATAAGGGATCTCAACTCCGTACAAAATAGTGGTTCTGATTTTCTGTACAGACAGTCCTTGACATTATAATGCATGGAACGGAATCCTCTCCTCCACGGCTCCCTGGTTCCCACCCCATCCAACCGTTGGAGGGGGTTGGAGTTTGAACCACCTCACTCCTCCAACAATTGAATAAGATGGGAGTCGAAGAGCCGTGAAGGAGAGGATTTGGACGCATAATGCATAATCCCTTCTCCAATAAAAAGAAAAAAAAAATAAAAAACAATTTGGACCCTCCTGACAATAATAGAAAATATTTTATAAACAGAAGTTTCTTTTTTCCTTGTCATTTAGCCCATAGAAGAGACGACTATGATCGTGCTACCCATGAACTAGATGATAACTTTTAAAAGAATATGGTAGGAGGCGCTGTTTGTTGGTAAGACCGGTTTTTTGGGAAAGTTCAGACCGGTTCGATTCAACAGAAACATGTAAACCAATTATATAATTTTCCTTAAAAAAATCACGGTTTCGATCGGGTTGAACCTTGAGGTTAGAATGCGAACCTAAGCTTACCCCGGCTGTTTGGTATGGATAGAAATCTTCTCATGTCCTTCATACAAGCATGAGGAAATCCAGTGGCTGTAGTTTATTGTGCACACATATCTTGGTATAATTTCGATGTGTTCGAATAATGGATGACAGTCACTGGAATTCTTCATGCCGGCATGAAGAACATGAGAGGATATGAATCCATTTGACATTGCACCCTTAATCGAAAACGCA